>JAKSZT010054215.1:13462091-14114208 GCA_026826555.1 Tolypeutes matacus | reverse complement strand
TATCTATCTATCTATCTATCTATCTATCTATCTATCTATCTATCTATCTATCATCTATCCATCCATCCATCATCCCCTCTATCCATCTATCCATCCATCCATCCATCCATCAATCTATCTTCTCTCTATCTATATCCATCTATCAACCGTCTCTTCCTATCTTTGTTTATCATCTCTCTCATCATATTTTTTTCTATGCCTAATTAGAAATTTAAAATTCTTACATTTTAAACTGTCCATTCACATGTATATGATATTTCTACATTTATTTATGTCACTATTTTTGTCATTTCAAATTTTCTAAAATTACAAACATTCTGTACCCAACAACCAGCAACTGCCTCTCCCCCCATTCCCTGGTAACCTCTAATCTACTTTCTGTCTCTACAAATTTGCTATTTCGAGATATTTCATTTAAGTGGAATCATAGTACTTGTCCTTATGTGTCTTGCTTATTTCACTCCGCATGTTTTCAAGATTCATCCAAGATGTAGTATGTCTCAGAACTTCATTCCTTTTTATGGCTGAATACTATTCCAGTGTGTGTATGTAGTACCACAATTTGTTTATCTATTCACAGACCCTTGGATTGTTTCCACCTTTGAGTATTGTGAATAATGCTGCTTTGAGCATTTGTGTACAAGTATCTATTTGAGTCTCTGTTTTTAATTCCTTTGGGTATATACCTAGAAGGGGAATTGCTATGATTCACTTTTTGAGGAGCCTCCATACTGCTTTCCACAGTGGCTGCACCACCTCAGATTCCCACCAACAATGCACAAGGGTTCCAATTTCTCTGTGTCCTCTCTAACATTTATTTTCCTTTCAACCTACATCCTTTTTGATGAGAAAAAAATCTTATTGATTTGGAGAAGCTTTTTACTTATTTGAATAAGTGTCTCCGTTTTTTGGAAATCCTATTCAACTAACGTGTTTTAAATTTGATTTCTTGGGATTCTTGAAGCATAAACTTCATTTTTTGGAGTATATTAAATCAAATTGCATATGACATGCCATTTCATCTATAGGTATTTCAATCTTGTCTCAAACTAAGTTCTCTTTCACATCTTTAGATTGGGTTTCTTGGAAACAGACTCTGGGTTAGAGAATAGTGTGCAGAACGTTTATTGGGAAGAGCTTTCAGGAGACCTTTCTGTAAGTATATGGGGACAGCAGGATTGAGCAAGAGAAACTGACTTAAAATGTGGATAACACTGAAGCTTCTACCAATCCTAATGGGAGCCCTAGAGCTTGGCCCCTTCAGAGATGTTCCAATTAGGAAAAGGAGATTGGATTTATACCCCTGCATTAGTCACTGGCTGCAGGTCGTTCCTTGGAGGGGTGACATTTTGGGCCAGGCAGTTCCCTGTGGCCAGGGACAACATTCTCAGCATCTGGAGGATGGTTGTGTTAACAGGAGGCATGGGCAGAGAAACCCAGCATCTTTTATAGTCCAACCCGTGGAGTGCTCAGATTTACCTGCTTCTTATAGTCGTTGCTCCCCTTTTATTCGTGCTATTTTTTGTGAAACTTAGAAGGGTTGGTGGGATTAAAAAAACAGCCCTTGGTGCTGAGGGAATCTGAGTCTGCAACTGGTACTCATTCCCTCTCCTCCACAACCCATTCAAGATTCCCCTCACCCTTGCCTAACATCTCTTCTGGTCTAGGCACTTTGCCTATTGGTGGGACCCAGACCCTCATCCTAGATAGGTGTGAGCCCCTGGTTTTCATGCTTTTCTCAGTCTGCAGCTACTGCATTTGTTGATTTACTACTAAACCTGGTAAACAGGCCCCAAGGTATTGCCTGAGGGCCAGTCATATATTCCTTGCCCACTTTGTGTAGCACCTGCCCTCCCTCCTAAAAGAGTTTTTGCCTCACATATTTTGATATTCATTTCTCAGGTGCATAACACTTATTATCAATATGTCTTTTTGGAGAATTGTACCCTCTATCATTATATAATGTTTATTCCTGATAATTTTCCTTGCTCTGAAATCTGATTTGTCTGAAATTAATATAGCTACCCCAGTTTTCTTTTGATAGTATTAGCATTAGTATTAGCATATCTTTCTCCATCCCTTTAGTTTTCATCTATCGTCTTTATATTAAAGTGATTTTCTTGTTGACAGTGTATAGCTGTGTCTTGTTTTGTAATCTACTCTGTCTCAGTCCTTTAATTGGTGTATTTATTACCACTTATATTAACATGATTGTTGATATATTTAGATTGATAGAAGCTATATTGGTAACTGTTTTTCATTTATTGCCCTTGTTTTTTGTCTTTATTTGCCTTCCATTCTTTTACTGCCTTCTCTCATTGAATTGAGCATTTGATTCCATTTTCTTTCCTCTCTTAGCATATCAATTATACTTCTTTTTAAAATTATTTTAGTTGTTGCCCTAGAGTTTGCATATATATTTAAAACTAATTTAAGTCCACTTTCAATTAACACTATACTGTTTCACAGAATATTTCCAATTTCTCTCTCCCATCTTTTTTTTAAAGTGTTTTCTGTAGGTTTTTTTTTTTTTTTTTTTTTAAGATTTTATTTATTTATTCATTTATCCCCCCCTTGCTGCTTGTGCTCGCTGGGTCAGCTAACCACGCCATGCGGGCGGGCTTGCCTTCACCAGGAGGCCCCGGGAACCAAACCCGGGGCCTCCCATATGGTAAACGGGAGCCCTACTGATTGAGCCACAGCCGCTTCCCTCTCTCCCATCCTTTTTAACATAGCCATCATTAATTTCAATTATCCATAATTTATAATCAACCATATATAATTGCTATTATTTTGAATATACTGCTATAAGTTGTATCAAGATTTTGCCTTCATTTAGTCCTTCTCTAATGCTCTTCCTTTCTTTATGTAGATTTGAGTTTCTAACCACATGACTTTCCTTCTTTCTTCCGAATTTCTTTTAACATTTCTTACAAAGCAGGTCTACTGGCAAAATTCCTTCAATTTTTGTTCATCTGAGAAAGTCTTTATTTCCTCTTCACATTGGAAAGGTAATTTTGCTGGATACAAAATTCTAGAATTGTAAAATTCTTTCCATAATTTTAATGTTTCACTCCATACTCTTCTTGTTTAAATGATTTCTGAAGAGAAGTCAGATATAATTATTATAATCATTCTACTATAGGTAAGGTGTTTTTACCTCTGGCTTCTTTCAAGATTTTATCTAGTGAGTTCATGAAAATTATCAGCATCTAGTTAGATGTCTTCATCTCAAGTTTCTGTGTCCCATTCCTTCACTGTTAAGGATCTTACCATCACATAGGAGATCTGGTGTAGCTGATAATTCAACTTTTCTGAAGCCCTGCTACTCTTATCATTGTCTACTGACAACTTGATTTCTTTCTCTTCTGAGTGGTTTGATCTTTTTTGCCTATAACACAAGGCTTAAATATCCATTTATGTTAAGTCCAGTAATTTTACTTTATACATCTTGGTATTGATCATTCTTGGTAAACTCTCTTTGGTACATAGTAATTTCAATTGTTTCTTACTTTGGAAAAGTTCAATTAATTTTTTTTAGTGTTTTTCCTGCTTCCTTGTTTTGGTTTTTTTCTTTGGGAATTCCTATTATGTGTTGACCTTCTTTGAATCTATTCGAAATGTGTCATTCTCGCTCTCCATTCCTTTTAACTCCTTATTTATTTTTGATTTTTAAAATTCTTTACCTTTTCAATTTATATTGATCTTAAAATATTTTGATTGTTATTCACTTGATTTTTCCTTTGAATTTAGTTCCCACTTATGAAATTATTTTTAAAATTTTACCTCTTCTAATATTTTTTTGGAGTCAGAAATTTATTTTCTGTTGTGTTGTACTCATATCATTTTATTGATTTTTTTCTGCTTTAAAACAATGTAGTTTTTATCTTTTTGTGGATTTATAAAATATCTTTTTTTTTTTCAGTGCATTTATTATCAGAAGGGATGCTATTTTACTCTTTATTTTTTGTTGTAGTAGTTGTTACAATAACTTTGTTTGGATTTAACTTTGTTTTTTTCTGGATATTCAATTTTTTATGTGAAAAAAAGTTAATTGCTTAACTTCATGGCTCTAGAAATCCCTCATTTGCTTTCCTGTAGTGTTCAATATTGCAACTTACTTTCTGGAATGTGTTGGCTCCATTCCCCTTCTCCACTTTTATTTGGAACTTCTCTTACCATTGTCTCTGTTGCACTGTATTTCTCAATTTGGATTTTATTCCCAGAAATGTATCCTAAGTGTAGGCCTTGTCATTGAAAGGAGATTTGGTCATTCATTTAGTGGATCCATGGGCTTCAATTATACTTCCATTGTCAGTCTATACGTTCAAAATTGGAATTGAAAATAGTATTTTCTAAAATATGTTAGGGAAGCGGCTGTGGCTCAATCAGTAGGGCTCCCGTTTACCATATGGGAGGCCCCGGGTTCGGTTCCCGGGACCTCCTGGTGAGGGCAGGCCCGCCCGCACGGCATGGTTAGCTGACCTAGCGAGCACAAGCAGCAAGGGGGGGATAAATGAATAAATAAATAAAATCTTTAAAAAAAAAAAATAAATAAAATAAAATAAAATAAAATAAAATAAAATATGTTAATGTCAGTGGCAATCCCATTAAAATACTCTTCTTCTCTTTCCCCGTTCCATTTTGTCTTCCTCCTTCTTAATATTTGTATTATATGGACTCAGCCAATGAGAGTGAAATTAATAGTCTATCAACAATAACAACATTTCTTTCACTCAGATAACTCTTTGCTCTCTTTCACATGTAGGTTCTAGAAAACAATCCAAAAGGTATTCTTACCTGAAGAGGCACCATTTTGTTTAATCAGTGTGGTGATATTACTAAACTTTGTTTTTGAAATCTCAGTCATATGGAGAAGGAATGGCATGGTTGCTTCTGGGGGGGGGGGGTTGGAAACCTGACAATAAGTTATTACATTAGTCCAGCTGAAAAGTGAGAAAGCTCTCATTAAGAATCAATGATAAAGGACTAAGGAATGTTCTCCAGGTCAAAACAGGCTGATTTCATCACTGACTGGATGACTGGGGAAGGAAGGAGACAAAGATGACTTCCAGGTTAGTGACTGGTTTCAGGTGGTGCCTTTCACAAAAACCAGGTCAGAGGAAGAGCAGGCAGGCCTTTGTGGATAAGATTAGGTGAGTGGTGGATATATTGTTACGCTTGAGATGCTTGTGAGAAACTCAAGGTGAGATATACGTTTGGGAATCATCATATGTGGGAGTTCAAGCCACAAAAGCAATTAAGATTACCCAGGAAAGGCAGCAGAGGGAGAAGAAAAACAAGGAGAGAACCTTGAGAAACTCTAATATTTAGATAATGGGCAGAGAGAGAGAATCTAGAAATCACATGCAAAACAAACTCTCAGGACTGCATGTTCTTTTGTGGGCAAGAATCAGAAAAGCAAACTCCAAAAGATGGAAAATTGAAAATTGAAATATAACTATTAGAACTGGTAAGTCTCAGAGCTATTGGAGTTTTTAATCCTCAATAAACTTGGCTTGGAAAGTTCAATTTACATACCCAAGGTTACACAATCAATAAATCAGGAAAAAATATTTTTAGCCAAGATCATTTGACTTCATAATCTTGGACATTACAGTAAAAAATTAAATAAAAATAAAACAAACCCGACAAAATACTGATGAATATTTATTGGTTCTTGTAGTGGGGAGAATTTTCTAATTTTGAAATCATAGAAGAAAACCTAATTTTATATAAGATTTTTTTTCAAAAATAATTGATAATATCTACATATAAAAACAATTAAAACAACCTAAGAGGAAATATATTTTAAATAATATATTTATAGCTGTAAATTTTAACTTAAAAGTACTAAGCTTATACCAACTCTTCAGAAAAGAAAATACCTAAGATGACTCAGAAAAGACCAAATCTCACAAGAACATCGAAAGCTATAAAGCATTACAATAATCTGAAAAGAAGTACAAGACCTATGGGGCTGAATTGAGAATCACAATCGGCAGCTGACATGAGCTTTGCCAGTTGGAGCAGATGGTATGGATATGCTTTGGTCTTCTGCCACAACCTCCCCTGGTAGGAGACCAGAATCTATGCCAAGAGAAAACTTAGAAGCTGCCTCCTACTGCACTGATATAAGATTTTCAGGAGAATCTTAATATACCTGCTTTCCTGTTTCCACATTACTCTCAAGTATCTCTCATTATATCTAATGTTAGATTTTAAAACAATGGGGAAGGAGAGACTGGAATTGATCAGGTTTTTCCTGGAGATATTGCCCCAATATGTTGAATTCTGTGGACAAGGTCACCAATAGGAGTGCCACTAGCAGTATATTCTGGTGATTACAGTTTCTGAATTATTTTTGCACAGTGTCCAAGAAAGATGTCTCTCTCTTTTTTTTTGAGACTATTATATCTAAGTCAAATAAAATTATACTACCTAAATATTTTCTAACCCAGGAAATGGGTATAGGAGCTCTATTCATCAAACAAATGTACACAAATTAAGAAACCAAGGTTTGCTAGTTTCTTCCCTCTTTACTACACAGGCTGAGCTTTCTGTTTAGGAAACAAACAAATGCTTTAATGTAGATTATGTTAAAATGGTCTTCCTTGCTCCATTGGCTTGAGCCATGCAAAAGTCTGCCAATGTGCTGCTTGAATATGAAAGCAAAAGGCTTCAGACCAGCAATTATTTTCTGATGCTATCTGAGAAATGTGCTCAAGGGATGGTGATAAAAGATAGGGCAAGCCATAAACATTTCCGTCCAGAAAAAGTGAATGTAGCTAGACAACTCTTCATCCCAGGAAAAATAAACAGAATAAAAAGTCCACATGAGACTTATAAAATAAAAACAGTGCATGACAAAGGATGTGAGGAAAATAGATTTAAGATTCAAAGAAAGACTGCCTTCTAAGATTGCCTGCAATTCTCTGTAATCATCAACTCAAATGTCCTCTGCTGCTGCATGGTTCAGTAATTGCCATTACTGCTGATTTTTGACATCACTGAGACCTCCAAACACTGAATTCCCCTTCTTTCTCCCTCTCACCCTTTTTATCCCTGTCATTTCCTATCCAGCACAGATTCCAGAGTCTCTTCCTTAGCTTCACTCTTCTGACTATCCCCAGTGTTTCTTTCCCATTTTCCTTCAGCTGTAGGCACCTGGAATAAATTCAAAGTTGGATAGACTCAATATCTACCTTCTCTAAGCGTATGCCAGGCCTGCTGAACCATACTGGGGAACACACACACATATACACACACCCTTGCAAAGATTATGGTCTCCAGTCTAAAAGGAAGGGCCTTTCACAACATTTATATAACTAATTAATTCCACACAGTGGCTTGATCATAGCTTCTCAACTCTCTTCAAACCTACCCCAGCTTCCCATTCCCTTTCAGCAGAGCATCTTGCTTCACAAATTAGAGACTGTCAGATGGGAACACACTCCACTTTCTATCACCACACTTGAAAATTACCTGCATTTTTATGAGTCTTCATGTCCTCCTGTTGTAGAGGAAAGGATGCCTCTCTCTGGTCCAAGCAGTAAAACACAGTAGGTGTGCACCACAGATAAGTACGGCTGGACGTTTTGGGGATGGCTATCAGCTGATTGGTGGATGTCAGGAAGTCCTGCAGTCTGCCCGGAAGTCCTCCATGTTGAAGGTGTCTCTCCTGGAATGACTTTCAAATTTCTCTCTGTCTTTCAAATTAGTGTTGAACATAACGATTTCAGATGTAGCCCAGAATTGTTTATGACTTTAATATCCTGTGAGTTCTAGCATTGCAGCCACTGTAAACATCATGGGAAGCTTTACTCTGTTTTATTCAGAATTTTACCAAAAATTGTTCATTAACCTCTCCTTTTAGGGTTTTTATTCTATTCTTATAATAAATACATAGCATTTTAGAAAATGATATGGGATACAGGGGGAATAAAAGCCAGTTAAAGGGATGGGGAATCCTGGAGGGAGATTTATAATTTTAAAGAATATTTTCAGAGTAGGCCTAATTGAGAAAGTGATTTTGAGTCAATATCTGAGGGAGGTGGTAGATTTAGCCACTTACTCTTGAAGAGAGGCACAAAAGTGAAAAGCCACTAATAGAAACTGCACTATCTCACATCCTCTAATGTCCAGGTGATGATAGCTGGAATGGCTCATGTTTCTAGCATAGTTATAGTACATTCTTGGTCTGGATACAGTGTATGCCATGAAAGTATATTTATATTTAGATCATTCATCAGGAGAAATATGATGCTTCTGTAAATTCTAAAATGTTTCATCCAAGGTTTGCAATAAATTTTATCAAAACCATGAAAAGTTGTGGAAATCCAAATGTCCATTGAAAATATAGATTATGCAGCAATTAGTTAATTTATTTAAGGATATTTAATAAACTTTAAATAAATAAAAATTTTATTACTTTTTTTGTACTTAAGTGTTAAAAGTAATTGACTTAATATAATGAGCAATAATCAAAACTCTATAAGCTTTTATTTATGTATTTATTTTATGCTGTCCTCTTCTGTGTAGGAACATTTATCCCCCGTGGGACTATGAGGGAAATAGATGAGCCAAGTTCTGGGTTTCTGACCTTTCTTTTTCTGATGTAATTATATGATCCAAGGTAAGGTCCTCACAGATCTGCTGCAGTTGGGTTCTAGAGCCCTGAGTTGACTTCTTAGCCCTGTCGTCAGCTGGATGGGGGCAGCTGGTATCCCTAAGTCAGTCTTCTAATAGGCTTTTTTAAAATTTAAATGCTAAAGTAGCTATAAGGTTTTCCTCTTTTGTTTCACTTTATATAATTTTATTTGATTGAATATTTATATCTCACTTGCATTTTTAATATTAATTCTATATATTCTATTTTATAAGCATATACACATATATTTGATACTATTACATAGCATTATTGTATTTCAGCTCTTCATGTGACACTAAACATTTACAGACATGCTGCTGACAGTTTCACTACCCAATGAGATTATTTGTATTGTAATATATTTTTGTAATAACTTACTCATAAGTATAAATACCAACATATTTGAAAATGGAGAAGACTGAGACTACATAACAATACCGTATCTGTAAAGTTGAATTGCAGATTAGAACTGTTTTCTTTTTAATTGACTGTGGGTGTATTGAATAGTGACATAAAGAATGGGAAAAATGAAGCTTTAGAAATAGGAGTAGGAGTACCATCTGCTTTCAAGAAGATGGATTTTCACCCATCACTTAATTGTTTGTAAGCATTACAAAATTTTTCAGAGGATTTTTGTGTGACTTAAAGTAGATGGCATTTATGAAATCAAGTGTAAATATTCATAAATGGAATGTGTGGGTATACACAATATTGAATTTTTCAAGATCTCAATCAAAGTGGAGCATTGTTGAGAAAATAGCAAAATGCAAAAGAAATAAATGCTTAATTGTCTATTATATAATGGCACTAAAAGGGAGGTCACCAATTTGAAAACTCTCTTTTAGCATGGCTGAAGAAATGTTTTAGTAACAAAATATGAAGCCAAACCTCCTGTGAATCTTAGCAGAAATTCAGGGAACTCTTTTAACATTTACCTCCTCATCTTAAGCAAAGATACTTTTTAAAAAAAATTCAGATGACTGTAGCAAATATACTTGTGATTGAACTGAAGTCAATCATTTAGTCATTCAAATCAATGTTTTTCCAAAATAAAAACATACCAGTTTTCATTAACAGTGAGTGATAATATTATAAAAATTGTCTATAAAACATCAAGCCCCTGAATGAAATGACTCAGATCCAATGGTTTGGCATATGATAGACCAGATATCAACACAATTGATTAAATTGTTAAATTTTTACTTAAATATTTTAGCATTATCTAAAACCACTTTAAGTTAATAAGTAACTTGGACTATATCCCACATAATATGCTATAAAGATTGTCTTGTTTTTTTTTTATGTTTCCCAAGTATTTATATTTTCCAAAATATTTCAATTTCATGTTATAATTTATCTGACATACAAGTGTATTGCTCTTAAAACATCCATTTTTTTGCAGTAATGCACTGTACTGAAATAATGTTAAAATTAGATACAAGGACGATGTGACGATCATTTACTTTTAACATTTTACCCCTTTATTTTTAATCACTTCACTTTTTAGGCCTTTCTGGTAAAATGCATTTACTCATTTATTTAACTTCCTTCATTAATCATTCAGTTCAGTTAATAAGTGCATTCCTTTTGGTAAAATTTATTCTGAATATAAGAACAATTGATGGCATATGAGCACATCATCTCAAAAAGTCAAGTAGCTCTCAATGGAGAGAAGCCTTGAAAGAACACTGGAGGCTTAACAGACCTCCTGACTGAATTTCAGACTCCATAGTGTTCATGTCAACAATGAGGAATCTAAGACCTTGTGTGTTTTCACAATGGCTCATCTGTTTTGACTGAAATTTGGTTAGACAATGGGTAACTCAAACTATTTGTTTGACTGACTTCTCAATCACTTATTCTTTTAGTGAATTAACTAGCTATTTTAGATGTGATGGTAGGAACTAGTTATCTAAACTAACTAAATCCATTAAAGAGTAGGACTTTAAACACATAAAGGTAAATATTGATGATGACATGTTCAGAGTATTTTCAAAGAGTTTTTTATAAGCTCCAATTATTTTGCATATAGTAAATGAATATCAATTTGCATAAATTACTTAAAGATACATATTCCAGTTCTGGTGATAAGTTCAGAGCATTTTGGAAGAAGTTATTAAATGAATTATAATATTTTATATGTAATAAATTGATATTAATTTGTGGAAATGGCTTAAAGGCATACATTCAGCTGTCTGTGGCTACAATATACACAGATTTACAAATAATTCAGTACTCATATAATATATAAAGGTTTATACGAATTATTAAAATTTGACATATTTTTGAATGAATGTAATAGTCTCAAAAAGGAACAAAGTATTAAGAAATGAGGTTATCATAAAAGGATGAGTTTTTTTTTACAGAGTATTCAAGAAGTAGCTTGTCTAAATAATATAAACTTGATTTTAACCCCTTCTAGTTGCTTCATATTTAATCTTTTTTTTGGTTGGTTTCATGTGTCAGTTATATCATTTACCCCCAAAAAAGTAACCTTTTAAAGGGAGAATACTCATTAGTAGCAGTGAAGAGTTTTATAAATGGATGCTAAAAAAAGTTAGCTTAAAAAAATAGATAAAGTAGCATGGAAAGGCTATGGTATTTCATTCAAGTATATTGTGAAATTTGCTTAATTTCAAGGAAATGACCAATGTTTTACTGGTTTCATAGACTTTTCATATTACTCCAGAACTCGCCAGATAAGAAGGAAAAGCAATTACTAATGTGTCACTGCTTCATTCTGAAACACAGGAAACTTTTAATAATTTAATAAGTTACGCTGAAAATCTGCCACCTTGTATGCAAATTGTGTAAATCCTAATGAAAAATGGAGAGAAACCCTGGCCAACCTGCTGAATTTAAATGATTTAAAGTAGTTAAATGTTTAGAAGACACTATATTAGAAGCAACAGTTATCTTTAAAAGGAAAAAAATCAGGCTAGATTGCTATACCTAATGGCACAATATCTGGCAGATAGTAGAGCTTCAATAACACTGAACAAAACGAAAACCCAAACAAATACTTATTTCTATTAAGTTAAAAAAAATTGACCAGTTTTACAGCTTTGTGTTTTAAGTAAAATCTGTGTTTTCTCTCTTCCTTAGCCAACACTTGGCAACAGGGCAGGAGTGAGCAGAGACAACTGTGATTCAGACAATGGATGTACAGGCATGGACCAGGCAGGAGGTGGGAGCAGTCTAAGCCTCAGGCCCAGGAAGGGTGGAAAGATACAAAGCCTCGGTTTCCTAGAGCAGGGGCACCAACTAGGAGGTGCAGTATCTGGATAGAACTTCTTTCTCCTAAGGAAGCAGGGACTGAGGCAGTATCATACACAGCGATGTGTGCCAAGCCAGGAACTCAGCCACTGCTTTGGAAGTAAAAGATTTAAGGCTTGTGCTCAGGAAACAAGACATAAAAATAAATTCATAACTGAAATCAAAGTACAAATTAGGCATTATTGGTAATGGTATTGGTTTCCTACTGTTTCTTTCCTCTTTCTGCCTCTGCAGTCCCACTAGATCTCCAGGTTCTCTTAAATCCTTACCGAGATCTTCTTGGGTATTCATGAAAATAAGTAGTTACGTGACCAATTTTTATACCATAATTCAGCACTATCCAATGGAAAATGATCTGAGCACAATGGTAAGCCACATACATAATTTTAATTTTTAAAAGCCACATTACAAAATGTAATGATTTTAACAATATATTTTATCTAACCTAATATATCCAAAATATTATGTTCCTCATTAAATCCACATAAAGCATATTAATGAGATACTTTATATTTTCGTACTATGTCTTCAAAATCAGTGTATATAACACAGCACACATCCCAGTTTGAACTAGCTGCATATCAGGTACTCAGTAGATGCATGTGCCTATCAGACAGCACGGGCATGTGACCCCACCATATATGCTGAGTTGCACTCTACCTCCTCCACTGAGTATATCTTGGTAATATCCCTGAAGAGGATAGATATCTACGTATCACTTTTTAGGAGTTCCATAGCATCCCATTATATGGATGGTACAAGTGCAGATTAAAGATTCTAAACACAAAAAGAAAGATTAAGAAAAATGGATATATTATGAGTGAGATAAAAACACTCCTAATTTACAAGCAAGGAAACTGAGTGTCAGAGAGGTCAAGCAACTGAAATGGAGCCATAGGAAGGTTTAACAGATCAATAACTAAACTTTCACAGTTAAACGTATTTTGATTAAGGGTTAGGACTGAAAAAATGAATAAATTGACTAATTTTAACAAGGACTGAAAAAGATAAAGAACAGAGTTAAAGCAAGGAAATCTAATATAATCACCTTCTTACATGTATTGGTAGCTATGGACTGTCTTTGATTGCCAGACTAGTAAAACAAATACCACACAGTGGGTTGGCTGAACAACAGGAATTTACTGAGTCAGGGTTCCAGAGGCTAAAAGGCTGGCTTCCTTCCGGGGTCGGTAGCATCCTGGCTGGCCGGCAATCCTTGGGTTCCTTGCCTTTGCCGTCACATGGCCATGTCCTCTCCTCTCTCTTCTGGGTTCTGTTGACTATTGGTTCCTCCCAGTGGCTTTCTCTCTTTGTCTGAATCTTTATTAAGGATTCCAGATTAAGACCCATCCTTAATGAAAAATAACATCTTCAAGAAATCCTATTTACAATGGGTTCACACACACAGGAATGTGGATTAAGATTAAGAACACGTCTAAAGTGAGGTTCTTATTCCCTTAAAATTATTGTCAATATTAAGAATATATTTCAGTCCAAAGAGATGTGCCTTGGAACTGACTTAGATCTGGTTTCTGTACATTTGGATTAATACATACACTCAACATTGAAAAGTGGGAGTTGAAATAAGACATCAATTAGACGTGCAAAGTCAATTCAAAATGTATGCCGAGAGGTACATTCAGTGCAGAATGACTAGTGAAGCCACGCAGTGAACTTACCATTTCAAGGATCCAGCAAGCTGCAGGCCCTAAGGAGAGCATTGGCATCAGTCCAGGGAGCCGGGGTTGAGTTTAACTGCTTCTGCCCAGGTCGCCAGCATGGAACTGAGGCCCGCTCTGCCGCAGTGGGCTGAGTGCACACAGGTACGCTCTGCGGGATCCAGCTCACTGGTTCATTCGACTAGACGAGCTTCCTTCCATGGCTCTTATTAAGAGTATTGTTAACAATATTAGAAAAATAATAAAATAATATTATTTTAAAAGGCTTATCACAACTTTTGCATGCAAAATAACTTTGGATTATTTAGGAGAAATACACCAAGATTTCTATCCTTTTTTGGGGGTGGGGTGGGGTTTACGGGTGGGTGAGTATATTTATTTCACAAAAAAATAAAGGAGTGGTTATCTGTTATAATTAGGTGCCCAGCTAAGGTATTAAGTGCCGCCAGCACACCTTGACTGTTCATTCAGGATCCATTCATGTACCTGTACAAATGATAAAGAGCTAACAAGATTGTCATTGATTCTGAAAGGATATGAGAAGAGACCTCCCCCCCAAAACCACAAATTAATTCATGTGCATTTTAACAGAAACCTGGTGACTTGGTCCTAGATTTGTTGACAATCCTAAAGGAACAACTCTAAGATTGAAAACTACAAACTTGGGAAGGAGAAGCTGGCAGGTGAAGGCACTGCCTAAGTGAGAAATCCTTCATGGTCAGGGCCACCTAACATAAACACTGCCTAGTCCTTGAAACCTTTCAGAATTTGCCTTTAGTGTGAAAAGCCAAAAAGACCAGGATTTATATAGTATAAATATGGGACAAGTACTTACACTTTAAATTATAACTCTAACATTTTAATATTGATTATAATATAATAAAAGTAGACACAAGAGAGGTACACAGGGGGACTTCTGGGAAGATGGTGGACTAGTAAGACATGGGAATCTCTTCTCCAGAAAAATAGCTAGAGAACAGGCTGAAACAGCCCCGAAATAGATCTTTTAGGGCAGCAGGTGAAGGCTGTACACCACCCAGAGGAGAGAGGGACAAAAGAGGGAAATTGCAACGACAGAACCGTGAGTTGGAACCAGCGGCAGCTGCAGCTGCCGGCACCCTCCCCCACACTCTTTAGAATTCTCGGGCCTTTGGGCCTGCAACTACAGACAAAGGGGACTCCAGGGATCTACTACTCCCGAAAACGGAAGAAAGAGGGACACAGCCTTAGGCTGACTCAGGTTCTGACCCGCAAATTTGGGCTGCAGAGCCCCATGGACCCTTCAACACGACGGTTTGCCCTGGGAGCCTAGGAAGGACTGGAGAAATCCGACCCTCGCGACCTCCCTCTCTTCTAGCCTGGGCTAATTGTTGAGGACTCCACAGGAGAGGGGAGAGAGAGCCTGGGGCTGACCCTGCTCTTGACTCGCAGATTTCATCTGCCCTGTCCCGAGAGCCCTTCTAGGCCAGGTGGGGCTGCGCCATTGTTTGCCTTGGAGCCTGCAAGGGGCTAAAGATATACAAACCTCCCAATCTCCTCCTCTACTAACAGGGACTGATTGTTGAGGATTCAGAGGGGATAGGAAATATTTCCTAGCTGGGAAAAGGGAGGGGGCTACCAGAGAAGACTGGAGAACTGTCTCAGAAAGTTTAAATTACAAGGCTCTTAGCCTCCAGACAGGAAGCTCTATCACATTGATCTGGTCTGTGTCACAACAAATACACTCTGACCGGGCATTGAATTGAGTGCTGCCAACGAGCGCCATCTCTTGGAAGACCAAGGAAGTGCACATAAGAAAATTAAAACTAAGTAAGAGAGGCTTTTCCTGGCCTCTATAGCCTCCCTGCCCAAGGCCTAGGAAACAAGTCTACAACCAATTACTGGGTCCAGTGCCCAGTTTTGAGCAACCAGCAGGACAATCCTAACAATCAAGGTTGAGACAAAAATCGAAGAGCTGTGGTAACTCACAGCCTCCTGCCACTAAAACCCTATAAAAGAGAAAGAGATAGAGCATCTAAGTAAAATACAACTTAACCAGATGCCTAAACACCAGCAAAAAATTACAAGCCATACTAAGAAAATAGAAGACATGGCTCAAGAAAAGGAATACATCAAAGTCCCAGAAGAGATGCAGAATTTGAGAGAACTAATCAGTGAGATGAGCACAAATTTCCAAAATCAAATTAATGAGATGAAAGACAATATAGTTAAAGAGATAAATGGCACCAAGAAGAATTGAGCGAATGAAAAGAAGAATTTGAAATCCTGAACAGAAAAGTAACAGAGTTCATGGGAATGTAAGACACAATAGGTGAAGTCAAAAAACACATTTGAGGCATGCAACAGCAGACTCGAAATGATAGAAGAAAGAATAAGTGATGCTGAAGACAGAGCAGCTAAAATTGAAGAGAGAAAAGAACAGAGAGAGAAAAGAATGGAAAAAATTGAGCAGGGGCTCAGAGAGTTGAATGACAACACAAAATGCAACAACATATGTGTCATGAGAGTTACAGAAGGGAAGAGAAAGGAAAAGGGGCAGAAAGAGTATTTGAGGAAATAATAGCTGAAAATTTCCCAACTCTCACGAAAGAAATGAACTTACATGTCCAAGAAGCACACCGTACCCCAGTGAGAATAAATCCAAATAGACCTATGCCAAGACACATACTATTCAGAATGTCAAATGTAAAAGCTAAAGAGAAAATTCTCAGAGCAACAAGAGAGAAGCAAACAATCACGTACAAAGGACATCCAGTAAGACTTAGTGCAGATTTCTCTTCAGAAACCATGGAGGCTAGAAGACAGTGGATGATACAATTAGGAAACTGAAAGAGAAAAACTGCCAGCTGAGAATTCTTTATCCAGCAAAACTGTCCTTCAAATATGAAGGTGAATATAAAGTATTCACAAACAAACAGAAACTAAGAGAGTTTGCAAAAAAGAATCCACCTTTGCAGGAAATATTAAAGGAAGCCTTAGAACCTGAAAGAAAAAGATAGGAGAGAGAGGCTTGGAGGAGAGTATTGAAGAAAGAAAAGCAGAAAGGATAACCAAAAGAGTAAAAAGAGAGACAAAAACAAGATGACATATGAAAACCAATGAATACAATGGAGGAAATAAATAGTGCATTTTCAGTAATATCATTGAATGTGAATGGATTAAATTCTCCAATCAAAAGATACAGGCTGACAGAATGGATAAAAAAACATGAGCCATCCATATGCTGCTTACAAGAAACTCACCTCAGACCCAGGGATACAAACCAGCTGAAAGTAAAAGGTTGGAAAAAGATACTCCAAGCGAATAGTAAACAGAAAAGAGCAGGGGTAGCTATACTAATATCAGACAAAACAGACTTTATATGCAAAAAAGTGATAAGATATATGGAAGGCCATTATATATTAATAAAAGGGACGATCCTCCAGGAAGATATAACAGTCATAAATATCTACGCACCTAACCAGGGTGCCCCAAAATATATGAGACAAACTCTGGCAAAACTGAAGGCAGAAATAGACATTTCTACAATAATCATCGGAGACTTCAACACCCCTCTCACATCATTATATAGAACAACTAGACAGAAGATCAACAAGGAAACAGAGAACTTGAACAATATGATAAACAAGTTAGACCTACCAGACATATACAGAACACTGCATCCAAACTCAGTGGGTTTATACATTCTTCTCAAGTGCTCATGGATCTTTCTCCAGGATAGACCACATCTTAGGTCACAATTCAGCTCTCAAGAAATATAAAAAGATTGAAATTATACAAAGCACTTCTCAGATCATAATGGAATGAAATTAGAAATCAATAACAGACAGGAAAAAAGGAAATTTGCAAATGTGTGGAGACTGAACAACACACTCCTAAATATTCGGTGCGTCAAAGAAGAAATTGCAAGTGAAATCAGTAAATATATTAAGACAAATGAAAATGAGAATACAATATATTAAAACTTATGGGATACAGCGAAGGCAGTCTTGAGAGGGAAATTTATAGCCCTAAATGCCTATATTAAAAAACAAGAAAGAGCTAAACTCAAAGATTTAACTGAACAACTAGAGAAACTAGAAAAAGAACAGCAAACCAATCCCAAAGCAAGCAGAAGGAAAGAAATAATAAAGATTAGAGCAGAAATTAATGAAAATGAGAACAGAAAAACAATAGAGAAAATCAACAAAACCAAAAGCTGGTTCTTTGAGAAGATCAATAAAATTGACAAACCCCACACTAGACTAACAACGAAAAAAGGAGAGAAGATGCAAATAAATACATTCAGAAATGAAAGGGGGGAAATTACAAACGACCTCACAGAAATAAAAAGAATCATAAGAGGATATTATGAGAAACTATATGCCAACAAACTAGACAACCTAGATGAAATGGACAAATTTCTAGAAAAACATAACCAACCTACACTGACGCTACAAGAAATACAATCACTTAACAAACCAATCACAATTAAGGAGATTGAATCCATCATCAAAAATCTCCCAGCAAAGAAAAGTCTAGGACCAGATGGCTTCACAGGTGAATTCTACCAAACATTTCAAAAAGAATTAACACCAATCCTGTTTAAACTCTCCCAAAAAATTGAAGAGGAGGGAAAAGTACCCAACACATTTTATGAAGTCAACATCACCCTAATACCAAAGCCAGATAAAGATTCCACAAAAAAAGAAAATTACAGACCAATCTCTCTAATGATCATAGATGCAAAAATTCTCAACAAAATACTTGCAAATCGAATCCAACAGCATATCAAAAGACTTATACATCACGACCAAGTGGGATTTATTCCTGGTATGCAAGGCTGGTTCAACATAAGAAAATCAATCAATGTAATACACCACATTAACAAATTGAAGGAAAAAAAACACATGATCATCTCAATAGATGCAGAAAAGGCATTCGACAAAACCCAACATCGTTTTATGATAAAAATACTTCAAAAGATAGGAATAAAAGGAAAATTCCTCAATATGATAAAAGGCATATATGAAAAACCCACAGCCAACATCATACTCAGTGGGCAAAGGTTGAAAGCTTTCCCTCTAAGATCGGGAACAAGACAAGGATGCCCACTGTCACCATTGTTATTCAACATTGTACTAGAAGTTCTAGCTAGGGCAATTAGACAGGACAAAAAAATTAAAGGTGTCCAAATAGGAAAAGAGGAAGTAAAACTCTCACTGTTTGCAGATGGCATGATCCTGTACTTAGAAAATCCTGAAGTATCCACGACAAAGCTACTTGAACTAATAAATGAGTTCAGCAAAGTGCAGGATACAAGATCAACATGCAAAAATCAGTAATGTTTTTGTACGCTAGTACTGAACAATGTGAGGAGGAAGTCAGGAGGAAAATTCCATTTTCAATAGCAACAAAAAGACTCAAATACCTAGGAGTTAATTTAAGCAAAATGTATAGGACCTATATGCAGAAAACTACAAAACAATGCTAAAAGAAATTTAAAAAGACCTAAACAAATGGAAAGACATTCCATGTTCATGGATTGGAAGAATAAATATCATGAAGATGTCAATCTTGCCCAAACTAATTTATAGATTCAATGCAATATCAATCAAAATCCCAACAGCTTACTTTACAGAATTAGAGAAGACAATTACCAAATTCATCTGGAAGGGTAAGTGCACCCGAATAGCCAAAAGCATTCTAAAAAAGAAGAGCAATGAGGAAGCGGCTGTGGCTCAATCAGTAGGGCTCCCGTTTACCATATGGGAGGCCCCGGGTTCGGTTCCCGGGACCTCCTGGTGAAGGCAAGCCCGCCCGCATGGCGTGGTTAGCTGACCCAGAGAGCACAAGCAGCAAGGGGGGGATAAATTAATAAATAAATAAAATCTTTCCGATCAAAAACAAAAAAAAAAAGAAGAGCAATGTGGGAGGAATTTCACTGCGTGACATTGAAACATACTACAAAGCAACAGTGGTCGAAATAGCACGGTACTGGCATAAAGATAGACATATCGATCAGTGGAATAGAATTGAGAACCCAGAAATATACCCTTAACTATACAGTCAACTGGTTTTTAACAAACCTACCAAGCCCACGCTAATGGGAAAAAACAGTCTCTTCAACAAATGGTGTTGGGAGAACTGGATATCTATAACCAAAAGAATGAAAGAGGACCCCTATCTCACCCCCTATATAAGAATCAACTCAAAATGGATGAAAGATCTAAATATAAAAGCCAAGACCATTAAACTACTAGAAGAAAATGTAGGGAAACATCTTTAAGACCTTGTAGTAGGTGGTGGTTTCTTGGACCTTACACCCAAAGCACATGCAACAAAAGAAAAAATAGATAAATGGGACCTTCTCTAAATTAAACACTTTTGCACCTCACAGGACTTTGTCAGAAGGGTAAAAAGGCAGCCAACTCAATGGGAAAAAATATTTGGAAATCACATATCTGATAAGTGTTTAATATCCAGGATATATAAAGAAATGTTACAACTCAACAATAAAAAGACAAAAGACCCAATTAAAAAATGGGCAAAAGACTTGAATAGACATTTATCCAAAGAAGAAATACAAATGGCAAAAAAAATACATGATGAAATGCTCAACATCACTCATGATTAGGGAAATGCAAATCAAAACTACAATGAGATATCATTTTACACCTATCAGAATGGCCACTATTAAAAAGACAGAGAACTACAAGTGTTGGAAAGGATGTAGAGAGATAGGAACACTTCTTCACTCTTGGTGGGAATGCAGGATGGTACAACCACTATGGAGGACTGTTTGGCAGTTCCTAAAGAAGTTGAATACAGACTTGCCATGTGACCCTGCAATACCACTACTGGGTTTATACCCAGAAGAACTGAGAGCAGTGACACGAACAGACATCTGCACACCGATGTTCATAGCCACATTATTCACCATTGCCAAAAGTTGGAAACAACCCAGGTGTCCATCAACAGATGAATGGATAAACAAACTGTGGTCTATTCACACAATGGAATATTATGCTGCTGTAAGAAGAAATGAAGTCATAAAGCATATGACAACATGGAAGAACCTGGAGGACATTATGTTGAGTGAAGCAAGCCAGACACAAAAGGACAAATACTGTATGAATGCATTACTATGAACCAAATATATTGTATAACATATTGTTTGATCAAAAAAAAATTTATATGTATCCATTACATTTAATTGAGAAATGTATATATTTATTCATCTGTGTTTACTTTTTTGTTTTTAATTGGTTATATTTTCAATTATTAAATGTACAAATAAAGTTTTAAAAAAATGACCAAATACAATTAATAAGAAAATGAAATAATCATGATAGTTTTAAAAATAACAAATAAAATACAAATTTTTAAAATTTGAAATAAAAAAAAAATAAAGAAATATAAAATTGAAAAAAAAAAAAAAAAAGAGAGAGAGAGAGGTACACAGAGGAGTAGAGACAGCTCCATAGACACAGTAGAGGCCCCGGGAAGAGAGATGAGCCATTCGCCTGATAGTTTATAGCTGGCTCTGGGGAGAGAGCAGAGCTGCTGAGCCCAGAGATAAACAAGACCCAGAAGACAGACGAGACATATCCCAACCTAAGCTGATATTGGAAGAAGCGGGGACCACAGAACCCAAGAGGAGAGAAGAGGAAGTCTGGACCCTTGCAGACATTGGCAGCCATCTTGCTCTAACACATGGCAACAGACTTGGTGAGGGAAATAATTTATGCTTTATGGCCTGGTAACTGTAAACTTCTACCCCAAAATAAATACCCTTTATAAACAAAAATAAAAATAAAATAATAATAAAAGTATTTGAAGGTCATAAAAATGTCACATCTGCATTGGGTAATTTTAGAATAAAAGCATTATCTTAATCTAGAGATGGTGCTATCTTCTCTTTTAAATAGGCAGACATTATAATACTACTTTGAATCTAGAGAAACTAAGGCATAAAACATTCCCTTCATTGGGAAAGTCAGTGATATAATTATCACTCTTATCATAAAGGTACTATTCTCATTTTAGTTTTTATCAATTTGACTGCTTGAGCAAATAAATTCAAGGTACCATTCTCTAAAATGGAAAATTACTATTTGATAAAACTTGGATTTTCATGGTGCTTGATAATTTAATTCCCTTGTCTGTAATAAGGTAATATTGAAAATGGGCATGAAATTATATTTAATAGACAATAAATTGAGGAAAGAACGCTTCACAATCAATTCAGTTGTAAAACCTGATTATATAAAAAAAATGACAAGGCAATTAGCACTATGGATTTAGCCCAGAGTAAGTAATCATGAATACCTGATTTTTTTAAAAGTTTCAGAGCAGTGTTACAAAAATTAGATTATAGGAAATTATAGGGCATCCCATCCCACTTCCAATAAAAGTAAATATGTCAGATTTTAAAACAATAACTCTTAGAAGACAACATAAGGGCAAATCTTCATGACCTGGCATTTAGTAATGGATTCTTAGATATGCTACTAAAAGCAGTGGCAACAAAAGAAACAATAGATAAATTTAATTTCATCAAATTAAAGACTTTTGTGCATCAAAGGGAATTAAGAAGACAGAAAGCAAATTAGAGGTTACTGAGGAATAGGGTGAAGGGGGAAGAGGGAGTATTTGTTTGGGAAATATAAAACAAACAAAAAGAATCCAAAACTCCTTTTTGCTTAAAAAATTAAAAATAAAAAAACCCCAAGCAAACAAAACAACAAACCTGCTAACCAAAAAATTAGATAAAAACCCACTAGAATTCTTTGAATTTGTTGCCAAATATATGTGCAACAAATAATTTCTTTCATCTTCTGTAAGATTCCAAATTAAACTAAAATAGAAATTATTCATCTAAGAAGTTCCAACCTTTCTGCATTGTGTTTAAGAAGCATTAAAAATATAAAGTTGCAGAATTGACTAAAAAAATTTATATTTAAAATAATGAACTCCTGAAGACAGGAACCATTTTACACTTTTAAAAATTACTGAGGACCTTAAACAGTTTTCATTTATAGCTATTGATAGTTGCCATATTATAAATTAAAACTGCATGATAACTTAAAAAATATGTATTCATTAATGAAAAACAACAAAGATACCCGTTTCATGTCAACATAAATATTTTTATGAATGATAATATTTTTGAGAATACAATATTTAGTGAGATAAGTGGCATTGATTTACATTTTTGCAAATCTCTTTAATGTCTGACTTAAGACAGCTTGATTCTTATATCTGCCTCTGCATTCACTTTGTTGAGATATGTTTTGTTTATAGCATATGAAGAAAATACAACCTCACCAGATATATGGTAGGAAAGGGAAGATTTTGCAGACCCCTGAAAAGGTTTGAGACCCCATGGGACCTTAGGCCACACTTTGAGAACCACAGATCTATCTGGAACCCCAATTACCAAAGAGACCACATCCTGTATGACAGATAAATTCTGGCTAAAGCTATTCTACTTCTCCAAGACTTAATAGGAGTGACACATTTTTAAGGAAGCAATCCCAAATATAACCATTCTGGGAGAGGTCCTCCTTTTTGGCACCCCCACAGAACCTAGGCTTATCTCAATCCTTACCTTGTCTTATTCAGTGTTATTTATTCTATCACTCATTATACTGCCATCTCCTATGGGGCAGGGCATATGCCTGCTTTCCACAGGTTAGGATCTTATTACAAGATGAAAGTATAATGGATCACTCTTTAAAGAATGCAAGAATGAATGTTTGAATGAATCGATGAAGATTATGATTTGAAATTTTATTTTGAAAAGGGTATCCCATCTTCTAGGAGATAATTGAAGTGTTCTGAGAGACTTGGCAGGACAGGGAGAAACTTGTATTTAATGACACCAGCTGCTGAACCTCTGGAGAAAAATTTGACACCTTTCAGACACCTGCTGGTATCCCAGATCATAAAAGAAAGCATGTTTCTTCCTTTTTTTCAGCTTGCTGAAATGGTGTCAGAGGTGGCATTGGTTTTATGCTAATCATAATATTTAGAATCTGAAAAATATTTTATAAAAACCATTTTATTTAGAAATAATTTCCTAAATTGAGATAATATGGTGGAAACAAGAAGAAAAACAAATAACTCAAAATAAGAAAGGAAGTTTTTCTAGTCACACATCTAGACATAGCAAGACTTCTTACACCCTCCCAATCCCAAAATGGGTGATTGTATCAATACACTTAATTTAGTTTTTATATTCCTTTGGCTTTGTATTGATTGTAAAATTGGTCTTTGCGTTTGTGCATGGGTGCAGACATGTGATAGACACAGAGAAAAATAACAAATGGCCTGCAGAACTTAGTTATAAAATATTTCCTAACCATTTTATAGAGTTGCCTTTTCCCAATTTATTGTACTTAAGTTTTTCCATTTCCCCATGTATAAGCTAGGAAAATATCATCATCCAATTTTTAAAGATATGGTTATGGGTTAAATTGAGTTCCCAAATTCATATAGTTAGGCTAGAGTGAAGATTCCTAGATATGTACCCTTTTCATGACATTGCTTTGCCTCTTTCCTCCTTCTTCTCACCAGCCCAATCTTAAGATCCTGGATGAGTGTCTCTACTTCCTTATGATATTATGGATGAATGCACAGTTGACTTCATAGATCGTCTTGCATGATAAAGCATCTGGTGGTGGCCGGAAGCTCCTGTCACTCTTGTGCAATTGCCCCACAGCTCAGGGCAGATGGCAGAATCATAGATAGAAATGAGGGCCTCATGTACAGATGGGAGCCACAGGCACAGCTTCTGCTCCTGACAGGCTTCTAGTATCAAACCCACCCCAGAAAGGTTTTCTCTTACTGACAGAGAAGAAGCTGTTTATGAGCTGGCCACTGGGTGGGGCAAAAGTGCATACTTCGTAAGAGGACACTGACCTAATTGAAAAGTATAAAAGACATGAAAGTGTTTCCTCAAATTGAATTTCTAAGAGAAACTGGAAGGCTCAAATCCAGATTCTAAATAAAGGTCTGAATTCTCATTTTCTAGCATACTTCCTCTGTAATGTTTTTATTCATGTTTAAGAGAATGTGTCATACACACATCCACACAGACACAGTCTAAGGAACTAAACACAATCATTAATTTGTCTAACAGAAAGTAAAATACTAGGTTATCATTGCCATTTGTAGTAAAATTTTCTCTGTAATAGATCTTATCTGCTGGGCAGATATTTTATCTTTCTGAGTATGTATGTTAAAATTTTGCTTTGGTGTGGCAATTTTTTAAATGATACTTTATTTTTCATGTATTTTCCCACAATCCACCCTATGATTTTTTAAATTCATAAACCATACAATTTATCTAAAGTGTACAATCAATGGCATTTGGTATAATCACAGAGTTGCACATTCATCACTTCAATCACTATTAAAGCATTTTCATACAAAAATAGAACAAAATGCCATACAAATATGCAAACTATTACTACTAACTATAGTCCATATTTCACATTTGGTCGATTTCTCTAAAAGATGTTATCTGATGGGTAGATTTTTTTGTCTTTCTGAGTATGTATGTTAAAATTTTGCTTCAGTGTGGCAATTTTTAAAATGATACTTTATTGCATTTTTCTCCTTAGTTCTGTTGCTTTGTGATTGTTGTAGTTACAGTCATCAAACAGCACATTCATATGTAGCAACATAATTGTGGGAGTTTAGTGTCTATAATCACTTAAAGAGAATGAGTGGGAATAAGCCCTTGGTTGGAGTGTTTAAAGAGGGAAAGAGTAAGATTTAGTGTTTAAAAACAGATGAGCCATTTTCTACATCCAGATTTCTTGCAGATTTAGGCCTAGTCTGATTTTCTTTAGATTGGGAAAATTTGTATCCATGCTGAATTTAAATGAGTACATTATACAAATGCTATATTCAGGTGGAATGTAGTATTATATAGCAGTCTATTTAAGGGACTAAATGCCCGAGAATCCAGCACAACAATGAAAAATTTCAACCCTTCAGATTTCTGTGATTTATAGGCAACGTGAGAAATTTTGTTTTAAAAAGTATTTTTCACCTATATGAGAAAGTTCCTTTTCCTTGGTAAGTTTGTAACAAGTGAGAAAATAACAACTGAAAATGATAATACCACAAACGTCAGTATTAAATTGAAAGTAGAACATTTAGTGATATTTCTGGATTTTTATTTTTATTCCATGTGTTTTGATTTTTTGCCTTTGCTTCTGTTTTGTCAGAGAGGCAAGACTCGCTTCTCGTTTAAAAATGAGAGAAGGGTGAGAATATGGGAGTATCCAATTTAGAAAAAAGAAGAAATCAGTGTCGGGTGATACCTTTTCCTTTTCAATTGTCCTTCTCATTCATTTATTGCTAAGAAAGTCAGTTTTAAGATGAAATACCTGAGAAGAAAGTCCCTTTGCCTCCTTTTTCCAAAATTCTTTATTTATGGCGTAGTAATTTATCAATACCAGCACGCACAGCCAGCAAGTGAGCTATTCATCTTGGCCACAGTCTCTGAGGCGCGAATTGCCGCGCGGTGCACTGTGGGCGCAATAGAGGCTTCCAGCCAACCACGCGGCACAACTGGGCAAAAGCGCGGGGAAGCGCTCCCGCCGGGGCCAGGCTGCTTGGGTGTGGTCCCAGGTGGCACCTCCCTCGTCCCTCTTGGTGTCTGAGGAGAGAGACTCTGTACTGCCTCCCAGAGCCCCCGCCCTAGTAGGCAGCTGAGGCGGCCTGCTCTGAGTTTCTGGCCTTTTCATTAGACCTACCACCTCCTCTGGGTTGCAGAGTGGGAACAGACTTGAAGCATCTGCACACAACTGAAAAGGATTTGGGGGTAGAGTCGTGCTGAGAGATGGCCACTGGTGTGTCCATGGCTTCCCCAGGAATGTCATTTACTTATAAAAAGTGTTGGGAGAGAAGTGAAAATTGCATTCACCGAAGGCGCTGTATTCAACATTTCCACCATTCGAGTGTGACTGCACGGATAAAGTAACATCTTAGCACGGGTTCTTCCTCTGCTTCATTTGTGCCACTAGGTAATTTTAGAAGATGGTTCTGCAGCAACTCCAGGAGTCAAGATGAGGCACTTCTAAGATAGGGACAAAATGACCCATCCAAATACATCATGGAAATACTGTAGGTAGGACAAACCAGAAAATAAATGAGAATCAGAGCAATAACTCTGAAAATAGCTATAATGATAATGAAATGAATAATACAAATCCCATTTGTTGAACTCTGTGCCCTGTCCTGTGCTAAATGGTATCTTAACTCCAATGCCCATAATTCTGCGACATGGAGTTTATTCCCTTCGGTAGGTGGGAAAGCAGCAGAAGAAGGAAATTCAGCTTGCCCAAGATTCCCCAGACAGTGAATGACTGAGGAAGTCCCAGACAGCACTTATGACTGTAAAACCGAAAGTAAGGAAACATGGGTATCTTATACTTGTTCAGTGCCCTACACTTTACAAGTGCTTTCACACCGCTTTTTGATTCATTCAAGAACCCAGGGAGATTCAGATATTAGCCTCTTGTACAGATGAATAAATGGGTACTTAAAATAACAATAATCACATGCCTAATAAACTGCAGAGCTCTAGGTAGAAAACTCATTCAGTGCTCTCTGTATCAAATCAAACCAGCTGGCTTGGAGAACTGACTAAAGTAAAGAATATAGATATATAGGGAGAAGAAGGATATACATCCTGGAGTCCAATTCAGATGAGAATTTGTGGCTTTTTATATTTTTCCTTGTTCTACGGGTTACTAAAAGAAATATGCCTGGACGGGAACCATGGGGAAAAAAATATTTGAAGAAATAAAGGTGGCTTACAAAGGCTCTGTGAGCTGGCCGAGGCCTGGAAGCACTAAATCTGCCAGCAGTAAAGGGAGGCAGAGAATTACAAGGGAAAGCAGGCTGGGCCTGAGGGCCGGAGGTAGGGGGTCCAGGCCAGGTTCTGTCACTAATCAGATGAAGAACTTGGGGGTTTCGAAACTCTCGGGGACTTATTTTCCCCACTTATACAATGAGAGGGTTGAACTATATGATCTCTCCTGGATTTACCAATTCTAAAAGTTTATGTACCTAGATTCTAATTATGTTACAAACCTTATTAGGAAGTAATCACTGATAACGGAGGAACCCAGTGGCCTCTACCAAAAAGTCCCCAAAGATCTTCTACCAGCTACCATGGCACCCAAACTTAGCCCTAGACAACAAACCAACAACAATAGTATTATCCTTGATAGGCTGAATTTTACCTGAACTCTGTGATCCTGGAACATAGGGTAGGTAAGAAATTCCCTGCCCTTTGTGTTACTGATCAAAATGGCCTTAACATGTCCCCAGCTTGGTTAAACCTTAGACAGCCTTGTCTACAGCCTGCTGAACTCCCTCATCTTGGCCCTTGCAGAATCCAGACGGAACATAGTCCCCCTGACATCGACAGTGAATTCAGGCGATAAAGCCAGGGGATCAACACACCATGTTATTTCAACTCTTCCTCCGATATTTTCCCACCAGCTCGGCCCAGTCTTTAAGAAATCTCCTGCCCTCTGCTGCAGGGCAATTGAGCCCTCTCTCTCTCTCCCCTATTGAGAAAGCCTTCTGGTCTCCCTCTCTATAGTAATAGCTTTCTGCTCTCTTTCTTCTCTGTTGCATATAGCTTTGAATAAAGTCATCCTTGCCTGTTTAACATTGTCTGGTACAATTTTTCTTGAACAACCTGCTTACTCTGCTCTGACTTATCTTCCTTGCAGTTAATTCAGGAGAAAAAGAAAGATTCTGAGCAAAAAGATCAAATTAAAAAAAAAAAAAAAAAAAGAAGATGCAAAAGGCCCCCTTTTTCTTATAAGGCCTGGCTGGGGAACTATCTAGTCTATTAACACTAGACTACAGATTTGAAAAAATAAACAGGTAACAGCACATTCTTTAAGGCAAATGAGTCATGTTTCTGGACATGATGTGCTCCTCCCATAATCTTTTGTCATCTGGACTCCAGGAAACGTCTATTCCTTTCATTCAAATGCTAACCAGCTCCCTCTCTGCTCTTAAATATGACAACAAAGAGAGGGCAATCTTCTTTTGAGACTGACCCAGTTGTAACTTTGTTCTGAATGCATGAAGAAAAGTCAAAAGTAGTTTTTCTGGATGCCTAAAAAGGTAATTCCTCTGCCTTTCCAATATGCATCTAAATCAGTGATTCTCAGTGTAGGAATTCTTGACATTTGTACTTCTTTATTTTTCTGTTGGGACATTATATTATTTTCTTCATTAGGTTATGTGTATAGGTGGGCTTATTATCTACACATTTTACTTCAGGATAGTAAATGTCCATCATAAAGCATTGGTTGTGAAAGGAGTCATTGGCTCTTCTGGGGCTCTGGGTCACTGGTGAAAAATGACTCACTTTATTCACAAGGAGCCTCCTTCCAGATTGGATAAACAATGTCTCCCTTAGCTCCAGTGTTCCTTTAACATTCTCGATTAACCAGCACCTTAACTGCTCAGGACTAGAAGGTCATCTGATTTTGCATTTATTTGCATATTAATTAGACACACATAGGAAAAAAAATCAGAAATCAGTGCTGCCCCTCTCCAACCCCAAAGATAATCTAGTCAGCTAAATTCACTGAACATATGAATCGTGAAAGGCTCAGCATCCAAACAATACAGATGTGAAAGACATGACATGGTAATTATCTCAGTAAAGTCATACTTGTGGCTGCAGGGCAGGAAGAAACCTGTAAACATAAAAGCATAATGGCATTGGTGCTGTATGATAAAAGAAAAACTTTTCATGCAATTCAGTATCTCACAGCTTTATTGAGTGATTCACGAATCGGGCTGCATCCCATTCAGAAAGTAGAAGGAATCTCTGCTGGTCGTGGTGGTGGAGGAAGCTTGTGCAGGGCAACCTTGGAAGCAAGTAGGAAATGTTCTGATTGGCTAATTACAAGTTTCCATTTTATACTGACAGGAGAGTCTTACAAAGTGGGGAGTAAATATGCATTGATTAGTATGGTATGGTAAGCTGGGCCATTCTGATAAGCTCTCTCTATTGGACCAAACCTGGTTTATTACTAGGTGTTGCTTATCTGCAATTCTGTAGGGTGTGTTCCATTTTCTCAGAAAGCCCCTGCAGATCAGTCATGTTTGTCTTCTGGAAAACCCTTTCTCAAAAATGGGTCCCTCCCATCCCGCAATGCCTAATGCAGGCTGCCATTTTATTTTACTTAACATGTATTAAGAAACAAACAACATGCTGTGGAACTACAGAAGGAGAAACAACTCTTCCAAGGGTGATCAGAAAAGGCTTTTTTTAAATGAAAAACATAACATTTGAATAGAATCTTGAAGGTCGAAGGGGGTTTTGATATAGTAGGAGAGAAAACAGTATGAACAAAGTTAATTGGCATAAAAATTTGTGTTCCGGGAACACTAAGTAGTCAACCTGAGCGCAGAGGTGTGCATATGGATGGGATTGAAAGGGAGCATGTGACAGACCTCGGACAGCCTTGAATGCCAAGCTAAGGAATTTTGACACATCCCATTAGACAATAAGGAGACCCTGCAAGTTTTGGGCAGAAGATCCTGGCATGATCCAAACTATTTTAGGAAAATGATTGCCAGCAGTGAAAAGGACAAAATGCAGAGGCAAAAAAGAAAAGGAGGCAATTAAGAGACTTGCCCCTAATTAAGGGATGGAATGAGGCAGGCACAGGTTGTGAGAATGGGAAGGAGGAGGGCTTACCGGAGAGAACATTTTATTTGCTAAGGTGGTGTAGAGAGTGAGGAAGATTGAGGAGGGGAAGATGCCAAGGATCCTCACCTGGGCGACAAGGAAAAGAGAAAACCCTACTGGAAGGTTAGATATTTAGAGGGAAGATAATGAATTTGATGTGGGACATGCTGATAGGCCAATATTAAACTCTGCTCTCAGTCAATACAGTATCAATGTTAAAAGCACATCAACTAAAAAATATCGATTATAACCAGTCAATATCAGCTGTCTTCATGGCATAGCACTGACTCATTTAAAAAGCCACTCAAAATACAAAGGAAGTCCAGCCATGTTTTAGAGAAGAGGTAAATGAATTATGTAGGCATCAATGCTGTAGGTGGAATTAATTAGCAGATACAAAAACGATTCTTGAATGAATGCTATAATTTTAAAAATGTGTACATAGCTGCCAATAAAACACAGCTGTTTTTCTATTTAATATCATGATGTAACAACATGATAGGCAGAAGAATAAAGCAAAGGTTCCGACACTAGAAGAGACTCCATGTGTATGCACACTCCCCAAATCAATTTTAGAAGCCACTTACTCTCACACACTCTCGGTATAACAATCTCTCACAAGGTCTTTCACCAAATGCTAATATGTTGCTTTTCTGATGTTATTTCATGAAAGCAATTCACGTGCTCTTCCTTCAGATGCAAAGGATGTTTCTGTGGGACAGTCTAATTCTAATAGGCTCTAAAACAAGTTACTATGTCATTGGGCTTTTACACAAGATATGGTCCACCATCTCTCCATCTCACAACCACCAGGAAATGTTCCCGCTCAGGGTTCTGGCACCACTCTGGGTGGAGGAGAGTGGTGCAGGAATCACTTCAGAGCTGGGCCAACCACTACACTCCCTCCCCTCTCCCCGGCACTTGATGGATTGAATCAGAGATCCTTGAAGTTATTTTAAAGAGGAGACAATAGCTCCCAGATAGACGGGGCTGGGAAAAAAAAAAAATCTGATTACCATATCTAGAGATGCAAAGTGTTCATAATAAAGCAAAGCTACTCGGAAACGAAAGCACGGTAGTAAATAATAAGCTATTTGGGTAGACATGCATGAGCCTATTTTAGTTGTTGTCTTTACACTTTTAAATCACGTAGTTAACAATCCTCTTTCTGATTTCATGCTCACCAAGTAACAGCCTGATTATAGTGTGGCTTCCCACGTGGCATCGCTGCAGGTGGAGTGTCTGGTTGCCTCTCCAATTAGATGGCTCATAATAAATTGATAAACCGGTGGGTATCTTTCTTTTTTGAGCTTCTTTAACAGGAGACCACTCCTGCTTCTGGTAGGTTGATAAGCGATCTTTCTCATCCTCCTAGACTTAGATCCAACTGTGAAGCATGATGAATTTGAGGTGCCACCCTATTAAGTTTCTTGGGAGACAGCTAGAATGCATTCCCCTAAGACTTTCCAAGAGCTCATTGATTGCAACGTTTTCTGAATTCATTTTAGAAATAATAGCCACTATTGGCAGAGGGAAGTCAGGGTGAGATAAAGTACAAGGTAGCATATTTGGCTCCATAATGTCATCCAGGCAGGGTGAGCATAGATTTCTGAGTTCAATACCAAATCCCATTGGAGGGTGAAGTTGAGCACTCACCAAATGCAAGAACAGGACAATAGGTGTCAACTGGACTGTCCCAGGAAAATCAGGGCATATGGCCTCCCTACTTATGACTCAGGTTGCTGTGATGGACCAATGTAGTTTGAACTTGATATTTTCATTATGATTCTTTTTGTGACTCTAATATGAACAGTACCAAAAGATAGTGCTTCCCCTCTTGTCAGTTAGGTACAGACCCCTCTCAGAACTGCTGGGGAACTGCGGGGTCCTGCACTTGGCAGGCCATAGCCTAGACTTTGCTTTTTCTGTATAGCATACAGGGAATGGAACTGGGGTACAGTGACCCCAGCTGTGCTCAGGAGAATCTGTATTTTGCTGTCTTACCTGAGCAATCTATTCCCTAAGGGGAAGAAATGAATTTTCCTATACAATCCCTTCCCCCTGCCTTTGGGGATAGGGAATGGGAAAACAAGTGAGAAGTAAAGAGATCTTTTATTGTATTTATAAGTTTCTGTACTGTTTGAACTGTGATTGTATTATTTTGATTTGTAATGATAGTTTTTTTTTTATTAAGTCATTTTACCCTTTCCTAAATTCTGAGAGACTCATGTAATCATGTAATGAAAACCCCTATTAGCTGCCCATTAAGCTTCTTAGCAAAGCAGAAATAATTTTGAGTATCAAGGAGCTTACACACAAGACTGTAATAAAGGGAAAAGGTATTTTATAGAATAACAGATATATGTATAGCATTCTTTCAAGTTCTCACTGCGTACACTGTTATGTCTACACTGGATTCCTTTTTCTCTCCTGATTATCTTTTGTTGAGGTTTATCATGGAGAACAGTCACGCTGAAGTCCCCACGGTGTGCAAAGTGAGATATCTATGTGCAGTCTTTATTCTCTGAAAGAGATTCCTTTGAGCACACTTTACAGAAGAAGACAGCTGCTATAAATCATGTGGAATTAAATAATACATTTGAAATTTCTGAAAATGGAATGAATTAAAATTAAAACATATACTTGTAAGTGAATAAATATAGAAAATCAATTCTAAACTCAACAGCAAATTCCTGTTGCTTAAAATCTGCTCCATTTTTGAGGTTGTTTTAGGTTACAATATCAATGTTTACATAAATTATGTTATTAAGAACTAACCCAAACAAACAAGATGCCCACTTAGCCAAAGTTCAGACTCCAACAATGTAAATCACAGAGATCACAGTAAAGAAAGAAGTTGTATATATGTCATCTTGGCTTCAAACATAGACACCGCAATTTCTCTGAAATAAAGGGCTTTCCAAATTTATTGAATTTATATATTTCCAATCCTAGGCAGTTTAGTGATCCAATTTAGGTACTACAGTCTAGAATTAGCAAATTAGAAGGCTAATGACTTTAAAAATAAGGTACTTTAAACCACTCTTAGGTTGTGTGTGGGTATGTGTGTATGTGTGTGTGTGTGTGTGTGTGTGTGTGTATATATATATATATATATTACTAGAAAAAATAAAAAACAAAACTCCAGAGAACTGTAAAACACAAACAGGGAACCCTAATGTAAACCATGGATTACAGTTAATAGGAAAAAATATAATATTCTATCATCAGTTATAACAAATGTACCTAATGCAAGGTGTTAGTAATAGGGGGTTTATGTGGGAACTCTTTATTTTCTGCATGATTTTTCTGTATACCTACAGCTTCTCTCATTAAAAACAAAAAAAAAGTACTAAGAGAAGACTTAACTTACTATAGAATAACTGCTAATTGCCCTAAGATGCACTGGCATGTAATATGTTCACGGAAATTAGAGTAGTACATGAAACCTTCAGAGAGAGGACAGTGAGAAATGAATAACTTGCAAATGGAAGATTGAAAGAGTAGAAAATCCATGTATGGGAATTCATTCTCACTGAAGTCAGTTAGAAAATATATTTCAGTTCTCATAGCAGGAAAGCCTAGCAACCTATTCTTCCAAACATGTCTTCAGGCCAATAGGAAAATATTAGTCATTTTTAAAGGAAATTATTAAAAAGAGCAAAACTTTTATGTATAAAGGTTTTTATTCCAGATTCGTTTTAAAGCAAAGTATTGGAATAGTAATTGCAAATTGTTCACATTTATTGAGTGCTTGCAATATAGTAGGGACTCTTCTAAATATTATATATATATATATATATACATATATATATATAAATATATATATGTTTCTCCATTTAATACTTTCAATAGATCAACAAGTTAGATATTACAATTATCTCCATTTTGCAGACTGGTAAACTGAGGCTAGGTGACTTAGTCATATTGCCAGTAGGTAGTAAAGCCAGAATTCTAATCCAAGAAATCTAATCCAAGATTACTCACCCTTTGGCATGAGGCTAAGTATTCAACATCAGGCAAATGATTAAATGATTTTGGTGTATCAATGTTAACGTTCATCTTTTAATATCTGTGAGTACTGGAGGGATATATTTAAAAATCTTATGAATTTAAATTTAATACTCTTTTATGTATTTAATATATTTTAAAATGTCATTTAAAAAAAGAAAAGAAAAATTGCACTTATACTCTGCTTACAGTTTTTGGATAGTCATAATTCCCGTGAAAGAGAAACAGAACATATGAAAATGAAAATTGCTGCTGTATTAAGCTGCTATAATGGATAGAACCCAAAAGACAGCGGGCCAAAAAGATGAAAGGTTATTTATTGCTCAGATAAGGTTCCAGGGAAAATAAGCAGATTCTGAGAAACAAAACCATCCAGGGACTTATGCCGATGGTGGCTCTGCCATAGTTATCACATAGCTTCCAGGGCTGCTCTGGACCTGGCCATTGCAGATTCTGGGAATGGGGAAGAGCAGAAGATTGAAGAAGGGATTTCCTCTTAAGCAAGTGAGGTAGAAGTTGCACATGTCACTTCCCATCACATTCCATTGAGGAGAGCACAGACTTACAATCTCACTCAGCTCAAGGAAGGTCACAAAAGATAGTCTAGGCAGGTGCCCAAGAAGAAGAGAAAGGCTCATACTGAGGACAGCTACCAGTCCTGGCCACAAGGATATGGTAGGAATATTTCCCTCTTTACCTTAATTATTATTTACTCAATAAGGACAACATTTTTAAAATCAGCAACAATTGGACAGTATTTCCAAGTAAGCCCTTATTTGTCTCTTTAGAAGTTCAATTAAAACTCAACATTTTGAAGAAATGAAGAGTTAATCATGACATAGATGTAAGCATCATATGACTTCAAATGGTATAAGCTATCCTTTGGTGAGAAAACAAAGGAGTTACCATTATGGAACAAAGAGAGGGTACATCTCGTCTGGTGGCCCATGCCAGATGTTTCACTAAGAGGAATAAACTTCCCATAGTGCACTTAATTTCACAATACTATACCATAGAGAGGAGTTTCTTCCTGACCCATCTGGTAAGCTGCTCCTGTGCTGAAGCAGGAAGATTGATGGCTGGTGGAATTCTATCCTAGCTAGTGTACTGTAACTGCAGATGCTACTCTTCCTCGTATCAATGCCTAATTATCTTTAGGACCATTTTCTCTCATTCACATCCTGTTGCCTAGAGCTATACACCAGTTAAAAATATTGTTAATCCCTGAGTGTTATTCTAAAAAAAGCATGTATGAGTGTTTAGTACATTGTTCTGTCTTGTTTTACTCGCTACAGGTCACCTGTTCTTGTTTTTTATAAACTGTCCTGTTTACATTTTATATTCCTTCCAGTAGTTTTAGAGGTACATTGATAAATTAATTTTTCTCAAACTATATTATCGGCTCCATTTCCTCTATGCCAAATGTCTTTGTTTATTTTCCATAATAATTTATAGTCATGAACTAACTTCCTTGCTGTTAATTTCACTGTAAATTACATGGATGTTACCAGATGCTCTCTGGACTCTACTCTCCCAGATCAATACACAGCATTTATACTGGTTATGGAGCTATTAGGACCACTATTAGCATAGTCATTAACTTCAGAAACAGGGATATCATTCCTCATCTTCCTTTTCAATATTGTATATATCTTAAAGAGATATTTCTATTTAGATCAAACACATAGCAAAAGAATGTGTGACCCACCCCAATCAAGAGAGTGAGTGAGATGTCAGGGCTCTGTGCCCCTTCAGAAGCTTTGAACAAAAACACCTTTCTCAAAGTTCCAGAAAATAGTTAAAGAACCTCAGGAAAAGAGCAAGCACTGAGTCAAGAGAAAGGCTACATAAAAGTTGTGGGATCTCATGGAGCCAGGTTAGCCCAACTCTCACCTGCTCAACACAGAGCTGGCTGTGCTCCCAGTTCTGGAGGGAGCAGAAAAACCATCATGCACATACTGGGGGTCCAGTCTGGTGGTGGCCTGTGGGACTCATCATCCCAGACCTTACCTTGTGTGTAGAAGGCAGTGCACAAAGCTTCTCTTAAGAATGCTGTGGGAGAGCAGTCATGTCAAGCTGAGTCATGGGATTGCTGGCTGTAAAGCAGTACAGTGAGGAAACTATTTTCCAGGGAAGAGGGAACATATGAAGTATGTAAAGGGAGGAATTCCTAGGGAACACGTGTAAGCCCAACACAAGACACATGCACAGAAAAGATCAGGGAGGCCTCTATGCTTTAGCCTGGAGTTAGTTTCCAAACTCATTGTATGGATAAGCTCTAAAAGAGAGCACTCACAAGATCAATCTGCAAAGACTAGGAATTATTTATTATTTGTTTGTTTGTTTATTTATTTATTTGTTTGTTTTATTTATTTATTTTTGACTCCAGGAATTCAAGGAAATCTGTCTTAACACTAGCTGAATGTAAGTGTTAAGAAACAGAAGACTCAGAGTCTAAATTCCAGCAATAACACATTAAAATATCAGTGTGTTCAGGTTTCAACAAAAAATTATGAAACATACAAAGAAATAGGTAGTGATAGCCCAGGCAAAGGAGAAGATTAAACCGTTAGAAACCATCAATGAGGAGCACCAGAACTTGGACTTACCAATCAAAGATTTTAAGCATATGGTCCTAAATATGTTCAAAGGGCTAAAGGAAACATGGATAAAGAACTTAAGGAAATCAAGAAACCATAGATGAACACAAAGGGAATTTCAATAGAGAGATGGAAATTAAACAAAGGAACCAAACAGTGTTGAAGACCACAGTAACAGAGATTAAAAATCCCCTTGAGGGTTCAATAACAGATTGAAACTAGCAGAAGAAATAGTAAATGAACTTGAAGTTAAGAATTGAAATCTCCAAGTCTGGGGAACATAAGGACAAAAAGTGGACAGAGCCAGAGGAACCTATGGTAGACTGTCAAGAGTACCAAAACACACACTGTGGAGTCCTAGAAGAAGGGAAAAGAGAAAAGGATGGAGAAAATATTCAAATAATGGCAAAAAAAATTCCCCAAATTTAATGATAGACATGAATATACACATCTACGATGCTCAATGAACTGCAAAAATGATAAAACCAAATAGACCCATGTGGTGCCATATTGTAATCAAACTGTTGAATGCCAAAAATAATGAGAGAAGATAGAGAAATTTGAAAGGTATAACAGAGAAGCAATATGTCACATACAATGGAGTCTCCATAAGATATAGTGCCGATTTCTCATTGGAAACCATGAAGACAAGAAGGGAGTGGGATGACATATTTAAAGTCCTGGATTAGCCAGCCAAAAGGGGTGCTGATGCAAAGTACCAGAACTCTGTTGGCTTTTATAAAGGGTATTTATTTGGGGTAGAAGCTTACAGTCACAGCCCTAAAGAGTACAACTCAAGATACCATAGGAGGTACTTTCTCACCCAAAGTCTGTTGCCACATGTTGATGCAAGATGGCGGGTGATGTCTGTGAGGGTTCAGCCTTCCTTCTTCCTCTTAAGGCTCCATGGTCCCAGCTTTTCCAATCTCAGCTGTAGGCTGGCTTAAGGCTGGTCTGTCTTTCCCCAGGGCTTGTTTCTTTCTGCACTCAGCTGCTCTGTTCTCTTCTGGAATTCAAGGAAATCTCTTCACAAGGTCAACTGTAGACTATCAGGCTCATCTCTCTTCCCAGGGCCTCTGCTGTATCTAATGAGCTGTCTCTCTTTCTCTGTGTTCTTCTTCTCTGTGTCTACTTCCGTGTGAGAGTCTGATTTATCAGCCCAAGGGGTCTGGGACTCAATGCTGAGTTGCACTCTAATGACATGGTTGAATAAAAGGCCTAATCTTAACATAATTTAATCAGATGTCTCAGCTGAATTTAATACATTCAAAGGGTATCAGGCCCAGAGAAACAGACCAGTTTACAAACAATCAATATTTCTTTTTGCAGTTCATAAATAATATCAAACTGCCACAAGTCCTATATAAAAAAACTGCCATCTGAGTATTCTGTCGGACAAAACTGTCTTTCAAAAATTAGGGAGAGTTTAAGACATTCCCAGATAAACAAAAGTTGAGGGATTTGTCACCAGGAGACCAGCCCTACAAGGGATGCTAAAGAGAGTTCTGCCAATAGACCAATAGACAATAAATAGAAGCCATATGAAGAAATACAGACATCTGTTAAGGATAACAACAGGAGTAAATATAAATGCTAGTACTATCGTATTTTTTGTTTGTAACTCCACTTTTTACTTCTATGGGATTGAAAAGGAAATGCATAAAATGTAATGAGAAATTAGTGGTTTTGGATTCATAATGTATAAAGAAGTAAATTGTGACAAGAACTACATAAAGGTCATGGGATGGAGGGGTTTGGGAACGTAGTTTGTGTACACTATAATAGTAAGTGTACAACTCATAAATTGGTATTAAAGCAGGCAAGATTGTTATAGATTTTGGACGTTAAATTTAAGCTCCATTGTAACTATAAAGAAAGTATTGGAGAATACGCAAGTTCACGTGCTAGGAGGCAAACAAAGTGGGGAGTTAATGCAAAATGGATATAAGGTTTCTGTTTACAGAGATAGGAAAATTTAGTTATGGAAGATGGTGAGATTAGGGCAACGTAGTGAATGTAATTATTCCAACTAAATGGTATGCTCGGGAGTGGTTGAAATGGGAAAGTATGTTGCATATATGTTCCCACAATTTAAAAAAAAAAGAGCTACTAAAGAGACAATGACAATTGAAAGCAATCCATATCCTGGACTAGATCTATCAAGGGAGGAGAGAAAGCTCAAAAAGACATTATTGGGTCATATGAAACATTTGGAATATAGACGGTAACTTTTATATCAATGTTAAATTTCTTGAGCTTGATAATAGCACTTAAGGTGGATTATAATTGAATATCCCTGCTCTTAGGAAATGTAAATTAATATAAGTGTTCAAGGAACATGATGTATACAGCCTACACTCAAGCGTTCAGAAAAATGGATTGATAAATAGATGGATAGATGGATAGACAGATGGATTGATAGACTGATGGATAGATAGAATAATTCAGCAAATGTGTCAAAATGTGGAAATTGAGGTGTATAGGGGGACAGGGATATGTTGGAGTTCTCTGTATGGGGCTTGTATTATTGTTGTGTCCTCTAAGCATGAAAATACTTCAAAATAAAAATTTTTTTTTAAAAAAGCAGAACATTGGGCCAATTGCAAAGTCCATGTGAATTTTAGATATTTGGAAGGAAATTTCTTGGCACATAATAGTTTTGAGTTTATTAGGAAATGAGAGATTTAAAGAATATATATAAATTGCCAATCATGAAAGGAGTTCTGCATAGGAACAATAAATAGAAGAAACATGGAAGAAAGATCTCAAATTTAAATAGTATGCAGAATTGAGATCATTCTTTCAGAAGTGATGGAGCCAATCCCTTTATAAATGACCACAGAATTCACTTCCATGTCAACACTGACTTCAGTAAAGCAAAGGCCAATGAGTTCTCATCACAGAATAATTTCCCCTTCATAATTTAGGAGGTGATTAATTTGGTCAATAAATATGCTATATGCTTAATGATGGATGTATGTATATTTTCCATTTATTTGCATTTATTTTTTGCAATGTTATTATATACCAGTGAAGTTTAAATTCATATTTAAGTATCATCATTTTATTCTTTGTGTTTCTATGATTTGTAAGTTTCTCTACTAAGCTCTACAAATATGGACAAGGAATAGTATCTATCCACAATAACTAGCAGTTCTAGTGGGGATGCAAAGAAAAATATTCTGAAGCAAAAGTCTTAACATGTGAAAATCCTATCACTGCCTATGAATGGGAGACCTGGAATTGGACAGGTCTCAGGGAATGATTAGCTTGAACTTTATCACAATAATAAATTTGGGGGACTGAGAAATATGGGGTGGATGCTATTAATGTAAGGAATATATTCCCATCAAAGAGGAAAAATAACTCATGTATTCTTAAATAATGTTTGCCTAGTGTTCTTATCTCTATTATTATCTCTAATTAGCGGATTAGGGATATTTCATTTTAAAAGTAAATATGAGATCTTTGAAACATGTCCTTTTAAAACTTTTTTAACCATATCAAAAGCCTTGATTGAAATGATAGTGTCATTTAAATCAATTTATGCCACCTTTTATTTAATTACTTCAGTTATAATTTGCTATTTTCTTTCATTGGTTTTTGGTATACATCTTGTTCATTAGTTTTAAATTGCACATAAAATTCTAAGCTTAAATCGGAAGAAAATCCATCACGCCCTGCCTAAAGCTCCTTTGCAGACAGTCACTTTCTGCTTAATGGATGTTTTTCCTTTATAAATGCCTTGAGGCTCCCCTTCTGAATAGGCTACGTGCCACTTAAGGGTATGAGAATTCCTCAGGTGTTAGGAAGAACAGAAGCTGTAGCACATTTGATAATTAAGTGTAACTTAATGAATGTCCTAGTACTGTTTCTTCTGATTGTCTTTCCCATAACTATCTTGTAGTTTCTTATGGCATGATGGCCTAATTTTCAATATGACCATGTCTTAATATCGAGTGTATCAAATCTAATCCTATGGTTTATTGTGGGCAACCCCAGTTGGTCTTTTCTGAGCCTTTTCCACCCTTCCTAGTGAATGGGAGTTATACTTATGCCCTGCTGGTGGCTTGAATCACCTCAATTTGTTCTGGCAATCAGAGGCAGCTGCTTTATGGGAAAGACGAGAGGCCCACTGAACATCACATCAGAATTGTCCTCGAGCTGAATGTAAAAGGCCAGCTCTTTCTGCCAGGCCAGCAGAGCATGTGCAAACAGATTTGCTGAAGTGCAAAACGGTCCAGTGATTTAAAGCAAGGCTTGGTCCCTTTTCTCTCTCTTATTCTTTTTCCCTTTCTTTAAAAATCAAACAGGATAGTGGATAGGCTGGTATAATCTTAGCAACATCTGTGCCTTTCACAAGATTCTTTGCCGAGGACAATAACTTTTCAACTGAAGAGAGCATGGCCATGTTTCCCCACGCACAGTTGGGTCTTTTTGTGCCTTCTGTCAGAAAGGGTATGAAAAAAGTTTTCTCTCCTCTTTTTTTTTTTTTTTCCCTGATGAAACTGTCTGAAAAAAATATTTTCCCAAGTAGTGCTTAATGGACTTAAAGAATGCTAGAAAAGTTACATTTTCTCCCTCCTTGCTTTTATTCTCAATACCTAAATCTTAAGCTCAGGTCATCAGAAGTGTGAAGGAATTTATGCTTTGCATTCTTTCATGCATATTACTTTTGAGGTTTATTCCTTAAATTAACTTTAATATTAAGTCCAGAAAGTTTGGAGTTTTTAATAATTTTTTTTCTCATCAAAATGAATATTTCACAGATTTTTTTCTCTTGAATTTGGTCATGTTCAATTATCCCAATTAACTAATGTTGGACTGCGACAAGCATTAATTTGGATAATTTACATAGGAACAGCTACCTGCTTTTTTTGCAAGATGTTTTTCACAAGCAATTTTGTTTTCTCCAACTATGACATACTTCATAAGAATGGAGCTGATGCAGCTAATGCATATATATCTCCTGCAGCTCTACTTCTTAAAAGAGAGAAAGAAAACAAAACTAAATCAATTTTCTATAGTCTTATTAACCTTATATATGATTTTGGAATCCTTTACATAATTTTGAAAAGATATATATAGTCAAAATCTAAAGACATAGATTTATGTTTATCAAGAGAATGATGGAAATTGTACAGTCTTTTCTTTTGACCCTAGGCCTATTATAATAAGGACATAAAAATATATCTGAGTTTATACATGTTTTTTTTTGATACTCAGATTCTTAAATTAGCATATTTTAAAGCATGATGTACTTATGAATGTATTAAAATATCCTTTAAACTTTTAAGTTAAAATGGGTATAATGTGTTTTAATCTGAAATTAAAATGTTAATGACTCAAAAGCATTAAAAATGTTTTGTCTGGTTTATTAATTGCATTATTATATTAATGCTATTTACAGATGTACAATTAAACATATAAAAGTACAATATTGTCTTTGTGCTTCCAATGACTCTCACTAGTGATTACCAAGTTTTCCTACTTTTCAACCAAAAGTAAAAATAATTAAACAAGTTCAGTATAGAAAGTAGTATATAGGAATATATAGATCATGTGCTATATAAGGATGGAAAAATATACTGGGCATAATTGAAAAATTGAAATAGCTGTGTTTTTAAAGAAAGGAAACCTTACAAATTGAGTATTAATTAACATTTAGATCATCCTGCTAGGACAGGGGAGGCTAGAATTACTTAAGAATGTTTCAGAACCAGTCTTCATGAAATGGGATGATAAACATATTGTCTTATTTTGCTTCCAATAAACTTAGCTAAATGATAAGATCCCTTTAAAATCAAGTGTGGAAAAACTTAATAGCATGAGGAAAATGAGGAAAAAAGGTCAAAGGCCATTTTTAACTTGCATATAATAAGGTACGAATAGCAATGCTTCAATATGTGTTCATAAATTGTAACAAATGCACCCGACTAATGAAAATGTTAATGGGGAAAAGTGTGGGAGGGGTAGGGGGTGGGGTGTATGGGAACCCCCCTATATTTTTGATGTAACATTTATGTAATCTAAAGCTTTTTTAAAAATATAAAATAATAATAATAATAATAATAAGGTAGATGTGTCCCATTAGGTGGTACTAAAACTTCTAGGGTACTGTAATAACATAGATGAAATAGCATAAAGATTTCCATTCATTTCAAAAAAAATTGTAAAGATAACCGCCATACACAACAATGATAAGTTCTAATTATGTCAAATATTTAAATGAAAAAAAAAATTTTTTTTTAGAATTTTAAGTCTGACTGCTTGTACATGTTACCCAGGATATGGGCACTTAAAGTCATATGCACAGAGGCCCAGCAGTTAAATTAATGAGTACGCTGACTGTTGAACAGAGTGCACATGCACATGCCCCATTTCAAGGAAATAGATATTCCTTGATAATATGCAAATGCAGGCTAAGTGTGGTCTGATTTTGAGTGCATTTAGGAGAAGTCAGAAATAGAAACTTGTATGTATAATCTCCCAATAACAATGCTGGAGGAACACATCTTTTCAAAAACCACTGTATGGGCCTGCAGTTTGGTTATAATTAGCACAGCTATTAGTCGACACACCCTGCCTAAATCAAACTAACACACCTAAAACATTATTTGCCTTGCTCCTTTTTGTATTCACTCAATCATGAGAGTCAAACTAGGCAAATCTGCAAGGTGAGTTAATGAGATGTCTCTAAGGGATTAGGAAGGATGTATTTTAACTGTCTTAATCCCTAAGGGACTATTTAAATGTTTAAAAACTAATAATTTTCTAATAAGTAATAGAAGTATTTTTATTCATAATTATGTTTTGAAGAAAATTTAGCTTTTATTTCTTCGAATTTTGAGTGGAAACTACTTGATATTTCATAGATAAAGGAACTGAATTATGAATCAATGAGGATTTGTTTTTTTCATAGTGAACAATTCAGCGTTTGACATCATAGTCCTCCAAAGTATATGCATTTTACCTTAAAGCAACCAACTCATTCAGTTCTTACTCTCCTAAAGATTGAAAATACATTATTATTTAAGTAAAATTTTAGGTGTGATAAAGAGCCATGTCTGCAGAATTATTTATGAAATACATTCAATTTTTACATTTATAAATTTGTTACAGTGCAATCTATAAAAAATATCAAATTCAAAATGAGAAAGGCTATAACTAAATTCTTATTCCATTGCTCAGAAAATCTACAACATGTAAATGAAAGTTCCTCTTGGTATTTGAAATGCAAATAGTTAAATAATTATGTCTAAATATCTAGTGTCTTTAGGAATCCTGTTTTGGATAATTACAACATGGATGAACTGGCATGCTTTCATTCCTGGGTTTTGATTTTTATTCCCAAACCTGATGTTTGTCATGAGATTCTGAACCAATCCCTTTGTCTTTCTGAATTTTGGCTTCATCATTGATAAAATGAGGGAATATGCTTCAGTGTCTTCAAAGATGTTTTATGTAGGTCATCCCATGCATAAGGTATTGAGTCCAATTATCCTCAGTGACTGTGACTCCATGGCAATTTAGTTGCTTAATGAGGCTCATTAACCCTTTCAGACCATTAATTGTATCTACAGGTATTTTGGAAGGAAATCCTTAAGTTTCTTTTTAAGCTATAAGATTTTTTTTGTCAGCATTATATGTAAAACAACAACTACAAAAAGCCTAACTAAATAACCATGGCATAATGTTATTTATTTCCACCAAAACTTATTCTCACACAGATGCACTAATGGGTTAAGAAATATTGTGTCTTATTTTGTCCATGTGGTCCGCTTGTTTATGCTGGCCCTAATATCTTAGTCTATTTACATTTTAAAGTTTTAATCAATTTATTTTGTACTTAATCTTTTGTAGTGTGTGGGGGGGGCTTCCCTTAATTTTGGCTTTAGAGTGCCCCTTCCGCTGGTTGGGGAAGGAACGTAGAAGAGACGCTTGCTATACACCTTTTTAATCTTTAAGAATGGAAAGTGGAAACCTTGGCAGTTCACAAGATAATGACTGCTTCCGAATCCACCTCTGTGCGTGAAGTTGCTAAGTTCATCAAGAGACGCTGCTCTCGTTAAGCACAAGTATCATCTAGGGCAGAGGTTCTTCACTGTTTTACTAAGCATGCTCACCTTCCTAAAACTCCAGCTTTGAAGAAACGGGCTCATGTCATCTCATCTTTTTTCTTCAGGTGTATAGCTTCCTCTTGTATTTTCCCCTTCTGGAGTTTCCTTTTGAATATGAGTTGAGCCCATAACCCACATTCTCCAAGGAGCCGTGCTTTTGGGCGTGTGCAACTGCTGGAAGTTGGGTCGTTCATGCTTGCACATTTTATGTGTGTTATGAGAGCACTAAATATAATTGAGTGGCACCAGCTATAAAACCTCCAGAACCCAGGGCAAGCCAGCCAGCTCTCTGGGTCTACACTCGGGGAGCAATCAGGTGCCACTGAGGGGCGTGCATTGGGCACAGGAGGGGACGACGTTGCCCCAAAGAGCAGTGGAATAGGGGAGTGCATGCTTACGTACAGGAATCTCATTGTATCGGAAAAAAGCTCTCCCCTATTAAATCCCTCTGTTCCCTGGAGATTGTTTAAATTTCTCTGAATAGTCCCCTGATTCTCTATCTTCTCCTGTCTACAGCCTATTCATCTTTCAAGGCCCAACTGAAATGTTATGCTTTCCAGGACTTTTCAGTTGCGTGTGCTATCTTCCTCCTTCAAATCCCACACTTCACTCCTTGCCATTCTCTTATCCAGTTGAGCTGAATCTCTCCCTGACCAGCCTTGGGGTGTAGGCCTTACTTTTCCTTGTAGCTCGTGCAATGCCTGGCATTAAACCTGGTACATAGCACGAATCTGACAAATATTTTTAAAATGAATTGTGTTATTGTAAAAATCCACTTTTTTCAAGATTCTATGGTTTATCACAGAGTGACAGAGCAATGTTTAACAGAATTTGCATTATGGTTTTGCTCTGTGAAGGTTTTAGAAGGCTTTTATGGAACCACTATAATAATTCAAGAGAAGGCACAGACCTACCTGGATTATTTCTGATGATTCTGATCCAGGGGAAATATACAACTGCACACCAGTAGTATCACATGCCATTTAAATAAGTTCCCTTTCTTTGGTATTTAATACTAAATCCTAATCAAATGTTTATTTGATTTTGTTTTTCAGAAAGAAAATGTCGAGAAATTTGAAATGTGCAGAAAACTGTACTTCTACTTACAAATGTTAACCAATGGCCCCCAATGGCTCAGATTTTCTCAGGCCCCTAGAAGTCCTGACTCTGGTGGACAAGGAGATGAGAACAGGTATTCCTTTCTGGTGCATTGGGGGTAGAGTGGATTCTTCACCTTTGCTTCCCAAGCATGTTACGTGTCATTTTGTCCTCATTTCTGATGGGATTTTCCTAAGTGGCCAGAAAGAGAAACAAGCTCCCTGCGATCTCAGCAGCATCTTTGGCAGGATAGGCTAAGCTTCCTGGAGGATTCTCACTTCTCTCATCCCAGATTCCTGAGTGCCGAGTGCTCTGTAGTCTGAAGGACCGAAGCCTCTTCAAAGGCCTGCTGCCCCCCTCCTCATCCAGAAGAACTTTTAAGGTGAGACTTCCTTAGACCCCATTAAATATCCTTGCGTTTTTGAAAGAATTCTGCAATATCTAAGCAGCTCCTTTGTTCTGTGAATGTCTTCAGGCCCTTGTAATTGAGTGACATACCCTCCCAGTACTATAGTTTTGTACAGAGACTGAATTGTTGGACATTGAAAGTGGAGCTCTTGAGAAATCCTAACAAGCAAAATTGTATTAAAGCAGACTTTGGATTCTTCCCGTCTAGTGTTCTATTAACAGCCATGGTCACAATTGAGAGAGGCTGTAGGGGAATTGTCCTGTGATGCTAATCTTAGGTACACAAATCCTGCATCCTTTATTGGTCATAGAGTTCTGCTACCTTTTCTGATTCCTCCTTCTTCAAAATAGCCTTCTGGTACAGGTGATTCTATTAATTTAATAAAGAGAGAAGATAAATTGAAAATATGACTTTTTAAAAAAAGCAGGACAGAAAAGGGGAAATCTATCTAATTTGTATGTTGCCTTATGATATTGACAAAATCAATCAACTGAAGGAATTTACTATATATAAGAATAGGAATATTAGAACCTCTTACATTTATAGTTCATGGAATCTTAAACAGTTGGCAGCACCTTAGGAGTTACCTAGTTCAGTAATTTTTTATTTGTGTTTCTCAGAAAACCAGGTGCTCTAATCAACCAGAAGTTGTGGGAAAAGGAGGGGAGAGGAAAAAGGACCAGATAAAACCTGCCTTGGTCTGAGCCTTGACCACAACTTAAACCTGCAAAGCTTTTCTTTGATTTGTAGTTCCTGATGCCGACCTTTCCAGAGAATAAAACACAAACACCTCCAGGGACCGGCAAGGCCCTGCGAGATCTGCCCATGCCCACCACTCCAACCTACTCCATCTCCACTGTTGGCCTCTTGCAGCTCCCACCTTCTCAAATACGCTCCACCCCTTCCTTCTGCACACGTTTGCTCCTGTTCACTCTGCCTGGTTCTTCTTTCAAGTCATCACAAGGCTGGCTCATTCTTACCAGCAGAGCTCATCTTAACTGCTCTCACCAAAGAGAGAGACCATCCCTGACTAGGTAAAGAGGTATCCTTCAATTACTGCCTGTATCATCTCCAAGTCAGGCACTTAACTGCATTTACGGACATCTGTAATTTACCACCTTTATTTATATTAGTAGTTGTTCATTGCCTGCTTCCCGCCCCCTGATCCTAATCCTAATTTCTAGCATATAGCAGCACTCTACAGTTCCTTACCTTTTCAATTAATAAATTAAAACTCTTACAAGGCTAAATAGTTTGAAAATCTCCAAGCTTTTACAAACCTATCATTTAAAAAGTGATGAAACTGAGGAACAGAAAGTTTAAGGGAGCTTTCTCTAGGTTGTACAGCTAGTCAGTGTGAGAACCAAAACTGGAATTCTGGTTAACTGAATTCACTTCACCCTTCCTGGTATCTCTGTAAAGGTTATGTTTTAAGATGATTTTTAAAAAGGAAGGTAAGTAGCATGGAAATGGGCAGAATATCTGGTTTAGGAGAGAAACCTGGATTTACAATCAACTTCTACATAAGGCACAAGATGAGAAAAGGAAAAAGTGTGAAAAAACTGAAGAATCACTGAAATAATTTCTTAAAAAAAAAAGGTCTCCAAATCTCTGCCTTTTCTATACAACGTCCTTTGATTAAAACAAGCTAGTCAATGAATATGGTGTAGCATCTGTTTGCTGCTTACAACATCATTTCATATACATGAAAGACCCAGGCAATCAATGAATAGTTTACAAAAAGGTTGATATGCTTGTGATTGTGCTAAATGCTGAGCAGGATACAAACACTGGTTTATTTAACAGATCTTTACTGAGCACCTACTTTGTGCCAAATACATGCTGTGTCCTGATGCTAATCTTAGGTACACAAGTCTCTGCCCTCCTGGAGCTTTTAGTCCAGATCGGTGATCAGAAGTGGTCCCATCCTAGAAGCCAGTTCATTAGGGAACATGAGATAAACCTCTGCAAGGCCACAAGAAAAACTTAAAATTCTAGAGTGTGTGATATTTGCCAGAATAACTGAGGGTTTTAATATAGAAAAAACACTTCAAAATGCTCAAAGATGATGCCAAGGATTAATGTCCAAGGGTCTGGGAATGATGCTGCCCTTGATAGAGAAGGTTCCTGAGGGAAAATTCAAGGTGATTTAAGAAGCAGTATGGAGGTCTGGTCTAAACACACTGAGATTGGGTCAGTGGCTGATGGTGGAGTGGAAATGGACCATAAAGTGGCCATTCAAGCAGGCCTGGAGGTTGGGGAGGGTGTGGAGGAGATACGACTTTTCCTTTATTTATTTATTTATTTTTTTAAGTTTTATTCTCATTCGTTCATTTATCAATCATTTAACAACTGTTTGTGGTTGGGGGCAGGTACAGGGTCCCGATGTGCCAGAAGGTTCTGGTTCTCACTGGCACAGACCCACGGTTTGGAGGGGGATGGAGATACAACTTTAAAAAAAAATCAGTGTTGAGTAAACAGCGTAGCATGGTACCTGGAACTTAATGGGCATTCAAAAATGCTTGTTAGTATTATTACCATAGAATTCAGCTGTAATGCTAAGTAAATCGGCGGGGATGGGGGAGAGGCTAGATGGACAGGAGCGACTGGACTGGGGGAGAGCAAATGTGCTTGAGGGAACGAGAAAGCAGAGTTACTGACACGGACAAACCCATGCCCAAGTAACGGGCATCTGAACAATCCCTGCTAAGAAGGGGTGGATAAGAGAAGGAAAGACAAGTTCCACTGGCAGGAGAGAAATGAAAATGAACGTTCTTGGAAATAATCCATTCGCCTTCCTGACCCCTATGACATAACACCTAGTCACCAGGATAAATCAAGCGCCGGAGTAGAGAAAAACAAAGCGTGTTCTAGCCTACAGGCTGCTGCGTGTTCTAAATAAAAGGCACATCCTCTGTCCCACCTCGCGAGGGTCCTCTATCCCACCCAGCGAGTAAATCACACACCTCCAAAGTTTTGCATTAGGGAGCTCTGCAGGGGAGAGCAGGTTCTGTAAGTAAAGAAAGTAGAACTAGGGCAGTCCGAGGAGATTGAAAGGGCAAAACTGTCAAGCAAGAAAACTGTAAGTTCTGATTAGTTTTATGACTTTGCCTTCAAGCCTCAGGAGCTCAATTGATCACGGCTTCCACGACAGGCTAAAAGGGGTTGGGGGTGGGGAGCTGAAAATATTCTCAAAACTCTCCTCGCGCTCCGCGCGCTCAGATGCTAAACCCTCGCGGGGAGCTGGGGGCTGCAGGCCCTCCCACTTGCACGGCTCCCCTTTATTTTGCAGCGAAGGAGTCCATCCGCACCGACGTGCCGCGCGGGGGGCGGAGGAGGGGCGCGCGGGCGTGTGCGTGCGCGCGGGCTGAGCGGCTCCCCGTCGCGTGCCTGTCCAGCGGCTCCGCCGGGGCTCCGGGAGGGGCAGAAGTCTCCGCGGCTCCCGGGCCGGCCTCGGACGGCGCTGGCGGCGGGCTCCCGCCGCCGCCCCGCCTCGCCCGCCTGCGCCCCCGCCCCGGCCCCGGGGCGCCCTCTCCGCTCGCGTCCTCGCCCTCTGGCCGCACGCGCGCTCTCGCTGGCTCCGGACCTGGCTTCGGAGCCGCCCGGGAAAGCCGCCGGGGTCCTCCGGGGCGGGCGGAGGCAGCCCGGGCGCGGGCCGGAGCAGCCCGAGGCCAGCGCAGGGCCCCCGCGCTCCGCGCAGTGAGCGGTGATTGGAGCAAGGGGAGGGGGCGGCCGCCGCCACTCCGCCCCGCGCGCCCCGCCGCCCGCACGGGGGCCCGCGTGCCCTTTGGGGTGCAGACGCCCGGCCGGCGGGCGCCGCACGCAGCCGGGAGGGCAGCGAGGCCCCAGGTGAGTGCGGGGCCGGGGGGCAGGTGTGCGCCCTTGCCTGGCGCCTTTGAAGCCGGGCGGAGCGGGGAGCGGGGAGCGGGCGGGGCGTCGCGCGGAGTTCCCCGTGGCATTCCCAAGTTCCCGGCGGGTGGCCGGGAGCCCGGGCTCGGGAAGGCAGGCCGGGCGAGTGCCCGAGCAGAGGGCGCCCGGCCGGGAAGGCTGGGCTGCTAGACGCCCAGCGCGACGCGAGAAGTAGTTCAGGGCGACAGCGAACCCCGCGCCCTCCACCTGCGGCGGCGAACGCGGCGCTCCGGCCCGCGCTCCTCGCTTGACCTCGGACGGTCGCGGGCACGCATCTGCGCCGGGCTGTCCCCGCCGCTTCTACGGCGGGCTCGGTGGGAAGGGGCGTGTGTGCCTGCGGGTGCAGGAGTCCTGGGGAACCTTCGCGCTCCGCACCTCTTGCCTTTGGAGGAGGGGGCACTCACCTAAGGCGCTTCGCTTTGGGCTGTCATTAGTATTCTGCGGATGCGCCGCGTCTGCAGGCTCTGCCTCTGCTCAGCGTCCTGCTCCCCGCCGCCCCGCTGTGCCTTAGGTGTGCGCTGGGAATAGGGCGCTGCGCTTCCCTCCCTGCGTGGTGGGCTGCTTTGTGGGAGCACAAGCTACACGGCTAGTGGCAGGTGCTCACCCTTCCTGAGTGGATTAATGGGAAGGACCTCCGGTGTGGCTTCACGTTTTAGATTGTTAGTCCTCCGGAGCTCTTAGATGTCAGAGTTCAGGTGAGTAAACAGTGGCAGTGAGTTCACCCGGCAGTGGCAGAATGGGCAGCTGTGAAGAAAGCAGTACGGATTGGGTGTCTCCAGGCTGTGGAGAACTGCATATCGGGTCATGGAAATACTTGAAACACCTTTTACTTTGCAAGAAATAGCCTCTCTTTTTCAGGACGTTTATTAAGTGAAAGATCTGTAACCAGGCAGGTGTTTGGGTCATTTTTCTTACAGAAGTAGAGAAGCAGAACTTTGTGTGTGCTGGGGGGGCGGGGGGGGCGGGGGGGGGAGTGTAGAAGAATGTGGGTAACTTGTGAAAAACCACAAGTTATATGGCTCGTCCTGAGTGACAGTATGTGTTTTTGAAATCGGATTACCAGCACCCAATTTTAGTTGATGAACAGTGGTGGCATTTTTTTTTTTTTTTTTTTTTTTTTTTTATTGAAAGGAAAGTTTGCAATAGACACACTGTCTCCATTGTCTAAATAGTTTTAAGTGTCTTTATAAAGCCAGGTTGTTATGGGGGAAAATGAGGTAAGGAAAAAAGTGATTACACTGGAAGCTTTTAGTAACTCTCTAAAAATTACTTCCTTTCTAAAAATCTGATTTAGACTTTGTGCTTACCCAGGCTCTTTTTTTTTTTATTATGTGTAAAAGGGAAATACATTAAGAATCATTTTCTTTATTCTTAGGGCTACTTGGGACAATGTGAATTAAACTGCAGAAGAATTGAGGCAGGGTGTTAAACTGGCGACTTTGGTGTGTCAGTGCTTAATGTGGAGTGGGGTGGCCCAAGCCATTACTTGATAATCTCATCTGGTAAATCAAGCGGCCAGTCTGCCTGTGGAAAAAGAAATAAAGAAAACAATAATCAGTAGTGCAGACCATCTCCCTGCTAAACGCTCTTAAGGCTTGCAGCGTTAATAAAAGGGCATTGTGCCCTTACAGTGAGATATTATTGTAATTAAAGGCTGCAATGGGTTATTAGAATTGTGTTAACAGTCAGCTGACAGACACACAACTCTTCTTAAGTCTATTTTTATTGATTTAGGAGCACAGAGCTTTTACCCTTTCTTATAAAAGGGTAATTGTAAAGCATCTATGTTACTGCAATTTACCCTTGAATTGACTCTAGTATTTAGTGTCCAGTGAAGAAGAGAGGGTGTGGAAACACCGAGCTGGTCACTGTTCAGCCTTCCTGGGTCGAAAAATCAACCAGCTGCCGGTCTGCAGGCATGATTTCTTTGCTTGTCTCCCTCATATTCAGCACTTTCTTGTTTCGTTTTGTTTTTTAAGGTAAAGCTAGCAAAAACTTCACGGAATTACACTGGTATGAGAAAGTTAATACGTTTTTGCATTGAGCCACATACTTTCTTTGTCAGATCTTTCAGAGATCTTTTATAAAGCGCTAAACCCATAACTTGTTCTTTGTTGTGACTGTTTATTGCTCCGTGACTCCACCTTTCCTGGATTTTATAAGATTTTACATTACATTGTGTCAATCACAGTTCTCCGACAAAAAAAAAAAAAAATTTTTTTAACTTAATTGGAAGGCTTCAAAGCCTTGAGCTGAAATTGGGAGTTTCAGAAACTTCTAGCATTAGTTGCTTATAAAGGGACTGCCATGGAAGCTTTTGTCCTTGGCATGAAGAAATCGGCTGCTGCTTAGTGGGGTGATAAAAATGAGCTGAGGACAGGAAAGAAGGCATGTCATCACAATCTTCTGTGTGAACATCTCCTTAGCCTGTGCCAAGCAGAGGGGATCTAGCTGTAACCGGCAATACACGAGTGCCTCCTCTGGGAATTTGCTGGTTCTGCAGAAAGAGACCCCTGCAAGCATTTCCCCCTCGTCATTCTGCTACTGCTCCATCTACCAGCGCAAATGAATATGCAGGCATCTGTCCATACGCTCATTCATTTCAGGTTATGCTGTCGGTTTTCATTCTTGCAGTATTTCTTTTTTTTGCTATTTTGCAAACCGTTCATTGAAACATGATGCCTGTAGTTGCAGTCCCTCATACATCACACCTAGCACAATGTAAATACAAGAGTAAATTATTTAAGAATGGGTTAAGACCTCTTTTAAGAATAATGGATTAAAAAAAACAAAAGATCTCTTTAAATATAGTCGCCGTTTTGATATTATATAAATGACTTAGAAGTGCTGTGCTTTCTCACTTTTTCTTTTTAATTTATATAAGCTTCTTCTAGTTAATTATAAAATACTGTTCCTATTTCTTCTTCATTCCTTTCACCCATGACAGAGGTTATTTGTACTTAGTTGAGGATGCCGCTCTAATCCATTTAGAGAAGTTTTCTTTCCATGTTTGGGAACCAGATGTACACTACAGGCTGTGTGATTCATTTTCAGGGCCCCTGCCTGAATATTTAGGCCAGTTAGCAGTAGGAGGCTGTGGTCTGTAGTTGTAATGTGATCTGGCCCAGGGAGTTAATAGATTTGATCACAGTTTCTTGACTTGAGAAGTCACATATCACAGAGGGTCTCCAGGCCCATTAATTAAAATGTAAAAAAAATATATATATATATATATATATACACACACACACACACACACACACCTTTTAAGTCCAAAGGAGAGGACTGTTTCATTAATACTAACATTGCCGAAGTTAATGCTAAACTTTAAATGGTATAGCATTACAACAAATTAAATTATATTATAGATTGCTACAGAAGAAGCTGAAGATGGCAAAATTAAGTCTAGAATGATTGTGATGGTTACTTAATGAGGAGTCATCCCCAATTATAGAATACATAGCAAACAACCAAAAGGGTAGAATTGGTGTTATAGTTATCTTGCCAAATTAATTGGCTGTATGGATATATTTTTATAGACTCAGGTTCCTGAGTTGGATGCTTTATTTCTAAAACATTCAGTAGGGTCATGGTTCAGATTTCAGTGGAAATAGTTACTTAGTGTCCTAATGTAGCAGGAAGTTATTTTTTGATTGCCAGGATGGCTATAAGAAGGGAGAAAGCAATTTTAATATCTGATGTTGTTCACTGTCCATTTTTCTTAACCCCTATAAATATATCCCTAAACAATAAATCCCTGCATCCTCTTATTCTCTTCCCACACCCTTGACTCTCCCCGAATGGTGATCATGATGACCTTCTACTTTGAAAATTAAAGCTCATGGTCATCAAAATTTGAGTAAGATCCAGTCTACTTTTTGGTGTTTGGGAAGATGATCAATTTCAAAGATAATAAATTCAGAAGAGCTTCGTTACTCAGAATGAGCCATTTTTAACAAACACTTTAAAGTACCCATTGCGTGGAATCTTCTCCAGTTCCATTAGTAACTAGCTGTGTGACCTTGGGCATTTCACTAGGATTCTTTAGATTTCAGTTTTGTTCTTAGTAAAGAAAGAACGGACTGGCTTAGGTATTTTTCATGTCTGTTCCACTTCAAATACGATACAACATGTGATTCTACACCTTCGGGTATCTTCAAAGAGAAGGAATAGATTCTGAGGATATGTTTAACTTTTTCTCCTCCAGCATGAGCCCTCAGGAAACCACATTACCTTCTACAGAACTGAAGAGAAAATTCCCTTTATATGTCATAGACATTGTCCTTAGTAGCTTGACTCATATGGGGTCCACAGAATGCCAATCACTCGAAAATGCTCCTTGTCCTGGACTACTACTCTCCAGTGTTCTCTTCTGACATCTGCTCATTCATGAATGGGAGGAGATTAGAAGAGACCTCCTTTGGCATTCCCAAAAATATATTAAGTAGGATCTACTTGAAAAAAAAACAAGACAAAAACTAAGCACACAGATGAATAGACACCATCCTTTATACAAAGCAGAGCACTATAACTTTGTGTACAGAAATAAATCACACTGAGGCGGTGGGGGGTAAAAGCTGGCTATGTCAGGATGAAAGCAAGGGCAAATGAAATGAAGGCCTTTAAAGAAGACATTGGATGGGTCAGGAGGCGATCTTTCCTATAATTGTTGAATTAAAATAATGTCATCAAATACCCCAAAATATCCAAAAAGCAACACTTCTTTTCCCTGACCATACAAAAAAGTTAGTAAATCCAAGGTTGCTCATAAAGCAATAAGATTTAGCACAGTGCCCTCTAGCCGCTGCTGTGAAATGGTAGTATTTCCACGTTATGCCCTTCATAAAGATTCATTAAAAATATGTTACTTGTCAAAATGCAGTTCTATTTTAAAACAGTCTTAGAAATGACAGTTTTCTCCCAGTAGGTCAAGAGCAAGATCCCCCTCCCCCCCATTATGTTGTTAGTGTTAAAACTGTAATTTCTTGTACTATTGTGTTCTATAAATCAGCAGCAAAATGACTCAGGGAATATCAAGGTCCGGAGATATTAGGCAGTATGGATTTCTCTGATTCTCGTGGATTAGTATATCAAGTGACCTGACAGTCCTCAAATGTCTTGCTTACAATTGTTTTCCTAGAAAATGCAAATGATTGAATTTATTTATGGGCCGTAATGTTCCACCCAATCGTGAGCTCTACCCATTATTTTGTTTTTGTTTTCATGAAGAAACATTTCTTTGCCCTAAAGAGAAACACAACTTCTTTAAATTAGTATTACCTATTGACAGTAAACTGAATTGGTGTAGTGTATGCTAAATATTTTTCAAAAGCATCTCGGAAGATCTACGTATGATGCAAACTCCAGGCAGCATTGAACCTGAATAGCTCACCCTTGCCTAGAATTTAGGAAATTAGGATGATATGAGGTCTTTAACTGAGATAAGCCATTGGTTAGGTGTATTGGACAGCAAGAAAAACACATTCCAATTTAACTTTAAGTGCCACAAGACATGTAATATTAATTTCTTGATGATATAATTGATAGTCATACATTATACCTCAAGGAGGTACCGGGGATTGAACCCAGGACCTCGTACATGGGAAGCCGGCACTCAACCACTTGAACTACATCCACGCCCCTCTGTGCCTTTTTTATAGAGCATTTTAGCGTATATAAATTAATTGGCAATTAGGCATATTTTTAAAACTACTCTTGTGGTTATATGTTCATGTGTAATGGCTGAATATATTTTATATGCTCCTTGTCGTGCTTTTAGTATGTTGACTTGAAGATGGAGCAGGATCTGGAAGATTTAACTTTTCCTGAATAACAATTTGTTTATGCATTAACAAATACATACAAACCATTTTCTATCATTAAAGGAATTTAGTTATTGTTTTTAAGTATGAGAAAAGCACTTGATTAAGAGCTTGATAGTCACTTCATCTGATTTTTCTTAAAAGTGTTTCACAGAGAAGTAGAGCAGAAAATCCAAGAAAATTTTATAATAATGAATTCATTTGGGTAAAGTGATATTAGCTATTAAGGTTAAATGAATAATAAACTTTCTGCTTGGAAATAATTCTTTGTAACTTAGTTGAACAAACATAATTGAGACAAAAAGGTAGCATGATAATGTGATTTTAGCTCAAATAATAGATGCTGATTTAGCAAATAACACTCAGCTGACCCTCCACCACCATCTTCCTTCTTGCTTCAATTCATTTAAACTTTCCTTTGCAGGGTTTTACTTTGTGTTCCTTTGATTAAAGTGAATTGTGCTTATCACAGTCCTGCTTGTGGTGATTCACAAAATAATTGAAAAAATGTTGTAAATTTAAAGCAAATACAAGTCTTAGCTTAAAAGTATCAGATCATGCATATTTAATCTTACTCAAATATATATTTATATATATATTTTAAATTTCAGAACAGTCATTAGACCAGAAGCTATCACCACTACTCTTTCAAACATCTGTGCTTGGCTCACAGGCAGTTCTTCTCTCCCCACTTGTGACTCCTTTCTGGGTTTGTTTTGTTTGTTTGTTTTTCCCTCAAAGCTACAAAACGACACATTTGTAACTGTCCTGAAGCTGACACTGTTGCGGAGAAGTTTGTGAAACTGTACACAGCCAGGCCTTTTATCTGTACTAGCTTTTTCCCTAGATTGTTCATAGTGAATATGACAGCTCTCCAGCCAACCAGGTGTTTGCTTTCCCCAGCCTTCCCACGGAAGACAGGATGCCACCCTGCGTGGCATGGAGGGCAGTGGGCTCTGCGTGTTGCTGATGTGACTTTCTGTTAACGCCTGTAGATGGAACTCAGGAGAATAAGGTAGAGGAAGGGGAGAAGAGAGATGATGTAGAAGGCTGAGAGGGAGGGACGCAGGGTTTTGGCCCTGGGGCACCGATTTGTGAGGCAATATTGGAGCCAATGTAAAAAGTCACCAGCTGTGATTGTTCCTGGAAGCAAGTTCATTTACATGTGAAACTTACTGTTATTGTGCTAGTTTTATACATGCTATTTGTGAGAAGATAGGAAGCCTGTTAGGAGAGGTCATATATTTCCCCATGTATGAGGAAATCTTGATTCAAGTTTTGCTTATTTCTGGTTTGATGACCATAAATAAATGACTGTGGGTCCTTCATGATGCTTCAGGGACGCCTGTTTCTTTCATGATAACCCAATTCATGACATGATGAATTGTGTTGGACTACTGCACTGGCTTTTACCTTGGAAAACGTCTGATTGAAAAGGATGGCAAGGAATTGGGGAACAGTGATGAAGAAAGGGGACACCTGACCTTTGACCAGACCCCTTTTCCTCTGCTGTATCAAGCGTATATTCCTGGCAGAGTTGGTAACTGCAAAAAACGTTGATGAACGTGTCCCTACTTCAGGTCACAGGTGTTCCCATAAGTTTTTCTGGTTTTCCGAGTATATTGCACAAAGGGTCTTACGGAGGCATTTATCTGCCTCCTAAAGGAGAATTTCATCATTTAATAATGTACACAAAGCCAGTTAAAGTATCCTTGAACACTCTTGTAGGCTTTCAGGCAAGGTAAAGAAAAGTTGGCTTGAGAAACCGGCAAATACTTCACATACTGCAGAGAAATATAATGGAATTGTTTTCAAAGGGATTGTGATTCATAAACATGGTAGAATTACAGAGGGGTTTATGTAATGGTTTATTATAAGATTACTTTTTCCATACTAAAAGATGAGGTTGATCATAATGAAAACAATCAGTAAATATTTTCTGAATGTCGGTTATGTGCATAGCTCTGTTCAAGGTACTGTAGATAAAAACATAGTATAGACAACCCTTTTCATCAAGTTTATATTACTAGTAGCTGCTTTTAAAACCCCGGATTTAAATTGGAAAGTTCAGAACTCTCAGGTATCTTTCTTTCACAAATAGTATCTCAATGACTGTAAAGACACCCACTTCTTTTAAATGTTCTCACTTATTTTATATGTTCTAGCTAATTTGATAAATCCACATCTTGTGTTAGAAGAGAAACAATCTCCAAGAAGCTAGAAAAGGAAATTAAACTCTCTTGTTTAAGATCATGTGCAATTCACAAACATGCCATACGTTCTTTTCAACATTTTTTTAAACTTTCTTAATTGCTCTCTACCCTCTCTTTCATTATTAACACTGTGTACTTTATCATAGCTTTAAAAAAGCCAACAACAATCAAGTCGATATATAATTGTCAAAAGCAGAAATACAAGATCTAGGCGAAAAAAAGACTATAAGATCATTTAGTTCAACTCCTTCATTTTCCAAATGTGGAAAATGAAATCCCAGAGGTATCTAAGGTCAGTTAGCAAGTGGTAGAGGTTCTAGGGCAAAGCTCCCAGTGATTTTATCCCCTGTCTGCATTGTATTTCTTTTGTTCCTCATAAGCGAGCACAACTAGTGCATTAAATAAATTTCTCTAATTCTGGTACCACTCTTTGACTTATAAAAATTGCAGAGGGTATGCCTTTAGGAAAGAAAGTATAACATTCCTTTTTAAAAGAGTTTTTGTGCCTTTGTTTTTTCCACCTAGATTTTTTTCATTCACAATCTATATAGTTCTCTGGCCCCAACTACAACTAAGAACATTTTCATGAAGTGTAACAGTTCACTAAGCATATTACTATACGTAAGTATTAAAATGAAAAGTTAACATCACAAACTACTTTTACCATAGCCAGTTTCAAACTCAAAATCTCATAATAATCACAACGGCTATTTTTTTTTTTAATGTTTTTAGATGTGCCAGACATGATCCTTACCTTTTTGTGATAAACTCATTTAATCCTATGAATTACATGCAATTTTATCATGTTCATTTTATAGGTGGGGGGCTTGAGACTTCATCTCTGGAACTTAAGTTCTTAGAATTTAAATAAGGAATCCAAGAGAGCCTAGCTAAACATGACCCAGAATTTGAATCTTTATCTGATGCAGACCCCTACAGCCTTTACCAGTATATAATTATAGTAACCACTCAAAATTTGAAATCCAAAAGTCCAACTGCTATTTAGTTTTTTGGAAGTTGGGTTATGAGACATTATCACATTGAAACAATGTTATCAAATCTACTTAATCCATAAAGGAGCCTAAATAATATATGTTAGCGATATCATGATTTTGTAAAAAAAAAAAAAAAAAAAAAAAAAAAATTTTTTTTTTTCCTTAGGGACCAAAGCGTTTATGTCATAGTTTTTATGAGAACATATATTATCTCTTAAGAAAGTCGAGCAGGGAATTGGGAATGTCTTGGGCCACAGGTTTCACATGCTGGTCTCAATCTTTTGTCACCAAGACTCTAAGCAAACCCTCTCCATCCCCAGGAGCTTAGGGTGCCACCAGGAAGAAGGAAGACACAGGGCTCTGCCCCTCCCCACCTTGACAGCCGTTCCTACCAAAGGCCTCTGGTCATTAATGCCAGGGATGGTTCCTGGCTCATCAGTAGACTAGTCCATATACTCATGCACCATTTCCTAATTTAGGCACCGATTAGCCTCTTTAACTTCAGATGCCCTGTCTCTCAATAAAGTGGGTCATTCGCTCAGATTTCCTTATGATGAACTTTCTTGATAGAGGGGTCTTCATTGGAATAAGAAGATATGGCTCCAAGTGAGTGCTTTCAAATTCTGAATGCAGAACTAGCCTGTCCAGAGTGATTTCTAAATGGAATAAGTTCCTTTTTAATCCTTGGATGGGAGATCTGATTTGTGGGAGAATGTGTTCAGTGCACAAGTCACAATTAATATGCTCAAATGATAGTTTAAATGTTCTGTAGGTTCTCAGCACACATCAATTAGCTGTTTGTTGGATCATTCTGGAATCCCTTCTGGAATAGCAAAACTTTATAGAAATGTATTTAAAACAGGTATGTTCATGTTTTAATGGAGCTCAAAATCAGTACAAACTATCTCTTCCAGTTGTGTGGATTATTTTACCACATTTGATAAATTTGTATCTTTTACTTTGCTTTCCCAATTCTTCTACTGTATTTGGTATTTCTGTAGGAAATTTGACTGTCAGATATCTTTGTCTAATGAATAACAGACATCCAGGTTATAGGAGAGACAAGTTGTAAAAGCTAATGAGGACAGTGTATATTTTTTGCTTTGTTAGAGATATTTTTTGGTGTCCTCTTCTTAAAACTGTATGTTTTTATTCTCCCTCAGGAAAAAAAAAAAAAAAAGGATTAAACAAGTGGCAGTCCTTGTCCTTAATTATTCTATTGTTGATTTATTTATAGGTAGTAAAATGAATACATAAGCCAAAGTGCAGCAATTGATTTAAGTGCACATTTAGTCATAATTCTCACTCTTCTGTGTTTTGGTTTGTGTTTGGAAGTTTGTTTTGTAATTGATTTTGTGGACATCACCATCCCAGTCGCCTCTGGATTGGGGGAAGAACTATGGACTAGAGTGGACTTGATGGTATTCTCTTGCTCACATATGGTGATTCTTGCAATGCAAGAAATTATAACAATGAGGTGGAGCCAGTGGCCACTTGACAGTTTTTTGGGTAGGGAGGGGATGAGCAGTTGAAATACAGGGGTTTCTTTGGGAGTTGGAGGTTGTCCTGAGTACTGTTGTGGCAATGGATGTAGGCCATTTTAAATCAGCACACACCACTCAGAACTGAGTGGGAGAGAGTGTGGTCTACAGTGTGAACTGTGGTCTATGGTTGGTGGCAAGGCTCCAGGATGTGTAAGTTCATTGAGGTTGGTGGGCCACACTATGGGAGATGTTTGTGTTGGATGTGGTGGGAGGTGTGGGAGGTGGGCAACATGGGAATCCGAGTGGGTTCCGTATAATATTTTAGGTAATCTAAGCACCTCTTAAAATATATGTATATATACATATAAAAAATAACATTTTTGTAAGCAAATACACATATATGCATATATATTTATATATCATTTTACAAATGTTTGTATGTATTGTGAGAATTTTGATTTTTACCCATAATAAAAAATAAAAAAAAAAAAATAATTGATTTTATATCCCTTGCATAATCAGAATTCTGTAACTGAAATAAGTAGACATTAGAATAAAAGCCTTTTTCCATTCTGTTGCTAAAGGACCTCCTGGGTTCATGTCAAAAGTGAATGAGGCTCACAAATAAAGCCAAGTTTTCTCACCCCTCTAAGGATCAGTGTAATTCAATTCCATAAATTTTATGGAGGACCTACTATGCACAAGGCATCCTGCAACATATTGAGTAAATATTTGTGGAACAGCAAATAACTGCAAGGCAACAGCATAACCTAATATGCTCCATGACATCCATGACAATAAGTTTGAAGGGTAGAAAATGGAAACTACTGAGCTTTTCAGCTGATCACAATCAAATCAGAACACATCAAAACAGCTGGTGTTCTGTGACTCAGAATCATTCAACCCGTTTGAATCACCTCATACTTCTTTCTCTTTACAGTTTCACAGAAGAGATTTAAACCAGCATATGTCCTTCCATTTGGTTAAATTCGTGCTTTGAGCTGCCTTGCTTTCATATTCTAATACCAGTGAATAAAACTGGCTGTAATATAAGAAAAAAAAAATAAAGGCTAGCATTACAATGATTTGTAAAATGTTACATTTGTGCTAAATAAACCATATGTTCAAATAAAACGCCCTAGAAGACACAAAATTTTAAAATTGCATTTTGGAATGAGGATAATTCTGCCATAGCAGTATTTATGTAATTTATAAATATGACCACATTTATTGTAACTTTCAATCTCAATATATACTTAATTTTAATGATTATGCAAATAATGATATCTTGTGCAAATCAATATTAAGTTAGTAAACAAAAGCTAAAAGTTATGTATTTTGGTTTCTGACACTAGCTCTTCTCTTTGTTCTGTTAGGTACCTTTTGCAGCATTCTTTGGCGAAGGCTATTCAGCAGTGGTGACCTCTTCCAATCGAACACTCTACAAATTATTATCTCTGGACTCCCAGCTGACACCCTGCCGGAGGCAAGAGCTACTAAGCCAACTGGAACTGTGCCTTTTCTCTTGTCAAGGTTTCTTTCTTACACAGGAAAAAGAAAGAAAAAAAAAAAAAGATGAAGTTGGGCAAAGTGGAGTTCTGCCATTTTCTGCAGCTAATAGCTCTTTTCCTGTGTTTTTCCGGACTGAGTCAAGCAGAACTCTCAAGGCCCAGATCAAAGCCCTATTTCCAATCAGGGAGGTCCCGGACCAAGCGCAGCTGGGTGTGGAATCAGTTCTTTGTGCTGGAGGAGTACATGGGTTCAGACCCACTCTATGTAGGAAAGGTAGGGTATTCGGCCTTCAAAGTTGCAATTATTGTCAATGTCTGTGGTTGGATGGAGAACGGCTAATTTTTGCTTTGGGGGAAGACAGCACAAAATGATCACTCCTATGAACTAGTTTATGTAATTTGTTGAATTAGCCACTGTGCAGTTGTAATTCTGGGTATCTTCTAGTATGGTGAAGCTATAACTTTGTGAGTGATGCTCTATTCCTTGAAACAGATGAGGATTCTATGGACGCTTAAATTACCATGATTGTGGCCTACTGGAAAAACTCTAATTTCTAAAACTGTGACAAGAATACTCACTAATAAAAAGAGTGGTAGGTTCTTACAGCCAGTTGATTTTTTAGCTCCTCCTTTTAGTGGGTACCATGTAAATGGTGCCCACACTAGCTTTATGCTTATATATCCTTCCCTGCAGGAGATGAAAAGTGGTATTTCTGAGCTAGTTGGCTGTACAATATGAGTAATTAAACCTACTTTTTCAATGGTCTTTTTATTTGTTTGCTTGTTTTTCTATTTTTGCTTCTCCATTTGGATAAAGACAAATGTAAACTGTAGTCGATTGGAGATGATATTAGACTAATGGTGGGTAATTTGTGGTGTTTACTTGATGGTCAAGTAGTAGCCAAACTGAGTTCTTTTTCCACAGCCTCCTTCTGTATGAATACTCAGGCAGGAAATTTCCATTTGAATGTCTTCTGAACTGAGGGGGCACATCAAGAGAGCAAGACCTTCCCCTATCATCCTTGTCTCATGTTCCCAGTCCCCAATCCACTCCAGGCTCACTTATTTTCATATTTGTAAAGATTTCCCGAATTTCTCGTTTTGGTATTGAGCATAGGTGAAGGTTTTCTAAGTTGAGTGCATGGGCAAGAAATCTGTATCTCTACATTTCTATTTTCGTTGTCAGGTTTATGTTTCTATTCCTAATAAAATGAGGCACAGAACACTGAAGAATTTATATATGAATGAAATTTTCAACTTTGAAGGATAGAGGTAGAGTCTTTTCTCTTTATTCCATGGATCCTTTTTTCATTTGAACATGCCTTAAGTGAGGTAGAAAAAAAGTATATTTGTTGATGGGAAACTACATAAATTAAGGTATTCTTTATTACTTCTCTTTAATGGTACTATATTTTACAAATACTGACTGATATTCTGTTGTAAACAAAGGGATTTGAATAGGTTAAAGATTTCTAGGTATGTGGATTAGGAATTTTTTATAAGCCAAGTATAGCATTTTCTTACCCTTAAAAAGGTTTATGTAAGAATGCAGGGGTTTTATGTGCATATTTTTTTCATTAGCCTTTCTACTTTCATCAGTTGCACCATCATATACATGGTATATGTGCTGAATCTCTCACATTCACTTGTTTGTTATCCTATAAAAAAAAGCGAGAGCAGTAATCATAAAGCAATGTTATTGACTAAGAATCCAACTCTTAATTTCTTTCCTTTTTAATGGACATTCAACAAAATCATCAAGATTTTTTTATTTGACAAATACACAATATTCAAATACTCAAGAAAAAGGCAGTAGTTCTTAGCTGAAACCATAATTCTGTGTGAGACCGTCAAATTTTCTAACCACAGCCAAATATTCTCATTAATTTGGTGTTAAATGGAGCAGTTTGGATGAGGTTGACATTTGAAAAATCTAACATAACTGAGATTTTATAAAACACCCTTCTTTGTAAGTTTATAATCTTCACGTAATAATTCAGACCCTAAATAAATCCTAGAACTCAATTTGGAATTATGAAAGTGCATTCCCCCTGGTTACCTAAATTCCAGATGCATTTAAAGTTATTGGGTGATGCTGTTATTTTCCTAAGAGATGTTGTGTGGCTCTCTGATTAGTTAACATGCAGTGTTCTGTGCTTCCCTTTCATCTATTCAGAGGAGAGCAACAGATTTTATGTGACAGAAAAGTAACTTTGTGTATATCTTTTGCATACTGTACTTTGGAGTACAATACAGCAATTCATAGTGAAATGCTCATGATGGAAATGGGCTAAAAAATGCAAAGAACCCATATCTCTTACTTGATGGAAACACGGAAAAAGAGCAGTAAAATATTTCAAGAGAATTTACAGATAAGAGAGACAAATGAATGGCCTTGAGGAGCAATTTATATTTGCCTAGCACAAAGGTGGCAGAGAGTTTGAGTACTTTATGTTTTGTCTATTAGATGATGGAGTCATCCTTTTTAGATAGGTCACCTGAAGGAGCAGAGGTATAAGACTAACTCTGACCTCAGTACATTTTGGAATATTTGGGTATGTAGAATAAATATGCTTTCTTCTCCCCCCCTCCCCCCACTTTAAAGTTGTGGAACGTGATGGGCTGTGGGCTGAAGTGTTTATAGGACAGAGGGAATTGAAAATACTAGCCAGATATGCGGAAGAAGGAATAGGCAGATAATCATGGGAATAAAAGAAAGACCTTATTATTTTAGCCAGACCTGTATTTAACCTATGGCAATTAGATTGCCACACTCTTAGTCTTCCTGATAAAACCTAGCTATTTAGGTAATTTGGAAGATTTAAGCGATGGCTTCAAAATACTTTAGAGCTTAATTTGGTCATATAATGGATAAGTGCTGTGTGTGCCAGATAGACTTCAGTTTCTTTGCCAACTTTGCCACTTCTGTTAGTGGTCTAACTTTGGGCAAGTTGCCCAATATTACTAAATTTTAGTTTTTGTGTCTGTAAGATGAAAATAATGATATCTACAATTAAGATTTGTTGCTGAAATGAACAAGATCAAAATATCTGGAACATATACTCAATTAATTTAGATATTATATGTATCTATGTAATTAACAGTAATTAGAAATTAACTGAGCTGTGGACACTCTGTTGTCATATTGTGTCAAGTGTTAAATGTGTGACCTTTCAGATGAAAGCAGGCATTATTTTATGTACTAAATAGTATTAATGCTTATTGCAGCTAGTTAGAGGGATGGTCTTGTTTGGGTGTGCTTAGAGATACAGCATGCCTTTTATGTTTGTATTTGTTTAGACTATAACCAAAATAGGAGGTAAATGATTCAGTCCTTAAACACAGGAACATCAAAGGTCAGAGAAAACACCTCTTTAAATTGTTTTACGTATTCAGATTTGTGAGTTCTGGTCATAGGAATGGCTGGTGGCCAACAAGGATGAGTTAATGCTATAGGGTGAATGAAAATTGGTCTTTAAGACATTGGGGTAAAATGAGGTCACAGTATGGTTTGTGACCTTGTTTCAGCCAATATCCTGGAATCGTTTAACATACGAGATAACCCAAGACCAAAGGAGAGCAGTGTTGAGTGGGCCCTGCAGCCCTTCAAGGACCCTCCCTGAGAGGCCGGGCTGGGCTGGCTCCGTCCTGGTGGCCGCGCTTCCTCATGATTTGACTTGCTAGTCTGCTTCCCTTACATGTTTAGTCTTAAACAGTCATCAGCCAATACCCCCGCTTGAGTTCTGTCGTAAAGAATAATAGTGCACCTTTCCCTCAGTCTCTAAATCAGCCAGTTACCGTCTTGCCCATGTCCTTGTCCTTCTCCAGGGAGAATGAAACGGAGCGTCCTTCCTTGCCTCCCTGTGACCGCTGAGCAGACTGTCTTGAAGTCTAGGAAGTAACCTCCTCCAGCCATACCACTGCATCTCTGCACACATTCCAGCCCAGTCTTTTCCTCACCTTGGCATTTCTCCCTTAAACGTCCCTTAACCATCTGACCAAAAAAAAAAAAAAATCGGTCTGCGAAGCCACCCAGCCTCTGTGCCAGGAATTAAGTGCGCTTCATCTCTCCTACCCCTAATGGGCTGCCAGCCGATTGCCGCGCTCGAGGCCATTACTCTCATTGAAATGTGCGCTTCGTGCCTCTTCCACAGTCTGCTTGCTTCACTGCTAACATCACTCTTGCCTATTCTGCTACTCCCCTCTCTTCCCAACTCATTCAGGGAGAATTTATACCTATTACCCCCTTTGAAATCAAATACATAGAAATGCAGCGTGGATCACTTTGCTTTAAATTTAAACTTGCTTGAAAGTGTTGCCGAGCACTGTCGATGCATTAATTACACCTCAGCAGTATCGCTCACCAAAGGATACTCCATCTCCTGATAGCTAAAGATAAGTTCAGTGTTCCAGAAAAGAAATGTTCATCTTTAAAACAGGTTGTGTTCAAAAACTGAGTTACAAGCTAGATTCCATAACTGGGCACATTTATGTTAGGCACACAAAGGAAAATAATGAATCCCGAGGATTACTTAAGGAGAAGCATAATCATTAGAGAAAATGTACATTTTATAGATTTGGGTGGAAATAATCCTTCTAAATGTAAAGATTGCTTATAGTCTCATCAGATCTTAGGAGAAAACCAATATGGTTTGTTTTCTCTAGGTCTGTATAGAAACCGGTTTCCATAACTTGCTTAGAATCAGAGTTAATCTGTGATGGGCATTGTCCTAACTTCTCGTTCATTTCCTGATACAAGTGTGGAGGTCCTGATGGCTTCAAAAGGCATTTGGGTATGGATCAGCTCTGTGAGAGGCAAATAAGTTCAGACTTATAGAAATATGTTTTTGGCAGTTATTTTTAGCTGTTATACTCCAGTATAACTATAAAATACCAAATGTATCTTTTTCACGTAAAATCAGTAATTCAAAAATTCCATTTGTTTCCTTTTTACCATATTTAAAATAAAATGTGTCCGATTTTGCCACTAAAATATAGTCCTGTCATTAATTAAGTTTAATATTTAATTTTCTTTTCAAAGTTAGTTTAGAAATGAAGGTTATAATTATCAAGGCCTTATCAGGTTGGGACTATGCAGAAAAATTTGTTGGGGGCGTAGTTATAGTTATATAGTTAATTAAAACCAATTTAGATGGTCTATGTGAACTCTACATTTTATAATTACGTTGATAAAAATAATTTTAAAATGCTGTCTTCCTTGATGTGTGTTTACATTTATACACACTCTACTAGCCACCTGTTTGGTGATGGAGGCAGCCAAAATAAAGAATAAAATTTGGCCTATACCAGTTGTGTTTTTATGTTGTTGAATTTTTAAGTACAAAAGACAAGATACAAACTAAAATGTTAGTGAGCCTTTCTATGTTAAACACACTATCATTGTTTTGACAGACTTTATATGGCATACTCACTGATACAGGGTAACAGGCTTTGCAGTAGTCTCCATGACTCACTAAGGTAGATGGTGCCAACTACCTTGGATCCCTCATGGAACCTTTGCTTGTTTTAATCTTATATACACAAGTCCTATATGGGGGCAAATTTCATCCTAATCATTTCACATGATTTATGTTGATTATATGTGTTAGTCTGATCACTGGAGAGAAACAGTAGTTTGCAGAAATACGCTTAACTTTGTACCCCCAAATCCTCTTATATGCTACGAAGCCTGACCTTTAGTCATTTATTCCTTCCTTCTCTCTTTCCTTTCTTCTTCAAATACTTACCAAGTTACTACTTTGTGATTTCATAGTCAATACTGATAAAATCTTCAGAAAATCCTGGTGAACTAGGAGTGAGATGAGATGAGGTAATAGATATATTTGAAAGTTAAATAAGTAGAATAAGGAAACAACCATTAGAGGTTTAATTGAGAGGAGTTAAAAAACCATATCTGAATGCTTATATCAAAGAATTCTCTTTTTGCAAAGCCTAAAATTTTAGAAAAATTTGACCTAAAATTAACTCAATTTGTCATAAAACCAGCCACTCATATTTTGAGGAAAGGTAAACTTTCCGTATCTAAAGGCATTTTAATTAATCAGAAATAGGTAAATGAATATCAAGTAAATTTTGACAGTCACATATTCTGAAGTTAGGGGTAGTAAGAAGTTCACACCATAACTTCAAAAATGTATGGAAAAGTTGTTTCAGGGTTTGAAAACTTTTACTAAATGATCCCCTGGAAATGATTGTTACAGTATTCCTCCCCTGGTTATTAGATGTGTGACCTCAGGAACACTGGTGAACCTCGCTGAGGCTTAGTTTCTTTATGTATAAAATGGAGATAGTGATACCTCACCGTGTTATTGAGAAGAGTAAATGAAATAAGCCAGTGTGCTCAGGACGTGCTCAGCCTTCATTTAATGTTAACTCTTGTTATGCTCATAGTTGACACCTTCATTTTAGCCGTTGAGATTTTTGTCAGACTTCTGACTTACAGAACTGTGAGATGATAAATTTGCATTATTTTTTCCAATTTTTTTTTTTTTAGTTTTTATGTTCAGACACTCTACTCACCAAGGAAAAAAAAAAACAAACCTTCCCTTCCCCCTTCTTTCCATCTCTTATGGTAACCTCTAATCTTTCTGTCCCTGTGAATTGGCTATTTCTAGTATGTCATGTAAGTGACATCATATAGTATTTGTCCCTATGTGCCTTGCGTGTTTCCATTGGTGATAATTTGTTATAACGATAATAGATAGTAAATATAAACTTTATAAGTGGGATTGCTGTCATCACCATTAGTAGTGGTAGTAGGCTTAGGTGTTATTTTCAAGCTCTTTTAACATGCTACACAATCTTTTACCTTTAAAATGATATATATACAAGGAAGAATAGATACTAATACAGGGCTTTGAAATCAGAACAGCTTGTAATGTATTGTCTAGCATAAGCATTAAATACTACTTCCTGAAATTTAACAAATTAAAAACCCAATGTGGTCTAAAAAAATGGAGAGATTATAATGGTTTTGGGCAGGACACAGAAATATTAGAAATAAACCCTAGAACAGAAATTTTAAGAACAGGGCATGCAAAAAGAACAAACTATTAGGTGTGTGGAAAAAAGAAAATATTTAGAACTTTTATTCAATTTTTTAAAAGTCTCATCCTTTAAAAGCTCTCTTTTTCTGTGTATGACATAAACACATAACCTAAGGTGTTTGAACTGAAGACAACTGGCCCATTCAGAGGTGACTTTATTAGTAAAAGCAGCACTTGTAACTTGTAACTGCCGTGCAACGTTCCCGTGAGCTGGCTTGGCCCCCGTGGACCATTCCCTAGGAGGTTGGCCCAGACCAGGCAGGCTCAAGGCTTCTTCATCTACTTCTCTCCTCATGGCTGAGCATTGAGATGGCAGGGAGGATCAGAACATACCCTGGTAGATAACAGCTGGAGAGAGAGAAATGGCGGGGAAAATGGCAGCCTTTGACTCAAAGCGTTTTGGATCTCCAGCCTTCTTAGGCCAAGAGACCTGGAATAATCTTGGGTCCTGCCACAGCACAAGAAAAAGAGCTCACCAGACCAGGAAAACAGCAAAACAGAACTAGGCAGTGTGGTGAGAGCATCTCCATTTCTAGCAGGCTCGCATCCTAGCCTTCTGTAATATAAATGCGGAAGGGTAATTTCTCAAGATGGGGCTGTGTTACAGGAATGGCAATTAAAGTACAAGAACCAAGATGATCAGCATCACTCCAGCAAGCTTTGTGTGTACACAGTGTGCAATTATCTGATAAGAATGCCTCCCTTAGAGTGTCTACTTATCGCCCTGGTGCTTAGGATGCTGACATGTTTTAAGGTATTTAACTGAAAACACACAATCAAGATTTGGACAACAAATACATAATGTTCAACAGATGTGAGTTTGAAAGATGTGATGATCACTAGTGAAATTAGTCAAACATGCTTAAAATGAGATTTTTCTGATTGTGACTCATTTAAGGGTCCACATTAGAGGAGAATGTGTGTGGAGAGTAAAAGATTGCACATTCTGCACTTAACTCTTTGAAATGAAGAAGAAATAAGATAAAAATCATCTTCTTTTCCCATAACATCTGAAAAACTCAGTTCTGTATCTCATGGCCTGTCTAGTTGTGCCACAGCTTATGTAATTTTCTCAACTGAATTATAATGGCTGAGTTCAGGTGTTTAACTGAACTCTTTTGAGTATTCTGGAGAAGCAGATTCTGGTGAGCTCTCATCATTTGGATTCAATTTAAGTTGTATTGTCAGAAAAGCAAAGCCCTTGACTGTTAAAAATTATTACTAAAGAAACGAGAATTATCACATTGCTGTAGCAGATAGTGTGAGCTCATTTTCAGTGCTGAAGTTGGACATCTAGCATGTAAGGAACTGTAGAACAATGTCTAAAATAAAAGTGACTTAAATTGTAGAGCAGGCACACGACATTGGAAAAGTGCTTTTTACCAAGATGAGTATCAAATGATGGGGCCATAGTTTAAAGCCTGAAACTAAAGTTAAAAATGTAAGTTTTGTTAGAGAGGGAATACATTATTTTGGTTGATCGTTAGGGCACCTGCAGATAGACTTTTACGTGTGGCAAAACAGCTGTGTTCTGTGAATTTGGGAGAGCATTGTGGAGTGTAATGATCTGAAACAAGACCGTTTTTCCCATTGATTAGATCATTTGTTGGAAATGTGCACACAGTTGTTGAAGGAAAATATATAGAAGTGAGTGGGGGATTCGGGGTTAGGGTAGGAGTAAGAAGTACATTTTGTTTCAGACCCAGTGAAGTTTCACAGTGGATATTTATGATAAAAACATAGAGATTTAATATTCCAATGATTAGTATCTTGTAATATATACCCATTTTTCTCAGTGTTGCTCTCTTCACATTATCTTGGATTTTTCTGTAAACTGTGCACTAATAAAGTCCAGTTTTTCACAGCACTTCATGTTTACCTTCCTACACAGAGCTGAGGATGTGTGGCAAAAATGGGAGCTTTGAAGAGGAAAGAATTTCATTAGTTATATGATAGTTCTTTGTACTGCTTTTCTAAGCAACCAATTCTCTTGGAATATAGTAAAAAATCTAAAGTTATCATAGATAATTTTCATCATGAAATACACATTAGTCCCATCTAATGCTTTTTATCAAATTTCATGTGTCCTTAATATTGAAATTTATTATATTAAAATCAAGTATTTTCATCGAAATAAAACATAATATAGTCTTATTGGTTTAAATGTTAGAACTGTTTGAGACTTTCACTCATTACTGTAGTCTCCTTCTGAGTTCTGGAGTTCTTTCTAGACTATCCCCAGTGGGTGGTAAGGCAGCCTCAGGGTCCTTTCTTAGAGGGAGCAGGAGACTGTGGTGCAAACACACATACAGGAGTCCTGTGACCTGGCTCCACCCCTTACTATGGTGTGTGATTTAGAGCAAATAGCCTGTTTCTCCTTTCATTTACTGATAAAATAGCAACAGCAATACTGAATTCACAAGGCTGTCGCAAACATAAAAATATAGAATAAATATGAAAGCACTTTATAAAGTATAAAAGGGAGAGAGTGTATTTCCAAAAGTTAGTGAATTTCGTGAGGAAAAGGATCATACCTAATCCAAATAAAGTGCCTGGAGGTACTCAGTGGCACCATGCGTGTTGTTGTGAGAGAGTCTTGGGTTTTGGGGCAACTTTATTTCTTTGGAGACTGAATTAAAGTTGGCTATTGAAATATTGGAAAGCAGCTATTTTTGTATCTCCTCTCCATTTTGCTCCTCCCCTCTAATTTTAAAATGCAAGCTTGAAAAAATTAACTCTTGATTTCAGGTATTTTGTGTTTTACACAATTTCCAGATCTGTCCTCATACTTAGATGTGCTTGTTTTTTTGATGCCTTGAAATACAACAACCAAGATTAAACCTCATGTATCTAGAAGTGATCCAGTCAGTTCCAAAACAAGTTTAAAAATCAGGATTTTTAATGATCTTTGATATGAATTTTATTCTATTAACACAAGCCATGGTTGCATTTGCTCTTATTATTAATTTTATTGGCGACTCTTGTGGGAAAAATGTAAGAAATAATTAGGGTTGAAATCTAAATATATATGATCACAAATAACCAGTGAATTTGCTATAAAAGAGCTAAAATAAAATTGGATATTACCCACGATAGCCCAAATCTCTCTCTAAATACTGTTTTTCACAGAAAAATGTTAAATGGAAGACCCAGCATGTCTTCTGTTCACAGCAAACTCTGAAAACTTCATGCACAGGCTGCTTTCCTTTGACAAATTAAGACATCCCTTTTCCTAAATCTGTGTCCTGGCCACCAGTCAGAGAGGCAGCCTATGGCATTGGCGATACTGTGCTGCTGGTGGGAGAGTCCGAAGCTGCTGCCATTTTTCAGACTTCGTGGAGTTCCAGGAAATGGCTTAGTCTAATGGAGAGATCTGGGGCTTGGAAGACAGAGTTCTGGATTTGAATGCTGGTGTTAATCACCGTGATCACCGGGATATGGTGCGTTACCATCCCTGCCTTTCCTGTTATGCCATGGCTCCATTTTGAGGTCTACCATAACTAAGCAGAAGGAAAGGAATGGAAGGAAAAGAGGTAGGGGAAGGAGCTAGGCTGTTCTGTGCCAGTCTGGAATGTTCAGTGTTTGACTAGTTCTTGTCCCTCAAAGCAAAGGATACAGGAAGGTTGATATGTCTTATTGCTTTTCTGATAAGGAAAACGTAGATGAGGAACGGAAATGGGGTCTAGGACCTAAAAAAGTCAGGGCTTTACCAAAGGAAGATGGAAGGTTTTCATGGCTTTGTTTTCTCACAGGGAATTGGAGAATATGTTTCAAGTTGTATATTACAGGATTATCTCTGGATGTGTTACCTGATCCCAGATAGTGCAGCTAATAATGAATTGGTAGATTATTCCAGTGCAATGAGAGGAAGTTCAGGTTGGTTGCTAAGTCTTAACCCAGGTTCACAAATCAGGGAGCTCTGAGTGTGAATCTCAGCATTGCCACTTTGAAATTGCTTCACTTCTCTTGACTTAATCTCTTTAAAATGTGTTTAACGGTAGGTCTTAGGTAAAGCAGTTGTTATTAGGGTTACATAAGGTGACATGAGTAAAGCACTTCATATTTGATATGTAGAAGGCATTCTTCCAGGGTTATCTGTTATCACTCATAATAATGACATAACAATTTTCATTGTTACTTTCTTTAACTCACCTGATTCAGATGTTTTTATTAAAAAACAAAACAAAACAAAAACATTTAAAAAGCAACCTGTAGTCTAAAAGGTGAGCCTGAACAAGATTCATCACATTGGCACGCTTCACGACCTTAGACAAGTCTTTTAAATTACCTTTGCTTGCTTTCTCATCAATCACAAAGGGACAGTAACACCATATCTCCCTACTCCGCGAATTTAAAGTCAGACCTGAGACATGTAATATGTTTTAAGTTCTTTGAAATGCATAAAATATTAATCTTTAAATAAAGATTATTTTAATGGGGAGAGCAGTTACTAGCTCTATTTATAAAATTTTAGGGTAAGAACAGAGTTTGCAACACGTACAATCTTTTTTGCTAATTGTTGGTGGACAGAAGTTGGATATATACCATAGAAAGGCTTCCAGTACTGAGCAGCCATTTTAAAAATTTTTATACAGGATCAAATCAGATGTAACATTGGATAGCTTTTCAAATTACACGTTTGAAGAAAGGCTAGGACACACACACAAGGATTGTTTTGTTCTCAAATACTTTCCAAATCTATAAAGCTAATGAAATCTTTAAGAGTTTCCCAGAGGCAAGAAATTTCCTCTCCCCTCCCCTCCGTCAGAACTTCATTTTGAATCGAGTTTGGCTCAAACCTATTACTAAGGTTTATCCATTCTCTACTGCATTAAATTGTGAATTGAGAAACTGAGTTTGACTAATTCATTTCAGTTTTTCAAATGGTAGCATTTAAACTTTTCCAGTCTAAGAACTGAAAATTAATACTGATTGAATAACATTTTTGGAATGGTGAAATTCTGATATTTTGAGAGAAAAAAAGATATCAATCATCTTGATATAATTTGAAGACTTGTATAAACAAGCTCCCCCTCCCCTTTGTATCATTGGAAAGACATCATGTAGAAACTCAATATTTTGCAATTCTGATGTACAGAGAGTTCATAAGGGGAAACTTTGCCAAGCTTCTAGGAATTGTGATTGCAAAGGAACAAGTTGGAGTACGCAGGTGCTCTAGAATATAATTAAAGAAAAAATGAGGCATGAAGGGCAGGGGCTATTATTTTGGTATTAATATAAATTAAAGAGAAAAGGATACTGAAATAACATCCAAAGGATATGACTTCCTGAAATGCAATTCTACAATGTAAAGTTGAAGAAAATACCTCTGTAGCTAAGATAAATATTTCTTCATGCACAAAAAATAATCATGTCAGGTGACTAGATGAAAGCTTTATGAGTTTTAGGGAAAACTATAAATGTGAGCAAGAAAATGCTCAAGGCTACTTGATAAAATGAATGCTAAAACCACCCAAAAACTCATAGAAAACTTGTGATTATATGATCTCTGCAGTATGGCTAGACTACAGGTAAAAAGCATAAGTCTTCTGCCCAAACCCTGGAGCAAATTTATCCATTCAAATGGAGAAATTTATGTTTTATCCATCCAAATGGAACCATCTGGTTGAGTAGAGAGAACGCATATCCTGGCATCACAAACTCTTCACTACTGATTAACTGTACAACTTGGGGTCATCTGCTTTTTCCCTACGATCCTGCTGTATGTATAAGAATACAAGCCGTCCTCCTTCATACCACCAAAGTATGTTATTCAGCTTAAAAAAACAAAAAACAAAACTGTATGTAAGAATATGGTAATCACAGGTGTCATTTTTGTTGATTTTGTAGTAATGCCTGCTTAGAGAAGCTAAATTTTTAATGCACATTTGTCTCAGCTTGATCTTGTCATATTGAGAGGTGTCATAAACTATTCAGTGATTTTAATCTATTTTTCAGGAGTCAGTGAGTTACCATTGTACTTAGTTTACACTGATCTACAACAAAATGCTGAGTATACCTAGGTGTCATCATTATCATTTTTTAACTCAGAACTGGCACTGTGCTGTTTCAAACACCACATGACCCTCTTAACTCATGTAGAATTTTAAGTACGTGATGGGCTCACTTATAAAACCAAAACAGAAAAAACTTCATGGGGAAAAAAAAAACGACACGTTTCTTTTTATTCCACCTTTCCTTTCTTCTGTCATCAGAACTTGAATGAATCTGAGACTGAGAGCCTCTTTATATTCTGTGCCCTACATGCCTCACTCTTTAGAAGTCTCTCAGTCTCAGTGAAACATAAGGGCAGGGTTGGCCTTTGCCCAAACCTGAGAGAGGGTTTTCCCTCAAGTTTTGTGCCCTTAGCTGCTGCTTGCTCCACCCTAGTCCTGACCTTTTAGCCAGAAAAAGAGGCTTTTTAGCCAAATAAGAGGCTTTTCTTCCCCAAATCTCTGACACAAATTCAGTTGCACTATTTATAGTCCCATCTCCACTTGACTCACATATGGTCCTCATCAATGTTCTTACAAAGTCAATGGAGCTATAAAATACAAATAAGTAACTGCCCAAGATGGGGTTGGGACGGGAAGAATTGCCAGTGTCTTTCAGTGTTTTAGAAGGAACATCTGGCCAAACTTGAGTTTAATTCTCTTTCGTGACTACACATTGCCTGTTTATCAGAACATTGACATGAATCCTCAGAAATAAAAATTCAGTGGGATTGCTTAGCACTCTTTGCTTAGATTGGCTCTGTTTTAGCTTTCATCTTGTTATATATTTCAGAAGTGTTGAATGTCATCTCAGCCACAGTTAGGTGATGTTAAAAAAAAATTGAGAAACATTGAATCAAGTATGAAATCAGGTTAACAACATTTACAATTTATCTCTAAAATAACATTAAAATAACCTGACCATATACACATAAATCACATGCAAATATATGCAAATGTACATATGTTACCTATTTTTACCCCAAGCATTTTATACACTTGAATGTAGATACTTGGTACCAATTTAGAGCCATTTCACGTGAGGAAAAATACTTTCTGTTTTACAAGTTGACATTTTAGAAGTTTTTAAAAAGGTAACATTATCAGAATGGAGGGGAGAACAAAATATATGCAATTCAAACCCTTTTTTACTTTACCTCGCTCACCCATTTTTCTCTTCCTTTTAACCCTCTTTTCCTGCCCTTCCTCCATCACATTTTATTACCTGACACTTAAGAGGAAGAGCTACTATCTTAAATAAGGCAACAGACCCTGCTATTCCACTACCCTACTGGTTGATTTCTGTTTATAGATAGAAGTGGAATTTGTGGATGACAGTGAAGTGTTAAGAGTGCAGCAGAATCTTCTGTTGGATGGGTGGTTGTGTTTACATCTACTTCAGTAAAATCGGTTTGCCTGTGTCATATTTGGGCCACAAGGCATGAACACTTTAACATTCAGTTATTAGACAACTTATCCTACTAAACAAATCAACCATAGCAAAGTGAAGTGATAACAATGAAGATAAATTAACAGTAGCATAATTACCAGGCAAAGTTAGTTATAGTTGTAAATTCCTAAAAGCTCAATATATCACTGATAATATAACATCCTTACTGAAAAGAGCCGGCTTTTCAGTTTTTTGCATAAGCATTTGTGATGCAGGAGCTTGGCAAACGCACCACAGTTTCATGGCAACCATATGTCTTAGAGAATGTTGAGTAGGAGTCCTCTGTAAATGATACTTAATCTTGACCTTAGTTTATGAGTATCACATTTCAGTCAGATAATAAAACTAAACCTTAGTCATACAAAGAAAGAAAATCTATGGGAATTGTGACTCGTCCCTTCGTGGCCCACCAAGAGGACCTTGGCGGACTGAAGAAAACACCTTGAAAATAACTGACTTAGCATTTTCAGAGTGTTTTGCAGTGATTTTGGTATGCTGTCAGTTGCCTTTTTGATGGAAGCTCTGAGCAGAGCCAGGTAGATAGCAGGCGGTCGCTGCTGAAGATGTGAAAGATACCTAGAGTATAACGGAGCTTACATCCTAGCGGGTGCACAGGCAAAATCCAACAGTGTGTTAACAGGCTGACAAATTCTATGGAGAAAAATAAATCGAGAATGGAAATGAAGAATATAGGAAGAGAGGTTATAATTTTTAAAAGATGGTCAGCTTCCATGAAAGTTATTTTTCTTACAAAGATCAGAGTGAGGTTGCAAGAAGGAACCAAGTGGACACCTAGAGAAAGTGAACTCCAGACAGAGAAAATAGTGGACAGCAGGGACTCTTAGATGGGAGTGGAATGGTATGTTTGAGGAACAGCACAAAGGCCAGCATAGCTATTTTGGAGTAGTAGATGAGAGCAGAGAGATAAGGGGGGTCACATTACCCTTTAGCTGGTAAATTATTTGCCCCCCCCCCCGTGTAATTTCTGCTAGTGGATTCGTCTTTAATGTAATAACATTGAACTGTGATTGAAAAATGTTAAAAGGAACAAAAGTCCTAGGTAACACATCTTCGTGTCTGCCATAGAGATATTATTACCCATGACCTTGTTCATTGAATTCCAGTATTGCTTTTGTGAGCGCCTTGGGAAATAATATTAGGTAGTCTTAAATATCAGGGATCACTGTGCTTAGTCTCTTAATACTAAATTTTTAAATCTCTAAATTTACTTTTTTGTTAGACTGCTGAGAACTTAATCTGTTGCCCATAACCACCAGCAAATGTTAGTAGGTTTTGATAGCATCTTTTGACTCCACCGTATTCCTAAATTCTTTTTGTCTTTCCACATTTGCTTTCCTAATTTTGCCCTTGCCATCCTTTTATGCTATCTTGTATTTTAGTATCATTGTAAGCCATTATAATTCCATTCTAAAACAAGGTATTCCACAGAAAGGTAGATGGAAAAATAAGTAGATAATTAAAATATTGAACTCATGCTCTTTTGTAATATTTGCAGCCACTGTAGTTCAATTAATGGCCTTTGGTTTGATCTTCAGTTAACTAAAATTTGGTTAATTTATTGTGACATCCACTTGCAAAACAATACATTTAATCGATGATTTTACTGAATCCAATATGTTGTATCTAACATAATTTTTAAAGTAATTATTAGAACCATTATATGTACAAAGCAAGCACATGTGACTACATATTACACATTACACAGAGATATTTGTCCTGCATAAGTTTCCGCTAAGGGGTCAAATAAAATATATCACTGTCTAAAGAAACAGTATAGAAAAGGAATTATTTCATTAGAATATCTTGACAATCGGGTAGAGAAGATTATATGCTATGTTACGTGCAATTCAGTGTAAATATATTTGGTTAAAATGGTAACATGACATTCATTGTGTCATGGTTGAGTTAAATGCTAGTAATTTAGCAACCTCATTCTCCAGGTCAAAATACTTATTTGTACATGATATATTAACAATAAATTCTTAGCCAGTGTGGCAGTTCAAGATTATTTTATGAATTCCAAAAAGAAAAAGGTTATGTCTGTAAACTAACTTATTCTTCTGGGTAAGATACCCTTTGATTGCATTAAGTTCAGTTGAGGGGCCTTTGATTAGATTACATGTTAATACTGCTATAGAGCTTTTTATTGGACTACATCAGTGAAGCGTGACTCAGGTTGAGTCCCTGCCCCCTTGCTGGGTCTGGTATAAATGGACTCAGACACAAGAAGAGAGAGCTCTGTCATTTTTGATCCTGCCATGTGACTAGAAAGGAAGAGGCTCAAACAGCTGAGGCCCCAGGGGGAGATGAGCCATTTGCCTGATAGCTTATAGCTGATCTTGGGAAGAACGCAGACCAGTCGAGACTTATATAGGAGGCCTGGAAAGAAATGAGCGCTATGCCAGGAGAGAGAGGACTGCAGGATCACTTAAGCATGAAGCCCCAAGAGGCTGGCCCACGGAGCAGCTCAAGAGGAAAGGGTGATCCCAGAGGGGAAGGCTGAAACCTGGCCAGAGATTGTCAGCCATCTTGCCACGTGGCAACACACCAGGATCAACAGTAGTTGACTTTGGTGAGGAAGCATCTCTGATGGTGCCTCAGTTTGTACTTTTAATGGCCTTGGAACTGTAAGCTTTTACTCTAAATAAATCCCCTTTATAAAAGCCAACAGTTTTCTGGTATTTTCCCTTGGTAGCCCTTTGGCAAACTAAAACAGCCAGTATCCCAAGGCAGCACCCACCCAATCTAGTATATTTTATATATGTAGGAGAAAACCTAAATCCCTTAAAATGACTATATTACAAGAATTCGTGAAAAAAAATCTAGTGGCATTTATGGGATGTAATATATATCATTTTCCTAGTATCATTTTTAAATTCAGTATACTTATCATGGAGAATGTATATATTCATTTTATTCTGATTTGGATGTTTCCTAAATGAGGAAAAGCATGAAAATAATTATTTTTAACTGCTCTTGTTTAGAATAAGAGTTACGTTCTACACAAGGGGAAAAAAAGATTACAATAAAATAAAACTTTTCAAAAATAAATAAAATTTATAATCATAAATAGGGCATCAGAATTTTTTGAAGAGCCATATTATACTGATACTGAGCATTCACTTTAAAATGTATTATATGTAACTGTAGTGATCATTCAGTGATACGTGTTTTCTACTTTGCCAATTTTTTTTTTCCTTAAGCCCGAGTAAGTAGTGGTGGTTGAACTGAGTTAAGGCTACCCATTAATACAGTTTTAATTTGAATGGGTAATAAGGAAATTTTTACTTGTAGCATTTAGCATATATTCAGATGTGTGTTTCTATAGTGAACATACCTGATTAGATAATGGTGGTTAATAGGAAAGTATTTTTCAAACTGAACATTTTATATGATATTTAATATTTTAGGAGCCTATATAATGTTAAAATTGATAACCTGGGACAGATCTAAGTTTCCTGGGGTGTAAAGCTTATAAAAAATGTGTGGAGTCTGAAGCTTCATCAGAAAAAAACACAAAATAGCTTTTGGACGTTTTGTAAAACTCTGATTACATTGCTAATTCCTACCACTGATAGCCAGTCCCAGTGTCTTGGAAATGAAAGGCTAGGCCCTAAAACGTAAGCTGCCTTAGATTCAGAGTAAATCTGTCTCTGCATAGCACACCATGAATCTGTACTGAAAGTGTTTAATTGACTATATTAACCTAATGTTTGTTATGGGATTGGATTCTTGTTTAAAATGATATTGGTAAAGGATAGATTTCAGGGATGACAGCTGTCTGGTCAGGCGCTTTTCCTTAGTTTCATGCCCATCAATGAATATTCATTATTCCTGAGACAAGACTGTCACATTTTTACGTGTTTTTACCAAAACAAATTAAGGATCATTATCATTAGCAACATATATTGACACATGCAAGTTGAAAGTCATGCATCAAACACATATTTTTATCATGATGTATGTATTTTTTAATTTCTGTATTATATATGTATATATAATATATATATTTATATGTGTATATATATGGATAAGTTGAGAGAGAACTTTTTTCCAAAACATTTCATTTAAATATTTTTGATTAGCTGAATTATGCAATGTTCACTTAGGTGCTCATAGGTCTAAGAAGGTGTGTTGGTTTGGAGCTGTATGCACCCCAGAAAAAAAAATGTTCTTAAATTTAAGCCATTCCTATAGGTGTGAACCCATTGTAAGTAGGACCTTTTGATGGGGTTATGTCAATTAAAGTATGGCCCAGCCCGATCAGGATGCATCTTAATCCTATTATGGGGGTCCTTTATAAGTGGAATGAAATGTAGAGAGAGTCATAGTGAACAGTGAGAAGCATACCCAGAAGGAACGGAGAGGCCAGGACAGGTGGCCATGTGCATTGCCATGTGACAGAGGGGCCAAGGACCAGACTGCCAGTCTTCAGGGAGAATAGCATCGCCTTGATGATACCTTGGTTTGGACTTTCTTTTAGTCTCCAAACTGTGAGCAAATAAATTCCCATTGTTTAACACGACCCATTTCATGGAGTTTGCTGGAGCAGCCCAGGAAACTAAAACAGAATAATCCCTAAAACTTTGATTTGGGGGTGGAGGGTATTGACTGAGATAGCTGTTCTGAATTACTGCTGCTGCTGCTTGCTGCTGCCACCACAGCCACTGGTATAGGTGCCTTTGGCCTCGGTTTAATTCAATTTAAAAAGAGCTTACTGAGTGCTTGCCATTCATTCCACAAGATATGACGCGCTTTCTTACTCCTCATTCTGGAGAGTAGTTACCAAATACGAAACACAAATATTTTCAGGCATTCTGAGTCTAAATTTCAAGAGATTTGGGCAAAGTAATCTTGGTGCAGACTGAAGAATAAAGAAGTTAGAGCTGCTGTGGTTCTGAATTCTGTACCATGTGTGTTAGTCTTGCCTGAGCTTTGATGACGAAAACCACACAATAGATTGGCTTAACCAATGGGAATTTATCGTTTCACAGTCTCAGGGGCTGGAGGGCTTGCTTTCTCCCTGAAGACTGGGCCTTCTGGTGCCCATCTGCTGGCAAGCCTTGGGGTTCCTTTCTCTTCTGGGTTCCGCATCCTGATAAGGCCTCTGGGAATAGGAATAAGACACACCCTGATGTGCTTGGCCACACCTTCACTAAAAATAACATCTTCAACAGGCCCTATTTACAATGGGTTCACACTCTCAGGAATGGAGTTAAGATGAAGAACGAACCTGGCTTTTCTGGGTGTACATAACTCAGTCTTCCACACCATGAAAGCTGGATGGACTGTCCAGACGTCCAGAGGTGGAAGCAACAGCATAATAAGGGACAGCGACAAGTTCTCAACAGCTTCCTGGTCTGGCTCTTCTCTTGAATGCAAGTGCTTTGAGGACAGACCCACGTCTTCCGTTTTTGCATTCTCAGTACCTGAGTGTCTGATAGTAGTGTTTTTAAAAATATATTACACAGATGAATATGGTTAAGAAACTACAGTTTTTATGTAGACTGAGATAAGTAGGACTATGTGCTCCGGTATATGAGTAGTATGTTTCCTGAGTAAGGTGGTAAAATACAAGTCAAAAGAAACAGTGTAAACAGTGGAGACAAGTAAGTCACATTTACTTTCTTAGCTGGATGGATCTTAGAAAAATAAAAGCACTAAAATCTTGTCTTAAAATGCTAGGCATGAAGAAAGAAGTAAGGATTTTTTTTTTCCGCGATTTTATTGAACTTTGTCTTTTATTTGAACATTCTCTGAAAACAAGCCTGTAGTATCAGGAATTCATCCAGGTTCATCAAATGAACAACTTTAATATTAAAGTTGCAGGGCTGCCTGGTAGCAGAGTGCAAGCTCAAGCGGGCACCCTGGTTGGTAGTCTGGCAGTTAACTTTCAGGAAGCAGCAGTGATGCATGTGGGTCTCTGCTCCCCAAAAATCCTTGAACCCAGTGGAAGTTTTTCTCACTTAGAGCTATTTCTACCAGACCCCATAGCAAATTCTGCATTACTGGCTCAAATAATAAATGATGTTTAAAGATAAAAAAACAAACAAACCCTAAAACAGGAAAGCAGTTGTGTTCCCATTACTAAAACAGGTGGCTTCGGAGTGCTCTGTGTAACCTGCTTATCTTAACAGGCAGAAAAGCCTAACTTCAGAAGAAAGGAAAGAAAAAAAAGGAAGGAAAAATCTCCAAAAACCTTTCTGTAGCAATATGTGAAGTCCAGTTTGGTGGCAATAAGCCATGGTGTGGTGTAGTTTGAGCTGGTGTGTTTATAGATAACCATTCCGTTTTAGAATTTAGGGGCCATCTGCCTTTCTGCTCAGATAATACAGGTGCTCAAGTGTCCAGTGGTTCATAACCTCCAGAAATCACCATCTCAGTGTCCAAATAGACCTGATGATGCCACTCACCAGCCATCTGTGAAATTCAGGGAATAGATAGTGAATGCTGTTTAAGTGTGTCCTTACTAGGAAGACAGAAAAGCAGGGGTATACCTGCTTTCACTAAGAAAAGGTCCCTAGATTCTAGTTAGGCAACTAGTGACAGCATTTTCAATCAGAATCTGCTTTGGACAGTTTATCCTACCTGAGTTTAGATTTTACCTGTAGTTAAGACAGTCTACCTGCTTGAAAGCCAGACTTATGAGTTAAGGGAAGACAAAGAAGAAAAAAAATCAAGGTCTTTAATAGTCCTGTAAAAGTCATGTTAGGAATATCTGCAGGGCATTCATTAACTTATTCTTTGAACAAATATTTATGGAGTCTGTAAGTTGTACATCTGTGTGGCTATGTACTGGGTGTATAAATATGTAATAAATGTTCTTTTCCTTCTGGTAAATCACAATTTAAATGAGGAAACATACAAATAATATCAATGTTGTTTACTAGAAGTTTCCACGAATGTGCAATAGAAGAGTAAGGGAACCCAAATCATCCTGGAGAAATTAGGCAAGACTTTGAAGAGAAGATATTTCAGCTGATCTGGATGAAAACAGGATGAGAAAATGATCCAAGGAAAGATATTCTTGTCCCAAAGGAAATGTTTATGTAAAGGCATGAAGATATGAGGAAATATAATTGGTTTAGAGGTCTGTGAGTAGTTCAGATAACTGAAGAATAGGACAAAAGAGGAAGAGAGGGAATGTGAAGCAAGAACCTGGTCATGAAAGTTAAATATACTTGTTTTTGTTCTTTTGTTCTGTTTCTCTTTTCGTAAGTGACAGAGGTGGAGGAGAGGTGATGGTTTTGAGTTTGTTTGCATTTTAGAAAGGCCTGCTCTGGTAGGGTCAAAGGCAGTAAAATTGAAGGAGGCAAGACTGGAGGCAGAAAACCAATTTGTTGGTAGTTAAATATTATAGGTAAGCAATGGTGGGGGGTAAAATGGGGTAGTGACAATGGCAATAAAAGGACGGGCTGGATAAAAGCTGTTAGGAAAGTGGAGTGGTTGTGAGGTGTTTAACAATTAAGTGTACAGTTGAGAGTGTTGGGAGGGATCCAGGAGGAGATTTTGTTCACTGTTGAATCTACAGTGTTGACAAATATACCTGCGACCTAGCAGTTGCTATATAGTGATGATAAATCCAGTGGTTTTGGCTTACAACAGAAATAACAGATAAAGTTGCAATTTGGCCATGTTGAATTTGAAGTTGTCTTAGGGGTATCCATGTGAAGATGTGCATATATAAGACACTCTAATCCATATACGTAGAAGGCGGTGAGAAAAATAGCTAATGGAACCCGATTGTTGGCAAAGTATGTCGTATGTAATGGCTCTCAAACAACAGGCGTTGATTTTTAAGCTTGGGTCATTAATCAGGGTCCACTGAGAATGAAGGGTAAGAACAAGTACTCTAAATTACACTGATTTTTATATTCTCCCCCTCCAGATCTCTGTCTCTTCTTGTTCCACCCAAGCAGTCAGAAACAGTTTTATAAAAAACACTGCTTTAGTCTTAGTGGTGTTTTGTAAATAAAACTATTGTTATGGATTATTTACAGAAGGAATTGATTAGTTCAAAATGTACCTACTAAACGATAGAGAACATGTGTCAAAGTATATGTAGTAGTAGTAGTATATGATTTAGATACCTTGAAGAGAATATTTATTTATATATAGTGCTTTTACAAATATGAAAAACATGTTTAAGGATTTCATTAATTTTCTGGCTTCTGAGGCAACTTTCACATGAGTTTTTAAAATGTCTTAAGAAGGATCTCATCTGAATACTAGGGATGATACTTGTCTTTTAGTCTGTGTTTATCATCTCCATTTCAAATATGAAATCTCTATGAGTGTATGTGTATGTATTTGTATGTATATATATTTGTATATATATATTTCAACATTATGCATTTATCAGTTCAGCTCTTTGCATATATCTATACATATAAATTAGTAAAATCATTTGGTCTGAGACTCAGTAATTCCTGTGGGGTCTTAATCCAGTAGCACTAGCGTAATGAAAACTGCCTTTACACTTGGAATTATGTGATTTGTAAGCTGTGTTCTTTTACGTTATTTCACTTGAGTCCTAAAGAAACTCTTTATGATTTGAGAGGCATTATCATCACTAGTTGCTATATATATCATCTCTCTCTCTCTCTCTCTCGCCCCATCTCTATCTCTCCCGCCGTCTCTATCTCCATCTCCATCTCCCTCTCTCTCTCTCTCTGTCTCTGTCTCTCTATCTCCCCCCATCTCCATCTCCATCTCCATCTCCATCTCCATCTCCATCTCCATCCCCATCCCCATCCCCATCCCCATCCCCATCCCCATCCCCATCCCCATCTCCATCTCCATCTCTCATCTCCATCTCTCATCTCCATCTCTCATCTGTATCTCTGTTTTTCTCTATATAGTAAGTGTTAGAACCAGGTATTGGCCCCAAGCACTCGCACTCTGACTAAGACCACATTCTCCTCCCCCTGCTGACCACTGTCTGCTTGGATTCTCCTTCTGCTGCTGGCCACTGTCAATTTAGATTGATGCCAGATGTTCTGTGGACCCTTAATGCATGAAGCAATAAAAAAAACTGACAGTGCAGCAAGCGTACGTCAAGACTCATTTTCTATAGAAAATACTTATAGAATTCTTAGGGGCCATGTTACATGATATATATAATAGTTTAATGTTCACTCGGATTCTTTCCAACAACAAATCCTGTTACTAGTTTAATTTGTTTAGAATAAAACAGAATTAATGGGAAAATGAATATAACTTGACTGGTTCAGATTCCTTCTGCTCTAATGGTTCTGTATATTCTCCAATCCAAGTAATCTTTCATCTATTTCTCTTTGGCCTTCATTTTAAATTGTTATCTGTGGCTTTTAATTAAATGGCATCTGGCTAAGTAACCTTTCTTTGCTCACTATGATAATTTGTCCATCCGTCAGCTTGGGGATTGAATTTTGAAAACTCCATTAACTATTTATTCTATGGTGGTGTGTGAGATATTTTTCTCAAGTTCCCCAGAGGCTGACAAACCAGGCCCTAAAAGTAGCCCTTAGAAGTTCTCGCCATGCTTCATGGAGCCCCAGAATGGCTACTGTAGCCAGGCTTTTCTGAAGAGTGGCAAACCTATGGAAAGACATCTTTAGAGAATTTGAGAGACGAAGATTCTGGTTTCTATAGGCTCCTTTGTCAACCGGCTCAGAGAAGCAGCAGGCAGTATTTCACCCTGCGGGCTCGGTGCTAGTCGGTTATGTTGTAAATTTTTCACCTTCTATTTTACAAAAAGTGTGATGCACATGGAAGCGAACGTGCATCTCCTTTCTCAGGAAATAAGCATGCAAATCATATAAATCATATTGTATTCTAGAATATTAAATCTGGCACCTTTTCGCCCCTTAGCCGCTGAGTTGTATTCTAAGTTGTAGCACTGTGTTTAGGGCAGCACACAAGAGACTCTACACTCTTCCATTGTTACTGGTTCTCAGAAGCCCTTTCATCCAGGTGGGCTGATTGTATTTGGTTTATGTGGAAACCCAGCTCTTACTAATTCCATGAGAACTCCACTCACATCAAGCATTTTGCAACATTTTAAAAATCAGTATTAAATATAATTGGGGTCGAGGGGCGTGTAATACGGCATTCTATGTAAAAACCCTCATCTCTGACATCTGTTCTGGGCTGTGCCACCTCTGAAACACCACCTTGAAGGGTTTAATGTTTTCTTCTTTGCTCCTTCCTCCATGGAGCATCCAGCTTTTGGTTTCTCCCTCTCTCTTATTTGTGTTGAGGTATTTAGTAATGGTCTATTATAACTTGAACATTTGGGAAGTAGGAGTATCCCACCGTCCAACCCACAAAGTTTATGAGACATTGCTTCTAAATAAAGAACGTGAGAAATTCTAGTGCGTACACTTATTTCCATTTTATTACAAAACAGAACCATTTCTTACTCCCTTTAAAGCTTGTAAAACAGTATTATTGAAGCCAGTCTGCACTATGGGAGTAAAAAATTTGCTAAGGATTTTTGTTAATGGTGCCAACTATAAATTACTTGCAACATCTCATCACACTATACTTCTCACCATAGTAAGTTATCTACTCAGTGTGATTGCAATGGAGACTTGATTTTGGAAGGAAAATAAGAAGAAGATAATCTTAAAAGATACCCTGGAGAAAAGGCTGCAGTGGCAGAACTAAACAAAATGCTGTCATTTTTGGAAGCTGTTGTCATCATGTTTCTTTGAAGCACCATATAATAGTCCTGGATTCATGTGCTCTTTTCACTTTGATTTGCTTTCTTTGATTTTTATTTTAGATAAATGCAAAATACGGATAATTCTGCTAGGGATACTTTAAGGATCTAATAAGATTTCACTGTAGAAAGCCCTAGGCAGTGTATTCTTGCTTTGCAAACCTCTCAGCAGAAGGGAAAATGTAGAAAAAATAGAAAAAAATAGAATATAGAAAAATAGAGACTTCGAAGTAGGAAGTAGGAGATAAGAACAAAAACCACCATATTCTATCAATTTTAAGATGTGTCTCTATCTGTATATTTACATTTTAGCCTCAGAAATTGGGATTCATGTAACAACTAATGGCATCTTAAAATTATGTAAAATTAAAATGTACACATTACACATTTTGAGATTATGGTACTCATTACGGTCAGTGGAATTTTAGAGTCACTGAAGATTATCAGGTTGAGCTCATACCTCTCATACATTTGAAGAGATTGAGTGCTAAGCCGACCCAAAATGTGGAAAATCGAAGGGAGCCATCCAGGATTTTGAGCTGCTTTTCGAGAGTGATGAAAGTCATGGTGTTTTAAGACGTTGAATCTGGCAAAATGTAATACTGTGTTGGTGACGCTAAAGGAGGGGAGTCCAGTTAAGAGTCTGCAATTGCTTTGCAAAGTATAAATTGTGATGCTGCTCATTTCGGTGAGAAATAAAGGAATCCTGAATTTGGTAATGGGCAAGGTGGAGACAGTTGGCGGACTGTGGAAGTGCAGCGCTGGGAACTGACCATGATTGGGGCTGCGGTCAAAGAAAGGGAATGTTTGGCAACAAAAACTGAAATACCCAGTAGCTAAAGCCTCATACTTTGCCTTCCTAATGCTTGGCTCGTTCACATTGGCTGGGAAATTCAGGAATCCTGCGTCTTCCAGGTCATATCTTACCGACGAGATGGCTGGGGGTGGGCAAACAGCCTGGCGATAAGAGCACAGAGTGTGCTGCCTGTGAGACCTAGGTTCAAGACTGTGACATTATTGTTGTGCTGTGGGCAAAGCACTTAGTCCTGTGAAATCACAGTTTCTTTCATATATAAAACCAGGGCAGTAATGCCTACCATAGAAGTTAGAAGAATTAAAGGGTCACGTGCCACAGTATCTGGCTCAAAAAAATATCAGTTCTTACTGATAGCTATTAAAATTGGAGAACTATACAACAGGTGACAGAGTAGATAAAAGTTGGGCAAGTTTCCAGAAGGGAATAGAGGCACTAATTCCTTATCGGTTGTGATAGGAATTTTGAGTTAGACTGGATCACATCTGTGGAGAAATGTTGTAACGCCATCATAATTAAAAAGGCCCCATTTCACATAGTTTTGCAGTCCAAGTTCAACTAGTCAGAGTGACTACCGATTATTTTATATTTGACATTTTACAACGTGTGCCAATTTAATTATGGGATTCTTTTTCTATCATACATAAAAGAAAGGAGATTCAGTTGTCACTCTCCTCCACCACTTTGGTCCACAGCAAAGGAAGTTTAAGTTAATGGACGTAACATGAAAACAAGGGGGAAAAACATCCACCCAAAACAATACCCTTCAGGAATATATTTCTCTATATTAAGGTTCCTCAGTAGCAGCCTTCTACGAGGAAACCCTTATCTTTTCCGTACTGCTGCAAGCAGTTTAGGGTAGTTCAAACTGAAATGGTATTATACATTTGAACTGTGTATCTATAATGTGACAGGAAGAGGTACAGAGAAAATGTATAACATTGTAAATCTCAGAGAAAGAACAAATGGGCTTTCTTAGTGTGTGTGTTTGTTAAGTGATACTAAATGAATCTGTGCATAAAATGAGATAAATTATAAGTAAGTACTGTTAATAATATGCTCTTTTAAATAACTGCACTTAACCCTGACAGTTGTATGTTTAGGTAGCATATTATTTTGACTTACTCTTTAAAGATATTTTGCATATGTTCTTGATTTAAATCAAAGGCTAATTACTTCTGTTTTTAACCAAATTGCAAGCTGGTATACATGAACAAAAAAGATCCTGACTCCCAAGTGCCCAGAAATAAAGGCATTAATGCCTTTCTTTCACAAGCAATTACTAAAAAGACATTTTGAGATTATGGAAAAGAATTTTACAGAATGAGTCTGTGGGATTTCCTGATGATAATAATCTGAACACGTTCTAAACTACCCCTGATTTTACCAAGGTAGCAAAACTGCACAATTTCAATAAGTAATTTTATAAATGAGTTTAAACTATAACACATTAACATATGTAGAACTCAGCCCCTAATTCCTTGTTCATTTCCTGAAATTTATAGCATATATTCAGTACTTAATGTACATTTATTGAATGTATCAGCGCTTGATTATATTTCAGCCATGTTTATATAGAGGGGCTACAGAGAGCTTCAGGTTGGAAGGGGCCTGTAGACTGCCGAGTCTGACCTATTTTTTTAAATTTTTATTTATTTTAATTTATTGAAGTATATCACTCATACATGAACATACATAAACAATAAGTGTATAGTAAAAGTTGTGAACTTACAAAGCAAGCATTCATAACATCATACAGGGGTCCCTTACATCAACCCTCCACCAACACCTTGCATTGTTGTGAGACAGTTGTTACAAATTATGAAAGATTATTGTCAAACTCTTACTGCTAATTATAGTCCTCATCTTACATTTGGTGCATTTTTCCCCCAACCCACCCTATTATTATTTTTTAAGTACATTTTTATGACAGAAGTTGTAAACTCACAAAACAATAATGCACATGTGCACAATTCCCAAACAACACTCCATCAACACACCACACCATGGTGGAACATTTGTTACAGATTATGAGATAATATCATCTGATTATTACCAGGTCCACAGCGTACATTTGGCACACATTTTCCATACTCCCCCATTATCAACACAGTACATCTTTGGCATAGATGCCAGAATATTACATTATTACTGTTAACCACAGTCCATAGGTCACTCCAGTTGTATTTTTCCCATGCTTCTCCACATTCCCACCACCCTGCAATAGTGATGTACACCTGCTCTAGCTCACTGACCTATTTTTTAGGTGGACTAATGTCCAGAGAAGATAATGATTGATTTGGATTGCCCAACATTAGGGTATAGCTCCCGGCACCTGGAACCCAGGTCTCTTGGCATTGGCCCTATGTTGCGTTGCTTAGTACAGATCTGAAATGGTTCCAGTATATTCTGACTCACTTTAGAGATTATGATAAGGTTGCTGAAGAGCTTGTTTTATTCATCTTGAATCCCAATTCTGCAAATTAATGGATAGCAAAATAGAGCTCTGCTATCTGATAATCATTGAGAAGGAACAAAGTCACACTATGATATAAATGTAGCTGTTTGTAAAATAATCAGAGAACTTGCTGCATTTTTAAAATCTGAGACAACATCATCAGTTAAAAAGTGAAAGAGACTTTTGTGAGACGCTGTCTTAATTAAGGAGGAGTGCTATCATCCTCCCCTGCCGTCACTCAGCATTGTGACACGGCTGCCCCTCTTTGCGTGGTTCTGTGACTGTCTTCCAGGTGAGACCAGAACAACCCGCACTGAAAGTCGGCCAGCTGACGGCAGCCTCTCTGGGGAGAACCGGCGGGGCCTTTCCAGAGTCTGCAGGCATGATTGCTGATCGAGGCAGACAGTAACTTCCGAATGCTCAGGCCGCATCCATGCATTTACCTAATTACTGACTCTGCTCTTTCATGCTTGCCGTCTGTAGCCCTTGCACCCTGCTCTGCTCTTGTTTCTATGACTTTACTAATTTTATTACATTTGTCCCTGAAAATGTTTATTCTTAGGGCATTAAATACTGCATTCAAGATTGTTAGTGTGTAGGAAGGCAGGACATTGAAGTCACTGTGGGTACAGGGATGGGATGCCCGGAGGGCTCGGAGGGCCTCTGCTTTCCTGTGTATTCCTGAATGGCATTTTGTTTTAGAGAAGAAGACAGATCTTGCTCTTCTGTGGTCACTCCAGCCACGCATGGCCTTACGATTCCGTATACATGTATCCCACGGAGGGTCCTGTTGTATGGACCAGGTCTGTTTTTCATTTAGGAAGCTTTAGTGTTTATGGAAACTATGCTACAGATTTTCTTTGAGGTATGCTTTTGAAAATCTGTACCTTTTCAATTATTGCACAAGCTGGAGGCATGCTTACTTTCTCTCTTTTATATCTAGTGAATGAATCTATTCCTCTTGTTGCTTTCAAAAATGATATTATCCATAAGATGGAGGAACAGTTTCCCTCCTCCTCCTTCATACTGTCTGTCTTCGTTTTAGACCAGTGGTTCTTGCCTGGCATGTATGAGCAGCAGCCCATGCCCTGGCCCCTGGGCTCGCCGAGCCAAGGCCATTTTGCTCTCTCCTTTTCCCTGGTGAGAAACTCCCTAGTGAATCCTCCTGCACTCTTGGAACTGGTTCCTTCACAGCGTGGAGAGTCTATAAATCAGAGCATTTGGGAGCAGGGAAAAAATAAGTAGTGTGCCAATTACGGACCGAAAGAAACAAGTGGCGCTCTGCCCAGAGTTACAGCTTTTAGGAATTTTGCTGCTCCGCAGCTTCTGCTTCAGCTGATGCTGTTTCTGGTCTACAGGGACGCATCTTTCCCCAAATTATAAAAACGCCCCTCCCACCCTTCCACGCCTCTGAAGGAATCAGCGCCGTGTGTCTGAGGGCAGATGCAAACAGCCAGCCACGCTCTCCTCTTATTGGTTAACTTAGTAACTCGTGGATGTCCCAGGTCAGAGTTTGTGGGAAACGAACTCTGAGACAGGGGTTTGCCTGTTGGGAATTTTTTTGGAGTGTGTTCTTGGAATATCAGCCCTTCTTGAGGGAGTGAGATAAATAGGATTAGGCAGAAGAAGGAGCTGAACTGCAGTGCACTTGCCCCCAAGGCCAGGGCTAATGCTTTGGGGAGCTGGAAAGGCTTGTCAGAGTTGTCCTGATTTTGGGGGTGGGGGTGGGTGGAGATCTTTTTACCCCACATTTATCTGTCGTTGGATATGGGCTGCCCCCGAGAAGAGAATATTACCTTAAGCAAAGTGTCTATCTTCAGATGAGGACAACCTTGGGGAAGGTCTTGGTTGAGAGGTGTCATCCATCCCGCCCCCAGTCACTGGGAGATTAGTGCTTCTCTGGGTGGGGTAGGGCGTTCATCTGGGAAGCTGCCACGACATCCATTGTAATCCACTCCTTTTCCCACTCATGTTAACTTCCTTCCTATAATAAGTTCTCTGAGAACTACTCCAGAAACTTACTAGGTTTCTTTTCCTTTCGGAATTTACAAGTTTAGTGATGTACCTAGTCTCAAGGTGCATGGAGTCCACCTTATCATTTCCCTCTCATGACCACAGCCTCCTTGGGCCGAGGCTCTTGCATTTGTCCATGGACCATCATGGTGGAACAAGAGATACCAAGAGACGTCCAAGTGCCCAGGTGCCAAGCTCACCCTTCCTGGCCCCACTATATAACAGGGCCCCACCTCCTCCTGGTGGCCAAGATCTATAAGTCCTACTAGGACAATGACTCCTCTCCTTGCCTGCTGGTCTCTTGCTGTAAGGAGTCCAAAATGGAGGGTAGAGGAAGGGCCATAGCTTGTGAATCTGATGAGCTGGGAACCAACATTCTCAAGAAGGTCAATAAGAGTGAAGCTAAGCAGGGACGGTCCAATTCTAACCCTTTGGTTCCTGTACCTGAATATTCCACCTACCCCAAGAACTTGTATGACATTGACAAGGTGCCTCTCTGCAGCAGAGGGCAAGTTTTCATACAAATGGTAATTGTTTGAGAGATAACAGCTTCCAACACACCCACCAGTTGGGAAAATGAGTGCTTTAGTCCTTAGGTAGAGGCATGGTGGGGTCTCGGTGCCATAAGCATTGATCCACTAGGGTTTAATCACTGAAGTTTCACTGATGTCATAAATATTGACTTCCTTCCATCACCCACATCTATCTTAGTTTGCTTTACATTTCAAACTTTTTAATCATTAAAATTAATTTAAAAATTAATGTTTATGAGCAGATATAAGTCAATTCTGTGGGAAATAATTAGCATGTCAACAAATAGAGCATCATAGATACTGTCACTTAAAGTTCTTACTCTATATTTGTGGCTCTGGCCATTATTAACATCATGTAAGCTATACGCAGGGCATTTTGTTGTTCTTAGTTTATCTTTCTGGCCCAAGAGGGATGCTCAGAGGCCAAGATGCATCCTTGTGTCGGGGTCATGTAAACTTGTTATGGAAAATATGGTTTACATTAATAACGGGCTGTAACTTTGCATCTGCAAAACATACTCCCACCTTATACTCCACAAATTAGCTTCTCACTTTTTTTTTTAGTTTCCTGAAACATAAATTGTGACCAAAAAATAAAAGGGACTGTGCCATCCTTCCACCAAGGAAAATTGAAATCATTTTAAAGTGGCTTAGACTTTAAACATAGCCATTGTTTGAAGTATCAACACATGCTACTTAATGAATACGCACATATTTACTCTAGATTTTTTCCCTTGAGCCATTCGTGGTTAGAGAAGGGACAGTTCTCTTTTAAGTAAAATGTATAAGCCAAATAAAGGCATAATAAACTTTTTCAACAACTATATATAAAAGAAATAAAAAACACAATAAACTTAACGATGATGAACTGTTTTGAGCAGTAAAATCCTTCACCCAAACAGGTGTGTGTGCAAATGATGCTATTTGTTAGACCAGTAGTTTCATCCTGGGATGCTAGTTGAAAACACAGATTCCTAGCCACAATTCAAAGCATTCTGATTCTATAGGTTTCAGGGTGAGCCCAGGAATTTGCATTAAACCAACATCTTTTGTGTATTGGATACAGGAGACCCTCTTATTAAGCTTCAAAAAACCCCAGCAAAACAATAGGTAAAAGTCAGTGAACTAGTCTTTAGTCTTTTAAAAATGCTAAGTTATTTAAACAGATGACTACAGGATGTAGATTATAGTATATTTGTTCTCTAAGGCCTCTTTATATATCACAGATCAAAATTATTCTTTATTATAATTTAGTAGATTCCAAGTACTATTTGGTTGTCAAAATATCTGTAGAAAACGATTTATTCCATCATTGGTCAAGTTTCTTCCTGGAAGTCAAGTCCCTTCCTTTACTGTTTGGCTGACTCTTTAGTAATATCTTTCTTATCTCAATGTAAATATTTCTTCAAAAAACACTTTGCTGAATGCCTGGACTAGGCTTAGACTTACTGCCATATGAGTTCTTGGTACCCATTGGGTGCTTTTCTATGGTCATCACAATTGCAGTTTGCTTTAACCTTCGGCACTGATTGCCCACCACCCTGTAAGCTCATGGAGATGGGGGCTCTCCCTCACCACCCTGCTCCTCCTACCTTCACCATATACCCTGCATATAGGATACATCCCATACATAATTTAATAGATGAGTAATATATGTTGAGTGTCTAGATGAAGTATGATAAGTAAACAGAAATAGGCTAGGTTTGAACTCTGATCTACCAGGGCAATCCAGTTTTGGCACTGGGGTAATGACAAGTGTATCTGCATCTAGTCCAGGTTACTAGTACTTTCAAAAACAGCTGAAGGGGTCCTTTTAATTTTTAACTATATAGATTTCATGAAGAATTAATGAGACAAACACTAGATACCCAACAGAGAACAATCAAGTTCATTAAATATATAACAGCAAATTACAAATACATTTTTATACTCTCTGTGGATTTGGAGTAAACCATCAAGGCCCCCTTACCAGAGTCTGATTAATAAGTGCAGTTCTTGAATGGCCTAGTCACTGCCTGACTCCTTTTGGGCTACTTCCTTTTTTTTCTTTGTTCGCCTAATTCTCTGTCATCTCTGGCCTTCTGTGTTTGTCTATATCTCTTGTCCACATTCTGGCCTGCATCATATAAGACCCTTGCATCAGAACTGAGAAGGTAATGTAGAATATTTGGTCTTTAAATTATAGCACTATTAAAGTTTTCTCCCCCAAATACAGACTCCAAAATTATATTTCCATTGTTTTAACTCTTAGTGATTCTGTTTCCAAATGCAGAAAACTTAAGGAAATATTTTACAAACAGTCTATTGTAGGCCTCTGCAAAGTGTACATGAATGCCTTGTGTAAAACGCCAAGTACAAAAACATCCCTGCATGTCTTCAGGGTGGCCTCTGCTGAGTGCCTTCTGCCTCCATCGTGGTGAGTGTGTTCCAGCCTTCCCTAAACTTAGCACAGGAAAAGAGAGGTAGACTAATTACTGCCTCCAGGCTTTCAAAAGAGCTTTCACCTAGAGTTTTATCCTCTGGTCCAGTGCTTGCAAACCATCTGTAGTGAAGGACTAAGTTTGTTGTTGGTGGTGTGTGTTTGTGTGTTTTTTTTGTGTGTGTGTTTTTTTTTTTAATTTTTCAGTTTTTTTGTGACCTACTTTTATAAAAGACAATGAAAATGAATTACTTGAAGGAAATCAATCCCAATTGTTTTCATCATTATTAAACTTAACAGTCATTAAGTCAATCTGTAAAATTGCTATATTTGTAATTTGCTAGGTCCTCCTTGTCTAGTTCTGTACTTGCTTTGACTTGGACCGGAAGCACCCAGTTCTGGACTGCTCTGGCTATTCCTGCCCCAGCTTCCTGTCACATCCGTTTCCTGCTCAATCAGCCTAGATGTAAAAAGCAAGACTAGAAGTTATCTTCCTGAGAAAAAAGCTTGATCTTTCTAGGGATTTGCTTTTTAATTGCTTCTGGCCTACTACGTGGAGTTTAAACCCACGCGCCCTGAAGTCGAGAACGTGGTCCTTTCGGTAGGAGAGGATGAGACCTTGGCCTCAGTTTTGATCAGGAAGAATTTTACTCAAGGCAGGTTTCCTAAGTCATTTGAAAGTTCTGGATCTGGCTTGGAGTCAGCGATGGGAGATAGGATGAGATTAGTGCTGTGGAATTCATTTAGGGAGCTGCATGTAGCCGTGTGGCATAGGGAGTGCTTTGGTCCCTGATGAAGTGGCCGTGGTTCTAATGTGAAGCTGTGAGTAACTGTGCCGTTGGCTCAGGTGTGCAACCCTTTCAAACAGCAGCTCATTATTTCCCACTGAGTAATGAAGAGAGATCTGTTGTACCACCACATGTAAATGTATAAATGAAGATAGAGTATTACACTTTACAAAGCTTCCAAATTCCTTACTGCATTTTATCCTCACGTAAGCCTTCAAGGCCAAGTGTGCAGGCCCAGATCCTCATCTGTTACAGATGAATAAGCTGGGATTTAGGAGCAATCGCGGCAGCACGATAATAAGTAGACGGGAGATTCAGTAGCCTCACGTCATGGCACCTTCTGCACTGACTTTGCAGTTGTACCACTCAGCTACTAACTGAATGAATGTTTATCGCCACTGAATTAGCATGGCCTTTTCTGAGAATGAAAACAATCCGAAAAACCCCCCTCCATTCATTTTACTTATTGTTGGTTAAAAAAACTGAAATGAGACTTCCTTGGCCATTTTAACCTTACCTAAGCACTTCCTGAATTGCATCCCTTTCTTTTATTACTCTTTGTATACTAATTAATAGCTATGCTTCTTAAACCATTCATCTTCATCAGAGATGCTTCACAAGGAAATCATGTTCCATTACTCTGGGCCACAATGGTAATTATAAATTAGGAATACTTCAACCAGAAAGAAATGACTCAAACACTTGTTTTCATCTGTAATATTTCTTCAACAGCTTGATAATTACGAGATACCTAGGTGGCATGTGGAAAATATTAAAAAGCATAATGAGAAAAGAAAACTTGTGTGTAATGTGTATAATCAAGCAGTTTTAATTCTGCCAATTATTGTTTAGCTCCACCCTCTTTACTTATAATTTTTACCTTGTAAATGTTTAGCAAAAGTAAACTGCATGAATCCTAACCATCTGGGGTGTATTTTTAAACATTAAAAATCAGGAATCTATAAAAACTAAAAAATTAAGTGGTAGAAAACTCACCTCAGATTCCTTTGCTAATATTTAATATAAATCTTCTCAGATTGATTAACTTGCTTCTAAAAAAGCATGTGTTTTTTTACTCTTCCATCATTTCTCCATTTTTGTACAAGAAATGTATTATAAATGTTTAGCAGTAGCAATATAACTGCACTTTGCATCCTTTCCTATTCAAATATTTATTATAAGAAAATAATGTCAGAAAGCATCAGTTTTTTTTTCTTCTCTTTGTTTTAGTGTCTGTATTAATCAGCCAAAAGGGGTGCTGATGTAAAATGCCAAAACTCTGTTGGTTTTAATAAAGGGTATTTATTTGGGGTAGAAGCTTACAGTTACCAGGCCATAAAGCATAAGTCACTTCCCTCACTAAAGTCTGTTGCCATGTGTTGGAGCAAGATGGCTGCCGACATCTGCGAGGGTTCAGGCTTTCTGGGTTCCTCTCTTCCTGGGAATTGTCTCTCTTTGGGCTCAGGCTTGCTTCTCTCCACTAGGCCAGCTGCGGACTATCAGGTGAATGGCTCATCTCTTTTCCCAGGCTGTCTCTCCTTCCTCACAACCAAGCTCCTCTGTGTGCTTACTTCCCCTGGCTCCAACTCTGTCCTTTGCCATGTCTTTTATCTGTGAGTCCCCACCCACCAAGGGGCGGGGACTCAATGCCCTACTGACGTGACCCAGTCAAAGCCCTAATCATAATTTAATCATGCCCAGAGGAACAGGCCAGTTTACAAGCATAATCCAGTATCTATTTTTGGAATTCATAAATAATGCCAAACTGCTACAGTGTCAAAGCTTTAATGATAAACATCTCTTTCCCAATAGTTTCATCTTAGTGTAAATTTCCACTTTTGTGTGTGGGACATGAAAACTTAGCATGTTTTAAAGGCAAAACATTGAATGCACAATCCCTCAAATTCTAGTATTTACCTTTCTGAATAACATTCTACCGTATTTCTCAGGAGGTGGTCACCAGAGTTCAGTGAAGTCCAAGTATGTGTGTTTTTGTCTCTATTTTAGGGAGCAGGAGACCAAGAGTGAGAGAGTAAAGATAAAATCAGTAAAAGCAAATAACAGAGTTTCAAGGCACATAGAGCGAAGAAAAGTTGATCAATATATGCATTTGTTTTTTACCTCAGGTTTGCTCAATTGAGGGCTATTTCCCATCTTCAGACTATCTTTAAGCGGATGGATTGAAAGTGCCAGGGTAGGTGGTTTCTTATCATCCATCACTGGTTACATGGATGTTAGGAAATAGTAAGAATCAAGTGCATAGATCTGTGTTCAGTTTTGGTCTCTACAGTCTTTAGGGTAAAGAAAAAATGGTGGATAAAAAAATTAAAGACATGGGGAGTCTGCTGCCTAAAGCTGCGTGCACTGAACCCTTGTTTGGGTGTGGATGTGGGTGTGTGTGAGAACTACTCCACAAGAGCTGGGAAAACAGGAATAAGAAATCCCGTCTGTCCCTCTGAGGACTCTGTCTCCTGGAGAACACAGTCGTGCAAATGGTGAGTATAAAGCACCATACCTGGTGTTACCACGGGCACACATAGGCTGCTACAGGTGGTCAGAGGATTAGTGAGGACACATTAAAGATACAAGGTGGGATTTTTTTTTTTTTTTTTTTTTGCCTAATGCTGTTGAAACTTAAAATGATAGAAATTGAAATAAAGCATCAACCACTGTTTTACAAAGTAGACTGTCAATTTACTAAATTTAATCCAACAATTTACTTATTGAGAATGTGGAATTTGGTGATACAAAAGAATCATGACACAATGACCCAGTCCTTAAGGAAATTAAAAATGGGCTGAATTTGAAAACAACTAAAACAGATTTTCAATATAAAGAAGAATGAAATTTTTCTGTTACACAAATTCAAACAACACACTATGGAAATAAAATTAGGAGAACTAGTAAGGCTTCAGTGGAAAGGAATTTGCATTAAGCGGAGTCGGATGCCATTTGGTGGGATGATGACAAAGAAGGACATGTTGAAAGTATGAAAATGCTCGCTGTGCTTGGGCAGTGTTTACCAGTCCATCCAGCCTGGAGCATGATGTGCGCTATGAGACGTGAACCAGTGAGGCTATGGAGAGCGCGTATGGCCAGGCTGAGTGCCATGCTCAGAACTGGGGTTAAATCCTTAGTCTATAGGCAAAAATAAATGTATTCAAAAAGGGATGTGACATAATTTAATGTATATTTTAGGAAGCTAATTTCTGATGAGTGGTATGACAGATTAGAAACCCTGAGTTATAAAAAGTACAGAATAATTGGGAAGTTTTATAATAGTGCCCAAGTGAAGATTATAAGATTCTGAACTAGGATTATTATGGAGAATAGAAAGAAAGGGTTGGATTTGTTAGAAACAATTGGGGGGAGGGGGTTCCATCCAGCAGGGAATGGAAAAGCCAGAGTGAATTGTTAAGAAACTTCTCATTTCTCAGACTATATGTAAAGCATGCTTTGCTTTCCTGGCCTGGGTAGATGATGCCTGAGTCCGGCCCGGTTTGATATTTCTTCCAGTGTCACCATACACAGTCCAGACATAATGACATGTAGGTGTCACGTAATGGTTGCTCCTCCCTGGTTTTTGCCTTACGAGCTGGAATCCGCTAAGGGTCCTGTGCTCCTCAGTTTTGGTTCTCATTGCAAAAATATTCTTTAATGTAAATATTTACTTTGGAGTCACGACAAATTCATTGGAGGAACCCAGGCACTTAAGGTGAGTTTTGTCTGTGTTGAATGAATTGAGATTTTATTTTTGTTATTCTTTGGACTAGTCATAGAATCACCTTTACTTTGGTATTTGCAAGTGAAGTAGACATAACGTCTTGAGTGCTACTTTGCCCCAAATAGAACGCAAATATTTGGGGTTGTGTTTTCCATTTATTGTTTGCTTATTAATTACCATATTGTGAGAGCATAGAATGTTTTTTCCCCCTGTGGAAAGTGGTATTTCTCTACTCTGTTTATAATAGCCAGTTTTCACAAAAATGTGTGTGTGTGCAAATATGCATGTGTCCATGTGTGTTTTCATATACTTGCATAGACAGGCCAACTTAAGTGTGTCATCTCATAGTTCTACACTTAGCAACATTTTTCATCTTTGCTGAGCATTCTCTTTCAGCACCAAGGGCTAGCATTTTTTCACTAATTGCTTGGTTTTCATTCCACATATTAAGATTAGTAGAGTACACATAGCCTCACAGATTAATATCTGAATGTGTCCTATAATTACGTATCCATCTTAACATTTCAAAGTTGGCCATTCACTTTTAACTGCAAATGCTTAAACTAACCTTGCAAGGACACTGAGCTTAGACTCAAAGCAATTTTCTGCTTGGGAATTTTGGCAGTGATTACAAGCCTACTGATGGTCTCAGCTGGGAGAAAATTGTTAGTGATGGGGAGGACAGAAAAACCCAGGGCACCTGAAACCAGATGTGTGTGTGTGGCACGGCGGGGAGTGGGGGAAGCAAGTGGTGGAAAAGAAGGAATCCGATCACTGCGCGACTGGAAAAACAGCACTGTGAAGCTATTACTCTTAGCTTTTACGCTGTCAGTAGTGGAGAAGCACGTAACACATCGTCATATAAAATGCGGCAGCAGAGATCAGGTTGAAGTTCACAGTCAGGATTTAATGGCTGTTATACCTTAAAAAATAACTTATCCTTTCTCACGGACCTGGAATACCAAAGGCACATTGTATCCTCATGTCATGAAAATAGGAATTGCGTGACAGGATTCGATAATGAATTATAAGGACTGGTTCTATAAATGGAGCTCCTCAGTGCGAAATGGAGTAAGCCTTGGATTAAATACAAATTACTTATATTACAGTCACCTGGGTGTTGCCTTAACGGTTCCGACTACAGCTAGCCTTAGCATGTAGAAAAGCACACATGAGGGGAGAAAAGGGTTAGGAGGGCGGTCGTGAGAAGTGTGTGTGGGGGAGTTCTTGAAGCAGTGGTGGCCCAAAGGACCCTTTTTTTTGGTCCATGATCTGCATGTGTCTCAGGTCTCACATTAATTGCTCTGTGGTGTTTAGTATGGCAGAGGTTTTTGTGGATATGTCAGGAAAGGAGCTTTCTGGCAAGTCATAAAATGCCTTCATGGAAACCGGAAGCACAGAGTTTCTTTAAGCCTTGTGGATGTGATCAGGTGCCGTTCTTTGCCCAAGTTCTCCTTTGCAGCAGCTTTGGATGCTCCTACCTCAGATGACAGCAGCTTCTCTCCTGGAGGCACGGTGGTGGTGTAGGGAGTGGAGACTCGGGCTTTTACACCAGCCTTCTGGGCTTTCTAGTCCCGGTGCTGCCACAGAGAGCTGGCTGCGTGAGCTCACACAAGGGACTTAGCATTGCCCTGCCTCCGTTTCCTCACTGTAAATGGGGATAACAGGGGCAGCTGTCAGCATTGTCATGTGGCGAGCCTGGCACCTATGAAGCTGTCGGTAATTAAATCTAAATAATTCTCAGCTTTCTTCCTTCTTCAATTAAAGGAAGATATATGTGTAATAGTAACCACGAGAATGACAAGAAAATTAAATTACCCACAATATGTCAAGAACATTCTTTGCCCATATGTGGGGTAGGCATGTGGAACGTTGATCCACTGGCTGAGCCCACGCTGAACTCATTTAAATTATGCCTTGTGCCAGAAATTCATTTTTGGTATTATTTTGTTCTGACTGAATACTACAGAAACCAAAGGATAACTCAAGTATTTAAGTACTCTGAAGCTAAGTATAAACACAGCTGTTACAGTACAAAGAGCCACTTACAGAAATCCATGGTGCAAAAAGCTCCCTCTTCCATAGCTTCCACGGAGGCCTGTGAATGTGCTCTGTACACACTTTCCGATGTAGTTTTCTCTATTTTATATTTCAGTACCTTGTCTTTGAAAGAATGCAAATGTCATTCTATAGGGCAGTGGAAAAAAAAAAAAAAAAAAAAAAAAAAAAAAACCCTTGTTACTTAGAAAATTGGGTTTTTGCATTCATATTAATGGATTTCCAGAATGAGGGTTGGGATATTGTTGAAATGACAGATTGAGTAGTATATTTCCTAGGTTATGAAGTTCAGGAAAATGTGTAATTATTTCTGAGTTTCCTAAGGTTCCACTGTTCAACATTATGTTCTGACATACAGCAGGGACAGTTCCAGATATGAAATGCAAATCAGGCAGTGCTGCCCTGCCGCTGATGCCGAGGTTAATCATGCAAATCTAATGCAGTTCGTGATATTTCGAGAAAGGTTTTCGTTGAAGTCTCAGGCACATATTGATTTAAAATTCCTATTTCAGAGTGCGGTGTAATTTTTCTAGCTTCAAAATTTAAAATACAGAACATCATTTGGACACTGATTTAGTGACTGGACAACCATCCATCCTTATTAATCATGTAAAGGTGTGGGAGTGGGAGTGAGGTGGGAGGGAAGAGCCACCCTTAAAGAATGTGGGAATTTCTGAGCATATTAAATGATACATTAGGTCTAAATTTACAACTGTTCTATAGCAAGTCCTTTTGCTTGGAATAAGATCAAATCAACCAATTAAACATTTTTACTGAATGTCTGCTCTGTTCAAGGAAGATGGCTAAAACTTGCAAGAACAGATCAAATCAAAAATAACACTACAACAAGTTCCTAACTTCTGGGGAGGATATAAAATACCTTTGGAAATGAGAACTGTTTACAGGAAGAAATGAAATTGTCTTGCTCACAAGTGCAAGCTGACACATTCTAATAGCCTTTCTGCTGTGCACAATAAGCGTTCAGCTTATCTTTCCAAGAACAATAAAATTTCATGTACTGCTGCCTGACATAAGAATTATTTTTACATATCGCCATATCGCTGACTCTCTTGTAAGTTAATCTCATCTCACATGAATTTTTCACCAGCTTCACTCTGATGTTGATAAAGGAGATGGTTCCATCAAATACATCTTGTCAGGCGAAGGGGCAAGTTCCATTTTCATTATTGATGAGAACACGGGGGATATTCATGCTACCAAGAGGCTGGATCGCGAGGAGCAGGCCTACTACACGCTCCGGGCGCAGGCGCTGGACAGGCTCACCAACAAGCCCGTGGAGCCCGAGTCGGAGTTCGTCATCAAGATCCAGGACATCAACGACAACGAACCCAAATTTTTGGATGGCCCGTACACTGCAGGAGTTCCTGAGATGTCTCCTGTGGGTAAGTACAGACCACTCTGCTTTGGCAGTGAGTAGGCAGTTTTTGGCGGTTTGTATTTAACGTTACATCATTATAGATGTGGATTAAAAAGTCTTGCTAGTATAGCAAGAGTCAGGGTGGCCAGTACCCAAATCCTATTAATTTAACTTGCTGTTTTATTTAGGTGGAGAATTAGAAAATTCTTCCATTTACACAGGTGCTTCAGTGTCTTCAAGAAAATACGTCTTACATTTCCTTTTCACTGTAATAGTTAAAATTTATTTTAAAAACTAAAAATATGCCTAAAAAGTTGAAAACCAGATGCAGTGCTGTGATCCTCTTAACTTTTCTTTCTCTTAATGGCTTACTGTTCTGTCACTCTGTGTCCAGGTTACCAAGTGGCTAGCCAAGCTAACTTTCAGATCCATTTGCTTACAGTGAGTGTGCTTGACCCAGCAAAGGTCCACTCACATGCCACCATCTTTTTATAATTTGTCCAGAAACTTAAATGCATGAAAATTTGTAGAGAATTTATGATAAAGGTAATGGGATACTCAGTTTGAGATATATAGAAGAATAATGAAGGCTGATTTACTCAAAGGCCTTTAACGTTGCTCCATTACTAGAAAAAGAGCAAATAAAGCTCTTTTCATGTACATGTTATTTATCTCAAATAATATAAATTCTTCTTTCATTTCCCCTTTTTCAGATACCTCTGGAATAGTTTTCAGACAATATGTAATTTAAACATGGACAACCTTATAGAGCAATTAAAAAAAAAAAATATGGGCCTGAAATAGAGATCTGTGGGTTTATATATTTCTTTACTTTTGTTTTTTGAGTATTGAAGGAGGGAGTTTATTTAAAATAATAACCAAACTTGTAATTAATCAAGGAAAATTTTAGCCAATATGATTTATTTAAGTACAGTTCTTTTCGTTCTTTCACTCAGTCATTCAGCAGTTCTACTCTGCTAGGAAATGGGGCTACAAAGACATGTATTATGTGTGCCCTTTAGGAAACGACAATTTAGTCACACTAAATTTCTGTAATTACTATCAGATGGAAAAATTATTTAGGGCTGCAGTGGCTCTCCCTGCTAAAGAAATTCAAACTGAAAATGAGTCAGAAAAATATATGCCTATGGTTAGGACGAATGCTGAATCATGGTGGTGGGACGTCCCAGAAGTGAGCACATTCATAAATGTTTCTGCTTTGACCAGGTGGGCTTAGTCACACTTTGTCAGTACCACCCCAGCCTGCAGACTGCTTCCTGCTGTTGTCCCTTAGCAACAGCAGCAACGACAAGATTTTGGAGGTTTTCGAGAAAGGAGAAGTCACTTTCTCCCGAAATTAGCAATGCATTTAAAAAAAAGGAATTTTTGAGTGTGCCTAGCAGCTCAGTATGAATACAGTAGGCATTTGGGGCATTCTCCATTGGCTTCCTAGGGTGTTTCTTTGGTTTATGAATAGTGGAGTGTATCCATGCAAGTTGGGTTAATGTGAACTTTTTATTTTAGAGGCTAAAGGATGCACTGTGGTTTTGATTTTGATGGTACCGCTCTGATATTAAGCAGTGTCATAATTAGTATACTCACTTGTAAGTTTTATTTAGTTGTTTGATCAGTTCAAACTGGTTCAGCAAATTTTAGAAAATGTTCCTTACAGGTCTTCAGGGTTTACTTGACATTAATTCAGCACATTTTTGGGTTAATATCAAAATGAGAATTTAGAACAGTAAATGTCTACATCAGATATATTATATGGATTCATATTGAGTCATAGACTATCAAAGTGTTTAATTATAACTGAATAGATATAATAGCCACTAAACAGTAGGGTATATATAATATATACGCTTCTTACATTTCATATTCAGGCTACTTTTTGAATGCTAATTAGTTATAAGATTTAAAACACATTTGTTAGCCATTAGGACTCATAATTCATTACCAAAAGAGCGTTGGAAACCATAGAATCTCTAAAGTTATTTGAAAAAATATATTATCAATTAGTTAATAACCACTTCAAAAAATATATCATGGGATCTGTACAGAACCAAATTTACTGAAGTACAGTTTTGATTATTTTATTTGTTTAAAATTACAGTAAGTCAGTACTTAAGCGTATCACCAGAATTAATATTTCTGAACAGATAATCTATGCTTTCTCTATACTGTATTAGCAGTCTTAATATTTCTGAACAGATAATCTATGCTTTCTCTATACTGTATTAGCAGTCATTTTTCTAACATTTGAAAATAATCTAAATTGAATTGAAAAAAAAAAAAAGATTTAAAAAATATCTTTCACCATCTTGGTCGCACAAGACACCCATAGGAGACAGTTACTTAAGTCTATCAAATTAAAAAAAGCTCAGAATTTTAAAAATGAGGCCATACATAAAACATGATAATTTTCACCCAATTAAAAAAAAATTATTTGGTAACGGAAATCATAGGATGGAAAATAGAATGAATTTTAATGAAAATGACTTATAAAATGTTTAAGGCATTAAAAGAGGCAAATTATGTAGGAATATATCTAAAAGAGATATTAAATTCAAAATTCTGTACGTTCAGGAAATTATTGGAAGCGCTTTAGGACTGTAAGGGAATACATTAAAAAGGGCTTTAGTCAATCAGATTGTCCCATCCTCATCAGATAGAATGTAAATGATATATGTACTTAAATATATAAAGTAAGCAAACACAAGTCCTCTAATATTTTGGAGATTACATTCCAAATGGACAACAAAAAGAACAGATCAGAACATGCTTTCCACATTGAATAAATGAATGCATATGAAAATAAACACACACAGCATGACATTCTATGATATTCAATGTATAAACCCTGACTTAATAATGCAATTTTTTAAGTTTGCCATGCTGCTTCTATTTTGGGAAAGTTTAGTTTAAATTTTTCATTTCAAATTTTTAAAAATCAATTAATTGAAATAATGAAAATGTTACCAAAAAAAATAAGGTAGCCACCTAATTTCAAGTTTAATGGATCAATTAAATATTCTTTCTACATTTAATGAAGTTTTGGTTTCTGTCTGGCTCTACTTAATTGCAACAGTGAAATACAGTCAATGATTTGAGTTGTCCAAGGTGCTGCTACTGACACTCTCTGCTGGACAGCCTTTGAGACTTACGGAGGCTGCTGTTGATAAAAACTAATTTGAACTTGATGGACAAGAGGCCAAAATTTGAGCCCCTTCCGATTCTGAGTAGACCCAGATCTGAAGTACGTCCTCAATCTAATTTTTTGACCAACATATTTTCATTTTCCTAAATATTCTTGAAGTTTTTATAAGCATGTATCATCTTTTCAGGTTTGTTTTATACAAAAAAATACATGTGTATCAATTTTTCATGACCTTGAAACAAGATAAATGCAAAATCACATATAAATCAACTGTAAATCTGCTGCATTTTGTGATTTCTGACATCGTGTGCCATCTGAATGCTTAATTCACTGGCTTGTGCATTGGTGTGCAGGGACCTCAGTGGTACAAGTCACAGCGACCGACGCTGACGACCCTACGTACGGGAACAGTGCCCGAGTGGTCTACAGCATCCTGCAAGGACAGCCATACTTTTCTGTGGAACCAAAGACAGGTAAAAATTGAAATGTGACACCTTGTAGAGACATGATTTATGTCTTGGCTTAGAATTAACATGAGTGTTTTTATTATATTTGGCCCTGGTAGCGGACACTGTATTTTAATTTAGTGTTCCTCTCAGTATGCGTATTTTGTTAATAAGTAGCATATATAGAGTTGTTAGAGTTTATTCAGTATTTATAAGATGATCATCTTTATTAGAATGTTTTGTTAAATTTATCACTAATCCTACCAAATTTAATCACAATATTAAATATTTCAGCTAGTCTCCTGACTATGTAAGAAGACTGTGGTATTGACTTTTAAGTTTTTCTGTTTTCTCTCATGAATTCACTTAGGGCACATTATTATAGGAAAACGTAAATCTCAAACAGAAGTACCCTGCTTGCAGTTGAAGAGTTAATAGGTTCAGGATATGCTTCCAGATGTTGGTTTTTCTCAGGAAAGTTAACTTAAATCTAACAATTACAATGATGATCTGTTAAATCAAAACCTAAACTTAAAAGCTTATTATTATTATTTTTTAATTTTAAGAAAAAACCTTATACTGTGCTGTAAAACTGCCTGGATAGAATATTTACGTGGTTGGTTGGTTTGGTCTATTTCATTTTTAAGCTGAAATAGTATCTATTAAGTAAGACTATAAATAGAATGTTATCTTGGTGCAAAAGAGTATTTTAATCTAGTCCACTTTTCTGGCTCTGTGTGTATAGATGGGTGTTAGGGAAATGTGTGTGTGATTTATTCTCCTCATCACTGTAGAAATCCAAAATGTCTCCATATTTTCGCTTTTATCATGGAGTAGAATTCTTACTCAAATACTACATTTAAAATTACAAATATTTGATATTTACCTATGATCTTAAATGAATATCTGAATGCCCTTTATACTATTGCCCATATCTACAAACATGGCAATATTAATTCATTCTCAAATCATTGTGGAGGTTAAATATTTCAGATAACTTTGGAGAATGACAGTTGTAAAGTACACAAATAGAGGAATAAATTCAATCCCAGTTCATTATTCATTAGAATTTTCATAGAGACTGCAATGCATTTATTTATATAAGTTTAGTGGTAGAGTTTGGAAACCACCTGGAAAATCTAATAGAGAAGAAACAGTTCAGATTAAGCAAGTATTGGAGGAGAAGGAAATGAAAGGATTTGATTTACGATGTGAATTCTGAGAATGTAGAAAGTGTGCTGGTGGTGGATTTAATGACAGATCTGAGAAAGCTAAATTCAAACACCCACCCTTTCCCATATATCTACTCTTTACAATCTAGAAAGACATTGACAGGTTTCTGACAATTTTCTCACAAATTATACACGCCTGCATTATATAACTTGTTCAAAAATAGCATGTACTAATCCCAAGGGTTAAATATTTTGCTCCTAATAATGATTGGCTTGCAATTTTAGCTTGACTGTCATATAATAAGATTTTCCTGTGTAGGTAAAAAGCAAGACTGATTTTTGATCAACTGGACAGTATTTTATATCATGGCATCATATCATTAGTACTTCCAACTTTCATTTAGGAATCCAGAGGATCATATATTATAAGAGATGAAAAAATTTAGTTTAAATTTTTTTTAACGCTGGTAAACATATAATCATTGAGACTTTTTCTATGGTCATTAAAAATCTGGGCATTTCTGTGCTCTCTGCTATTTTAGTAAGTCATTTAATAGAGAATGCATTACTTGACAGAAAAAATAAATATGTATTTTTCTTAACCACACTGAAAGTTTTCAGTCCCTAAGGGTACAGAGAGCTGTAAATCAAGTTCCAGTTAATCTTTCTTTTATACTGTCAGTCTGATTCTTATCTAGGTGAGAAATAAATGGCATTATTTTCCACATCTCCAAATCTGAGAGTTTGGAGGAAGAAAGTAAAACGTTTGACAGGACAAATGTTGAAAATATATCATATGGAGAATATGTAAAAATAGACCCCATCCATCACTGTTGGGTGCAATTTTCTAAGTTTAACTTCTCAGAAAATGGCATGGTTACTACCTCAGAGCTCCTGTTCCACCTGTAGTATGACTTACAGGCTGAAGGACAAGAGGCTACTGTGTTTTCTAGCCGTTTAATTTCTCCATCCACAAAACTAGAATGTGAGTAGCTTGACAAACCAGCGCTGATAATTGACTTTGACAAGCATATGAAATGGCACTACAAACACAGCAATGCAGCAGAAAAGGAAACGGAGATTCCTATCATCTCTCTTCCTACCATCCTCAAACTTCTTGGGAGACAGGGCTATTCTGAGGAGTATTCATTTATTCTGTAACCTACAGGCATATACATCGCATGTTCTTATTTGAGGATGGCATGTCTGGCTACAGGATGTGCAGTTCACAGTGAAAAAATGTGGGGTCCCCTTGTGCTAAAATATTTAAAGATTCCAAGACTTCCTCAGTGGAGTACTGGACCAGGCCCCGGGCTGTGCCTAGACTGCGAGGGTTGCCCAGATCACACTCCCATGGAGGTGGTGGCCCTGGAAAATGGAGTGTTCATCACTTGTCATTTAGGAGTTCATTCTTATTCATAGCAGGGGTGATTACAAGGTCTGTATTTCGTATTACATATCTGCTTTTTACATCATCATTTAAGGCAAGTGGTAGAGCCTCATGAAAAAGCCCCCATCCCAAATACGCCGTCCACACACGTCCCCTTCTCGTGTTGTGCAGGGGCCTCGGCTCCTCTCAAGGCTTTCTGAGGATGTCCCCTCACAGGTTGCCGGATGTCCTGTCCTCACTGACTCTGCATTTGCGGCCAGCCCTGGAGTCTTTGGGCATTCGAGAAGCATCCTTCTCTTCTACTGTTGGCTGTTCTCCATCTTTTGATCATCCCATTATATGCTTCACTTAGAAATAGAGAAATCAAATAATACAAGGCTTAGACATTAGACACAAAATTTAGAAAGAACTACAAATGTTTTAGGAAGATATTCACCTTTTATATCTTATGTTCAAAAAAAGACATATATCCAAAAAAAATTTGTGATTTTAAGTTTTGAAAGCAGGTTATTTTCTTTCCCTAAGAGATTTCTTACTTAGCCCTTGAGCCCTTGTAAGAGGCAAAGCTATGGGTTTCCTCCCGGTTTGATTTACAACTGATAAATGTCAAACAGTAAAAGTACAGTACTTGATTTTATTGCCTATTTTATTAAACCCATATATAATTAACATCCCAGTGTTTAAACTATTATCATCAAAGGAATATATTTTAAAAGCAGAAAGCAGATCTTAATGTTTTTTCTTATTCCAGTTTCGAAGTTCCATTGAAATTCAACCTTCAAGCACCATGGATTTTTTTTGCTTAAAAGTTGGGACTGCTTTATGAAGAATATTATTTCAGCATGCCTCGTAATTGTTAAATGTTGTTTGAACTTAGTATTAATTCAATGCTGTAATTCTACAAATTCATAAGAAATTCCTCAAAATGTGTTAGACACATTTTTAAAAAAATATAAACCAAGTACATTTATTTTCCCGATGCAATTTAATTACCAAAGATGCTCACACCTAAAAATGCTTGTCTGATTCTTCATTTGCCCTCCAATTCTTTCTTTAAATAAGTTGTTATGTTGTAAGTTATGGAAGTTTTATTTTTAAATTTCATTGTTTAAACATAAAAGGAATTAGCATGGTTATCAGTATATCACAGAATGAATTGTGTTTATTCTGCTTGATGAAATATTCAACCAGGAGCTCGCCCCAGGAAAGGAGATGATATTTAGGACTTATGATGAATTCCAAAAGTGACCTTTGTTTCCCAAACAGAATGTGCATAGGAGAGTGTTTCCTTCTTACCTAAAATATAACAACTGATCACATTATGTCCAAATATGTATTTGTGTCTTCACTAGCAAAATATTGCATTGGAATATGCATTATATTTCTAAACATCATGTAAGACAGAATATGTTAATCTTGGTAATAGGCATCATTGAGATCTTTTTAAATATTAATAATTCATAGTGAAAGAAAATGAACATAAATACGTATCCACCTCATCACCAGTTACATCTATTCTCATCCACAGGTCCATAATCTCTAAAGCAGCTACCAAGAGAGCTTACATGGGATCCAATTATTTTTGTTAAAAGCAAAGCAGACAGACACACAGCATGGATTCACCTGTTTTATACTCACGCAGAGATCCTTCTGTCCTGTCTTGGTGGTGGTCTCTTGAGGGTTGTCTGTTCCCTTTTGGTGATGGTTGTACCAGATGGAATTATTTCATTTATAGACCCTGTCTCCTGATAGGCAAATACAGCCATGAAGGAACTGAGGTGTCTACTCTCTAATTCTATAGTCCCAGAGTTCCTGCAGTAGCTATGGAAAATAGATGTCATAATAAAAAGAGGTGAGAATGCAAATGGTTTCTGAAGCTGGTAAATCCATATGACCTAGGCTGTAGTCATCTTAGGAGGATCTTTCCAGAATTTATTACATCCCCGAGAATGTTGGTGTTTCAACATTGAAATTCTCCATGTAATATAAGTTTATTCAAGGGAATATCCAAAAACAATGTCTTGATTTCAGTCAGGAGAGTTCCAGTGAGTTGAACTCTCACTTCACCTGTCTTTCAGGCCCATGATGCCGGGAGGCATTTGGGCAATTGGATTCGTGGGGATAATCCAAAATCTCAGCCTGCAGAATCCAGACTCCAAGGATTGTGGGGTTCCCAAAAGTGGCATAGATTCCAGAAATACCTCTTCTGTGTCAAGTGTGGTACGCACACCAAATTCCTAAAGAGATCCCATGGGGGGGGGAATACACACACACATACACACACACATACACACATCATCAGTGGCTGGTTGGACACTAGAGAATCATCAGAAATTTACCCCCAAACAAAAAAAAACCAGACAATTATTGAATAATGTCAATGATAAGTTTACATTTTGTATGCATAATGCTTTTTGTAAACATGGGTAATAAATGCACGAAAAATTCTGGGTTCCTGGGTCAGATGATGCTTCTGCAGAAAATTTCTCGTTCAGAAAGCTTAAAATCTGAGCCAGTCTCTTCTCTAAAGAATTAAAGTATAGTTTTTCTCATCATAAATAGCCTAAATGTATTGATTGTTGAAATTAAATAAGATTGCTATCTTCTGTGAAAATCTCATAGAACTGTAGGGATCCATCTAGACAAGATTGGCCTTTACCAGTTCAGAGGGATAATGCTAATAATTTGTTAATTTATACATATATACTTGAGTGAATATGGGTGTTACATAAAAAGTAATAAAACACAAATGAAACCCAATGTATGAGGATTTTCCAAATTTAAACTCTTTATACTTAAAAGCTAGCAACTTCATACAGTGAGAAATGTATTATTACCGAATGTCCTTATCTAAATTCAATTTTCTCCCAATTATTCCATCCTTGTCAAATATAGTTTAATAGTCGAGGTATTTGGAAATTACCATTGCCTCCTACATTATGCTGCAAAGTCAGTGATGAATATTGCTTTGGAAAAAAGTGTTATTTATAGGATCACTTGTAAAGAGACAATTAGAGGTATGAAAAATGAGTAACTTGGACTACCAGACTTTATCCTAATAATGCTACATTTCCTCTCAAAAACAGCACCACTAAGCAAAACCCTGAGAGGATGAGCCTGTGGTATTTGCTTTGCTGATCAGTTGAGATGCTGTGGGCCTCTCACCATCACCATAAATGTGCAAGGATGACAACTCATTTATACATATTAATATTAGATGGAAAATGAAAGATGAATAGAAATGTAAAATTAAAACTTGATGGGCAGGAAATCTTTCTAGAGCTAGCTCATTGTCATATTATTTTGTCACCTACACAAAATGCATTTTTGTTGATCAAATGTTTAAGATGGGCAATGCTCAATTAAAAAGGTACAAATCAATAAAGGATGGCTGACAGGGGAAAAAAAGATGGAAATAAATATGTCCCAAAACTCTTAGACCAATATTGTTTATGTTTTGTGACAGTCTTAGTGAAGTCAAAGCTTATTTCTTTATAAAGTTCACAAAACTATTGCACAACAAACATGAAATATTCATCGAATCATTACAGCTCTAAGAAGATTATTTACTTATCAGGTACTTATCAACTGGACCTAATGGTTATATGACTGTGTTTCATTTGATTTTCTTTGTGATATTTCAGAAATTAATTATAAGCAGTTTGTAGATAGCTAAAAGTATTCAAAGAAGTTATTATTTAAATTGACCCTGCATTGCTGTGATTGTAGCAAAAGTGGCAAATTGCAGTTAGTGAATTATAAGTGATTTTAAAAATAACTGGCCCACTCAAAGAAGTGTAATTTAAATGCTTAAAATATTCATGTTCTGCTGCCTTGTGTGCATAAGTGTGTGAGTGATAGCTAGTACTCACACCTAACAAAAAATATGGTTGCTTAATATATTATGAATGTTATTCAACTTGGAACATTGTAAACTGATAATAAATTGTTTAAATTATTCTTAAACTATTGAAAAGCTTTTCTTACCTGTTCCCAACCTCAGAACCATTACCACACTGTAGAATGTTGTGACAAATAGGCCGGGTGTAAATTTGTCCTCAAAACTTATTCTTAGCAGCTGAAATATAACACATACCATTGTTATATGTGACCATTGAAGAAATAGCCTTTAGGCAATTGACAGCTTTCTTTTTCTTTTTACATATGTAGAGGATATGAAAACAGTTTTATGCTGAGCACCAGGCAAAAAACGTTTATCCCAGTCTGAATGCAATTATATTCCTCTCGGAAAAAAAGAAATTCTCCATTAAGCAATCCAGTTCCCAGGTTTCCACCTGGAGAAGTTCATGAAATGAGAGTTCCTCTTCCTCAGGTGTGAGTTAGGCTTTAAATTTTAACATCTCCCTAAAAGTTAGAATCTGTAGACCAGATACATTAAACATTTTTCAAGCTAAGACTGAACATAATGGTCCTATGTGCATAAGGAAGACATTGCCCATTTTAGGAAAGATGAAAGTGCAAAAAATATTTAGGGAAGAGATTGTTATGGACTCCTTATGTTTCATTAGTAAAGATGCTCTCATATTGCTAGTTCTGAGGTCTATGTAGGTCAATATCAAACATTTTTTTAATAATTGTACATATATTAAGTATATTAGGTATATATGCCATTTTATATATCTGCACGTAATATATTTAAAACGGATTCTGTGGCAATTTAATATATTATCATTGGCCAAAATGCATAACAATTAAATAGTTGTTAATTGTTTGTTAACTAATTCACTGCAACAGTGACAACTGAATCAAGTTTCCATGTCAAGCAATGCGAAATTCTGAAATGCATTTCTCATACATCTGAAATCTTAAGGACAATAAATGTTAAATGCAATTGATAGAAACAAACAGTGACATGCACCAATAATTTCAGTGTGGTTGATTTCCATTAACACAGTCCTTCTCGTCTTCAGTAGTTTTTCTCAGGCCCTTAGATAACAGCAGGAGATCATCCCACATCACAGCCACAGTTTGAAATGGTGTTGGCTTATTAAACATAGGTCATGCTCATATTTATTATTGTAGAGTATTTCAAGTGAAGTAAATTTCTGGATAAGAGATAGTAGGGACAAGAGCTGAAAGGTTTCTAGTGATTTCAAGTCACCTGCAAATTGTGTGGTTGGAGAAGGTGAAAGGGAGGAAAGGGGAGGTCCATTTCCATGAACTAGTACAGCTAGTTCTATTTTCTAGATAAGTGGCCCATTGTATTTACTTACACATTGTTGTTTCCTTAACCATGTTTCCATTATTAAAGATAATCCTCTCTGTCTGGTATTGAGAACCCCTGTCCATCCACATTACTAGTGTTTTTTGTGCTTTATGTTATCTATATAATCATCACATCTCTTTGGTCTTTAATATGCACTAAAATTAAAGTAAGCAGAACAGTAACAAAAGGCAACACCTTAAGAGCAACTTGCTACCTGTATCGATGATCTTTGTTAGTATAAAAGCAGTGATTAATGATATAATTTACTGGGATTTGAAATTTTACAGGAGTCATCAAGACCGCCCTTCCCAACATGGATAGAGAGGCTAAAGACCAGTATTTGCTGGTTATTCAGGCAAAGGATATGGTTGGTCAAAATGGAGGACTGTCAGGCACTACGTCAGTCACCGTGACCCTAACTGATGTCAACGATAACCCACCTCGCTTTCCACGAAGTAAGATGTTTTGTCAAATGATGCAAGTTTAATAACTTTCCTTGCTAGTCTATCAAAGTGTCTTAAGGACTTTCTCCCACCAATACTTCGCAATCCAATGATTCTCTTCCTGCACCCACCCAATTATATTTCATCAGAGGCATGATTTTAACTCCATTGATGTAGAATTATAAGGGTATTGAAAACTGATAGAAGCAATCCTATATTTGTATATATCCTACTTAACTCTAAGATTTTTCTTCCACTCACATTTTAACTAATAGACAATTATCAAGTTTCTTTATGTCTTTTTATTCTGAGACTTCTCATTCTTTTCATACAGTCTGTAAATTACAAGAATTTACTAATTCCTAATATTCAAATATGCTTTATGAAATCTACACATTAAAATACTGTTTTATTTTTAAAGATAAAAATAGAAGACTATTGAACTTTTAATTTCAATGGCATAATTTGTCTAACCAGTTTGTGTACACCGAACATTTCTTTAACAGTTCTACCACTTTTTTTACCATGTAAACATTCAGTGTTTCAAAATAAATCAGTCTAAGGAACCAAAAAACCACAAGCCCGCATTTAACTTCTTTGACCAAAGTGGCTTTTGGTCAAAAACCAAGAAAAGGAAAAATATTCTCTAGGTAGAGATACCCTGTTTGTAAAAAGCATTTCATCTCACTCTCTTTTAGTTCCTTTTTATTTCTAAGTGTACGTGATACTTCTTTAGAATGCTCAAGGATGTAAGGAAACTACCCACTACAAAGTCTCTAAAATACTTGTCTGATAGAAATGTAGAACTAAGGTGTCCTACAAACAGATCTTAGAAGCGAACAATGCCAAATAAAGAAACTTTCTGAGCATATCTGAATGTTACCATTTTTACCTTCAACTACATCCTCTTCAGATATTTTATTTTTTATTTTGCATATTTAAAAAAAAAATATATATATATATAAAACAAAAATGTCATGCCTCCTGGAAATATAAGAAACAAATTGACCCCGAGCTTAGCATTTTTTTCTTGAACATAGCCTTCAGGGGTCAATAGCCTTTGGGGGTGCTTGTTGGTTTATCATGGGGGCCAGGAGGAGGATGGAAGAATGGCAGAGAAAAAACCAATAATGCACTGATGTTGTGAACATAGCAAAATAAGCTCTTTCTCTTGTCTTTAAGCCTGGAATGCTAAGTACTGACATTTAGAATTTTGTGGTTTCAGTTGTCATGCTTTGATAAAATAGAGTACAGGTTTTCTAGCTTATTATATATTTTCCTACTTACTAAAATAAGGAAAACCGAGGATATTGCATTAGATTTTTAATTTTTGCGACGGTTTTCCTTGCCATTCAATTATGATTGTAGGCTTGAACTTACTGGATTTTACTATGGACATCTCTAGATGTGTGAAAGGGGTCACTCAAAAGGCATAAGCATATGTTGTGATCATTTTTAAGTCACCAGTAACTCTTCAGAAACTTTAGAAAACTGCCAACAGGAACGTGTCTCAGCCTAAAATGTAGTCCCTTCATATCGATATATTTCCTTTCTATATTCCTCCCAAAGAGGATAATTTCTTCTCTTTTGACAGGAAAGTTCAAATGCACTGCAATCTTGCAAACTAATGAAAACGCAGGAGGGTACAGGAAGCAGGAAAAAGTAAATGAGTAGTGAAACATGGTGATGGAGCGCAGTGGTCAGAGGAGTTTCTTTGTTTCTGATTGATGGGTCATTGGTTCATGTTCTCTTCATCTGCTTCCCCACTTTTTCTTTCTTTTTTTTTTTTTTTTAGTTGGGAACTAGTGCAGAAGAGTTTTTACAAAAGAAAGTTTTAAAAATTCATTCTTTCATTTTTACTTCTCTTGCTTCCTGTTAAAACAATATTACCTATGCCCTGTACCACTGTGCCATTACATGCAACTTAAAAAGAAATTTTTATCCTAGGCAAGTGTATGAGCCAAAAGAAGATTAACATTGTCATTCATAAATCTCCTTGTCCAGTTTTCTGAAACATTCATAGAAAAAGATACTATTAAGCAGATTTCAATATTAAGTTATTGGAAGTATGACCATCTGAAACCTTAACTGTACTTCATCAGAAGACTTTTTAAAATGTAGTTGATTAAAGCTGGTATAATTCTTACCTTAGAAGTACAGGAAGGGGCATTCCTCTCGTCTCTCGGGAGGACATCTGTTTCTGTGGTCATGTTGTGATTATTACCTAATATCCCTCTCTGACTTCCTGAGGCTCTGTGAAACCTATTTGTCTCATACAACTGTAGCATCTTCTTCATTGAAGGGGAACAAAAGCACATTTAGCAAGATGGGGCAAAATAACCAAATAGTTAATTTTTTGTTGGTGATTTGTTCATTTCTTGTTTTGAATTTCACAGGGTCTTACCAATATAATGTCCCAGAATCATTGCCTGTGGCATCAGTTGTGGCCAGAATTAAAGCTGCCGATGCAGATATAGGGGCAAATGCTGAGATGGAATACAAAATTGTGGATGGTGATGGACTAGGGATTTTCAAGATTTCTGTTGACAAAGATACACAAGAAGGAATCATTACTATACAGAAGGTAATGCTTTCTTTATTTTTATTTTTATTTTCTACAAGGGTAACAATACAGAGATCATTCTACTGAGAAGTCATTCTGCTTTGATGGAAGAATGTACTAGACAAAACTATAAGGCCATGTGGTAATATTGCTATTTTAAATTTAGAAAGAGATCTATGAATTTATTAAGTGTCAAAATGGCCTTTGTAATAACACCGACTCAATTCTGTTCTCTGAATGAACTCACAGCCCTTATCAATACACTATAACAATAAGGCACACTGGCAAATGTGCTGTTTTCAGTGATCTACTTGGAGATATGAATATGGTTCTTCATTGATGGTTCCGCTAATGAAACTCTGAAATCGCCTGATCACCTTTGTAAGCAAACAGGAAAGGTGCTCTGCCTTCCTGAAAATAATCTAAAATAACCTTGGAATCAGAAATCAAAATGTTGAGGAATTTCTTCACTATTTATCATTCCTTTAAAAAATGTATGTATTGTATTTTAAGTACTTGAAGAAATCATATAAAAAGGTCACAGGATGTTGTAAAGTCTATCATAATCCTTTAAATAAAAATGCAAAGGAGATAGAGAATATAATCCAAACCAAAGACTGTTTGCCATGGTATATTTTAATTAGCTTCTAATACTGGTTCAATATGAGGGAAAATGAACTCTTTACTCTCTCTGCTCTTAATAGACATGATCTTTAACAAAGATTAAATTTTTCAAAATAAATCAAAAGGACTTATGACAGAATATAGCCTTACTATCTCAAATATTTAAAACACAAATAATTAAAAAATACAGGAAGATCTCTCTCTTCCTCCAGTGAGACCAGGAGTTTTATGGCAGGTTGACAGTCCAGGTGTATAACTTGTAATTAACACTCTTCAATAATTAACACATATCAATAAAGGAAGTTATGTCTTAGTTGTTATAGGAAAACATATGTTTGATTCCAGGCCAATGGGCAAACACATTTCTGCAATAATTTCCAGTGGACAGCTGCTGTTTTAACTCAGCTGGTGACAATCTGTGTAAAAAAGTTTTAATAATTAGGATAGGCCAACTGTTGGTAAAATATTTTGTTTTGTTGTCTAAAATAAAAGGAATATACTAAAGTACACCATTGCTCAAATATTTCAGAGATTTATCTGAAATCAATATGCTCATGTTCAGAACTTTAATACATACTGTAATTCTTTTTTGTGAACCACACATATATTTCATATATTATAATGAAAATAGCATGAATTATTGAATATATCTATTCACACACACACACACACACACATATATATATCAAATAACCATGTATTTGACAATGATACTTGATTTGGAAATAGAAAAATAAAATTTATCCTCAATTCCTTAATATTTTCTGGGACTTTTAGAGAATTAATTGTTAAAAAGGATACAATTTTTAAAAAAATTGATAAAATGCATTTAACCTAAAAGCATAATACCCATGAAAAAAATTGCAAGGAAGAAAAATCCAATTCTCATTTATAATGTAACAACATAGAACATAAATTATCAGTAGTATTATAGGTAGTCTGTATAACTTCATGCTTAACATCTGCCAGGCTTAGTTTTGAACAATTTACAGGTTTTATCTTATTTAATACTGTCAACAACCTCATGATGGTATTCTAAGTACACTTTTATAAGGAAATCAAAACTAAGAGAGACTGAGTCATCTTTTTGTTTATACCCAGCTAGTAAATAGAAGACTTGATTGAACATGAAGCTCATACTTATACTTGCTATAAATGCTTTAAGATGTAAGATCTTTAATATATAAGTAGCTACCTCAGATTGACAAGAAGGACACTAAAAGCTTGGTAACTCACCATTATAAACTCACCATTTATAAAAATATAAATATGTAAATGTCGAAACATAACAAACCTCCAAAAAGAAGAGAGACAGCCACGGCCATCTTTACCCTGCCATGTGTGAGAGAGAACTCGAGGATCGCTAGTAGCCAAAGCTGAAGCATGAAGTCCCCAAGAGGCTGGGCCCACAGAGCAGCTCAAGGCTGAAGAGACAGCCATTTGCCTGGGCTCAGGGAGAAAGCAGAGCAGTCGAGGCTGAGAAAGAGACAAGCCATATGCCTGATCTCCTGGGTTCTGGGAGACGGTGTGCCCAGAGGGGAAGGCAGGAACCTTGGTAGAGATGGCCACCATCTTGCTTTATCGTGTGGCAGGATGCCAGGATCATCAGTAGCTGACTTTGGAGAGAAAGCATCTCTGCTGATGCCTTGATTTGGACATTTCACTGCCTCGGAACTGTAAGCTTTTGCCCTAAATAAGATTACCATTGTAAAAGCCAACCCATTTCTGGTACTTTGTTTTGCATAGGCAGCCCTGTGGCAAACTAAGACACTGTCAAATATTTGTTCTTCATTTCGCCTTCTTTGTCTCTTTTTATACATAATGGCAAAGATTATTAAGTACACAGAGTGCATTGGATAAACTTGCACAACAAAGTTGGTGGAAATATTTTGATAATTTTACTGCTGTGGCATAAATAACCAATGAGAACTTTAAATTTAATAAAGTAATCCTTGTTCATTCTGAACTACTATAAAGTGGAGAACCAGGTCAATCTTCTAGCTATCAAATGCCAAAAAATCACATTTAGATTTAAAAACATCCTTAGAAAGCTTCGTTGTTGAATGCTAACATGTTTTATGTATCATTTAAACCTTAGTAAGCCACTGTTAAAAAGAAACATTTAGATTAAGAAATCAGTAATGGTTTAATGCTTTTAAAGATGTTTGCTATATCTCATTTAAAAAAATTATAATTGTGCATTGTTTGCTAACCTTTCCAAGCCTAACGAATCCAACTCTGAATTCTCAACCATAATGAAACAAACTTAAATAAGTGGTTCCTGCAAGATTTAAAATAGTGGAAATTGTACCTTTAGTTTTTGCTGCATTTCAAGCTTAATGAATACAGAATTTTTTTCACTTGCAAAAATTGTTTATGGTTTTATATAGTCATTGAAATTTTAGACAAAGAGCTATTAATCTATAGTTTCCTCATCCAGAAATTATTTTATTAATGTTTTCAAAAAATTAATCCCCATTTAATGAGCTGTTTTTATGCCCAGCACTGGGCTAAGGAATTGTGATAATCTAGGGCTTGTCCTGCTGAAAAACCTTAAATAAGGTCCATAATTCAACTCCTTATAGGGTCTTCAAAGAACTATAGGACCCATGAAAATATTTAGACTAGTTTTTGCCAGATACATATTCCACTGTTCCCCAGTTCCATTCAAAGAGGAGAGTAGACGCTCAACTACTTTTAATTCCTGGACGTAACGTGAATTATGTTACTTCCAGCCCTTCACACCTTCCCTGCTCCTGTACAACTCTCCTATGTTCTGCTTCCATCACCCCTAACTCTCACTCATCTTTCAAGTCTGGAAAAGTGCTCCCATGTTTCCTTCTTTAAACTAAACAGAAGAATTAAAATTGGCTTTGCAAGTAAGATAGGTTTTTTTTTTTTTTTTTTTTCTTTTTCAAGGGAAAAAAGTATGTATGTATGTATGTTTGTTTTTCTATGATGATGGGAACTGGCTTAAAAATATATATAATGATGTCTCAGTTTCACCAATACCATAATTTTTCATAGACTTAGCTGTGCTCACAGAGATTTGGTAAATGTCCAAGGTTCTGTAGAATTGACAAAGAATGCTCAGGTCCTATCTGCCAGCTACCTAACTGGTCAGCTCACCACAGTTCCCGAAGATTTGAACATGGCCTATGGAAGGAGTTGAATAATGGATGGATAACTCTGCTCCCCAAGTAGAGAAAGAAAAAAGACTCTCATAGAGGTAACCAGCTTTGCAAAGATTTCAGCATATGTGTGAAGCCAATTTTATTGGAGTATAATATAGAAGGATTGTGGGTATCAAAAGAAACAATGTAAGTGAGAGGGTTTTGAACACCTCTGTCACAAGGCCACTGTTAGTAAATAGAAACATTCATGTGAAGTGTTCTGCAAATAAAAGATTACAATTAGTAATTACTGTATTTTAGTACAGCTAAAATAAAATAGACTGTGGAGCAGAAAATTAAAATAGGTACTAATTCCTCTTAAACCCTTTTGGAATTGTCTCTGAGAATGCTAAACCATTTCAGACATACTTTTTAAGAGGTCTGTATCATAGTGGGTATCAACATTTTAAAAATGTTATCACTTTCCTGATTGCAGTCAAATAGCACACCCTTTTTTTAGGCTTCAAAAATGACCTGGAAGTCATTTTAGGTTCCTTCCCCATCTTGATCCATAAAAGCTCATAGCTATATACTTTTTCTTTTCCCTTTGGCATTACCTTAAGTGTGCTTATCATTTTTTCACTACTAAACTATTTTAATAGTTCTTTAGATGATAACCTGCTTTTAGCCTCTCTTTAAAAATGCTTCAATCCACCTTTCCCATAAATTGCTATTCAAAATGCAATGATGTATCTTTTAGTATTTCACTTAGTTTTAAAATATTCTACCTTATAAGTAGGAGAATAAGACAAAGGAATAAAACAAAGTGGAAGAAAGTAGTAAAATTATTATTATGGAATAATGGGATTGCTTACAATTTTTAAAGAGTTCATCATGTTGTTAGAATTAATGAGTGCTTTCAAATAAGAGCTACAAAATGAAGTTAAAAATCAATGGTTTCACGAAAGTTCATGAGAACAGTTGTATGAGCTTCTGGTCTTCAGTCTAACTACAGGGCTTTCTACACACCAAGAGTTGTGTTGGGAATATGTGTCACTCCAAATGTTCCTCATTACCATCCCTGAAACCTCCCATTCCAAAGAGGCATAGTCAACTACAATAAAGTCATAGTCTTTGCCCCAAATCCAACTTGTTTTATTGTCATGAAACCAATAGTATCTCTTTCTGGTATTTCAGAAGAGCTTCTTTTCTTAAGTTTACATAACCAAAAGTCCTTGGGAATGATTTTCTCAGGATAAAGAAAATCTGAAATAAAGATTTCTTGATTCTTTCAGTCAGAATTAACAACGTCTTGTGATCCTACAAGACAGGATTTTGATTTTCACTTTTATCTACCAAGATATCATTAAACTTGGGGTCACATTCCATTCTAGGTAAAACATTTCCAGTGGTCTCTCACAGTTTTTGGGGTCTGCAAAAAATGTATGAGTCCCATCAGTTCAAGGTTATACCTTTACCAGAATGTAGGAAAATGGCTGGTAAGATCTGGAATGGATTTTTGAATCTGAGTCATAAAACCAGTTTGACTAAAATGAAGAAATTCTAAAAGAAGACCAATGAGGTTTCCTCCTATTATCTCCAGAAAATTTGTTTTATTTTCACTGAGATAAACAGTAGAATGCTATGGTTGACCAATGAAAATGAACCATTCATTGATAGATCTTTTAGTTCCTCCTAAATATAGGATAACATTTACAACCAGACTCCACTAGGATGTTAAAAGATTTTTGTTAAACAAGTAAATGTGTTCACTCTGATGATTCTGAATGTCTCTAATTATTACTTCACATGTGGGTAATAGAGTTCCGATGTCCATTTAGGTAGTTTTCTCTACCGGAATTAAGTTTTATTTTCTGCCTGTGGACGGTGTTTGATAATCAGCTGAACACATTTTATCTCTATAGTATAATAAAACTTTAGTCCACTGTGTGTTTCATAAAAATCTAATGTCATTGGCATAATGGCTTATATTCCAGTTGGAACAAATTATTACCATATTTTGAAATATTTACGTGTGCTGTGCTTGGCATGGGGTGAATTTAGGGGCAGTAAGGGAAGAAAAGGAAACAGTATAGAAATAGAAAAAGAAATACAGAATTGTGAAAGAATCCCTTCCAGGCTGCTATTATTGCTCTAATGTCATATGAAAAAAAACCTTTATTAATATGACCAAAATGTGCAGAATCCACAGAGCTGAAGATAGGAAGAGATATTGCCATAAAATTAATTTTTATAAAGATCATTTAACCACCCTTCAATATACTAAGAAAAATATGATTATATAGTTTAAACATAAAATGATGATGATAATGCTGCAGTGTTAAAAAGTTAAAGCAATGTACATGCTATTTTAATTGCATTTATGAATGGTTTGATGATGACCTTTGTAACCTGTTACAGAGGGATTCAAAATTCACAAAGTATATACATAAATACTCCCAGGGTAGAGAAGGGCTCAGAGAAAGCAAATTATTTTATTCTTCCAGGCTTAAGGTATTTTAAGAGGGTCCAAAATAACTGATCAAAAAGCAAGTACATAAAAATGTGCAATCAGATAACTAAAAGAAAAGGAATTGCATATATTATCAATAGGGAAAGGAATTAATGGCGTTTGGAATCTATGTTAGTTGGTAAAGAAATGACAGAGCAGATAAGGAAAGAATTACCATGGTCAAGGGAGTAGAATTCTTGATGAGTTCAAAAAATTCCCATGTCTACATTTGACATCTCCCCACTATTTAATTTGGTCATTTCAACTATGTTTTGATTAAATTGATTAAATTCCCATCGAATGTGAAAACTTGGAGTCACCAGCTCTCATTCCTTTCCTCTCCACAGTTTTATTAGCTATCTACTGCTACTTAACAAATAACCCCAAAGCCTAGTGCTTTGAGACAATATTCCTTTAGTTCATGATTTGTGGGTCAGCAGTTTGAGCTAGGCTCAGGTGGGTGGTTTAACTGTGGGTCTTACTTGGGCTGACCCATGTCTAGGTGGTCAGCTACTGGTCAACGGGTTTGCTCTGCTCTGCGGAGGTGGCTGTCTCTCTCGTGGTACAATAAGAGGGATTGGACCATTGGCCTGTCATCACTCAGCAGGATAACCTTGGCTTGTTCCAAGAATGAAAGAACAGAAGTTGCCCTGGCTCTTAAGGCCTCTGCCCAGAGTGGGCATAGCGTCACTTCTGCCACATTCTGTTCTTCAAAGCAAGCCACAGACCAGCTCAGAGTCAAAGAGTAAGGAAATAAAATATACAAGAAGAAAGGAGCTGTAAGGAATTATGGTTTGGGAAAGTAGAAAAAGGTTTTGAGTCCCAGCTCTGCCCCAGGGAAACTGAACCACCGTCAATATACACCTGTTTAAATGGCAGTGGCAGGACTGAGGCTCAGGCCTGTTGACTTCCACTTTAGTCCTTTCTTCAATATCAACATCATTCACAAGGTATTATATAGATCAAGATCAGTTCATTGTGCCTCTTCAATGATGGTTCCTAGGAAAACATAAACTAAACCAGGGGTTCTTAACCAGGGTTCTGTGGACCCAAGAGTCTGTGGAAAGATATCAGGGGGTCCATGAGCTTGAATTGAAAATTAAAAAAAAGTATTATTCTTGTGGGGACGTGTTGGTGCGGGTGTGATATATTTATTAAATAATAAACAGTATAGTGTGGACTTAGTAAGGGGTTCGTGGTTTTCACCTGACTGGTAAAGGGATCCATGGAAGAGAAAAGATTAAGAACCCGTGAACTAAACTGTCTTTGGGTTATAATCTGCATTCAGCTTCCCTGAAAATTTTTGAGACCTTTTTTCAGAATTCTTTGGGTACAATCAGCAATGCGTACTAGAAAATATAGACTTCAGCATAGTAACAGAATCATCCTGGGCTGAAGTGTGAACCCATTGTGGGCAAGAATATGGTCATTTGTAAGACATGTTTATATTTTCTGTTTCCAGGTTCACAGTAACCTACCTAAATTCACAGTAGGCAGTTACAGTAGACTCCACGGTGATCCTGTAAAGATGGCCACGTCCTAAACCCTGGTATCTATGTGACAAAAGAGATTTTGTGGATGTGATTAAATTAAAGACCTTGAAATGGGGAGAGTAGCCTCGATTATCTGAGTGGGCTCAATGTAAACACAAGGCTCCTTAGAAGAGGGCAGCAGGGAGAGTCAGAGTCAAAAAGTTGAGGACAGAACCAGAGGTTGGAGTAGTGTGCCTTGAAGATGGAAGAAGGGGCCAGGAACCAAGGCACACAGGGGGCCTATAGAGGCTGGAAAGGATAAAGAAACATATTCTCCCCTGAAGCTTCCAGAAAGACAACAGCCCCGCCAATGCCATCTAGGTTAGGCTGACCCCAGCATTCTGTGCTTGAGTTAAAATAATATATGATAGCAGTGAACATTTTGTTAGTAACAGTCCTCAATTCATCTCTCTTTAATCTCACTACTTCAATTTTGTTTTCTGCTTTATCCCAATTTCTTCTGTGTCATCATTCTGGAATTCCTTTCTACTCTTTTCTATTGTATATCATCTTAATGTGTCTTCTTCATTCTGCTTTTTAAAATTTAGTCTCTTGTTTTGGTGAGTGTATTCTTCAGTTGTGTCTTGAAAAAGCAGCTGAAAGATAAAAGTTTAAGAACTGCTCAGTCCAAAAGTATTGTCATTCTAACATACTTGAATAATTTTTTTTTTTTATTATCTGAGTATAGTACTCTGGATTTTAAATAATTTTCCCTTGGAATTTTGAAGACGTTGCTTTAAGATTCCTGATGTTCATTTTATGTAACTTTCTCTTTTCCATTTTTCAGTATCTTATAGAATCTGTTCTTAGTAAAACCATAATAATCTTTTACTGTTTATATTTATTTGTGTTATCCTGAAATTAAGCACAGTTGTCTGGGGGCAGGAAGAGATTATTATTACTCTCAGCAGTAACTGCTTTGGTTTCCCCCCCGACCCAATTTCTTTCCTATTCTAGGGGCATGTGATAACAGCCATATAAACAGATCTACAAATAATAGGAGGCGGGGAGGATCATACTTTAGGTGAAGAACATTGAAAATCTGAATCTGGGAGCTTATATGCACACTGCTGATCCCCTCCTCTTCTGGGGGAAGCCAAGTCTCTTGATCTTCCCTACATTAACAAAATTCTCTTTGGATATAGAAGGGAAGTTTCCCTACTTCTCTCCATCTGGTATACAAATAAATGTCTTCAGGGAGGGAGATAAGTATCATTGAGCTTACATACCCTAAAATGCCTCCAGGGCTACAGGTCTCATCCTCATTTATAAACACATGCTACTAGGAGGTAAAGCTCTCAGAATGATCTCGCACTTTCTGTTCATCCTGTAACTTTCTAGGCTTGACTCTTGACCTGGTCACAGTAAAATTTGCCCAGAAAGTGCTAACCATGCAGACACCTAAAACTATTCACTTTCCGACAATCCTATGTTTCTGAGTTGCATTTTATCCCTCACATTGTCAATCAGAGGGCTTGTAGTAGGTTGACTAATGTCCACCCAGCACTGAGAATGCAACCTTATTTGGTAATAGGATCGCTACAGCTATAGTTAGTTAAGGATCACCCACATCTAGGAGCTGTCTGTGCACCCAAAGATGTCTTTGTAAGAAGAGGTTGGGACAGGAAGAGACACCCAGAGAAGAAGGCTCTGTGGAGATGGGGCCTGAGATTGCAGAGAAGCAGCCACGAACCAAGGAACACTTACCTGCCTAGAGCCCCCTGAAGCTGAAAGAGGCAAGGAAGGACTCTCCCTTAGAGCCTTCGCAGGAAACATGGTCCTGCTGACACCTTGATTTCAGACATCTGGCCTCCAGATCCAAGAGGGAATAAATTCCTGTTGTTTCAAACCCCCCAGTTTGTGGTAATTTGCTATAGCAGCCTGAGGAATCTTGAGACATGCCCCTTTAATCTGGGAACACAAGTCATTCATTTCTGAAAAAAAAAATTTCAATTATTATTTCCTTCTCTTCATTTGATCTGTTCTTCCTTTTGATCTCCTATCAGTTGAATGTTGCACCACCCAGACGAGTCTAGAATACCTTTCAACTCCATGGTTTGTGAGTTGTCTCTATATTATACATATATACTGTAAATATATTAAGCAGTTATGGTGTTACCTCTTGGTAGGTAAGTCCAACCTAGAAACTGAAATGTGCTATCCGTTTAGAGTATATAGATTTGCAAAAAAAAATTGAATTGTTATAAAATATATCATTTTAAGATATCTGCTTGAGTCGCTATTTTTTATATTCAGGATTCTATATCTGGGTTAAAATCTTAGAGGAAACTGTATGTTTAGATGATGGAGGTCATAATTCCTGATATTTCTATCCTTATTTTATTCCTAGGAGCCTGATACTTTTTAATATTTTAGGTTCAGATGATACCATGATTATTTATAGTATCTGTGAAAGATTCCCAATTTACCTATAGAGCACCAGGTACTTAGACACTTTGTATTTAAGTGCCTAAATTCTGTTTGCAAATAGGTGAATGTTGATGTGCGGTTCTTATAATCAACTGTGCTAAAAGTAATTTTTTTTTACAAATGGTAAAATAATGCCTCATAGAAATATAAACCATGTTAAAGATTGTTTTTAATGCATTGCTCTTGTGGGAACCGGTAAGATGTTAAAATCAGTTGCAAGTAAAGAGGCCTACATTTATATGGAGTAAGGAGAGTTGCAATGAATTTATATATAAATGTGAAACAGGCTCTTTCCTCGGAAGGGAGAGAAGTCATTTGGCCACCCTGACAAAATTTATTTGCATGTCGGGAAAATCATTTTGCATAGCTCTCATTTTTCTACAATATCTTCAAATAGCTCAAAAGGCAAGGGAAGGTAGAATCAGGTAATCGGAAGGTTGTGCCCTAAACAATGCAGAGTGTTTCACTGGAGACACCCAACAATCTTTTTTGCTTTTTCTAGATTTGTTAACACCTAATTTTGCTGGTTTCCAAATGATTTGTTTGGCCTTAGATATGTTTGGTCCTTCATTCAGCAACTAGGGAGTCTCTGTATATTCAGTTATTTATATATCTGGAGATACATAAGATTAATAAGTTTTGGCTCCAATCATAAGGATCTCAAAGTCTAGTGCAGTGACTCAGATATGAACAACCAGTCCCACTGCAGAGGACACCCAGAGCTGGAAAGATCCTAGAGCTCTTCTCCCCTTAACCCATTGACCTCCAAATGTGAATCAACAGGGTGTGTCCAAATGTGGAATTGTAGGCTTGTTTTTTTCATATGTCACTTTGGAACATATTTTCCCCTTATTTTCCTCTCTATGAAAAATAATGTCTTGCCCATATCTGGATATAGGTTTCATGACTCACAAAGTTTTAAGACAAAGAAAGCCTTCATATAGCAACTAAAATCTCTCTCAACCCAAGGAAGGAGGAAAATAGAACAGTTATGCATATTAAAGAGTGTGTGCTTTTCTTTTGGAAAGTACTCAGTTTTAGAACATTTTTCGTTATACTTAAATGTACCGCAATAGTCTTACTGAGATACCTAATTAAAAGCTGTAAATCACTTTTAAGGTTCTGGGTAGTTGATTTATTTAGAGTAAAAGAATCATACAGGGAAAGTTATCATTGGAGGTCATTTTTGGTACAGTCCCATTTACTCAGGAACAAAATTAAGATTTACAGTGATTTGATCAAGACGTAGAGAGGATATTGAAAGCTGTAGAATATACTTTGATATCAAAGACAGAGCTGAATTCTCCAGAGAAAGGCTTTTAAAGATGACAAGTATTCAAAGAGCTTTTAGAGAAAATCAGCATTGAGCATAAGACATAAAATACACACATGAATGCATGCACACACTAACCAGCCTTGATTGTAGTCCACACCATGGTTGGAAAGAAGAGAATGAAGAGTTCCCAGAAAGATTTAAGTTGGATTGATTCCTGAAATATTAATAGCAGGATCAGGTAAAGGTGAAAGTTCTATGAGTTGGTCACTGAGCTTAATAGAGCTTATTTGGCACCACACCAGAATCTAAGCTGTATGGGGCAAAAAAATGCAGTGCAATGATTTTATTAAACTAATTGAAGATTACATTTTAACTTAGGTTTTAATATTGAAACATTTAACAATGGCAGGGGGAACTGTTGAGACTGCACTATTTGTGATAGCTATTTCATTGAATTCAACAGACAAATGTTGTAAATTGGCTATGCCAGGCATAGGCCTGGATGCCATGGAGAAAACAGGCATGAGAAAGTCTTAGTCTTTACATTCTATTTGCTCATAATCTAGCAGGAAACAGGAGTCTTAGTAATAACAGTGTAATAGCAATACAGAAAATATTTACACAGAAATTGTGCTTTGTCTGACACTGTTCTAATTGCTTTACATTTATAAATTATTTACAATAACTCCATGAGGTTGGAAAGGTGGGCACTTAGCTAAACTTGATAACATGAGATAATATGGGGTCTTGATTGCTCTTAGAGCTTGAAGAATGCCAACATGTCAACTGAAAGGGATTGGATGTAGATGTACATAGCTCTGAGTTCACTTAGTATCTCTGCCCTTTAATGTGCCTGTATTTTGGACTTTCACTGGAACCCTCTGCTATTTAGTTGTGGCATCAATAATTAAAATAGGATAATAATGTCAACCTTTTTTAAAAATTTGAGTTAAATATTTGTGTAAAACTCCTGATCCATAGTTAAATCTTAATAGAAGGAAATTTTATTATTACTTAGGTAAGTGGATTATGGAAACATTGAGAAAGGGGATGATAATTGGTCTATAAATGATTTCAACAAGGGAAATCACAGACAGAGGCATGTGAGAATGAAGTAGCATCAGGTGCTATGAACTGGCACATACAAAGCATGCTGGTTATAGTGAATTGTTTCTTTTAATTATAGCAAAAGGGATGGGAGGAAGAATGGTGAGCATGAAGTCTGGAAAGAGAGTATGGCTGCTCATCCCAGAAGGCCATGCTTCCTCTTTGGCGCTCCTTAGAGCAGGGGTTGGCAAACAGCTGTCCATGTCTTTTTTACGTGGTCCACAAGATAAGGAAGTCCTTACATGTCTAAATGGTTGGGAAAAAATCAAAAAAAGAATACATAGGGATACATGAAAATTATATGGAATTCAAATTTCAGCATCCAGAATGTTGTTTAGAGCATTGTCTGCCACTTATCTAAACGTTCTTATATGGAATCTCAGGTAAGAATTAAAACTGCTTTCTCGGATCAATTCCGTGAAGATTTTCATGGCAAAGGACAATATGCTGACTGTTTCTTTTTTGTCGTCGTTTTTCTCTCCCTCACTTTGGCCATCAAGATGCTCAGGGGCAAATGTAAACTTCAAATATAATGCTCTTGTGGCTTGGATATCTGCAGTCCACTTTTTTCTAATTCATTGTTTTGGAGGCCCCTCCATGCACTAGCATCCTACTAGGTGCTGGGAATAGGAGAGATCAACAGAACAGTGTGGGCCTTACAATCTAGCAGATGAGACAGACATTAAACACACGTTTCAGCAAGTGCTGTGGTCTAGATATTATAAATATATTTTGAGTATTGTTTTATATATTTTTCCCTTCAGGATTAACTGGAGTTGAGCTCTTTATATATTATATAACTCCATTGTTATAAAACATATATATGCTATGTAAATTTTAGTATAATGTTTTATAGAACATAAATTTTAAAATATATAACATAGATATATATCTATATAACTGCATTGATTTTTTAATTTTAATTGGCATCAAATCCTTTGTGGAATCAGCTGGAATATATGCATGCCTAGTATGTACATACTTAAAAGCATTACATTTTTTTAAACATGTCAATTTTATTGACACATAGAGCATACAGTTCATCCGAAGTGTACAACCAATGGTATTTGGTATAATCACATAGTTGTGCGTTCATCACTTCAATCACTATTAAAGCATTTTCATTACCTCAATAATAATAATAAACAAAAACAGACAAACAAGAAAATTCCTCACCTCTTAATCTCTTTATGCTTCCCCCACTGTACATAGCTGCTGTATTATATTTTAGCTCATTTTTCTTAACTTTTTCATTAAATGCTAGCAATTAAATATACTTTATAATTGGCAGTATATCTATACATTAGCTAAGTTCTTTTCTCATTTTAGTTATTTTTGTTTTATATCATCCAGTGCAAAGGAATATTTGGGGGCTGTTTTCCAACAGCGAGATGGGGATTGAAAGTCTTAAAAAGCTGTTTCTCTAGGTATCCATAAAAGAAAACAAAGGTTGTTGTCATCAACGCTGTCTGCATGTTGTGCATATAGTTCTTTTTTTCCACAGATGGTCCTTCACTAGTGCAGTATTTCAGCTGTCTTTACGATGTTCTTAAGCTACCATACAGTTTGATTCGGGTCACAATTTTTGAGGAGATATTTAGGATATTAATCTTCTTGGAAAATTAGTTCCAAAATAAAGATTCTGGAATATAACTGTCAACCATCTACTAAAAGTACAGAGGACTGTAGAGTGCACTGAGGAGGGATCACAGACGTCGTGCATTCAGACTGCACAGCTTCCACTTGCTACCCCTGGTGCTGCCGGCTGCATTTTGAGCACCTGAAAGCTTGGGATCCTAATGAGGTCCCCCACATCCGTGAAACTGACCTTTATATTCTGTGGAAAGTTGTGTATTTTCTTCCCTTGTAATGCGTACCCCTGGGTCGTGCGGTTAAATTACATGGTTGAAGAATATTACGTTGATCTCCCTGGAGGAAACCATTTTTCAATCTTATCAGTTGTCTTTTAAATCATATTCTAAAGACCTGTATTTATCCAGGCAATGTGTGGCAGCAGAGTGGATTAAGTTAGCTTAAAAGCACTTACCATTGTCTAAGAGCTAGAAAAGCAGTGGGATTCTGACTGGCATTATTATTTATTATTTTTGATGGTGCATTTTCATGGCAGAGTCCTTTCTGTGCTTATTGACATTCATAGATGAAAAGACTGCTATACTGACTATTTAATTGGTAATTCAATTTTCCTAATAACTTTCTTTGTAGGAACTGGATTTTGAAGCCAAAACAAGTTATACACTACGGATAGAAGCCGCAAATAAAGATGCTGACCCTCGCTTTCTAAGCTTGGGGCCGTTCAGTGACACGACGACTGTGAAGATAATTGTGGAAGATGTGGACGAGCCTCCCGTGTTCTCCTCACCTCTGTATCCCATGGAGGTGTCTGAAGCCACGCAAGTTGGGAATATCATTGGCACTGTAGCAGCTCATGACCCAGATTCTTCTAACAGCCCTGTGAGGTAACAGCTCCTTCCTCTCCTTTTCTATGATTTTCTATGATCAATGTGCCTTTATTCATAAAATATGTTTCCACATTGTGATGCTTTGGCTCATACCAAATAAAAACCAGTTTTATACATGTATCAAGCCAGAGTAGCAGAAAAACACAACATTTTACTAATTAAAAAATGTGCCACCTGATTATCCAAGGCCATTATTATGTAGCAATGTTTTTACAAAAGCCATTAATATCCACAAGCCACAGAAGATGTTTCTATTAAACCAATTATCCTGAGCCTCTTTCAAAGCAAACTATGTTCAAAAATGAAGTGATGCATATCCTAGTTGTAGGGTAAATGTGTATATTAGGAAAAGAGCTGTATAAACCATTTAAATTTGGAATTAATTTTTAACCAAACCACCTTTCAGTGTGGTCCATTTAGATAACACACATTTGTCCAGTTTATTATTTCTACTTACACAAAGTAAAATAATACCTTTTTTATGCATAAGGAAGATTTATAAAGATGTCCTTTCAGTGACCTGTATTTAAGTGAGAATATTTTGGTAGCCAGTTAATCTTTTAGAACTAACGAAATGATGACACATAAACATTTGAGAATGTCCCAATATTCCATTTTGCACTTTTACCTGTAACATATCTTCTGAGATCTACATGTATGAGTGTGCATAGCTGTTGGAATGAATATCATAAATTTAATGCATTTGAAATAAAATGTGCCTTGTTTTAAGTGCCTTGATTTGGATTCCTAAATAATATACTTTACTTTTCAATGTGAAGGTTTGATTTTGATGATAAAAACCCTAAGATACAAAAAAACAAAATTTTATATCCAGATATGTCAGCTTATAAGCTCACTGTAAACTTTCACAGATTTAACTGATATTTAACAAAGGCAAGTGCTTTTGAGCTAAGTTCTGAACTAAGTCTGGACATTGAATGCAAAGTGCCATGAAAAAAATATATAATTTATATAATTTTCAGTTAAGAAAAGCTCATAACCTTTTTCCCCAAAAATATTAGGCTGACTTTGGCATATATATATATATGATATTAGATAATTAGTGTTCTCTTTTGCCTGATATTGATATCAGAATCAAACCAAAAGCAAGTTAAGATTAACTAGTCATTAAGAATTAAAGTAATACGCATTATTCCCTTAGCTATAACAAAAAGTTCAGGATGTATGGATGGCTATACTATTTTTAATGTAGTGATCACAAACCATTCTGGGATATAATCTTCTATGTATTAGAATATCTGTGCATCACAAATGTACCAGACACATAGAATGAGCCTTCCATTTCTCCCTGTATTAGCCAAGCCTTCATTGTCAAAACAGTCGACTTAAGCTCAGCTCCACCTACTAAATTATGAATTGGACAGTCACGTTGACTTTGACACACTTAAATTTGGGTTTTCGTTACAGCCACATGTCTCTTGGTGACACACTTTAATTTCCTGCTTTTATGAACAGTCAACCACAAAACAATTGTAGGTATGAATCAGCTACTTAGGTTAGTCTGATTGCTACTTAAATCAATTTATTTAACAGGGAGGAAAAAAGAGGTGGTCTCGGGAATCTGGGCATTTGGAGAGAGAAGGGGACATACTAATGCATATCGTAATTTAGTACCTAAGGGAATGAGATGATTTAAGATAATTTTGATTTATTGTATTGATATTTTTATTTTGTTTCCTAATTTTCCTCTCCCCATCTACATGTGTGTCATCTTTGAAACCTTTTCAAATAAAATATTTCATTTTCTATGATATTTTACTTTACAGTAGTATTATATGATAATTTGGGGAAGAAGAAGGAAGAGTATCCCAAGTGGATGGTAACTAGGATTAGAGAGATTAAAGTAAACTCCATGTCTGCTCCTTTAAGCACAGAGATAGAAAGGGTCAAAGGCTGGTGATTTGGGAGGTAAAGATTTCTCTAACCTTTCTCTAATCGATGAAAGAGCAGCTGGCTAACAGCATTATTTTTACCTTGGTTTTATTTTTATAAAAGTAACAAAGGTAGTCTGAAAGTTCAAAGTAATACTAGCTTACATCATTTTCTGTTACTTAAATCTCACTGATACAGAGACATTTTCAAAATGATCTAAAATGCTACATTTTTGTGAGTTTTTCTTTTGCATTTGATAACTGTAGGATTAATTTCTTGACTTATGTTTAATATTTGCATACGAGGAAACCTGCCTTTCTTTTACATTATTTTTAATAAGATCAGCACATTCATTCATAGTTTATATTCTTCTGGATTCATCTATCACGTATTTCTCTTCCTGCCCTATTATGATCTCCTTTAAGAGGTCACTGCCTTCATTTCCTAGTTTGGGGAGTAGGTGTTTACTTCTGTGCAGTTTTTAGAAAATTGGCCATCTTCCCAGGCCTGCTACTTGCGGAATGACCTGGCAGCTGTCACTTCACCTCCAAATTTTCCAGAAGCTCTTTTGAGGTTTAAATAAGGAAGGGAAAGTAACTGATGCTTTTGAACTATGAATTATGGCTTAGATATGAGGAATTATTATCATTATAATTGCTAATATAATACATTGTTTTTTATGTCATTTTTACTTTTCGGTAATGTAATAGAGCCAATGAAAAGAGATGTACCTTATTTGTGACTCCACTGGCATTTCTCATTGAAAGAAATTTTATGTGCACATATATTCCAGTATATGGAAAATATTACTTTGTTGTTTGATGTATGCAAAGATGTATTTTTTATTGGGCAATTGGAGAAACTATCAAAATGTAAACCCTCCTTCCGCCTCTGCCAGTGGATGGGTAGATAGCAGTCTTGTGGGTCCCTAGAAACAGTGAACCTCCAGATTGAGATGGAACCTTACAATTGTGGACTTTGTACTTCTGCACTCTAGAAGTATTGTAGTTCTTTGAGGAATGGAAAAGCACAATTTGTTTCATTTTCATTGTTTAAAATTAGGGCTAAAATATTTCAATTGTAAAACAGCATGGAAAGTTGGATAATTAGTGTTTGAATTATTGACATTATTTTGTGGTATAATACCAAAATCTAGCATATGTCACGTATGTTGGGGATATTTACTGACATACAGGGCAAGAGATTAGGATTCTAGAAAGAAATATATTTACTTATCTCCACTAAGACTAAATTGTGATCCTCTCCCAACATGATCCTTGCCTCACACGGCATCGTTTCTTATTTCTACCTGCTCTACTAAGGCATCGCACAAAATCCATGCACATCTCTTGTCTGTGCATGTTGCCCTTTCCTTAACAGAAGACAGGGGCATCTGTACCATGGGAGGAAATATAATAGTAAAAGGAGGAAAGATTAAACAAAGGCCTTGTGAAATGTTGTGTAGACTTTATAGCTTACCCACCATATAGATAAGCTTACTTAACACAACATTTCACATGTACTTTGCTTTTCTCTTTTCCCATATGGAAAGTAGAAGCTGTAGTTAAAGCCCAAGGTGGAAATTGGTGATATTTGAGATTACTTATTTAAAAAAAGAAAAGGAACAATTTTTAAAGTGAAAGTGGGTAATTGAGGGCAAGCATGATTCTACCTTTTTCTTTCATGTAGTTGCATGTAAATTTTGGTCGTGAATACCACAGATGATGATTTATCTTTTGAACTTGGAAACAAAGATTGTGGTCTGCTGATTCTGATCATCTTTCTGAATGGAAAGGACTTCACTAGTGTGAGGTTCTCATAAACAAATTGTTAAAAATTAAAAGGGCAGCATAGAGCCTAGAGAACAATTCATTTCTCTGTCAGCATTGATGGGATGATCAATGAATCAACATGTATTTATTAAAAACCTGCTCTGTGCAAAGCCCTAGGGAATATTCTGATAGGAAAATGAAGATGAATAAAACATTTCCTCTCACTTCCAGGAACTTGCAATCTGGTTAAAGAAATAAAACCCCATAAAACGTTAAACAATACTGAACAAAAAAAGATGCCAGAGCTTTAACATGACAAATTATGAGGTAATTATAATTAATGAAGAGGACTTCATTTGAAGGAGCGATAATAAAAGCAGATTTGAGGAATAGCAGGATTTGGACAAGCCAAGGAAATATGATGCAAAGTCTGTTTAGGTTTTCCATAGTTATTTCCTAGGAGTCTATTGCTATATTATGAAATCAGCAAATTCATATCTGTAGGCACCACAGCAAGCCCAAAATCCCTACGCTAAAAATAGCCAGTGAATTGAAACATGATTTACTACAAATGAGATCAGATGTGAAGAAAGGTGACTTAAAAAGTAGCAGTGATCATTTTCAGCATTTATAACAATTTAGAACTATATTTATATTTATGTTTAAGGATGCCAAGATGATAATATTTATCAGCAGGTTCTTTTGCATTCCCGTTAATGTATGTCCTCAGGTAAAAGATGATAAAATAGTATCAGATATCACACTATGTAGTGTGACAGATTGATCACATTTGAAATGTTTTCATAATTTGGTGTATATTGTTTAAAGTAGTTTGCATGCATGCACATGTTTGTACATGTTATTTAATGTAAATTATTTGCATCTGACTATTATAAGAAACTTAGCAAGCTGGTAACATTTAAAAATAGTGTTGGCAGTAGATTTGGTTAATTTGAAAAGTAGCAGAAATAAGTTCTGTGGGAAAATGAACTGTAATGTATTTCAAAAAGCTCCTTGGCTCAACATAATATCACTAAGAATGAAGGAAAAAGTATATGTTCAGGTATGGTAAAAATGTAAAATGTGATTTGTATAGACTTAGTATACTTAGTATCCAGAGATAATTTTCAAAACGTGGTAAGTAGGAAATTTCTAATTTTTAGCCATTTTTCTGTTTTTCATTATATTGCTTGTAACCTAAAACTCTGCTTTTGGAAGACTCCAGGTAAAATCAATTTATTGAAAAGTACATTTCTCCTGACTTCTCCCTTGCTGTACTTTCCATACTAAAAATGCTTGTTGAAGTTTGATTAATAAAGGACTGCAAAATCCATAATCATTTTTGCTATAAGTCACAGAGAACCATACATCAGATTGAAATATTAGGTACTAGCACTTTACTTAGCCTATACTAGACTCTTAAGGATTCTTTAATTGCAATCAACAAAAATTGGCCAGTTACCTGAAAAAAATAAGAAAGGAATTTATTGGAATGATTTGGGGTAACTTACAAAATCAAAGGAAAGGTTGACTTGCCAGTCTTCAGAAACAGGGGAATGAGCTTCCTCTATGGTAGTCTCATCAGGATGATGCCAATGCAGTGAACCAGCACTATGATGCCAATGGAATGAACCTTATTTTGCATATTCCTCTTTGTGCAAAGTTCACATTTCCTGGAGAGTTTATTGGCCTCTCTTGAAACGTGCCCATCATTTACTCAGGCAAGTTCTGGACATGCTGGTGAGTACCATCAAGAAGCATGTTATAGGGAGAGTTTAAACCCAAAGGAAAATTGAGTTGCCATTATCAGAAGAGGGTGTGAGGATGCTATCTGCTGTCACTGTACACTGAACTAAAGAGTTTACTTTGAAGTAATTTACTACCCATTAAAGCCCTAGAAGGGAAGCATTATTAATCCTGTGCCAAAAATAAACATGTTCCTGGTCAAGCAGTTAGAAAGTGTGTTTCCAGGGTTTCATTGAGGTTTATATCCAAACTTGTACAATCCTTATAGCTACATCTACATGCATTCACATGCATATACAACACACACCACCTACTTGAGAGAGGTTAAGGTTTCAATTCAAATGATTCAGCTATTTCTGATCAGATTTATTCATGGTCACTTATTATATTACCTTTTGCTGTTGTTTTAAGCAGTTAATCCACCCTGATCACATGCACATTCTATTTACAGACACTAACATGCAAATTGATAACTGGGTGATAAAAATGCCCCTTTTTAACTATGAAGAAGGCCATATTTATTTGTCCTCTACAGCTTTTTTGACAGCAGAAGTAGTGATAACAGGCGTCTATGAGGTACTCCCTTTCATAGCAGATGTACAGGGAGCTAAGGAGATACAGATGTATAAGACATGGCTCCAGCCCTCTTGCAGTCTAGCTGCAGAAAAGACCTCACACAGAAATACCTAAAAACTCCAATGCTAAATCTAGAAATGAGAAACCATCTTGTACACGTTTCTCCCTTTGCACATGAAGAAACAGAAGACTGCAAATGGCAAGTGAAAAGCCCAAATCGTGTAATAGGTTAGTGGCAGGGTCGTGGCAGGGTCATGGCTAGAAATACCGTCCCTTCGTTCCCATCTGCGGTTCAGGGAGCATGGGGTAAAGTGGCAAGAATCTTGCATACAGCAGATTTCCTTAGAAAGGTACACTTGCAGGTGTAATTGGGAAGGCTTACTGCTTAATGCCAGAAGTTTCTCCTACAGGACTAGTAGGACTAAGATAATTGGAAAGGAATGAAAATGAGAGTAGAGGAGGACCACGTGAGAAAGACACAGAGATGGGGATGCACGTGATACTTCATTCATTAACTAACACATCAGTTTGACTGACCTCGGGGTTTAGAGAGGAGAGCAATGGGAAAAAAGTGAAAAGAGCAGAGTCGTGGGTGGCACAGACTTAAGACGCATTCATGCGAAGAAGTATGCCAGAAAGATGGCTAAGATGCATGGCTCTGAGGCTTGGCTCCAACAAATAGCGACTCTGAGACTTTCGTTTCCAGTACCCAAAATAGACCAATAATAATACCTGTCTGCATTAGTTAGACATTGTGCTTGGCTGGTAAGAACCAAGCTCAACACTAATGACTTACTAATGAGAGGTCTGGAGCTAGGCAGTCAAGCAGGGATAATTTGGCAGTATAACGTCATCAAGGACCTTGCTTCTTTTGTCAGGCATTTGATACCTCATATTTACAAAATGGCTTCTAGATCTCTTTCCATTGTGCTCTTGCCCCAGGTGTGAGAAGGGCAAACGGGCAAAAACTAACAAACATAAACTATTGCTTGCTGAATCAGCACTTTTAATTTTTCACTTTTTGACATTCAGAGCTAAATTTGTGCCTTTATACATGATTTCATATTTGCATTTTCATATTTGTCTTCTGGTAGTCTGTATTACTTGTCTTGCCTAAGTTATAGTTTCTTGCTCCTGATTCTTATTTTCAAACGATTGCAAAAATGTATGGTTGGTTTTCAATGAGGCTCAACTCAACAACTTTCTTTTGTATCTCATTTGCTAGAACTTAGATATAAAGATACTGCCTCTGCAAGGAATGCTAAAAAGCCTTTTTCAGCTGGATACATGGCTATCTCTTTTTTAAAAAGGCTGATTTTTTTTAGTAAGAATTAAGGGGAGAAGGATTTTAGGCAGGCAAATAGAGAAGTCTCTGTCACATACAACATTACATATTTCTTTTGAGGATTAGTAAAAAATGTAAATTTATGTTTTAAAATCAATACATTCTTAAAATGGGAACGTTCTGGAGGGATAGTTTTGGGGAAAAGTTGACGAATTTGTTTTTGAACGTGTTGCAGGCAACTAGAGCATTTTACAAAAATCTCATGAAAAGGATGAAAGTTGGATATTGAGATTTAGAGCTGGCTACATAAAAAATGGATAGGGCAGAAGTTATAACTGCTCTTGCTGCAAAAAATATGGAAGTGACCTTTCTAATTGGCCCCTGAAGGAGGCCCATTATTTTAGACTGTCATTTGCGGAAACTAGAGGGTTAGGTGAGTCCACACAAAGCTCTTGGCAGCAGAACTCACACTGAACTTAGCTTTGGTGCATGGTAAGAGAAACACCAATCCTCCTTCCCTTTCCAGTTCAGCCTCCGGTGACTCGGGCACAGTTGCCAGGCCAGTGGATCCAGAACTGCATAGTGTGTCCTCACGTTTCTTTAGGGTCCTTCTTCTCTTTTGAGTCTGTCAGCCCTCCAAGATTCTAAGTCAGGGACATTTTACACTAGTCTCCCTAAAAGTGCCCATATTTTCTCTGTTTCTCTAGTCTAAGGGATTGTTTTTCTCAGTTTATTTCTCAACTATGCATTAAATAATGTTCCTTACGCAAGCTCTGGTTTTTTGGGTTTTTCTTTTTTTTGCACATCTAGAGGAGCTGGTAGAAAATAGGGAAACTCCTTTAATACCAGTGAGCTTGAGTTCTTGTGAGCCAGAAGCAGAGCAACCACTGGGTCTGCTGTAGACAGTCTGTCGACACCTTGGCTTTGCCAAGGTCTCCCATCTCTTCTCAAGCCACAACCTGATTCACTCCCCATATCTGCCCCAACTTCCTCCATCATACTTTTACATGGCAACCTGTTGGATTCCTACTAATACTACAGGTGGCCATTATTTCTTGTTTACATACTGTGTTTCCTGAATAACGTGTCACTCGTAAGTGCCTAAGAATATTTGCTGAATGCGTGAATGATTGAAGGGGAGACATAAGAGAGGAAAATCAAAATCACAAATTACCACATGTGTATGTGTATAAAGCTGTACTATTTGTGACATCTGAATATGGATTATAGTAACAAATTCATATACTTTATAAATAGAAACTATAGAGTTTTTATGATAAAGAAATAATATAAATTTGAATTATAGAAAGGCTGGTTGACAATGAGATCTTTTCTTCAAACATATAGAGGCCTTGGTTGTATATAGATCCCTATGAGGTCAGTAATGGTTGGAGACATTACACATTATTAATTCTCAGCTTTAATGTCCTTTATTCTAGTACTGTGACCTTTGCGACTCTTAATGATAGAGGCAAATGTTTTACTCATTGACTTGAGCCCAGTGGGGAATTGTGTGAGGTCATTTAGACAGATGTGTGTGAAGTTTAAAGGCTTTTTGCTTTGTGAGTCTAGAAGTCTATTTTAAAATAGTCAAATATACTCTTAGTAATCAACGTAGAGACTTGAAAAAATTAGCAATTCATATTTTTAGTGTTAGCTCCGTTGACATATGGGTATGTGGATATTAAGGTATAGTCCTCTTATCAACCATTAATAGCAATTGTTCTATTACCATTGCATAAAATAAACATAAAACTATTTATACATGTATATTGGATCTGTGTGTGTGTATATATATATATATACAGATGGCCTCTGTCACTCTTGCAATTTCCTGATCACATCAAGCATATATAACTGATAAAATCAATTATTTAGGGCAGACTGAGTTTCCTTGAGGGAATTTGAGGCAATTTACATCATCCAAAATAAATACTTCATCAGCCACATGTCATTACTTCCTCACCAGGCCTTTTCCTTATATATATCTTTTGATTATCTGTTCCTCAATTAAACAAACCAAAAATACTAGGTTCCTTTTCTGGGTAAGCACAGTCCACTTATCCCTCTCACGCTGAGTGCAACCGTTAACCTGGATGAAGTCAAAGCTTGTTCTTTGAAAAGAGCAATAATATTGATAAGCTCCTATTAAGACAGGAAAAATAATTTCTCTATGAATGTTATGAACAAAAGAGGGGATATCATTAGAATCTGTAGACAAAAAGAGGATAAATAAGGAGATACCCTGAACAGCTCTACTTACATACATTTGTCAGGTTAGATGAAATTCTACCACTTATATGAAATGGACAAGTACTTCAAAAAACCAAATAATTAAAAAAGAAATAACACTTATTCTATACAAACTTCTGGAAAATACAAGAGGAGAAAACACACACCAATTCTTTTTATGAGGCCAACATTATTCTGATAACAATCCATAACCGATCAATGTAGTGCAAGAAAATCAAACCTGGGGTCAATATTCCCCATGCAATAAATCTTCAACCAAATATTAGCAAATTAATACATAATAAAATAAAATAAATAAACAATAAAAGAATAATACACCATGACCAAGAGGAATTTATCACAGGAGCACAATTTTGGTTCAGTATTCAAAAATTAGTCAGTAGAATCTACCATAGTCAGTGACTATGAAGAAAAACTACATGACCATATCAACTGATGCAGAAAAAGTAGTTGGCAAAATTCAAAATCCAGTCTTGATTTTTAAAAAAATCTCAGCAAACGGTATAACAGAACTTCACCTGATAAAGAACATCTAAAAAAATACATCTAGCATTCTACTTAATGCTGAAAGACTGAATGTTCCTCCCCTACCCCCAAGTTTGAGAACAAGAGAAGGATGTCCATTCATCTCCTATATTCATCATCATACTGGAAATCCTATCCTATACAATAAGGCAAGAAAAAGAAATGACAGGCATGCACATTGGAAAGGAAGAAATTAAACTGCCCCTAATCTCAAAGGCATGGTTAACCACAAAGGAAATCTCAAGAAATGTACAAAACAAGAACCTAGAGAAACGAAGCATTAACTTACAAACTTGTACATGAATGTTTGTAGGAGCGCTGTAAAAACTGGAATAAACCCAAATATCTTTCAGAAGGTGAATGGATAAACAATGGTACATCCCTTCAATGGAATACAGCTTAGCAATTAAAAGGAATGGATACAATAATTTGGACGAATCTCAGGGTCGTTATGATGAGTAAAGGAAGCCAGTTCCATAAGACTATGTTCTATGTAATTCCGTTTAGGTGACATTCTCAAAAATGTAAACTTGTTATAATGGAGAACAGATCAATGATTGCTTAGACAACATAGTGGGGGAAAATGTGCCTACAAAGATATAATACAGGAGAGTTTTGTGGTGATGGAACAGTCCTGAATTCTGATTTTAGGAATGGCTGCATGAATCTACACATGTGTTAAAATTCTTGGACCTATACGTCAAAAAGTAAATTTTCCTTATGTTAATTTAATTTCGATAATAAAACACTGTGAGATATTTCTTTTGAGACTTGTTTGAAGGATACTTTAGATATCCAAGCTTTAAACCTTGAATTAGGAATGAACATGTGGAAAGATTCCTTAGCAGGCCCATCTGTATTCTGTTATGGTTAGTTTGAGAAATATTGCAATGAAGAGCTTCATAAAACTCATTATTGAGTTTAAATTCATCATTTATACTTTACTGGTAACATGTATTAAAGCTACTGTCCTGCATTTCTTCTTCTTGTGCTGTGTTACTTTTAAAAAGCCTAATAACTGTGCTCTCCTGCTTTCAAGTTAGCCCCCACCAGCATATCTGACCCTTAGAAAATGATGGAAGGAATGGTGTATGACTTCCAAAACTAGGTCATAAAAACTGTGTAGCCCCCATTCTCCTCACCCCTCTTTCTAATCGTTGTGTATAACTGGTTAAATGCAACCCTCTCTTTATATGCATATATTAAATGAATAGCCATCAACCTCAAATGGGCCATCCATACTGCTTAGCTATTCCATTATAAATTCCTTAAGGATATATTTTTTGTCCTTCCAAGAAAACGAACTCACTTCTTATCCTCAAACTCCCTGTTCTCCACTTTGTTTTCTCAGTTGATGACCTCGTGTCTTATATCCAGAAGAAAAGAGAAGCCATCAGACAATTTTTTCATCTTCCCAACACCCAAACACCTACTGCTGCACAAAGACCATAGTATCTGTTGATTCACAGTTAATTTTCTTTTCTAATATTTTCTGACACTTTTTTTCCTTTTATGTTTCTTTCATTTTTTAGTACAGCAAACTAGAAGGAGATGATTCCATTTAATAGTATTAGTTGGAGAATTTCTATGTAGATAGGAAATAAGTGTTCAAACCAGAGTGTATGTGTATTTGTTTTCAATTATTTATTTTAAAATGAGAACCTTTATCTCATCCAATTGAATAGACTGTGGGGGGAATTTGAAGATGGTGGTTAATGAGGGGAGGGTGTATTTTGTAGATGAAACTGAATAACATTGAATAAGATGGAGTATGAATGGAATTAGAATAAGAATACAAGTAGAGCAGTATTTTTTCACTAATTTTTAGATCACAGATATTTTGAGAAAATTATTTTATACACCAAAATATTTTTGCAATGTTAGGTGGTCTGTTTATACTTTGAAATACACCTCTGGAACCCAGACAAATACTACTAGGTGAGAAATACAGTAAAAAGGTGTTAAGATCAGGCTGTAATTATTAAACAAAAGACTTTATTACGTATATGCCTATGGGCAAGATGTCTACATATGCTTCATTTTCTAATACCTATAACCATGACTAGAGTTACTAAAATCTATTTTAAATTGTTTTCATCAAACAAAAAAGACTTCAGAGTTAATAATGACATATTCAGAGCCATTGTCAAGATAACTATGTTACCGTTTTCTTCTGTTTGTCAGAAAAACAGAGGTTATGAGCAAGCAAAATGGGCAAAATTTTAAACTCGGCATGCCTTTCTGTTTTAAAATGGCAGATCTTGGAAAAAGCAGAATTTGGTGATAGGCTATGCAATTAATGAAATAATTTTAGCAAACTAATCAAACATGAATATTGAAGTTTTTTTTAAAAATGTTCAATTTAGGTATTCAATCGACAGAAACACAGACTTGGAGAGGTACTTCAATATTGATGCAAACAGTGGAGTTATTACAACTGCCAAATCTTTGGATCGAGAGACAAATGCTGTTCATAATATCACAGTCCTTGCAATGGAGAGCCGTAAGTTGTAAGGTTTAAACTAAATTGGGATGGAAGATATTGGAAGTGGAGAATAGGTTCTCATGAGGGTATAAATTCAATTTGAATTATATAGTTGCTTATTTGAATTGAACAAAAATTTGAAAATCCCTAATTTTCAAGCAGCAAGATATATTCACTAGCTTTATTTGCTAATATTTACAAAATGAATTAGAGGAAGTGACTATAAAAATAGCCCTGAGTTATGTTCAGAAGGCTTCTTATTATTTTGTGGTCATATTTCATATAATGTGCTTATGTTGATATGGAGCTGGTGAAATAGAATTACCTACAAAAATCAGTAAATTGATACCAAGCCAAAGCACCTGATTTGCTTATTCTGATATTGAACTAAACTTAGTCTCTGATAAGAAAACCATTTAGAGAAGACTGCTTAATTTTATACATATAGTATATATAATTCATGTGTATACCTATATAATACATATGCATGTATGCGTGGAATACAAATGTATATTCATATTGAAATCCATGGTTTACTGGTCATTCTTCTTTAACAATGTTCTGCTCCCTTTAAAGGTACAATGTGATGAGGCTTGATCATTTCAGTATTAGAATTGTTCTTTAGAAAAGGCAAACAGTTTTGATTGATTACAATTGTTTTTTATTTAAGTTTTCTGAGTAAAATGCCAGTGGAGTAGCAACTTTACACTTAAAGTAAATGATGAGACATTTTCTTCTCTACTAGAGAATCCATCTCAAGTCGGAAGAGGCTATGTGGCCATCACCATACTAGACATCAATGACAATGCGCCTGAATTTGCCATGGACTACGAGACCACAGTCTGTGAAAATGCCCAGCCAGGTCAAGTAAGAGTCCAGAGAGCAACTTGTTCCTGGCTTGTGATTGCTGTAAAAGTGTTCAGCAGCTGTTGCCTTTGAAATTCTGCTAGCTTTAAGATAAATATATAATCAGCTTGTTTTAGCAAAACTAACACTTTGATGTGTAGCATAAACTAACATTAAAGAAACTTTAAAATTCTGGTTTAATTGGGATGTGAAATTTCCTGAAGAAGAAAAGGTAAACATTGTAAAAGCCTGTTAGCTGATTAAAGGCTCAGACCCCTTTAAGGGGAAATATATCATATTAAGCTTTGTTGGGATGTTTCCCACATTACACGGCAGAGTTTAAGTAGATTGAAATTCTAAGAATTAAGTGTAGTTCAATCTCAGTTTGTTTTTTCCCTCCTCATCCATATTCTTCCGAGTCTTGTGGTGTTTACTCGGATGGTTTAATCAATTGGTACAGCTTATTTCTGAGCTTCACAAAAGTACATTCAGCCATGAATTTTGAAAAGGACATGATTTGTTTTCCAAAGCCCTTTTTAGATTGGGTTCATACTAGTACGGCTGATCCATTTCTCACCCCCAGCTCATTCAGGAAGACGGCATTTATTATAAGGTGCAAAATTGCTTGCTCCCGCCTCAGAGAACATATAGAGCACACCAGCATAGCAACATGCTTTCATGTTTTACATTCTCTATTCCCAGGTTATCCAGAAAATCAGTGCTGTTGATAAAGATGAGCCATCCAATGGACACCAGTTTTACTTCAGCCTAACAACTGATGCAACAAATAACCAAAACTTTTCATTGAAAGATAACAAAGGTAAGTTACTGGTGTTGACACTGGAGGCGGCCATTACAGACGCTGAGCGAGTGCTTTCTCTCTCTCAGGAATGCTGATTGTGGATTTCTTTTTTAAAACTAGCAAGGACATTAATTAAAGGGTAGTGAGCCCCTCAAGTAATTTTTATCTATGGATTTGCTGTCATGAAGAAGAAGCTGCTATTTAAATCATTTTAGGCATAAAGCCAAATAGGGGAGAATGCCAGATCCATCTCACTCTGTCATTTCTTCTAGACACATGCTTCCTTATTTGTACATCAAGCTCTTTATCCAGAGGGCCAGTTAAATACCTTAGTACAGATTTTGCTCCATAGGTATAACTTGAAACATTAGGAAAATAGACCACATAATCAACCTAAATCAACTTTGTACTTAGCATTTTCAATAACATTGGTTATTCTTTTTATTTTAATGTAAAAGTAAAAGTAATACATACAAATGAAAAAATTATGCTCATGTGCAAAACGAAAACTAACAAAAATCTCCCTCTTCGCCTTGCTTCAAAGGTAAATGCTTGTATTAGTTTCCTCATTGTCATTATAGAAATATTTTTACAAATGCCTGTAACTGGATTTTTTTGTTCAATTATATATATTGACAATTATAAGAACTTTCAAAGGAGGTACAAGAATCTATTTATTGTCTCTTTTTAGACTTATAAGTTCACATGGCTTTTCATTCATGTTTATTCTAGCAGAAGGAGAAAATTTGCAGTGATACAAAAAGAGAATTGTATTCCCCAGTAGTATAGAAAATGTAATCCTTTCTTTCATTTAGATTGTATGTGTAAGTCAGGTTTCAGGACAAAACCCTTTTAAAAATAGATTTGCTAGTGAAGTACTGGTTTATCACCTAGAGGACAGACTTTATCCTTTAGTCCAGAAAATCCCACATTGGCCTCCAAAATTGAATTTGAAAATAATTTTTTTTCCTGCTCTCATTCTCTGCTTAATGAGAACACTATCTGTAGCTGTTGGGCAGATTGATGTAATTATGAATTCCAAAAAATAGATATTGGATTATGCTTGTAAACTGGTCTATTAATCTGGGCATGATTAAGTTATGATTAGGGTATTGACTGGGCCACCTCAGTAGGGCGTTGAGCCCCACCCCTTGGTGGGTGGGGGAATCAAATATAAAAGGCAAGGCAAAGGACATAGGGAGTAGTTCTGATGTTGGGGTTTTGATGCTGGAGCCGGGGAGGCGAGCAGATGGAGGAGCTTGGTCGTGAGGAAGGAGAGAAGGCCCCGGGGTAGGGACGAGCCGTTTGCCTGAGAGTTTACAGCTGGCCTTATGGAGAGAAGCAAAGCCTAGAGAGCCTCAAAATCTACAACTGACCTTGTGGAGGAAACAGAGGAGCTGAGCCCAGAGAGAAACACAGCCCCCTGAAGAGAGGAACCCAAGAAACCTGAACCCTGGCAATCTTCGGCAGCTGTCTTGCTCCAACATGTGGCAATGGACTTTGGTAAGGGAAGAAACTTAAGTTTTATGGCCTGGTAACTGTGGACTTCTACCCCAAATAAACACCCTTTATAAAGACCAACCTATTTCTGGTATTTTGCATTAGCACCCTATTTGGCTGACTAATACAGAATTTGGTACCGAGGAGTAGGAAAGTGCTTTTGCAATTACTAAATTGTTGGAACGGTTTTATAAATGGGTAAGGGGTACTTTTTTTGGAGGAATTGTGAAACGCTTGATGGAAAAGACCTACAGTGCTTTGAAGAGCCTGTTGATAGTAATATGGAAGCTAAAGAGACTTTCTATGATGCCTTAGAAGTAAATGATGAAACTATTATTGGAAACTGCAGGAAAGGCATCCATGTTTTAAAGTTTCAGAGACCTTAGCAAGATTAACTCCTGGTATTATATGGAAGACAGAATTTGAAAATGGTGAACCAGAGCATTTAGTTGAAGAACTTTCCAAGGTAAACTCGGAGAATGTGGCTTGGCTTCTCCTTGCAGCTTATAGCAAAATACTAGATGAACGAAATACACTAAGGACTCAACTTTTTGGGCACAAAGAAAACAGAAACTGATTCAGGAACTTCCAAGTTTCTGGAAATCAAGATCCCAGATGAAAATGCCCCATTTGAAGACTTAGCTAAACCTGGAACTTGTAAATCAGAATTGAAGATGCAGTTATTTTGGAAAGACTTGTGGAAAGTCTTACTGTCTCATGGCTTGGACCCCTGCTTCCTGCATGCTAAACCAACAAAGTTTTTGAGAGCATTTTAGGAACAAAACCACTGTTCACTTGGACTAAAAAGGACATGGAAAGGAGAGATGGAAGAGGAAACAACTTTAAGAGGAAAAACATCAAAGCAGAGATCTTAATTAAGACATCTCCTTGGGCCAAGAGGGGAGCCCCACCCATGTGTACAGAGAGGGTGAGTTTGCCCAGCATTTGAAGAGGGTGGATGTTCCCACGTGATGTTCTGGGAGGGTTTTGCCACCCCAGGGTACAGGAAAGGTGGAGCACATTTCTCAAAGATTAGGGTGGTTAAGGTCAGCACCCCATAGGTCTGAGAGGGGTGCTCCTGTCCCCCCAGGGATTAGAGAAGACCAGGTGGTCAACCCATTGCTCTGAGATGGTTGAGCCTGTATGCCAAAGATTAGGGAAGGCCAGGTGGTCAACTCGTTGCTCTGAGAGGGTTGAAACTGTATGCCAGAGGTTAGGGGGAATGTTGTCTTCACCTCACTGTACTAGGGGGGCTGAGACTCTAACCCAAAGATTGGGTAAGGTGTGGAAATCACCCCAACACTCTTGGAGGGTGAGGTCTGGAGCTTAGTTGACACCCAGATGCTTGATGAGGGTGGAACCAAGAAAATGACTCTTGGGCAAGCCTGTGGAAAGGGTGGGTTCCCATGTGGCCCAAGGAGAAGAAACCATCTTCTTAAGAATGACTCTCAGACTTTGAAATCGAATGAAGGGTGCCCTGCAGGCTTACTGAACTGTAGAGGATCCATGATTCATGTTTAACATCCCAATTTCTCCTTATGTTGATAAAAAATGGTTATTCTTTGTCCATTTGTGTATTGGAAGCAGTTAAATGGTTTTGTAAGATTCAGAGGTCTATAGCAGACAGGACTTTGCCCCAAGAAAAAATGTATTTCTTTGAACTGATTATTATATGTTTTTGTACTTGCATTGTTACTCATTTAAGGTATTTTGAATATTGCAATGTATTTTTGGAATTCAGAGGGTGGAGTGTAGCCATTGGACAGTTTGATGAAATTATGAATTCCAAAAAATAGATACTGGATTATGCTTGTAAACTGGTCTGTTAATCTGGGCATGATTAAGTTATGATTAGGGTGTTGACTGGGCCACCTCAGTAGGGCATTCAGCCCCACCCCTTGGTGGGTGCGGGAATCAAATATAAAAAGCAAGGCAAAGGATAGAGGGAGTAGTTCTGATGTTGGAGTCTTGATGCTGGAGCCGAGGAGGCGAGCAGACGGAGGAGCTTGGTCGTGAGGAAGGAGAGAAGGCCCCGGGGTAGAGACAAGCCATTCGCCTGAGAGTTTACAGCTGGCTTATGGAGAGAAGCAAAGCCTAGAGAGCCTCATAGTCTACAGCTGACCTTGTGGAGGAAAAAGAGGCGCTAAGCCCAGAGAGAAATGCATCCCCAGAAAGAGAGAAACCCATGAAGCTGGAACCCTGGCAGATGTCGGCAGCTGTCTTGCTCCAACACATGGCAGTGGACTTTGGTGAGGGAAGAAACTTAAGCTTTATGGCTTGGTAACTGTGGACTTCTACCCCAAATAAATACCCTTTATAAAGACCAACCTATTTCTGATATTTTGCATTAGCACCCCTTTTGGCTGACTGACACACTATCTTACTTCTTTAGTAATATCAAAAGAAGAGTATTTTCTACGTACGTAATCTCCAACTTTCTGACTCAGTCATCGCTGGAAGGGACAGCCCTCAGCACTTGGACCCAACCAGCCCAAATGCTGAGAGGAGTTTGTGACCTTCACAAGAGGAGCGTGAACATTTTCCCCGTGGGGCATCATCGAGCAGCACCAATATTTGTTGGATGGTGCATGCTCTAAAAGGTCTGCATTTACAAAGAAGCCACAACTGCCACACAGTTGACAGAGTTCCCCAAATCCAGCCCGGAATTCCCTTGCCTACATCTCGTAGGAACATGTGTACACATACAGGAGAAATTGATCCTGCTGTTGACTTGCATCTTAGGGAGTGAATATAAAACATTATGCATTTTATGATCTGTCCTGATTATAGAGCTCTTGTCTCAGGTGCTGGGCATTTGTTCCAGCATATGCTTCTCAACTCATTTGTTACTATTTTGATGTTAGGCATGTTAGATTGCAAGTCAACAACTTTGTAAAACTTTTTGTATAAAATCAGTGTAACATCTGAGATGGTGGTAGACAACGATGCAGATGAATGTACACATCTGTGTGTGTGTTGTAAATTGTTAAAGGTAAAGGAACATACTCAAAACAATATCCTTAAATAACCCCATATGTAGATTTTTAGAGTACCTTCTCCAAGTAACTCAAACATTTTAAATAAATGATTTATTTACCAAAAAACCCTATCAGATAGATTCTGAAAAGCAAGCGGTTTTATTCCTGCCTCATTCATAACCACAGGTATACATATTCTGCAGGCTCATGCCAGCTTCCTGTTTTGTGCAGTTATTTGAGACAGAATGGATTCCAGCTTGCTTTTTTATGCTAACATTGGATAAATATCTTTTTTGATAGTTTGGAGAGGAAACATATAATAAAGCACACTGGGTGAAAGTATGATCCTGTTTTTCTTCCTTTTCTTTTCTTTTATTGTTTTGTTATTAAGTGAATTTAAGGAATCCCATCATTTAATTAATAAAAGTAATTAGCTGGAGAAAATGTTACCAGATAAAAATACTAAAATTCTTTTTCTGATACAGAAATCTGAGATAAGGTGATACAAACTTATTGATCACTGTTACAATTTTCATGATTACTCTGTTTGGATGAAATAGGATATTGAATATAAATTAAATGGGAATGACTTATTTATCACTGACAAAATATTTATATTCATGGGCTTTGGGTAATGATTTATAGAGATAAGGATTTTTTAATGCAATATTTCCTCTTTTGAATATCTATGCAAATTCAATTTAAATAAAACTCAAATAGCTTATTTTACTTGTTTCTGTATTGGCCTTGGAACTTGTCAATAAAGAATCGATTGGAATATTTCATTTGTGCTATCTAATGATGCTGCAAAAATACTTAACCTGTTAACTTTTACCGTCATCTCTGTAAGTATGTGGTTTGAATTTTAAGATATGTAAAAGGATATAGGACACGTAGTTTTTAAAAAGCCTCACTTAACAAAACTATGAGCATTTTCGTATTCAGTTTTACGTTATAAATATTTTTGGTTGTAAGGCAGTATGTAGAATAACATGAATATCTTAAAATAGATCAAATTTAACCAAAAGAAACTCAAAGGAAATTGTTGAAATAAAAAGCTTCAGCAACTCCAGATCCTTCCCTAATTTAGAAAGCAAAGTAAACACAGGGTCCTTAATCAAGTGAAATTTGGAAAAACTGATTGCATCAGAAATTTGGGGTTATACATGTCACTTTCCTTATCCTAGACAACACGGCCTCAATTCTAACCAGGAGAAATGGCTTCCGCAGACAGGAGCAATCTGTTTACTATCTGCCGATTTTCATCGTGGACAATGGATCCCCTTCTCTTAGCAGCACCAACACCCTCACCATCCGAGTGTGCGACTGTGACGCGGATGGCACAGCCCAGACCTGCAACGCGGAGGCCTACGTCTTACCTGCAGGGCTCAGCACTGGAGCCCTGATAGCAATTCTCGCCTGTGTCTTGACATTGCTGGGTAGGTACTGCTTCCAGTGTCCATGCTATAGTCCCAGCTCAACCACAGACAGCCACACCTCATGGCTTTTCTGTTTTCTGTTCCTTTATGTTATACCCTTGGTGTCTTGGTTTGTCATGGCTGCTGTAACAGTACCACAAAGTACCATTAGTTGGCATAAACAGCAGAAATATGTTGTCTCACAGTTCTGGAAGCTAGAAGTCTAAAAGCATGCTATTGGCAGGGCCATGCTTCCTCGAAAACGGGAAGACGCCTTCCATGCCACTCCCCTGGCTTTTGGTTAATGGCCTGTACTCTGCAGCCATCCTTGGCATGTGGCAGCATAATTCAGTCTCTGTTTGCCTCACATGGCCAGCTCCCTCTCTGTCTGGGTTCAAATTTCCTCCCGTTAGGTGGAGGAATATTGGATTAAGACTCACCTTTCTCCAGTTTGACCTCATGTTAACTAAAGCATCTTCAAAGATCATAAGTTCATATTCACAGGACTGGGGATTAGGAGTTCATCATGTCTTTTTGGGAGACATAATTCAATCCATCACACCTGGGGAACACATGCAAATATTCTATTAGGCAGTGTTTTGTCTTGCTGAGTAACACAGGTAATTGGCCACAGATTTCAGTGGTATATTTAAAGTGTAACTCAGAAAATAAAAGCTGTTTTATCTTCAAAACAACAGTGAAGATAAATGGCTTATGTTTAAAATCCTTTTTTTCCCAAGTGTATTTCTTAAATTTACTGTATCCCAGCTGTTTGCTTTAGAATTCTCTATACAGGAAATAAGTTAGATAAGAGACACCTTTTCATTGTTGTTTTTATAATACACTTACTTTAGAAATTACGAGTTTACAGCTTACCATTTCCAGAAAAAAATTAAGATGGATTTCTTAAATTATTTGCAAATTTTTAAAGATTGCAAGTTCAGCAATGCAAAGGTTTTCATTTCCCAAGGAATATTAGCATATTTAATTGTACTTTTCCACTATGGCTTGTTATTTGGTTAAGTTAGATTTATAGCTCATATTAGAATTGCAGTTTTATAAGAGATATGAAGTATCTTTTTAAAAATTGGGGAACATCCAACATGGTTATTGGGTAATGGAGTTTATACATTAGCTACATTCTCCTTCACAGTATAATTTTCTGTAGCAAGTAAAACCATTTAATATTTCACCTGAGACCATACTTGTGTGTTTCATGGAGTTTAATAGAATTAATAAATCCATTTACCATATATTTTTATAAAATCAGTATTTAGCGATGGGAGCCAGCATTGTGTAAGGTTTAAAAACTAGATTTTGTAGAGTTAGGTGAACCTAGGTTTTATTGATGCCCCCAATGCATATCAGTTCTTCACCAGGGAAAGTTAATACCCCAGTAGCTGGCTTCTTAATCTAAAAAGAGATAAATCATGGAACTAGCCTCATCCAATTTTTATGCAAATTAAATGAGGTAACTCATGTAAGGAGCAGAGTGCCTACTGTATAGCAAACATTCAACAGTTTTTAAGTGTTATTGACCAAGCAAAAATTCTCAGTTAACCAAGGTAAGACCTAGATGCTAACACACAAAGATCTCATAAAAATATGTTATAATCAATAACTTTCAGCTAAAGTAAATGTAGAACAGAATAATTAAACTATTTTTTCCATAGAGCTTCACATAGCTTTCAGAACTATTTGGGAATTCATAAGAAATGGCGGGTAACTCCCAGGTAATATCTGATTAGAATGTAAGTGACTGGAGTGAATTCTTCAAAAGGTGGCACCACTGAAAATACTTTTTATTGCTCCAGCAGTTTCTAAAATATAATGATTAATATGTAAATTACATTTTATAATAGCAGAATGACCTAGCCAAGAAGATAAAATATCCCTTCATATTTAAAATGGCAGTGTATTAACTTGAAGGACTCAGAAGCAGAAAAAACAGAGGGGATAGGAAGGTGGCATGTAGGTGACTCTTTGTAAACGTAACTTGAGCATTTGATTATAGACGCTCAGAGGAGAGTTTACTGTACTTGAAAGGAATAATGTAAAACTATATTCCTGACAATTTAATTTTTATCTAGTTAATTGACTTTTAATTTTTTTGTAAGCCTGTCTACCTGATGAAGTCTGTTTCACTTTAGGAAAGGCTTTCACCTGTGACTTTGGGGTTCCTTGTAATTTAGGTTGCTTGAAGATTCTAATTAGTTAGGAACCATTATGTAACTGTTACTGAAAATTTACCAAAGTAAGATTTTATTCTATTTTATTCTTGCATTTAAAATATATTCATGTACATAAATTATATCAATACATCTGTATCGTGTCTATCTAATAGGTTTGAGGGATTTTGTCAAATTTAGATGAGTATGACTACTATTTCTCTTTAATTTGAACCCATTGCTTAAGCAGACATCAAATTAGGAATGCCTTTTCCACTCCTGTAGATCTGGTTTATATGCCCCATGTTTTATTCATGTTTTAAAACTTTCTGCAAGTCTATAAAAACATAACTCACAACAGAACCTTACTGTGCTGATAAACAGTTTGGAACAGGGGCTTCTGCCTGCAGCTTCCATCTCCATCCCAACACTCCACAGTAAACAGTACGCTCAGATGCTGGCATTTCAGTTCAGAATTGCCATCTCTTTGTGTCTTACATCCCACGTCTTTAGAAGCAGGCTGTCAGCACTTCCCATACCCTTGTGGTTCTGTCTTCTCTGCCAGAGACTCTGGGTTTTCACATGATAGGTGCTGAACCAGGGCCTTTGCATCCTTGGAGGGCATGCTGGGAGGGCATGCATCCTGGCATCTTACTTGACATTAGGTATCAGGATTTGTACCTCAAGCCTTTTCAGCCTCCTAAACAAATATGCTAGAAAAGGACAAGTGAGGAGCTGGGAATAGGGAAGAATAACAAGAGAATCAAGTTCAATATGAGAATGAAACTAGAGAAGGACCTGGGCTCTGGACTCACAAAAGCATTCTTCACTGCATGCCAAGTTTGTGTTTCAGCAATGTAACACATTAAAGCTACTTGTCACATGCCAGAAGGGGATCCACTGAGGCTTCCAAAGTGTGCAACCTGGAAGGCGTCCCAAAAATCATTTCCAGCCTAAACCTCTGCACTTCCCAGAGGGGGAAATTGCGGCACAATTAGGTTTAAAGATTCGCAACAGTTCATATAACAAATTAGTGGCTATTATGAGAGAAAATTCTAGGTCTCCTTATCATCAATCATTGCTTTTGAATTAGAGCACAGAGAAAATATATCTTGAAAATGTTGAATTGTTGCTGATCTATAGTTTGTTCTTCCCCAATATTTGAAATAACATTTTAACCTAAGTCAAATTTGCCAATCTGCACCTGTATCTGTCTTCAGATAACTTTATGGACAGACTTTTCTGATTTCTCTCTCATTCTTGTGCTTGCACTCATCCTCTCTAATTTATTGGTAATGGAATTCTCTGTATGCAAACATGACCCCCAAATTACCATAGTTATGAATGTCCTCGTCTAGTCAGGCATGGGATTTCCTGTATTTACTCTGAGAAGAAATTGAATAAGAGACGTTATTGTCATATTCAAATTTTGTGATAAAGTAACCAATCCAGTGCCTCAGCTGCTTTTCAGGTAGAAAAATTTCATCAATATATGGCAAGTGCCTCTAGTATTCTAATCTTGAAGAAAAATTATGACTTTTCATCACCACCACCACCAAACTGATTATACATTTTTATCATAGTAATTGCATAGTTGTTGACATGTATATTTATTTTTCAAACAGGTTGAAAGCACTCTAAAGAAACAAATTCTCTGAATGGCTGACACATTAAATTAGTGTTTCTGTGGATTTTAGGAAATGATCAGAGGGAAAGTAACCCAACGGTTTTGTTTTAAAATATGGTTTCAATATTAAATATTGTACTTCTGTTCTGAGAATGTCACAGCTAGACTCTTTTCTATTACTCTGTACAAAGAAGCTTTTTGTTGCACACTAAAGCTGTTGCTGAATTTACTATATTAAGTTTTCTTTCTCCCCTACTTGGACCTTGAGGTTCAGGTAATTGAAGTCCTGAAGCATTCCTTCAGCTCTTTGTTGCTCAGATGTAATTGGGATTAGACTGGCGCAGCTTCATAGACTCAGGTTTAATAAGGTGTTTATGGAAGCCCAGTGCTCACTGCATAGAATCCCAGCTCTTGCAGGTGTCTGGGATGGCCATCTGGATGTGCTTGTTGCTAAGCTGTCATGCAGCATTTTTCGTTTCTTCCCTGATCTACCTAGTTGTAAACCATATCTGGTCTCATGTTACTCTGGCAACTTATGATTTTGGTCAACAGGAAAATACCTTTGTTGTTTTGTAAGTGATAGTTAACATTTCCTAAGTCAAAAAATAGATAAGATTGCTGAGAAAAAAATGGTAGTGCTTTATAAAAGATTGATGTGCCTTATACTCTACAATAATGAACATGTTTGACACAGCAGTCCCAGTGATTTGATAGTCACCAGCAGATTACAGATGGCAGATTCATGGTAGCAAACGTGTTCATCTTTCAAGCCAGGTGAGCACCCTAAAAAAGTATTAAATTTAATAAACTCTTACTAGGTACTAGATATTAGCCTAAGTGCTTTATGGGCATTATCTGAGTTAATTCTCATGGCAAATTTCAGAGGCAGGTATTATTAAGTATCATTATTATACATACTTTTTATATAAGATCACTGTAGTGTAGAGATTAAGAAATGTTCACAAAATTATAGAGCAAACGAGTATCAAAGCCAGGACCCAAACCCACACAGGCAGTCTTGTTTGCCCAGAGAGCTGCAGGGGTGTAGCCCAGGCACTGCCCAATTAGAGGCAGCAGTATCTTTAATCTGATTTATATAGCAGCTTTATCATTTCCTTGATTGACTCCAAACATCTAATTTAAAGTACTCTCCAATTACTTCTAAACTTGAGATACCACAATTAAAATTGTGCGTGTTGACTTTGAGATTGCTTTACAGTGCAACCAAAATACAATATACCAATTTTCTTTAGGCGTAAAATATTCATTGTGCATAGGTCAATTTTTCTGTCTACCTTGAGACTCAAGCAAAATCATTGTAACTCGCATTTAAGGGAGAAGAACGTAGTGATAGTTGTTTGGGGGAAGGAAAAAGTTAATTTCAGTGGTAACTGAAGCCTTTCCATGTCTTGAGAAATTTGAAGAAGTATCTCCATTATGCAGATGATTTGCAAATCAGTGCCTCTGGCATGTCAGATCTTTCTCAGCAGATCTAGATGAGTAGATTCAGCGTTCTGTTAGACATCTCCATTTAAAACGTTGCATGGAAATAGCAAATCCTGCATTCCTCTTTCTTTTCCTGATTTAGACCTTACTTTTTCTGTTTTTTCAATGGATTTAGTCAGCCTTTGCTCTTCTCTCTTTGATCTCCGATAGCCAATCAGTCCCCAAGTACTGTTAATTTTGCCTTGTTGATGCTTGAATACATTTCTTTCTCCCTTGAGACTGTACCTGCTTTTGTCCAGGGCCCATCTTTTCCCTTCAGAATTACTGCAGTTGCCTCCAAACTGATTTCCCCGCCCCTGTCTCCATCACATCCATTCTATCAGCACTGTTGACAATAAGCTCTTTAAAAGCCGATGTGATTGTGGCACACCTCAACTTAAAATAAGACTTCCGTGGCTCCCCGTTGTCTGCAGACCCAAACCACAGACTCCTTCCGTCCCACCTGCTCCCTCCATCCAGCCTCATTTCTCCATCACACAGCATATTTTAGCCTCAGTGAATGTGTTGCTCCCTACTTTTCCTTACCTGCTTACACAAGCCCTGCCCCTTTCCCTGGGACCTCTCCCTAGGACTTGTGAGTGGCTGTCCCCTCTTTGTATTCAAGAACCACTTCCTTGGTTTCTCAATACAAGTTGGTGCTACTTTTAAGGGCCCCATAAAACTGTCTGACCGATTTGGAGCACCGTCTGTCGTGCTTGACTTGTCTCTTTCATTAGTTTGTCTCCTTGTCTGTCTCCTCCAATAGTCTCTTGCTCTGGGAGCAAGGGATTCAGCATCATTTTATCTTACACGTACTATACATAAAATTCTGACCTGATACACAGAAGCCCTTCATTACATGCATGTTGAAGGAATCCCTGAATTTCTTAGCTGTACTTATTGGGGGAAAAGTGCATTGGATTTTTTGTCATTATCCATAAGTAGGCTCTCCACTGATCTCTGATGTTTCCATTTCTTAAGGTTTTATAGTTTTAGAATCTTTTCTGAGTCCAGCCTATCTTTCCAGATTTTCTGGAAAACCGGTATGGTTTAGGTTAAAAGTATTTAAATTACATTTTCAGGTCAGCAGTCCTGAAGCTATATAAGGGCTCAAGAAAAAAATCAGACTCTATAACTAAAGATAGAGAAAATATTGCAGTGGAGATTTCAAGGTTACTAGGTTGCTAAAATTCACCTAAAAACTTACTTAACATGCCGTCATTAAGATCTAAATTGTCTCAGTTACCCACTTGGAATACATCAATTAGAAATACTTAAATTTAACTTTTATGATTATAAGTTATTGGGTCTATAAGTTTAATTTCAAATTTTGGTCATCTCTTAACTGATTATTATCTCTGAATCCATAGCACACAGATCCAGGCAAAATGCAAAGCAACTTTTTCTCATCCTGCAGGTCTAAGCCTAGATGTCACTGATGACATCCTTTTCTGATCACAACCAGATTGCACAGGTACTTCTGTGTTTTTCCTATCATTTCACTTTTTAATACATTAATCATTTAATTCCCTTGCTTGAAACATTTCAAAAGCATCAGATATTCTGACATAATATCACATGCTTCTCATGGCCCCCAAAGACGGGCACGTTGCGATGCTTGCTGACTCTAAGCCTCTGAGCTCACCCAGCTGGAAGAGCCACAGGGTCCTTCTTACTGTTACTTTCAAGTATGTAATCCTTTTCCTGAAACATTCTATCTACATCCCTTCACTTTTGGGGCTGACCTTCATTGTACCAGCTTCACTTTTACCTCTTTAGTAACTACCCTGGTTAAATCAGGTACCCCTCACAACCATTATTCTCTCTCATAAGACCTGTTTATTTCCTCTGTAGCACTTATCACAATTTATCTATATATATGTCTGTTTCTTTTGCTCAGATGTAAAATTACCTTGAGAGTGGGGATCTTGTTGCCTTCTTTTAACCAACTTAAAACCAATATCTTTTCTAACCATTATTAACCAATTTATTCTCATCAACTAGTACAGTACATGGAGGAGGCAAACTGTTTTCAATGAATTAGACCTTTTTCCCTGTGTATATCTTTACATGACCTTCTTCTCTGTCTCCCCTGTGTTTCTATGTCAAAAGTTCCCTCTCCTTTCTCTTTTAAAGGCAACAGTCATTGGATTTAGGACCTGCCCTAAATCATAGAACGATTTTATCTCAAGGTCCTTAACTAATCACATTTGTATACTAATAATTATTTTACTACCATTGCCACATATTTTAAGTGCCTCAAGGATAGAATCAGTATCTCTATTTTTGTTATTCTACCATCAAATAGATAGAATGAAGTAGATAGTCAATAATTGATTAAATGGGTGGGGGATCATCAAAATTACATGTGAATACATGGTAAGTTTTGTGCTTTTATCTGTGCACCATTATGCGACTCAAATTTTAGCAAGACCAATGGAATAGGAACTAAATTTCTAAGACCTTTTTTGTAGAAGTTCACCATATGTGGCTTATTATGTAACAAAAAGAGATAGTGTGTCCTTTGTGTAGCACTATTCTAAGTACTTTACAAATATCACCTCATTTAATTTTCATAAAATGAGTTAGGCCCTACCGGATAAGTACTATTATTTTTTCCATTTTGGCGAGGAGAAAACTGAGGCAGGGCTCAATGCAGATGAGGGCCTTGAATGGACAGGAGCAGTGGATAGAAGGACTGGTGTTGAGGGACATCCCAGGCATTACAGTGTATAAGAATTGGTTGACTGGGTTATGGGATGAGCAGGAGGTAAAGACTAGAAGGAAGCAAAGAAATTGGAATCAAGGATAGTCTGGAAGTTTCAAGTTTGGGTATTCACTTGATTGAGAAAAGAGCACAGAGATCAAACGTTAGTGGAAACCTGGAAGCTTTTAATGATATATGAGTGAGAGACGTGGGCAGAAAGTTATAGTAGTGGAAGAAGTGGTAATAATAAAAATGAAAATAAGTGCCATTTATTGGGCACTTACTATATACTGAGAAACTCATACGTTTTCATTATTATTCAAAATTGTGAATAGTCATCTGTAAATATGATCTGATTATCAAGAGAGATAGATGCAGATGCCTAGCTGTGGGAGTCATCAGCAATCATCATATATAGAACTCAAATCCTTGAGTTTCAGTGAACTCACCTCAGAAGAGTGATGAGTGAAATGGAAGAAGCCAAGAACAGAATGGGAGAACTTGAGGAACAATGAGGATATATGCTGTGGAGAGAAGATCAGCTCCAAACACAAAGCATGGTTTGAGAGGCTTTAAATGAATACAGCATAAGTCTTTTTTTTTTTTTAAACAGGCTGCAGAAGGCCACATATTATTGTATTGAATTTGTTCAATACATCTTATCATATTGTGTTTCCTGGTTGAAGTTCTGTGTCAACTGTGAGGGAAATGCCATTTAAATGAAGGGCCAGAGAGCACCTATTGGCTTTGACAAGTGTCAGGGTCATAGGTAACCTTGGTTTCAGGAGAGGAACATGAAAAAATACAGATTACTCTGTTTTAATAGCAAACATGATTTTTAAAAAGTCAAAATATGGAGTAGACTGCTTTTACAAAAAAGAAAAGCCAATAAAATTGAATGTAGATGAAGATAAATTATTGATTGGAAAATGGTGGTAAACTGTTTCCACTTGATGACCTCTTTGTCTTTCCATGAAAGTGCGGTGTACCAGTAGACTAATGAGATTGGGGAAAGGCGGGAGGTGGAGGAGGGGTTCAAAACTGACATAGAAAGGAGTTTGGAGATTTCTTTGTAATGTTTTTTTCTGACCCGAAACGACCAAAATACAAATTTATTTCAAGACTAAAAGAAAATTATTGAAACTTAATTAGGGCCAAATAGAGAAAATGTATTTTTAGGTTTTTAGTAATTTTTATATATGCCAAAGAAGATCAAAGAACAGGAAAGAGTTTAAAAAATAGAGAGAGAAAGGTATTGAAGACTAAATTCCACTTGCATATTGATATGGATAGTTATTTATAATAAATTATTGAAATTGTATATAGATTTTGTCAGCACCATTTTTATTTAGAATAGGCAAATTTTCAATTATATCTTGCAGATACACTTATAGTTACAATTATAATAGCTGTTTAGCTCTTCTTAGAGTTAGTACACTTTAACTCTAGAGTAAACTTAGTATACTCTCAGACCATATGCAATTAAGTTGTTTTTTTTAAATATTTCTGAACATTTTGTTTAGATGAGCTGTCCAAATAAAATATATTATGAGTCACAAATGTAAACTGCATGTGGAAGTTCAGGTATTCTAGTAGCCTCATTAGAAAAAAAGTAAAAAGAAACAAGTGAAATAAGTGTTAATAATATATTTTATTTAACCTGGTATATCCAGTTATCATTATAACATGTAATCAATAAAATCCCACTCATTTGATATTTTACATTCTTTTTTTTTTTTTTTTTAATTAAGTCTTCAGAATCAATGTGTGTTTTACACTTAGAGCACATCTCAGTTCAGAGTGGCCATATTTCAAGTGCTGAATAGTCACATGTGGCTGATGGCTACCATGTTGGACAATGCAGAATTTGATTTTATGATTCATTCTGAGTGTTCATAGAGACCACAGAGAAGATAGCATGTGGGAAAGCTGTGTCTTCATGAAGGCTGATTCCTCTTTCAAGTCCTAACTCAAGTCCCTTCCATGAGACTTTCTCTGAATGTCCTAGCCAGAAATCATCACTCACCCATACTCCCATAGCACATTTTCTATTGCTATATAATTTATTACCTTGATAATAGTTAATTGAATATTTTTCTTATAAAAATATGCACAAGTTGCCTGCATATCTTGAGTCACAGTGTCTTGTACATACTTTATTAATTTACGTAGCATATATTGATTGAGCACATACTACCATGTATTGCTCTATGTGCTTGAGATACATCAGTGTGGAAAACATAATCACTTCCTTTATAGGGCTTAGAGGTTTAGCAAATCAGTGCTCAGTAAAAAATACCCTTGAATTAAATGAAATTCAGACTTTAAACCTGTGGTGGTAATCTGTCTTGCAACTTGATTTAAAAATATCTTTATATAGTTATGGTGGCTTGATGGTCGTTCACATGAAAAGACTAAGTGATTTTAAATGAATGACAGACTTAACATTTATGTATGTTTAAAACTAATAAAATATAGTAACAGAAATAGTTCCTTTTTAAGTAGCCTTGTTTAGTGGTGTTACCACTGTGTAGCGATGTGTTCACATCCTAAAATTTTGCCTAGTTCTGGGCACCAAAACTGGATATTGAGTCTTGTGACATTTGCAAGAGTAGAACATCCAAAGCAGGGTTTCAGGAAGACACTGAGGTGTTGCACTTAAAAACAGCTGAAAAATATACTTCTAGTGCCTTTAGAGCAAATCTAGACTTCTGAAGCATCTGCCTCTTTAAGAAGATGTGACTCTTGATGATAATAAAAGTTTATTTGAGAGAAGGTCTTCTTAATTGTAGAGATCGATTATGCTCTGGGTTAGTCCCAAGGAAGTTAGTTAGGATTCTAGGACTGGCACACTTTAAAAGTGATCCAGTAAAACTCATCCTCAAATTTAAATGCCTAGATTTGTATCTGCCACAAACTGCAGTGAAGTTGAGAATAAAGGGGCCCACTAACTTATAATACAGTGTATGTTTTTCACTTTTAGCTTTTTATTTACTTTCACTTCCTCTTTTTCTGCCCACTTGGGGAGAACGGTATTATTCTGGTCTGCATGCCTCTCTGTACCTGTGTTTGTCTGGGCCTTCTAACAGTGAATTGCATTATAGTTTGTACTCTATTTACCTAGGTGTCTATAGCCTACACCATTTTAAGCTCCTTGGATACAGGAACCCTCTTTCTTATTCACCACTTTTTTTTCCCAGGACATAGCACTATTTCCTACTTGGTAAATATTGGATTGAAGGTTATGAAACAATTCTAAAAGCAGAAATTTAGGTCAACGTATACTTTTGCTGCTGCAGTAGCATCCTAAATTCTCCTCTCACATCTACTCTTCCTCAGTCCAGTCACAGTGAGTTTTTGATGAAAGACAAATCTTATCATAACATGCATTGCTTAAAACACTTTTGTTCTTAGGCCTGCACGGTCTGACTAGTGCCTACATCTCCAACCTTACCGTCTACCTCTTTATTTGCTCTCCAGGCACGTTGGCTTCAGAACCTTTGCTCATGCTTTTCACTGTCCTAAGAACGTTCTTTGCTATCACTTCCCCACCCCCATCCCAGCCGTCAGCCCTCAGTGATCCTCAGTTAAGACTTCTCTATTCTCCTCATCTGGATTTTTTTCCCCTAATAAATGTCTTCATATGAGCACATTTTCCCTCTTCTGGAATACTTATCACATTTCTGCTTTTACGTGTATTGGCTTTATTATTTGATTCATGTCTGCTTCTATGTGCAATTTTATAACATCCTTCCTAGTACATATAATAAATGGTCAAAATATATTTGCAAAATAAATACATAAATTCACCAACACACCTGTACAATATAAGAGCCAGGTGCCTAGACGTCAACTAGACCTAAATCTTTTCTTCTGTCTCTACTCAGAAATATAGTTCACATGAAAAAAAAAGACATATGGTAAAACCTTTTCAGATATGTAATCTTGTGCTTACTTAGGCATAAAATTGTCTTTTTAATACAGGGATTATCCTTATCATCCCTGAAGTGCAGTTAATACTTGTTCTATGGAAAGGTTAAAATTTATTTTTCATATGTGTTCAAGTAGTTAGAAATTAATATTCTTCCAGGTCATTGAAATGTTAAATTGTCTAACCTTCTAAAACACTGCACACTTTTCTTAGCTTTGACCAAGATTGGGAAATAAGGCAAACTCCATAAGATATTCATATTCTCCCTGTGAATTCTACTGTGGGCTGACACACCTGTGGATTACCCCATGTTTCAGCTTTCCTGAAAACTTGAGCATCAAAAAGCAAGTTCATCAGTAGTGTGAAAGTACATTTACAATGGAACATGGGAAATAATTCATTTATATATTTATATATGGCCAGATTCATTGTAGTTCTAATATGAAAGAAAGAAAATTAAGAATTTTTAAATGTTTTGCCTAGTTATACAAATTTAATGATTTAAACTAAAGGAGCAGCTAATTATTACATAACTCTTACCCTCTTCATACTCCCACTTACTCTTTAACTCATCCACTTCTTACATCCTTTTGCACTCAATTGGATGCCCGCTGTCCCAATTTTGCTCGCCAGTATTTCTGATACTCACCTCTCAAATTTCTGCACTACTCTGACTGACTTTTCAATAAGAAGTCTTTCTAGATCCCAGTTTAATTCTGTTTTGGTTACTTTGACTTTTTGTGAGTGAAGGGATAAGTTTCAGAAACTTAAGTTGTATATAAATCTAAAATTATTTATTTTATTCATGTCTTAAAACATTGATGTGTTCTTTCTTTGACTGGGCATTTGGCACTTGAACTCTCATTCTTTCACTCACGGGCTTTGTTTTTCAATTACCTCCTATGGAAGTGCTAAGCCTATGCTGTTCTAGAGAGTTCAGAGCCTTTTCAAACACACTGAGGTGGAGTATGCCTCTAGTTACCCCATTTAGTGTGTTGATCACAGACAGGTTGTTTCACATGTCTGAGAAAATCGTCAACTGAGAGAATACCTACCCCAAAGAACTGTCGAGGCTAAATGATATGTCTTGTGTAAATACCTTGATTTCTCACCTTTCCACCTTTTTTCTCCTCCATTTATTCTTTAGTGCACATGCTTAGCTGCAATATTTGGTCCACCTTCTACTTTGCTTGTCACCTACTCTTGTTCTTTGTTTTACCTTGGTTAAAGGAAAAACACAATGTTTCCTGTTGCTATGTTGGTGGAGATTTTAGTTAATGTCCTTGATAGACCAGAGGATAACAATGAAAATTGCAGTATGACATACTCCCTGGTACCTGGCATTCTGCTAACTGTACTTCTGTTATTCCCTAAGCTTTTTACCTCCTTAATCCTCCCTAAGCACATTGCAGTTAGCTACTATTATCATGGATAGCTAGGCTCAGGTAGATTAAGCTGCTTGCTCAAGATCACACAGCTATTATTTGGAAAAGCTGGTCTTTTCTCTAAGGTCTTCTTGACAACAAAGCCGAAGCCCCTTCTGCTCTAACATTCTGGCATGGACATTGAAAACCACAGGCCCTGCACAGGCCCTGGAGTGGAGCAAGTGCTAATTCTCCATATGAAGTACAGAGGTAAAAAGTTGGGAGAAGAGTAGTGGAACCACTTAGCAGAGAAGGGGTTGAGTCCAGTCTACTTAAAGGAGCAGGAGAGAAATGAATGACGTTGAAGCCACACCCTTTGGACTACATACTTACTGCTTGGTGAAGCCAGTTAAGAACGTTCAGATGCAGTTTTTAGGAGCAAAAAAAAAAAAAGATGAGGAATCTATGTGCCATGGTAACATGAGAAGTCAGAAAAGCTCAGAAAGAATCTGCATGGCTAGACTGTCAGCTTTCAGCAAAGCATAAGAGGTGAATAATAGGCCATGGCCAAATGGGAAAGGAAAGCATCGCCATAAACAATTGGTTTTCACAGCTATTCCTAAAGCACCAATAAAAATTTCTTCTACAGTCACCCAGACATACCTGATAAGGATGGAAAAGCATAATAGCAGCCAATTACTGAAGAAAACAAATAATGTTCATCAAGATAATAAATTTGTTTTGTTTAAAATTAAATATGTATTTAACTTTTTGAGTTCACAGTTTGGAATATATTTTAATGTTCTCCTTCGTTTTATATTTGTATTTTCAAAGTATTTCTAATGCCAAAGTAAAAATGTTAAAAAGTCACTAAGTATAAAAATACTGTTCTTTGCAAGACCTCTTTAAAAATAAAATCTGCTGAGGGTAATATACCCCAAACAATAATCCATTTAGTATCTGTTTTGGGCCTTTCAGACCTTTCAGAAAAAAAGTCAGGCTGATGTGATAAAATTTAATCTTAAGACATTTTATTTGTAGACAGAGAATTAAACATAATTCATTACTTTACATATTTTTGGATGCCAAAATTCAAGAACACATCTTCTCCCTCATTTTCATGGGTATTCAGAGGGCCATGAAATATAATGTATTCCCAATTCAGGTAACTTTCCATAACACACAACTGTAGCAGCCTCTTTCCTAATGTATACTTACTAAAAATCCACAGACTCTTCAGCTTGTTTAAGCCCCCAAAATATCCAGTGTAGTTGTCCTCCTTTGCTTTCCAGTGCAACCACATGTTTCACAATTTTAATTATTAGTTTGATATAAGAAGAAAAATTCCTAATATTAAAAGAGATGCTTGATTTTTTAAGCCATCTTTGCCTGATGCCAAATGTCACAACCTATGTTCTCTTGCATGGTATAACACAGACCAAGTTCAAGTGGGACTTAATGTATTATAGCTCAACTTTTAATCTTTATATTTTACCTGACATTTTGGATTGTATTTAACAGCTGAGTTTCAGAGGCAAGGACAAGGTATTTCTTCAAAGAACCTGACTAAAAGCTGCCATCCATTTCCTTCTGAGATTGCAGTTGTTAAATTGGACACAGAACATTATGACTGTAGCATTACCTTTCTAGCAGTTAAGGAGTTCACAACATTCCTTTGTGGCTCCTGACTTTGAAATTATTGTATTTATCCTGAACTGGTCCTTCAATTTGTGCTGTCAAATCCTTTGGGGGATAACGTTGTAGAGTGAGACATCAATTCTGAATAGGTGTGGAAAAGTTTTCTTGAGTCTAAAAGGGTTCTATTTTAAAGCCCTTTTAGCAACCCGAATCATGTACTGCTGTGAACTCCCACCCAGGTAGGTGACAAAGTCATTCCCTCCAAGGGGAAGAAACGCCATCAGTCCCCCTTCTAGACCTAGTTCCAGCTGACGAGGGTCAGTCGGAAGGTTTACTGAACCTCTCCCTTTGCTGTCTCGTTGTTTCAGTGTTGATCCTTCTGATTGTCACTATGAGAAGACGGAAAAAAGAGCCCCTCATTTTTGACGAGGAGAGGGACATCAGAGAAAACATCGTCCGGTATGACGACGAGGGCGGCGGAGAGGAAGACACAGAAGCTTTTGACATGGCCGCGCTGAGGAACCTCAACGTCATCAGAGACACCAAGGCCCGCAGGGATGTGACCCCAGAAATCCAGTTCTTGAGTCGACCGACTTTTAAAAGCATCCCGGATAATGTCATCTTTCGGGAATTTATTTGGGAACGACTGAAAGAAGCCGACGTGGATCCCTGTGCTCCTCCGTACGATTCTTTGCAGACCTATGCCTTTGAGGGGAACGGCTCGGTAGCCGAGTCGCTCAGCTCTTTAGATTCTGTCAGCTCAAACTCGGATCAGAATTATGATTACCTGAGTGACTGGGGGCCTCGTTTCAAACGGCTGGCAGACATGTATGGCAACGGCCAGGAGAGTTTGTACTCATAGCCTTGGGACCTTAAGGCGAAATGTACTGAAGAAAAGGTAAAAGCAAAAAAACAAAACAAAAAAAACCCCCACAAAAAAGCAGAAAAAAAAAAAAAAATCACTCAACTACTCACTGAAAATAGGAACTCCGCTTGCTGGAGAAAAATGGTTGTATATATTTCTCCATTTCTAACTGTTTAGGTTTCTGCCTTGGTGAAGCGTGTCTTCATTAGACTTATCCAATAGACTGCACTGACCACAGACTCTGAGCATTTGAAGGCTTTTTGATACAAAGAAATGCTCAGTGGTTTATGAATAGATAGCAACTCTCATATACCTGCAAAGGCACCTAACTTCTATGAGCAAATAGTGCCCTGTGTCACCACCAAGCCAAGAACATCCTGGCCACACCTCCACGGTACTGCCAGTGAGAGGACTAGAGCGTGATGTGCCATAGAAAAGTCATGGAACTTCTTGCACATCAAAACTTGGAACAAATTTAATTTACAGTGATGCTTTTAGCTTGCTAGATTATAGAATGCAACAGAATTTTATTGCTGTTGGTTAGCAAATATATTTTATTTAGAAATATATAAATTCCTAGAAAATCTTCCCCAAATAAAATCCCTCTAATACAAACCAATAAAATTTGGTTTAAGGCAACATAAACCATTATTTAGCAAATACGTTGTGAAGTGTTCCAAATAAGAAAAAGGGAAATGGTCCTTAAAGTGCACATTCGTTTTGAGATGCTTGTGTAGGTATGAAAAAGTTGCTGTCTATTCGCTGATTTTTTTTTTATTATCTCTTCTGATTTGTACAGGAGAATATCTTCATTTTTTTTGTTTGTTTGACACATGGTGTTATATTTATTTTGGAGCTCCAGTGTCTACTACTAAATTCAGGTCCATTCAGGTCCATCTTACTGCCTCATAGTATCATCAGAACATGCTGATTTTTCTGCAGTCTGAGCTCTATGAAGGAAATGAAGCATGGAAATGAAGAAATAATAGGATAGCAATTGAGCCCTGTTGCAGTTTACAACTCAGAGAGGAACACAACTACAAGGACACAAAAGTTCTTTTTCTGAACCATTAGAATGTACAAACCATTGAAATAAAATATTTGTTCTTTGTATTTTAGAAAGAAGACTTCAGAAAGAATTGAAATTTTCTTTAATGCAAGATTTATTTTTCAGTGTCACTAGTTTCAAGGTCATGCTCCAAAGACTTGTTATTAACTTGTTTCCCTGCCTCCCCCCACCCCACCCCAACCGCTTTTGGTGTAAAAAGTGTTGAGTAAAGGACTGAAATTTCTTTTATATCTTAAACCATGTAAAGTTATAAATTACAAAGCCCATTTTAAAATTCTGATGCAGATAGGTCCCTCAAGAATTAACCAAGCAATGTTTAATTTCTGTACTGCCGTAGATGTGCCAAAGTGAGGAAGGCAGATTCAAATGATCACATATGTATGCGTGATCCTGTTTAAGATGGGATTCTTAGAATAAGAAAACCTTATGACTAAAATAATATTTCAACCTATAATTTTTCCTAGATTAATACTAGTTTAATGTGCATATATTCAAGTAAGAATGAACTTATCTTTTCCTTTCTCCTTTTGAAAAAAATTTGTTGTTAAATTCCTAAGAAATCTCCGGTTAGGAGACACCATATAAAAACTTCGGTTTTGAAAGTGCTTCTTTCTCAAAGTCAGACACTGGAACCAGAGAGTCGATGTTGATTACACAAGGAGAACTATGTGGGAGTCTGTAAACTCGCAGCCCACTTTTAAAAATGAAGTATGTGATAGTGCCCTTCAGCTTCGTCAAAATAAACAATTCAAAAAATTGGATTATCTGCAAACAGTTCTTTAATTTGAATAAAGTTTTACAGAGGTTGTTTCATGATTAGATAGGTCTGCTTCTTGCTGTATTAATATTAGAAATATGAAAATCAGTTTTGTCAGTGTAAAAGATATTGTTCCTGTCTTTTAGTCATTGGTGTTTTTCAAATGAAAAAAATATATCACGATTACCCAGTTCAATAACAGCAGAGTGCTGCAGGAATTATATAGATGTTAAATCAGCGAGGTGCTGAGGAGACAGTTTTGTAATATCCCCTTGTTGTCGGCAAGGGATAAAAGAGTTGAGTACACTTGGAGTTGATGTCAGAACTGCTGATTGTTGCACATATCACGGAATGAAGGTTTTAATGTATATTAGAAAAGGAACATCATTCACCTTGCTTTCTCTCCTTTTAAAGTATATGTGTTTTCTTATGTGTGTGTTTTTCATATTTGTCAGTAATTGGGGGGGATGGCTCAAATTTAAATCACATTTTGAAATCATTGCATTTACTCAATTACTATTTTACATGTGAAGGATTATAGCAATACAATATTGAATTTGATTCATTGGTATTTTTTTAAAAATGCCTGAGATCTCTGCAAGAATATCGCTAATATTTATATAAAATAATCCCTAAGGTTAATTATAATGTTGATGAATTTGTTGTTTTTTATTTTTTCTTCAGAACCTAATGCTGTATATAAGTATCTGATATGATAATTGCGAGAGAGGCTTTGTTTTAAACCCAGAGAATCTTGACGCTAATTAGAATATTCTCCAAGAACATTTAAATAAATATCTATGATCCCTTCCCTTCAGTGGTGTACCTGGAGCAGCTAGAACTCCTGAGAGTAGATTCTGTGATCTCTTTCCCCCCCACCTCTGCTTGTGACGTCATTTTGGTAGGTTGAATGAAGTCAGCCTTGCTGGGAGTATTTATACAGCCACAGGAATCAGCAAAAGGTTTTTGCTTTGTTTTTTTCTGGAGAAGCAGTTGTTACAGCACTCCATTGCTTAAATTACTTTCTAATAGGAAACCTCATGATTGTGACTATAGTATGAACTACTAGAACATGAAATGATAGGAGAGGAATTTACACTGCACCCTACGCCTAGGTCTAGATGCTCCCTAGGACAGGATGTCGCTGGTGTCCGATCCTCAGTGCCACCTGTGGGGAGGGAGCGGCTCCACTGCGCTTGGGAAGCGAGGATTTCACAATTTCAAATGGAGTTCCGGAAGACAATGATGTTAAATATTTCTGTTTATCCTTGCAGAGGACCCCATATATTCTCAATATAAAACAAAGAAAAAACTCAGGGTGCCCAAAAAAGCAGTAACATTTTGAGCAATTTCAACTAATTTCTTAGAAAGTTCTTTTCCTATCACTTGTCACTCTCCATGTAAATGAATGATCCCCAGGTCCCCTCATATGAATTGCTATTGTTGAATAATTTTAAATCAGCATAAAGTGAAGGAAAACCATTTTATCAAGAAAGCAGACTTTGGACCCAGCTGAAACTATCAGTCGGGATTCACAGATCGGGTTTTCTGTTCAGGATTCCGTGAGCATCTACAGACCAGAATCAGAAAGGCGGCAGGAAAGCATTAGCCATGTGGACACAATGAGTGCATCTGTCTTCAGGCAATTACCTAGATGGCCCAGTAAACTTTGTCCTTTAATGCAGAGCTGGGCTGTGGCTGATGGCAGTTGAGGTGTGCTGAGTACCAAAGGCAGGAAGTTGTGTTTCTGTAATGACAGCTGCCTTTTCACTCTGCCCCTGAGAGTGTTTTAAATTAGTTTAACTTCATGTACAATTTCATTCACTACACTGGAAGATGAGTGGACTTAAGCAATTATTCCCCTGTAAACTGTGTAGTTGTATAAGGTATGAGTGGTATTTGTATTATGGCCCACATGCCCAAAGAAACTTAAATGCAAATAGACTCTTGGCATTTATCTCCAAAAATAATTAGAGCTTAGAATAAATTAAGTTAAATATGTTGCAAGAGGCAAAAACAATTTAGTTAAAACATTTTAAAGGTTTTAAGTCCTAGCTGTAAATATTAATCTTTAAAATTTCAGTTTTAATTTGACATCTATTGACTTATAAGTATTTTAATTACCCTAATTGCTTTCAAATCACTATTTAAAGGCTTATTTACAACTGAACTAATTAAAGTTGGTTACATTAAAGTGTCAACTTACTCTTAACTCTTTCTGATCAGGGCTGACTGGCTGCAGGTGTAATATATATGACTATTAATAGATAAGTGCGTTTATTTTCTGTTAGTCCGTATTCTTTATCTGATCTGGAATATATAGTCAATTATTTTGTAATTATCGGTAATGTATAGTGTGCAAGTATGTTGGTGTATGAAATTTTGGCTGGGCAAGCTAATACAATAATTGAAGCTGCCTAGATTATCATAATACTCAAAAGAGCAGGGCAGGAGTAATATCATTTATATTTTGACTGTAATTGAAATTGTTTCAGGGGAGTGAGATAAGCCTTTAAGAAAAATGGAAAGTATTTGAGGCTGTGAATTAGCAGGCATGGTGAAGTGGAATTCTGGGGATAATTTTTCAAGCAAAACGAGACAGTCACAGTTTGTGTGACATTCTGACACTTCTTCATTGTTATGCTAACTACTGCCTTGGAGTTTAACTGAAGAGGACATATGCCTGTGTGGGGTTTTGTGTGAGTGTGGTTGGGGGCCATTAGGAAGTTTGTCTGAAGCGACATTAAAAAATAGTCTACTGTTACTTGGTTAATGCCAGTGTGTGGTCATTTCGCAAATGCTGGTTAGGCAGTGTGGCTAGAAAATCTGGTACTAAGTGAACGGAGCAATATATGATTTGCCTTAACAGTGTCATTTAATTTATATTTTGGTGGTTTTAATTTTACATTTTCAAGGATTTGGGTGGGTAAGGGGAGAGCATTTAGCTGAACTATTGGAATAATTGCCTCGTTTCATTTTATTGTGTAGCTGCAAGCTCATTGTTAAAAACAGACTATGGAGTGTGAATTATTTATTACAAAATATCACTAGGCACTGGTTTCTTGAGTTTCACAGCATGACAGTGTGGTATACTGGAAAGTACACTGGGTCTGTGCTTATAAAATCTAGGTTATGAAAGCTCAGCCCCAGCACATTTTCGCCGCACACTAGATGTCATTTAATTCTCTGAACTTGTATATCTTCATGATTAAACTTGAATTAATTATTAACCTATCAATTTCAGAGGCTTGTGAGATGATTAAGTGAAAGTATTATGTAAATTGTAAAACACTATAAAAACATAAGGTTTTATTATGGAAATTATGAAAACAATGTAATAAGGTTGATGTTGTTATATGCTAAACACAGATAACGTCTATCTGGAAAATATGCATTAAGGGAAAACATGCAATTAGTATCCTAAATTGTGAAAAAATATTCAAAGAGACAACTGACATAAATAACTTAAATCATTACTCAAAAACAGTCTTATAAGGGATGGTGAGGCCTTTAAATGTTGGGGTCTAACTCAAACTAATGCATTTATATGAATTAAGGATATCAAGATGGACAAAGTATTACAAATAAAAAACAATTCTTTTCACTCATGTTGATGAAGGAGTGGAAGATGAAGACCTTTAGATATTTCCAACCCCATTACAGAAAAATATACTGGACTAAAGAAGGCCATTATAAGACAGTAATGAGTGTCTTAAAAATATCCAGAGCCGACAAAGGTTCTAGAGAAGTCAGTAATTTTGTATGTCATAAATGGCATATATGTAATTAAAATTTATACATATCAAATAATTAGGATATGATAATATTGACCTAACATTAAAACCATCCTGAATACAATGTGTTCTTGTTTTGATGACTCAGAAATCACTTCCAATAAAAACCTTATAATAATAGCTCATCTTAGCATCTCATAAATTTAGAAGCTCTGGGATATTAAAAAATAATATACCCTCTATACTATTTTTGTTAGTGATGTTTTCCTCATAAAATGAGTGTTAATGAGCCCTCAACTTCAGGTCTTCGGTTATTTGAAGCGCGTATGAATAGGCATTACAATGAGATACATTAATAAGTATACAACTACTGAGAGATTGTTGAGAAGAACAAAATGCTTTAACTCAAAAACACACTTGCAGTTGCATTCCATTAATTAATGAACTTTTGCTAACGGCTTACATTTTAATAAGGAAAGTACTAAGGAAAATTACATGCTTTACACCTGCTGGTTCATGCTGTTTTGTTTTGTATTTTCTGAGTATAAACCTTTGTTCTGTATATCAGGATCTGGAATATGTGTAAGTTGTTATGTATGACTAGTACCTCAAAAGTAATCAACTTTTAAAAATAATACATCAAATATAGCAATTGCATTTTACCTGTAGTAATATTTTAAAGGGAAAATAACAGGAAAAAGAAAAATAATCCACAATGTTATACACACACCCAAATATACGTACGCCCACAAGGTTTACATTTACATATGTATACGTGGCATCAAATTGCGTCTATATTGCATGCACACACATACACACATATTAAGTTTACACCACAATTTGAGTCCAAATATTAAAGTGAAGGAGTTTTAATGTCTTGTTTTTTCTTTTTAAGATAATTATGGCTATCTGATCCAGCCCCTACAATTAAATTATCTGAAAATGCTGAAAAAGTACTGTGCATTTGTAAAGTTTCTCTTTACTACAGATTTCAGAATTTCTTTCTTAAAATTTAGAGAAATGAGCAGTTCATATAAATAGCAGAACTTTCACTGAAACCGTTACTGCATATTTGAGTCTCCATTATAATTATGTTGAAAAGGATTGAATCCATTTTTTTCTGCAATGCTTTTGCTTACATAAGAGTCACTTAAATAAATAGAGATAGAATCTCAAACATGCTAATTCAATTGACCACAGAATCGATCCTGAAAATCAAGTTCCACTTAGCCTTGGAAATGAAACTTGAAGTATAATTCCCATATCTGAATATATGTCAGATCATTTTAGCTCAGCTCCAGCACTACTTTCAAGCAGGTAGTCTCCTAGACTGTTAAGCATTTGAGATTTTTTAAGCAGATACAAGGAATAAAGTACCATTTCAGAACTATACGTGTGACTGTATATGAAATAGGCATTGTGTGTGAATCAAATTTAGGATACCAGATGCTGATAATGTGGGAGCTCAAGTTATTGCCACATTTTCTTTTAATTCTTAAAAAACAAAAACTATTGAAGAGTAAAAACAGAGCAAAATAATTTTCTAAATTTCTGATAACTCAAAATCCCAGAGACTCTGCAGTGGCTACTTCTGTGTCACCATTCTCAGCTGTGATGTTGCTTCCAATATCACTTCCAATTTGTACCTACTGACAACTTGGAATAGAAAATTAGTAATACTGTAATTAAAGTGTGATGTTATCTTTTATGTGACTTATTTTTATATAAAATTATCTTAATGAACTTTTCCATGTATATGACATTTTAAGTTTCAGAGCAGCCTAATAAAATGTGATTTCAGTTTTCTTACATGTCTGTGAATTACCCAAATTATGTATTGTTACACGTTTTTAAGAGGAGAAAAATTGAAGCCTAGAATAATTGTAACTTTGCCAAGGAAATGTGAAATAAGTGGTAGATTAGGAAGAAGAAGGGGGAAAAGACCTTAATATTTTCCCATTATTAGTTCTATTATCATAAACCTTCTAAAAAAAGTGTTCCAGGCTTGGTGACTGATAGAAAGAGAGTTGAAATTCACTTAAAAACCAGATTCTCCTATCTTAAATAGCCCTTAGTTGTCTTACAAAGAATGGACATTCTATTTATTTTTTAATTATTTTTAAATTCCTCATTAGGAAAATGGCACTGAGTTCTGTGTTTCAGTGTAATAAGAATCCAGAAATATTCTGTCAGTAAGCTAGCACTTCATCACTATGTTCCAATCCAAGTCCATTACATTTTTGAGGGTGTGCATTCTCCTAAGAAGCACAAGCTTCTTGCCTGCCGCTAGCAACATGGCAGACTAGATATTCTGAGCCTCACCCTTCACTCTCTCTGCAGAGTCATTTACTTTTCAATGCACTGTTGGCTAACAAGAGTATAAGGAAAATCCCCAACTTCAGGTATTGGGGCAATCGGAAACGTAAAATGAAAAACCCATGTATAAAATGTTTAAAGAAATAAAAGGTGGACTAAAACAGGAATACTTGATTACAAATCATCAAATATATTTGTAAAAGAATTAAATAGAGCATTTAGAATTGATAGATATAATCCTTGAATCTAAAAAGACAATGGAGAGAATCTATACTAAATTAGGTGCTGTGTGAGAGAAACTTGGTAAACTAAAAGAGATTGGAAGATTACCCAGGTTGCATCATAAAGAGATGATAAAAGATAAAATCTACAGGGGCATGAGGGAAAGGAATAAAATGTGGAGATCTAACATGTCTTTAACCAATGCAATCTCTATCAACCAGGATTTCAGTAGAGTGTTTTGTTTCCACATTTGACTCCCAGCTCTGTATTGTGGTTTAATTTTGCTCAGTGTCTCCTATGACCCTAACTTCACAACAAGCTGTACCCATTCTACTTGGTTTATTGAGCTCAATGAACCATTTAACAAATATTGTAATAAATGTGTAAAGTCTCGGCTGTAGCAACAATAAATTTGATTTCATCAATACTTGTGGCACACGTGTGAAAACTGAACAAGATACCCAGGTGATTTGAATCAAGGCTAGATATAAGTATGGGCTCTGTGTTTTGTTTCCTCTCTAGGGTATTCTAGATCATTTCATCTTTGGTTACGGAAGAATAAAGTAAGGCCCTAAATTTTTTTCTCTAGTGAAAATGCAGTTTAGTTAGATTGGAAAGAAAGGGTCCACTGTAATAAGGATGTAAGTGGCATAAATTAAGAGGCATTCTTTTCTCTTCCAAGTACTTCCCTGCCCCAAATCCTTTCTTCAGTATGTCTTACAGTGAGAAAATGCAGCTGGTTGAGGGTTGGGTCAATTTGTCAGCTCTTGGTTTATTTATCAGTCGCTAATTCTACCCTATTCCATTTCTAGGTGGTCTTTGGTTATCTTATTTATAGATTTCATAAAGATGGCTGAGATGTTCTTTGCTATTTTACGGTGTGGTGGTACAGGGATTCTTTCAGCACTAGTTCAAGGCAAAGCTGGTGTTTCATTCTTTTCTTTGGGGCATCTAAGGAGGGAAAGGGTTGAGCACGATGTCTCTAGTACTTGATCACATAGGGGTTAGCAAGGCAAGAGATTTGTGGCATTCACAAACTCCTTAACCTTTGAAGGCACTTGATTCCTTCAACAGCGGGAATGATAAAGAGAGCTTAGTCTCCTAGAATATGATGGAGCTGTGACATGTATCTACGCCTTTGAGCATGTAGAAGGGACAAAGAAAAGTCTCTATCTATAAACCTTTAAAAAAAAAATCATATTCCAATTTCCTTATTCTGAAAACCTAGGCTACCATCTACCATCCAAAATAAAGATAATTAATGAAATAGAGTGTAAAAATTAATGGGAGTATATCTTATTTTTAATATGCATTATCACTTTTATTATGCATAATTACATCAGGAGAGGCTTGAATCACATAAATGCTCCTTAACTGAAATTTAAGAAACTTATTTATACGTATATTTCATCATTATTGCACATCTATTTCTGAGGAAATGTGTATCAGCATTTCACTCACAAATAAAGTGAAACTAAGAAAGATTTGATGAATGGCCAGTGTTCCATAGGCATTAGGAGATGGAGCAAGACATAGAGCCAGGCTAAGTCCTTTCTTAGTACTACTATGGTCACTCATAATTTGAATCTTCTTATCATGATCCTGTCATTTTGCCTGTTAAACATACACATGTTGGTTATCATATGGTAGATAATTAAGATTCTTTGTTCTTCCTTTTAATAGGTGGTAGGGGGGGGAAATTCTTTAAAAAATGATCCTTTAGTTCTAATGTGGCTAGCTGAAAAAAAAAAAAAGAATTGGTTTTATAGTCCATTTATGTAGGCAAATATTTGCTGCTGTTTTAAATATTATTTCCTCTTTGTAACATCACATTGTTGTACACACAAACCAACCAGAACTGAAAAGGAATTCTTGATAGATCATTTGGACAGTTGTAAAGTTTAAGGGTGGAGAACTGAAGCATTATGGATGGAAGCTGGAATTAGAAGGTGTGACTTAAAAATGAATACTCATTATTTAAGAGATGGTTTTGCCAAAATACTTATGTTTGTAATTGAAGGCCTCTTAAAGTCTATTTTTATATAAACAAATGGAGTCAGATTTCTCCAGTTCTTGGATCCATTCTAACACTATAAGGCATAAGGTTTAGAAAATGTTGATTGAATAAAGAATGTTTATGAAAATTATTCAAATCAGCCATGATTCATGTCAAAATCCCCCCTCCTCTTCCATGCAGCTTCCCCAAACCCAACTATCCATTCATTAATTTTAGAAATGCTTATTAAGCATCTACCATAGAGTTGAAGCTGACCAGACAATGACTTAGGTAGATATTATGACTACACAACTATTAGACAGTTTTTTCTGAGTCTGGTTCTTGGATTACCTAAATCATAGTAAGTCATTCTTGTTAAGAAATGTTCCTTCAGACTTCATAATATACACACATTAGAATTTCTGCAAGTGGACATTACTATAGGAGAGTGCCAACAGACACGTCTGTCAGATTCTCCACCATGGGGACCAGCAAATAGCATTCTTTATATGGTAATGCTAAATCTATCCAGAGAGTCAACTGGCTGCTAGCGGGGTTAAAGAAGATTTATCAATCATTATAATTATCAATGATTTTGAAGCACTTACAAATTGTCTTTTACAATTTTAGCATCAAAATAAGTACTAATAGTATGGATTATAACCTACTGAATAAAATAAGAATACATGCATCCATGCTGGCATAAGAATAAAAAAATTAAGTTATGGAGAAAGGAAAACATTTCCTTGCAGTAGAATGACAACCAATAAATATCAAAGAAATGAAACTAAGACGACATCAGTGGGTACTAAAACTAGGGTAAACAATTTGGCAATAAGCAGATGATTTATATAGTCTCAAAGCTTCTTCTCACAAGATATTTATTAATTACAGAAGGAAAGTAATAACAGTGGAGAAATCTGGCAGACCTACCTTAACCAACCAATTAACTGGTCGTTAAAATTAGGACAAACTCTCATCACATTGCTCCCAGTATAATGCACAGAGTAGGACACAACATCACTTCAATGTCATTCCTGCCAAATATGTATAACCTGTTTCATGAAGAAACATGGTGCAAATTGAGGCATGTTCTACAAAATAATAAGCCTTCACTTTTCAAAGATGTCAAGATCAAGAAAATACACAGAAAAGCTAGGGCATGTTTCAACTTAAAAGAGAATAAAGAGATATGACACATAAAGGCAATGCATCTATTTCCAGTCAGTTGGCTTTTTTTTTTTTTCTCAAATGCTTTTATGAAAATACAAACTTGGATGCCAACATAGCCTCTGCCAGACCACAACAAGAAATCTCTTTATTATAATGCATGAATAACAAATGGAATATTTGATTATAGTAGAAGTAGAATATTAAATAGAGGCAGCATTATCTGAGTAACCAAAGATAAATTAAAATAGATAATTAGATAAAACAGAGGGAGATTTGCACGCAATGATGCTAAGGCATACCCTGCGGATTTGGAAGTAGTATCTATGGCGATCGCCAAAGAGCCGCTAATCATTGTTTCCTTTTTCCATGTAAAAGTAGATTTTGCCCTAGCAGAGGTCATTTATGAGGCCTTCATATCATCAATAGGATATGAGGTGGCAATAGTTAAGTTTCCTCTACTCTCATTAGTTTTTCAAATAGAGGTCTATAAAGATTGTAAGGATATTATCACTTTTTTAAACATGATGTCAATGACAGGGTATCTGATTGGTTTGGTGTAGATTCACTTAGTGGAAATCTATGTATTAATTTCAGATCACTTTAAAAAAATAGTAATTGTGGAATTATAGGTGCTGTAACAAATATCATAATGTCATTTTAAGTGGTCTATTTCACATTCATTGTACTCAAGAAAAGAATCGCCCTAAAGGTTTGAGCCATTGCTAAGGAGGTGTTCAATTATTTCTGGTCAAGAACTCTCCTAAATATAGCCATGTGTATCAGTGATATGCATTTTGCATATTAAAAAAGAAATTTAAATTATTATATCTAAGCAAAGCATAATAATGACAAGCCAAATTCTAACAAAATATAATTAAAGGAAGGCTCTACTTTATCTACTTTAATGGCTGACAAAGATAAGATATAATTATAATTAATATGCAAATTTATACCTTAACATATTTAAATATCTTTCTCTGAAGGAGCTTAATTTATCTTTTAACCCTTGTTTACATTATGATGTGTAAAGGTACTCAATTATTTTAGAATGTTCATAAAATCAAAAGTAACCTAAAATATCATTGAACATTTCGTGGATCACTTTGAATATGAACTGGCTGATTAAATGAAAGAATGAATAAATAAAACTGATCTAATTTTCCTATTTTTAGGAATTAACATTAAAAGATGTTAAGTGTTTATTTGAGGTCACCTTATTTAGGTGCAGAGGATTAGAAATCATGCTTTTGTTTCCAAATGTAGTATTCTTAATATATCACAAACCGGTATGCTTGTATAATAGTCAATAAATCTTCAGTATCTGTTCACTATAGAACCATAGTGATGAATGAAACGCCCATACTTCTACTTCTTACGATCTTTCAAACTTGTGCTATTTCGATGCCAGAATTTTAAAGAACAAATGTATGCAATTCAAATGTATGCAATTCCCTTTAAAAAGCTCAGATGCCTTTTCATCCACAGTTTTGCTTAAATGACTTTGTACACACTGCCTTTATACAAATATGCCACCCGTAGTTAAGATTTGGTTATGAAATGTGAAAAAAGAAAAAATGATAAAGGAAGTACGGATCACTGTGGCTGTTTTGGCTGATAGCCTGTTAATTGTTTATGGGGAGAACTGTTCTGCCCTTACCCCAGCGTTGCCAGTGTGGCTGGTGAGAGATGTACCCCATTTCAGATTCTGCTGCCTCCTGCCTATGATTACATTGGGAATTTGAAATTCCCTGAGCTTTTACAGCTGTAAAGTGGTATCTTAATGCTTTTAATTCGTATTTATCATTTTTCTAGTGAAGTTGAACATCTTTTTATAGACTTACTCGAAATTTAGTTTCCTTTCTATAAATTGCCTACACAAATTCTGTGACTGTCCTGTTGGGTTCTAAGCATTGCAAATGTACTCTCCTGATCTGTCACCTAGCTCTCCATTTTTCCATATAAGATCCTTTATTGAACAGAAATCTTTACTTTTGTTGAAGCAAACCCATTATTTTCTGTTACTGATTTGTGCTTTTAGTGATTGTTAACCCAAACTCATAAAAATAGTCTCTTACATTGACTTTCTGATCTTATTTTCATATAATCTCAATATTCAGCTTATACTTGTATATGAAGTTAAGATGAATGTAATTTTATTTTCCTACATGTCAGCACTTCTAAGCCCCACGAATGATTTTTCTTTTCGTCGCTGATTTATGATGCCGCCTCCGTCATCTAATATGTTCCCAGAAACTCATGTTTCTCTTTGTGGGCTACATTTAATTCTCTTGATCTATTTGCTGTTCCTGCATTAGTACTAAAATCATTTTTATTATTATTTTGTTGTATATCCTAATACTTTAACATCTAGTGAAGCAGGCCCCGCCCTCTTTACTCTTTGCAGTTGCCCTTCCTGCCTCTGTACAGATGGTGATGTGATACTTCTTATGAGCAGATTGATTTGGTGACTTACAATCACAGATGCCTGAAGCTAAATCACCCTGACTTTGCTGTGCATCTCTACCCATCTCTGGGCTTCTCTAAGCCACTTTCTCAGCCAGGCACATTGCCTTATTTCCCTGTCCGACAGAGGAAAATCCTATTCGGTTTTGATAGCTCAAGTCAAATTGACTGTATTTCCCTACTTTTCCCCTATGTGTGCATCCTAGTTGTTTAAAACAGCTACTACTTCACCTTACCCATGCTTCTCCCTTGCATATGACTTCTGTTAAAATATTTACAATGCTGAATTGTAGTTGGTGTTTCATACTTGAGTTCTCATTATACTCTGAGCCCATATTTTGACCATTTCATGTATTCTCACTAGGAAGGACAACATTTTTTATTTCTTTTTATATCACGAGCACCTTAAATAATGCACAGTATAGTGTGGACTTAGTAAGGTCTGTGGTTTTCACCTGACTGGCAAAGGGGTCTGTGGAACAAAAAAGGTTAAGAACTCCTGCCATAAATGCTTACTGAATTGAATTAACTCCCTATCTTAGTGGTGATCTCTAAAGAACTAACAAGCACAAAGCCTGATTATTATTGAAACCTGACAGTTTATTCAGTGGTGCTATTTCTTTATATTCATCTTTTATTTGAAAAGTGATTTCCATTCATTTTAACAAATACTTATCTGGTCCTCTGTCCTTTTTGTGAGGCAGGCCCTGGGATGAACAATTGAAGAAAAAATCCCACAATCTAATTTTGTATGAAAAAGTAGAGGTCTGTTATAATATTCTCTTTATAATTTGGCAGTACATAGAATTAAAAGCATGAACTAATACAGTAGATCAAAAGCAAACTTATCTTATTAAACATGATTTTTATTTCCTCAAATTCTAGTTTCTTTCTGAATTTTTCTTGTTTCATATTATTAATATTTCTGTACATTTATTACTAGGCAAAAGCATACTTTTAAAAATGCCATTATTTAGGTACTTCTTCCTCAGATCTGAATTGGGATTTGACTTCTATGGCTTTCTACTATAAAATGTTAACACGTTACTCAAGTTCATAATTGATTTTTTTAAAAGCAGTTTTCTTTCAAAATGTACTTAGTCACTAATTTATTTGGCTTGTTTCTTAATATATATTATTGCAAGAATGTATAAAAACAATAAAGATTAGTATTTTGAATGAATGGGCTACATCTCCATGACCCCAACACAACTAGTGAAAATTAGAGATTTAATTAATCACTGACAAAAATGTGAATGGACATACATATATAACACAAATATAAAAGCTTTGGTGGAAGGGGTATACCCTTTTCAGAACAGTAGTTTCCTTTCACTATAGAGAAAACCAATGAAATTAGGAAAGGGCACAAATGTGCTTTAAATGAAACCTGTATTATTTCATTTATTTAAATAAAAAGAGGTGAAGCAACTATAGCTTATTTTTAATGTTTGTTAAGTCTTAGTGGTGGTTACTCTAATATTTGGCATATTTTCATTCATATTTTTAACATGCAATTAAATATAATTTTTTTAAAGAAAACTTTGAGTTTGAACTCCGACAAGTTTCTATGCATCAGTTTTGGCTGATTTTTTTTTTTTTTTTTTTTTTAAAAACAAGCACCACCATTTATTCTGATTGATGAACTTTCTTTTCATTCTTTGAGAAACTTTTCTTTAAAGTATTGACAAATGGTAGAGAGAAAATGTCCTTGTTTAAAAAATGTGAACCAATATTTATCTGGCCCCTGCTATAATTAAAACTGATGTATGCAACCTAGGATAAACTATCATAGCCTCTCTGGGGACACTGTCAACTCTCGAAGTTTCCCGTGATGAAGGCTGAATATAGTTTATTTCTTCAGACTTTGCCCACCCAGACATCATTGTATGGTAAAGCGGGATGTTCAAGGTGTGGCAACTGTCTCAGGGATTTTTTGGGGTTAGGAATGGTCTGTTCCATCAGAGAGAGAGAGGCAGAGCACACTGCTCAGCCACGTCATGATGTTCTCCTGTTGAATATAAACATTTTCATAGAATGCCAGCATCGGACAAGGTCACCTTGATGGATCAAGACAAGACCAAGACGGCCTTGGAGTGCTCTCTGAACACACGCAAAAACAAGAACATTGTCTAAATGTAAATGACCAAACACCTCTGTCCTGGCTCATACGAGTGACTGCTGCTTCTTTACCAATTCCATCATTATTCTCACTTTATTCCTTCTGCCTTCTATATAAGATATATTAAGATACTCTTTCAGAGAATTATCCTCACTTTGTACAACCTCTAATTCAGAGCCACGTCCTGCTTTCTTGAACTTTCCCCCAAATCATTTCACACAAGCCCGGATAATATAAGTACTCTCCAAGATCTTACTTAGATGCCCCACAACTTTCCATGGTGTGCCTTGCTTGTTGTGATGAGTATTTAGCCCGACCTTGTTCAACTACAGGCCTGTTACTGATGGTTTTTGGCTGGAGGGCACTGACAGCAGTTATATTGTACCGGAGAATGAGAGATGAAGAAGTAAATAGTGTAAATTCTAGGGCCAAGGGAGGATTTTGCAAAGATGGGAAAATAGTATATTTAATAGGCTGGTGTAAGGAAGATAATTTCTGAAATGGTATCTCTGAGAAAGTGAGAAGGGAAGGAATCTAACACATAAGGATTGGCCTTAAGTAGGGAAGAAGAAAGTCCATAAATAGTAACATGAGGGAAGACAGGTGTGAGGATTAATTTTATGTGTCACCTTGGCTAGTTTATGATCACATACTGGCCTACTTGTTACTGCAGGTGTATTTTGTAGATGGGACTAGCATGTCCGATCAGTTGACCTTAAGTCAAGGAGATGCCCCTCCATAAGGTGTGGGGCCTCATCCAGTCAGTTGGTGGGCTTCACAGCAAGAACTGAGGGTTCTAGAGGTCAGAAGAATTTCTGCCTCACAACTTCAACATCAACTCTTACCTGAATTTCCAGCATACAGTCTACTCTATGGAACTGGAACTTGCCAGCCCCACAGTCATGTAAACAATTCCTTATAGTAATTTTTTTTTTAAGATTTATTTTATTTATTTCTCCTCATCCAATCCTTGTTTGCACTTGCTGTGTGCTGTGTCTTTGGGAGGCACCAGGAACTGAACCTGGGACCTCCGATGTAGGAGGAAGGCACCTATTCGCTTGAGCTACCTCCATTCCCTGCTTTGTTGTTTCTCTCATTATGTTTTTTCTTCTTGTGTCTCTTATTACATCATCTTGTTGAATCAGCTTGCCATGCCTGCCTGTTATATCAGCTCGCTGTCTTGCTCTTTTTTTTTTTTTCCTTTAGGAGGCACCAGGAACCTCTGCACACAGCTTTTGTTGTATCTCTCATTATGTTTTTCTTCTTGTGTCTCTTGTTGCATCATCTTGTTGCATCAGCTTGCCACGCCTGGATGGCAAGCTCGCTGTCTTCTTTAGGAGGCACCAGGAACCGAACCATGGACCTCCCATGTAGTAGGCGGGAGCTCAGTTGCCTGAGTCACATCTGCTTCCCAGTAATTTTTTATATACACACATATCCTGTTGGTTCATTTTCTCTGGATAACCCTGACTGATTCAATAGGGCATCTGGATACCATTTATAAATAGCTTGATAGCTGTGGTGTGGGAACATGTGGAAGTTCTCTTCTAATTGCTTTTGTTGTTCTCCCTGAAAGAGAGAGCAAAGTCATCAGCAGAATGTGAGGATAGGGAAAAAAGTCAATGATAGAAGAGAGACAAAGTGTGAACTAGATATCAAGGGAAAGGGAAAAGCAAGAGGATGCGAGAAATGGAATAGGCCTGCTGGCAGCAGGGAGGGCGCACACCCTTGAACTTACTGGTCACAACCAGAACTCTCCAACACTTTCACACCCCAAGACACTTCATATAATGTTTGAGCAAAGGTGGAGATTGACTTTCTGATGCCTGAATCATTAGGATTGTAAGTTTTCAACACACACACACATGCACACACACACACACATACTCTCCTCCAGATGGAATTTTCAGAAGCGGTTTTTAATAGAGACAAGGGGGTCAATGAGGCAGAGTGGCACAGTCACTAATGGCCACTTACTTTCTGCCTAATCTTGGCAAGAAACATGTCTCTCTGGGGCTCAACTTTCTCATCTATAGAGGAGGCTTGACAATAGAATCTACTTCCTACAGATGCCAAGCAGGTTAAATGTGTTAATACTTTAAAAGTACAATAGCAGGCAATGTGTTTTCTAAATAGACAGAAACCTTATCAAACTGAAAGCTTACATCAGTGTTTCCTGGATTGCTTTGAAAAATGACGTCTAGTGGGAGAAACAAAAGAGATAGGCTGTCTTCATGGGCTGTTTGCCAATATGATGAATCCTGGTCCTCATGTGTGGTGGTCTTTGTTTTTACATGGATGATTCACATCATTTAGTCTGAAGCCAATCATGGCTGAAAACACTCCTTTCATCTCTCCATGTTTCATTGCACTTATTTTTTTAGTTATCTCTGGAAGAGAAATGAAAGAAACTTGTTTTAAAAGTTGGAAGAAAATTTCAGTTCCGGGTCATGATACAGAAATAGATTACTAATACAGTACTAACTAACGTGGCCAATTTTAATGGTGAAAAGCGCATTCTTGCCTGCTTCATTTCTATCATGGAAAGAGAGAGAAATTCGAAAGGCATGTCCACTTTGCTAACGTGTCTGATTGTGCAATATCAAATTTAACAAATGTTATGCGAAAAGCCTAAATTACCACACCATCACTATCTTACTGCTCCAGTTTAATATTATATTTTACATTTTGAGATATTTATTTAATGCCTTTTATGCATGAACATTTGTTTTTGCATGGCTGGAAATTTATAAAACGTGTTCACAGACTCTAGAAAAATCTGAAATGACATGATTTATTGAATGAAAATTCTTTAAATCTACAAAAATTCTAATAATTAGACTTTTATTAAAAGAAACAAATTATCTTAGGAATATTGATTCTGGTATTCTAAATATCTACACGTTATTGAAAGAAGTAAAACATTATTTAATAACTATGTTAATAAAGTAAGTATTTGGGGAGACTAGTAATCTAAAGTACTCCTAATCCATCTAGCTCAGAAACAAAAGCATGAAGACAAAGAATGGTATATAGGAACTGCCTGAAAGCCTCACAGGAGGAGCTGCGAGCCACCCCAGAGAAATAAGTTTCTATTAAACTACGACAGGGCATTTAACTGCCCTAATCATCTACTCTCTTTGGAGATACTTCAGATTGAAAGTATTAGTGATCGAGTTCTTTTTACTTAAAAAAAAAAAAAGTTCAAAGCATCCTTTTTGCTTCTCAAAGAATATGCCCTGCTTTACAGACAATACCCAGACAGAAATAAAAGTTACTTTGTGTGATGTTACCTTGCATTTTACATTCAAGGACACTGTAAGGGTTTGTGAATTGTATAAGAATTAAAACAAGAACAAATGAAAGATTGAACAACGTCTGCCTGTTTCTTTTCTTCTGTACCTATTGCCTGCCAAGGCTAGAGAGTATAAGGAAACTTTTAAAAATATATTATTTTAGCCTTTTCGGTACATTCTCATTCATTTAGCTTTTATATGTATAGAGTAAATATAGATTAATTAGACAGCAAAGTTAAAATGTGGGAATAAAGAAAAATATTTAATAACTTCAAACATTTTACGAGTATGTAAGCCTAGAATAATCAGCCTCAAGAAAAAAAGAAAATCTTTTCTAAAAGTCAGAAAATTGCCTTTCTTAAAAACAATTAAAACTAAGAAATATCACCCAAAGAAATAAAAAGTAACTTTTAAAAAGCTATTTTGAATATTTAATATTGAGAATTAGTTTTATTTTCCCTCCTGAAGATATTGAAAGAGTCAATTTCAATTTATTTTTTCATGTTATGCAAACCCCTGGGCCTTAGAAAGTTTTTAAAAGTGTTTTAGACTATTACCAGAATTTTAATGAAAGAAAAGAAACTTGTTGTCAATTCTCCTACATGTCTATGTATATATGTTTATATGATATATGTATGTATCTATGTATGTGTGTATGTATGTATATATTTGGCCATTATACTCAAGTTGGATTACAAGAATCAATTCTGACTCAGGTAGCCTGTGTTCTATTTATAAACTAATGGACCCTTAAAGACCATCCTTGGAAAATTCATTTCCCATTACTACATCTCAGTAATAAAATAAAGGGATTGATACTTGCAGACTTGTTTCCCAGGATGTTATGAAGCTAGAAAAATAAGCAATGGATTATTTTGAAAGATAAGAGATCAGTGTCCCTTTGCAATTGCTAGGATAAGAAAATTACTTATCATTCGGGAAAAATAAAGCAAACTCATGCCCCTTTTTACTAAAACTGGGCACAGAAGTATAAAGGGCATTGTAAACAATACTTGTTGAAAGGTCCTTAAAGACAATATAACTTTTACACTCTTAAAAAACAGATTTAATCTAATGGCATCTATGAAATTCACTTAATTTTATTAAGAATTTTTTATAACGTTAGGAAAAAACTTTTACGTCACACTGAAAAGATGATCTTGCATAAGTACTTACTTCTCTGAATACATCTCTACTCTAATACAAGGGAAATTCCTGTATGTTACTTTTCAAGTTTGCTTTTAAGCTCTGGGTATGGATTGCCTTTTTAAGATTTCTGTTCTATGTAAAAATGCATAATATGTCAAGTAGTGTATTTGTTATTTTTGTGTAGAGCAACAAGATAAAATAGAAGTATATGAAGATTTATTAATATATTTCTTTGAACTTTTCTGCAGCTCTTCAATTTCCAAATATTCTGAGTCTTTCAAGCTTTATAGTTAAAGCTAAAATGAAATGATTTAATTTTTTAAATTACATACCATTTGAAAGCAACAGAAAGTCATTTTGAATAATGTGTTTATATTGCCCCAGTGTCATGATTCTGTAGTTTGAGCCACAACCTCTGAACTGCTTGGAAATAGGATGTCATGTTGACAGTTGCCAATATTCACTGGAGATCTGTTAACTTAGATGTATTAAATTTAGTGCACTTTGGAAAATGTAAAATTGGACATAAGAGATTAAAATATGAATTGTATTCTACAAGCAAATAAATCCAGCTCTTTCAAGTCATTAAAATAAGCATAAAATGCTCAGAGGAGTGAAAAGAGACAATCCAGAAGTCAATCTCTACTAGTCTCTGCCATTTACAAGGCTGCCTTCCCCTTTCGAACTCAAAAATACAGGGCTGCTCACAGGACCCATGATTCTTTGCTCTGCCTTATGCTCTTTCATCTTCTGTGTGGGGTGGTTCCTTACTCCATCCTCAGTTAATACCTAAGTTAATTTAAAATAAGTTTGGTATTCATGCTATAACATACCTGAAAGATGGTCTGAGGTTGTGTGTGATGCAAATAGTTCTCTGAAGATGATGCTTACGTTTTATGGTGTAATATTATAAAAAATGAGAAAAATCATGTAGAAGAAGTGCACATCAACTTGAAGAATGATAAACATTGTAAAAGGATTAGTTCAGAAGTACCAGGTGGGCCATTCTTTAGAGTGGAAAACTGAGGTTTTAGATTAGGGCTATGGATACCTTTATGTAGCTTTTGTGCATAAATATTCTAAATTCATTTTTCCATCCAAAGGCTTTATCTCTCTGATAGTTACCAAGCAGTAATTTTTAACTCTCTAGCTATAGTACACAAGATAAACATATAGTCACTGTACTGAGCAATTTTCTTTAGCTTTTTTCCTCAATAATTCTGACAGACTAAGAAATTATTACCTTCATTTAACAGAAAAACTCGAGAGGTCATACTACACCATATTCTCTCCAGCCAAAAATAGACAAAAAACAGATGCACACATACCCATAGAACAGAGGAAAAGCAGGGAGTTTAAATGTGTGAACTTCTATTTAGTGGTCTTAGGGGTATCGTAGGAATCCCAAGAAAAGAACTCAAGTCAATTTTCAGTTTGAAAAGAGTTTTTCAAGATACTGTTTGAGTGGATTATAAATTCCTTTTCCAAATTTCTAACGAGTGAGAGGCTTCAAGCATTCTGGCCTAAAAACTACTTTAATTTGAAGAAAGGGATGATATAATAATGTGTTAAAAATAAAATTATCGCCTTGGCTAACCCTTATGACCAATAAATCTATACTCTCATATATTTTATGGCTGAATTAAAAATCTGGAAGTTAGTTTAACATGTTTAATGTCCTCAACTACAAGGAAAACTTCTTGAGGAAAGAGACGATGTCTTCTTTTATATCCTCCTCCTCATAGCATACACTGAAAATTGCTTCTGGGTCACATGCAGTCTAAGAAATATATGTTTGGCAAGCAAACTAGAAGGAAAAGAGATGGGGTTTTAACATAATTTGTAAAAACATTTTGAGTGATTACAGATCCATTAAAAGGTGAGGATCAATTCAGGGAATCTCAGATTTAGTATAAATATCTTGATGTGAAATTAAAAAAAAATCTCTGTGGAGTGGATTTAATAACATGCCAGACATGTTTGATAATTTTTGTGGTAATTGTTCTAAAACTTCTAATACATGTTTTACTGTGCATAAAGTTAAATAAGGACTTCCATTTCCAGTAAAAGCTTATATCAGAAAAATCTTTCTGCAGATAACAATTATATACTCTTGAAAGTACATAAAAAGTAATTATTTGAGACCCAAAGCAGGTATAAACTAGAGGGGAATTGACTGTAAGAAGAACTGGAGCACGAGTAAAGTGTGAAGTGTTAAGTGACAAGGGCTGTGAGTCAAATATAAAGTAATTAAATATTGAAATTGAGCAAACTGATAAATTAAAGCTGACTATATTTAAACCAGAACATTGAAAATAATGATAAAATATGCTATCACTAAAATGACAAAGAGAAAGGAAAGAGAATACTAAAATAGCCAGGTAAACCAATGAAAAGTGAGAAATGGGCAACTGTGAAACAAAAAACAGAAGTGATAAATGGAAAACAAATACTAAGATAGTACATTTAAGCCAAATGATATCAAAATTACATTAAATATAAATGGAATTAACAACCACATAAAAGCAGGGGTTTTCAGACTGGATTTTAAAAAGCAGGAGACAACTATAAAAGACATAATGTGCTTATAAAAGAACCATGTTAACTATAATAGCAAATGTTGAAATGAATAAAGATAAATATAATGATTTGAAGCTAGATGGACCCCATAAAATTACATTCTTAACGTTAATCATTTCCTGTGGATGTAAACCTATTGTAGGTGGGAGCTTTTGATTAGTTTACCTGAGTAAAGTGTGGCATAGGGTGGATCTTAATCCTCTTCCTGGAGTCCTTTTTTAGAGAATGATATTCAGAGGAAGAGAGAGAAAGCTGTGGAAGTCAGAAGCTGGAAGCATCAAAACCCAAGAGAAGGGAGAGAAACCAGCAGACACTGCCATGTGCCTGACTGTATGACAGAGGAGACCAAGATTGCTGGCAGCTTGTCTCCAGGGAGAAAGCACGACCTGTTGATGCCTCGATTTAGACATTTCCATGGCCTCATCTTGAAGCTTGTAAGCTAATAAATCCCAATTGTAAAGGCCAACCCATTTGTATGATACTGCTTTCAGCAGCCTAGCACACTAAAATATATAATGCAAAGCTACTGCTAAAAATAAAACTTGTGAAGTTATATAATACCAGCTATTATTTATCAGTTATTTATCAATTAATATCAAAGCAATGTCTTACTATAAATAACGAGGGACATTTAAACAATAATTTAAATCAAAATGAACTAAAAGGCATTTAGAGAAGACTCTACTCAGCAACCAAAAAATATGCATTCTGTTTTTTCAAGTTCCTATGTAATGTTCACCACTATAGAGCATATGTTTAGCCACAACATAAAACCTAATGCATTTCAAAATATTGAAATATTATAGAATATGTCCTCTGACCACAAGAGTATTAAACTGAAAAATTAAAAATATGAGAAGATATCCAAAAAAGCCTCACATGTTTGGCAATACTTCTAAATAACTCATGGTTTAAAAAATTTGCAAGGAAAAAATATTTAAATCCATAATGAGAAGATAGCATTTCAAAATCTATGGGGTGCTGTTATAGCAGGGCCTAGCGAGAAATTGAGTGCTTAAATGTTTATATTAAATATAATCCCCTCCTCCTGTCCCTGCCCTCACTACTTTGAGGAAACCACTGGTTTTCCTTCTATCACTATAGATTAGTTTACATTTTCTAGAATTTTATATAAGTGGATTTATATGCTGTGAACTCTTCTGGAATCTGGGTTCCTTCAATCAGCATAATTGCTTTGATATTTAATCAAGTTTTTGCACGTATCAGTAGTCCATTCATTTTTATTCTGACTAGAATTCCATTTTAAGGCTTAGTAATATTTTTATCCCTTTACCTCTTGAGGGACATTTGATTTGTTTCCAGTTTGGAGCTTCTACAAATAAAGCTTCTATAGTCATTATGTACAAGTATTTGTGTAGACATATGCTCTCTTTACTCTTGAATAAAGGTCTAGCATTCAAATGAGTTGGTAATGTGGCAGGTATATGTTTAACATATTAAGAAACTGAAAAACTCTTCTGCACATTGTTTACACCATTTTCCATTCCAGTTTCTCCACATCTTTGCCAATGCTTGGTATGATCAATCTATTTAATTTAGCCATTTTAAAAGATGTATAGTGGTATCTCAATTTGCTTGTAATTTGCATTTCCCTAAGAATTAATGATGTTGAACATCTTTCCATATGCTTATTTGCACTAAAGTAAGCTTTTCTTGTGTTTGCTTATTTGTCACAAAAAAAAAGAAAAATAAGTTGATAAATTAAACATCATCAAAAATTACAAAAGGTCTGCTTATCAAATGATACTCTTAGGATGATGAAAGATTATAAATGGGAGAAAACATTTATAATGCATATATTTGACTAAGGACTTGTGTCCAGTATATTTATTTATATACATATATACATATTTTTAAATCCTCCAAATCAATAATAACACAAACCAAATTATACAAATTAAACAAAATGGTTTGAATGTGTATGTGTTGTATAATATCTGGTCCACCCTCTTCCCCTCTATACCTAGCTATCACTTTTTTTATTCCTTTCTTTTTTTCTGTCATTTTTTTTTTTAGGAGGTACTGGGGGTTGAACCCAGAACCTCGGACATGGGAAGCAGGCGCTCAGCCACTGAGCTACATCCACTCCCCAAGGAGAGATGGTTTTTCCATATGTTCATTTGTTTGTTTTTAGGAGGTACCAGAGATCAAACCCAGGACCTCATACATGGGAAGCAAGCGCTCAACCACTTGAGCTACATCTACTCCCCTTTTCATTTCCTTTTTTTTTTTTTTTTTATTTTTAAAAAAATTTATTGAAGTATATCGTTCATACATGAACATACATAAACAATAAGTGTATAGTAATAGTTGTGAACTTACAAAACAAAAATACTTAACATCATAGTGGGCTCTCATACCTCAACCTACCACCAATACCTTGCATTGTTGTGAAACATTTTTAACTAATGATTAAAGAGCATCCTCAAAATATTACTAGTAACCAAAGTATTTTCCCCCAACCCACCCTATTATTAATATTATTTTTATATAATTTATATATGAACATAAACAATGTGTATAGTAAAAGTTGTGAACTTAAAAAGCAAACATTCATAACATCGTACAGGGGTCCCATACATCAACCCTCCACCAACACCTTGCATTGTTGTGAGACATTTGTTACAAATTATGAAAGAATATTGTCAAAATCTTACTACTAATTATAGTCTTTATCTTATATTTGGTGAAACTTTTCCTCCAACCCACCCTATTATTTTTTAAATATATTTTTATGACAGAACTTGTAAACTTATAAAACAATCATGCACATGTGCAGAATTCCCCCAAAACACCCCTCTATCAACACACCACACCCTAGTGGAATATTTGTTACAGATTATGAGATATTATCATCTGATTATTACTAGGCACACAGCATATATTTGACATACTTTTTCTATACTCCATTATCAACACAGTATATCTTTGGCATAAATGCAAGTATATTACATTATTACTGTTAACCACACTCCATAGGTCACTCCAGTTGTATTTTTCCCGTGACTCTCCACATTCCCACCACCCTGCAATAGTGATGTACACCGGCTCTAGCTCACAAAGGACACTCTTGCATCTGTACCATCAACCACTATTCTCATCCACCTCTGGATTTACTGTGCGATTCAGCCCCTAGATTATTCTCTAACTTTCTGTCAATTGGCATTTACATCCCTATACTACCATTTTCAGCCACATCCCCATTCATAAAACAGCTGTTACTCAGCTGTTACCATCAACTCTGTACTTTTCCACACTTTTACGGTAAAGCTAATTAAAATTTCTACATACATTAAATATAAGTCATCCATCTCAGTGCTCCTCTTATTTCCTTTATGAATCTACCACCTACCACCAGGTCTTGAAGATACTTTTCTATATTTTCTTCTAGAAGTTTTATGGTTCTTGCTTTTCTGTTTAGGTATTTGATTCATTTTGAGTTAAAGTTTTTTTATAGGGGGTGAGATAGGGGTCCTCTTGCCTTCTTTTGCTATGGATATTCAATATTCTCACCATCATTTGTTGAATGGATTGTTCTGCCCGAGCTGGGTGGGTTTGACAGGCTAGTCAAAAATCACTTGACCGTAAATGTGACAGTCTGTTTTTTAACCATCAATTTGGTTCCATTGGTCTATGTGTCTGTCTTTATGCCAGTACCATGTTGTTTTTATCACTGTGGCTAGATAATACGAATTAAAGTCTGGAAATGAGATTCTTCCAACTTCACTTTTCCTTTTTAAGATGTTTCTGGCTATTCAGGACCCCTTACCCTTCCAAACAGATTTGATAATCCATGTTTTCCATTTATTTAAAAATACTGGTGGAATTTTTATCAGGATTGCATTGAATCTCTATATCAATTTGAGTATAACTGACATATTAATGGTATTTAGGCTTCCAATCTGTGAGCATGGAATAATTTCTACAAATTATTTAGGTCTTTTTTTAATTTCTTTTAACAATGAGTTGTAGTTTTCTGAATACAAGTACTTTAAATCATTGGTTAAGTTTATGCCTGAATATTTGGGTTTTATCTGTCATATTTTATTTTTACCACTCTTATGATGCTTTTAGTTACTCTAATTGATATAATCTTAATTTCTAGATTCTCTTCCAGGCTTCTCTCTCCTGTCTACTTTTCACGCTGTGGCACACCCTTTAGTATTTCCTGCAAAGCAGGTCTCTTGGTTACAAACTCTCTCAGTTTCTGTTTATCTGTGAATATTCTAAACTTGGCCTCATTTTTGAAAGACAATCTTGCTGGATATAAGATTCTTGGCTGGAAGTGTTCCTCTTGCAGTATCGTAAATATATCATACCACTGTCTTCTTGCCTCCATGGTTACTGGTGAGAAATCAGCACTTAAACTTATTGGGTTTCTCTACATTATGCATTGCTTTTCTCTTGCTACTCTCAGAATTCTCTCTTTGTCTTTGGCATTTGACATTCTGATTAGTATGTGTCTCAGAGTTGGTCTATTAGGATTTTTTCAGATGAGAACACATGGTGCTTCTTGGACATGGATATGTATGTCCTTCAATAGGATTGGGAAATTTTCTACCATTATTTCTTCAAGTATTCCTTCTGCTCCTTTTCCCTTCTCTTCTCCTTCTGAGACACCCATGACACGTATGTTTGCATGTCTCTTTCTGTCCTTTAGTTCCCTGAGACCTTGTTCAAGTTTTTCCAATCTTTTCTTCATCTGTTCTTTTGTATGTTCACTTTCAGAGGCCATTTCTTCAAGCTCACCAATCCTTTCTTCTGCCTCCTCAAATCTGCTATTATATGATTCCAGTGTATTTTTAATTTCATTTATTGCACCTTTCATTCCCATAAGATCTGCTATTTTTCTATGTATACTTTCAAATTCTTCTTTGTGCTCATCCAATGTCTTCTTAATATCCTTAATTTCTTTAGCCATCTCATTGAATTTATTAAGGAGATTTGTTTGAACATCTATGATTAGTTATCTCAACTCCTTTATGTCATCTGGAGGCTTATCTTTTTCCTTTAACTAGACCATATCTTCCTATTTCTTGATGTGGATTGTAATTTTTTGTTGGTGTCTTGGCATCTGGCTTACTAGAGTTTTTATTCTGGGTGCAGTTTTTTCTCTTTAGTTTAGGGCTTCTGGCTCTTCTCCCTTGCTGGTTCTGTAGTAGGAGCCAAGGATGTAGTTGGTGATATAAACTGTGGAGGCTCAAGCTACCCTGATTGCCCCCAGGACCAATGAAGCTTCTCCCAACTTTCTCCTTTGCCAGGCGTAGGGACAGAGTCACAGCTGTGTGGAAAAATCCAACTCATGCAGGCCTAGATTATAGTTGCCCAGAGAAACTGATGAAGCTTTACATTCCTTTCTCCCCTCCCTGAGGCAGGGATGGAGCTGCAGGTGTGGGCAGCAATCTATGCAGTGCAGGTCCAAGATGACCACAGTTGCCCCAGTAGACTTCCGATTATTCATTCTGTGCCAGCTAAATGTACTTGCAGGGCCTGCCAGCTTCCTCCCTGCTAGAGGTGGGCCTGAAGCCTAGGCTAGGGCTGCAGGCCAATCTGGGTGAAAGAAACCGGTCTCTACTGTCACTGTGATTTTCAGTCAGCCCCGCTTCCCCTCATGCTGGGGGTGGAGTAAAAATGGCAGCTACCGGCCTCTTTCTGACTTGGATAGGCTCAAACTTTAGTTGTTCTTAGGGTTATACTTTAGCCAGCTGAATTTACTAATCAGTAGCTGAAATCGGTGGCCAACTGTCTCTTCCTCCAGTTTTTGGAAAATGGAGCTTCCAATTCCTGCCACAGAATAGCTCCTGGGGTGGCTTGCGCTGCCAAAGTAGGATGATCACCGGCCTCCACGGTGTAGCTGGTGTTTTCCCAGAGAGGGTGGCGCAGCTCCCCCCAGCTTCCTCCCTGCCCGAGGTGGGCCTTGGGCTTAGGCTAGAGCTGCAGTCTGATCTCCATGGCGTGGAGGGTTCTACTTAACGAATCTTCTCCGCAGATGGACAGGCTCCTCCTTCCGTTCTTTCAAGGATATTGCAGGATGCACTTCTGGTCTCCTGGAGCCCCCAAACATGTGCTCTAGATAGCTGTGGATGATCACCAACTGCCCCGTAGCAGGAGCTGATTCTAGCAGCTCTTTACCCTGCCGCCATCTTGCTGGTTGTGGGTTCATCTCCTTTTAATAAAGAATATAAATGAAACCTCTTGAAGAAAAATCTCTACATGAGGAGAATTTTACCTTGTATCCCTTTCATTCCTCAGATCGGTCTATGACTTAATGTGACTTATGCCTCAAGCACCCTAATGGACCTGCTCTCCTTAATAGCATCTATTTGCCAAACCATATGTCCTATTTTCAGTTCTCATTTTATTTGTCACTATTAGGTTTACTCTGCTTTAGGAAAAAATCTTATCTATTTGCTTCCTCCCAATTCTCATTTGAACAACTTTCTCAACCTTTTTTACTTCACTGTTATTTGAGCTCTCTCCCACCGTCTAAACTTCCTCTTAAAATACTCCTTAGTGTTCTGCAGCAATTTCTTTAATGTGTATTATTTGTTACATGAATTCAAGTCTCATCTCTATGAGGATGACTCAATTCTTTGTTTCCAATCTGAGATCTTGACCCGCACTTGCAGTCCACCATCTAAAACTAGATGACTCACATACACCTGAAATTCAAAAATTGTATAGCGAATTACATTTGCCTTCCTCAAAGCCTGTGTTCTGAAACTTACTTTTCCTATTTTTCATAACTCAGTTAGCATCATCTTTTCAGTCAAAATAGAAATCTGTAACCCCATTTTTATTTACCTGCAACTTTTTATTTTATTTTGCTCCTTATATTCAATCTGCCACCAAATTTGGTTCTACCTAGGAATGTTTTAATAATTTCATCATTAAGTGTTGTCCTAATTCTTCACCAGGATTATCATAAACTCTTCCTAACTTGTAGTCTCCTCCATTTTATCCTCCATAATATAAGGCTTCATTATTTATAGACCAAAACTCAAAGTCCTTAGCAAGGGACAAATGTTTTTATAAACCAGTGCAGATGCTACTATTACAGCAATAATGTGCTCTGTGTCAACCAACCACACAACTTCTCTGGGGCCAGTGTGATTTGGTTAGGCAGCCCAACTTATCTGTATTTGCTGCCTTTTCCACGATTTGGCTGGCTGGGATGATCTAGTCTGACCTCACCTGGGAAAACTGGGGGATTCAGTTTGGCTTCACCACCTCCTCTACCTCCAGTATGTTTTCATGGCAACATTTGAAGTACAAGAAAGCAAGCAGACTCACACAGCGTCTCCTGAGGCCTGGGCTCAGATCTGCAGTACCATCATTTCCACCTCATTCTATTGGCCAAAGTGAGTCACATGAGTGGAGAAATATACTCTGCCTTTATAGGATGAACTCCAGTAAAATCAGGTTTTCACACATGGTATAGCCGACTTCTGCAACTTCATTTCCTGTGACCTTTCCTCCAAATTATGGTAGCTAGATAAAATAAATATAGGACACTTAATCAAAGTTGAATTTCAGATAAACATAGAATTTTGTTTTTGTATAAGAATGTTACATGAAATATTTGGGATGCAATTATATGAAAACATTCTTTTTTTAAAATCTGAAATTCAAATTTAACTTGGTGTCCTATGTTTTGTGTTATTTTGTTTTATTGCTAAATCTGGCAAACAACACTACAATAGCAACAACAACTATCAACTATATAAATGATTTCACTAAGGAAAGAACATTTTAACCCCCCAAGTTAGGGGGAACATACTCTGAGACTTATAATCATTCTTTAAATTTACTAAATTTAAATTTATGCAAGAAATCATCTCATTGTACTTATTTTCTAACTGGGTGTCCAACAAGTGACAGAAATGCTGGAGTCGGCCAGCATTTCAAAAACATCACTTTCTCAATTTCCCTTAAAATGCACCATAATTTCAAATCTCAATGCCTTTTATTTTACCTGTACGAGATACACTGGAAAGAATCATTTATCTGGAACAAAGCATGCCTTCATCATCTAATTCTTTGGGTCTTTTCCCTTTTCTCCCTCCACCCAGGACAAAATTCCTCCATGAAGAATGAATTACTTGGGGCACCATAACAAATTTACACTTATGCTCTTTAGAATGCTGAGCATAAGTGTCAGTAGGCTGCAGTCACAAAGACTTGAATACTATCTGGGACCACAGAGACTCAGCAGAAGGTTGCACAGTTTTTGCACTTAAACGGGACCCAGCAAAAGAGCTGGCCCAGACTGCAAGCCAAGCCAAGCCATGCTCGCTGGCCAGGGCGGCAGCCACCTGGAGGAAGGGCGCCTTTTCCTTTGCTCAGAGCCTCAACAAGCACCACGATGGTTAGCACCATCGGGAGGACATGGCCTTACCCAGTTAGGGCAAAATGGCAAATTGGTCTGGCGATCTCGACATGTATAGGCATTGAAATCACTTCAACCAATCTGGCTTACCAGTTTAATCCTTAGTCACTACCCCGTGTGTGAGCAACCAGGACATGTGTCTGCTCTGGAATGTTCATGACTGTACTCCTTCAAACAACCCAAATCTCACCACTTTCATTTCTCCTAGTACCTTCCAGCATTTTCTCCACTTTTCTCATAAAAAAAGTTTGCATATTACTATGCATTCCATACCAATGGTTTCCAAATATTATGACTGGATGAGTTATTGTCTGACATAAAGTTAGACAATAAGAAAAATGGGATGATATCTTGCCTAAATTTTAATTTGGTCAATGTAAAGGACTTTCCTAAGAGTGAGAATATGTTTTCCTAATTTTTGGTGTTGAAATGTTCTTTCCTTTATTAAGTAAATTTATAAGTGATGTTGTTACTGTTATTGTTTTGTAACTGTCCGTCTTTGAAAAACAATTGGCAACTCAGTGTTGATTACCCTCTTTTAAAATATTACTAGCATATGAAAGGCCAAAGTCTGGAAATCATTTTGATAAAATAAAAACTTTTCATGCAATATAGGATCTCCCAGCATTATTGAGTGATTCATGAACCTGGCTGCGTCCCATTCAGAAAGTAGAAGGAAACTCCCCGGAGGAGTGGAAAGGCGAAGCTCATAGAGGGGGTAAATGAGGACAGGACGCAAGCAAGGAAATGTTCTGGTGGCTGACATTAAGTTTCCATTTTACTTTTTAGGGGGGTCTTATAAAGTGGGGAGCAGGTGGTTGCTTAGGAATGAGGAAGTGAGTTGGCATAGGAAAGAAGTTCGCTGGAGAGATTTGATAAAGGTCTGGCTGTATTTAAATTTGGTCTTCTGAGCCTGTCAGGTTTTATAGGAAATAGAAACTTGCTTAGGTTTTTCCATTTTGCAGACGTGGGGCTTAGCACAGGCGCCTACATATTGGACCTACTAGATTTTATGTATCAATTTTCACAAAATGCTTCACAGGACGCTCTCTACTGCCTTTCCACAGCTGAAATCTGGCCTGCTGAGACACTGATTCTCCTGCTGACAGGGCTCATTCCCCCTCATTATTGTGTAGGAATAAGGATTAAATAAATTGATACATGCAACAGATTTAACCCCTCCAGAAGCACATGGGAAGAGGTCCATAAAGAGTAACGCTTGTTTTATTTGTGACCCTGGATGAGTAATAGAACACTTAAAAGTCATTCCTTATTAAGAATTTTTCCCACGCAATTACAAGTTGTGGAGAAGATGCATTTTAGAGCTTACCTAAAAGTTTGCTATTATGAAAAACTCTCTATAAGGAAATGGAGCTTTAAAAACAGACTTAAAAGTGGAAGAAAATGCATATTTAAAGGATAATAAACAAGGCTCCCTAAAGGAGTCAGAAGGGCTACATCTAAGGAATATAGGATTAAAAATGAGCAATAGTTAAGGGACAAAGAAAGCTAATCAAATAGAAATGAGAAGTTTGTTGAAATCTGCTTTTCATGAGCAACTTCTTTGCTGCTTGGTGACTTTAATGACCAAATGTTTCTATTTAATGCTCCTGTCCTATTATTAGGAGCAATGTGCTGCTGCCTTTTAAGTGCTTATAACCCACGCCTGGCACAGAAGCTACGCTCAGTAGCACTTGTTTATTCTGTTATTCTCCTTCCCCTCCCAGTCTTTGTGCCATCAGTACTTCAGGGTATTTGCTGTTGGCTTTCAAAAATTATGAATTGCAAATTTTTAAGGATTTGTGAAACTAGCATGGGGACAGGCATCCAAAATCCTGGCATTTGCCTTGAAGGATAGTGTTACTTTATCCACATCCAATCTTGGGCAAAATCAAAGAGCAGCAGAAGAGTAAGCGTTTCTTTCATTCTATTCTATGATTTAGGCTTTGATGTTTGCATGATATTTTTTAAATTTTCATGGTTTACCTGTAATTGTATTAGGGAAGAAATGTCCTAGCCCTGGATAATTTTACTAGTTCAAACCTGGAAAACCGTTTTTTTTTTTGTTTGTTTGTTTTTTGTTTTTAACTAGTTCAAAAACTGATAGTTATTGGTGGAAAAAATACCTCTCGGTAATGTTAACATTTGTCATGTTGAATGACCAAAATTGTAGCCTTTAACAGAGTGATATGAAACTACTAATTTATCATACAATACTTAAAAAAAAAAAATTAGTGTAACCTCAAACACGTGTTGGAAGATTATAAAATACCAAATGAAAACTTTGAGTATCTTTTTTCTTTGCTGGTCATTAAATGCACCATCTGGGAGAAAGTTGTCAAAATGGATGACGCTGCAGAAAGACGAGGTCGATTTAAAGTGGGAGATGTGATCTGATTCTGCGAGTGCTACAGATCGTCTTGAAATTATTTACGTATTGATTTAGATTTCTAAATCATCTATATGCCATTGTATTGTTATTGTCAGCTATCAGTTTGGGGGATTGTTGAATCTTTCATTGAAAGCTATTTATTTAATACTCCAAGGAAAAAAGAGTTTCTTAATGAAAATCCAATATGGATTATGTTGCTATTAATACTAATGAATCCAAAAACTTCTAAATTACAAAAAGGCTGGAACTCAAATATGACTGTTAGTACTATTGGGCACAGGCAAGATTTGCTGGACCATTGCTGGGGGGAGGATGCTCTAAATTTTGACAATTACCTTGTTCTATTTTTTTCCTGGACTATGTAATTGCCTTCACATTTTATTCCATATTTTCAGTTATCCCTTGAAAAAAATTGACTGGTAGAAATTTTCACTTCTTAAAGTTTTCAATTTAAAGCAGCAAAAGGGAATGCCTGGGGTTGTAATAGTCATACTAGTATAAAAACCACTAATCATAATAGTAATTCAATAATAAAAGAAATCTGGCTGGAGCTTTGACACCATCTAGAGAAAAGAGATTCAGAATGCTAGACTACCATTCAAAATGTAAGCAATTAAAATTAATTAAAAGCCACAAAGTAATCCTCACTTCCTTCTTCCTCATCTGTATTTATTTAATTTTGACTCAAGCTTTGTTGTCATCTCCCACAGTCAGTGGGAAAATGGTGATTTGTCTCTCCCAGTGTTATGTAAAACTACTGCCATTACATTTAATTTCTCATTGTATTTTAGCTCCATTGGCTCTAAGCTAGAAATTTAGTGAAGATGGTGTCAGCTCAGCTCACTCCAGATTCTTTTTTGCTAATCAGCTTCCCTCTGTTTCCACTGCTGATAATAAGCATGTGTGGGTAGGAGGATGCATTTCGCCTTCATTTCTCAGGGGCACAAAGATGGAATTTGCTTCTGTAGGCTACATTGGCCTCATAGTTTCTTCTCCTTTTTTAAAAAACATGCCTATCCCACTCCTGACTTTAGTTTATTTTGATATGTTATTCTCCTTTTTCCCTTGTGCTCATGTGAAATCATCTGATTTTATTCTGCATGAGATATTAGTGTGTTCTGGTTACCTGTGATCTGATTACCTGTGTTGTTAGTTGTTTTCATCACAGTAAAGTTTAAATTCAATCTGTATGATCCTGACCTTTTATAAAACAGCAAATAGGCAGTTTACTCAGGAAAACAAGATGAGGACGAAGTTAATCATCATAAACAACTCTACTTCCAAACATAGGCTTACATTTTCATAGATGTATGTTTATCATGTTTCATTATTTTAATTAATAGTCTTGTTTGTCACAATCTTCAGGCAACTCTGGTGTTAATGGCTCTAATTGGTTATGACTACTAATTGATCAGAAATTTTTAAAACGCGGAAAGGATGCCAAACCTTCATTAATTTGAGTGGGAAATCTTTTCTGTATATAGCTAGGACGCAGCTTGAGAGTTCAGGTGTATTTTTTCATCCTTTCTCGAAATAAAAACAAAGTAATTACAAGGTTTACCTTTTAGAGAATGAGTTTTTTTTTTTTTTTTTTTTTTTTTAGAAAATACGTGTGAGCATGTGCAAGGGCAGTAGCTACTTGACAGTTACATTTTACTGAAATCAACAAGTCTTAAAGGTCAATGACTCAGCTCTTTTGAGAATGAGTTTTTAACATTGAATCAGCAGATCCCTGAGGCAGGTTAGGATCTGGAAAGAGGGAAGGCAGTCGGGACCCTGCCAGGAAATCCCCTGCTGCTAAGAACAAAGCCAGAAATAGCCCATCTAGACCTGGCCAGGAGGTCCCATTTGGAACTCTTTCCTGGGACAAGAGGAGGCCCCAGATAACCCCAAACAGGCCTCCCATTGGTCCCCTAAGGCAGCCAATTAGAGCAGCAAACAGCTGGGGCCCCTCCCTAGCACTAGGAAGGGGCAGGAGGGAGGGTCTTAAAAAGGCCTGCCCTGGGGCCCCATGTGCGTGTCCCACCCTGTAGCACGTCTGCACCCGTGTCTCCGGTTGTGTACTTACTGCATTTCTAGTTTTCTTGTTTCTTAATAAACTCATTACTCCCATGCCACCCTATGGCGTGTCCTTAAATTCTTTTATGCGACATAAGCCAAGAACCTAGAAGCCCAGAACCCAGAGCCTTCTGCTAACATCGCTCGGGCAAGGTTTTCAGAACTTGAGCTGGTGGTCCTGGAATAGATTTTTGATTTTATAGAAAAAACAAGTTTGAAACAAAATTCACACAAACAACAAAAAAGCACAAACAGAGAGAGGCTAGTCTGCAGAAAGGCTCCGTGGACTACATCTGGTCACCGCTATCTCAGCCGGCTAGCTGCCCTCCTCTGTAATCAAGATGTTTATAACTTGTTTTGCCTTATTTGGGCCTTTGAGTAGTTGACTTCCTGAATTCTGTAACAAATATTTTAATGAGCAAGCACTATAATTTCTTAGAATAAAGAGTGATGTTAAAATTTTGTAAAACAATGTATGCTTTATTCCTTTCCGTTATTGAAGTCTTTGACATATTTCCCACCTAATTCTACCTATCATATAGAAAGGTTGCATGCCATAGTGTTACTGGCATGAATCTAGGTTCTTGATTTATGCTGCAGAAATGAATTTCAGAGCATGCCAGGTTAGTGAGGCCAGTAGTTTATTAAGATGGGGAGGGAAGAGAAATGGGAGAAAACAACAGATTACGGGTCCCCAGTAGAGGGTAAGGGGCTGAAGAGTGATAAAGAGGGCTGATTTATAGACTACTATTTCCCATTATCGATCGTAAATGCCCAGGTTTTACTCGCATGTTGATCCGTGCAGGGGGTCAAGGTGAGAGCAGGTTGCGGAAGCCGTGAGGGCAGAGAGCCACCGGGAGCAGGAGCAGGGAGCAGGAGAGATTTGACCTTTGCACCTGCTTTTTAAACTGTTAATTATTCCACCCCTTTGCTAATGGAATGGGGGGAGTCCCAGGTGTTTGCTGCTTTGATTGATTACCTCACCCATCAGCCACCCAGCAGGGCCCAATTATAGGGCTTCTGAAGAATATTAGGGCTTCTCTAGCTTCTGGGAGAAATCTCATGAGTGTCTTCCAGCAGCCATCTTGGGGCACTGATGTCCCATGGACCTTTTGCCAGGTTCCAGATCCATCTATTGATTCCCTATATGAAGCTTCAATACTCTCTGATGCACAGTCCAGCCTTGATTTGAGCCTTTATATAAAGCAGAATTAAAGAGGGCCCGGGAGCAATAATATGAGACTATTAAAATACCTACGTCTTATCTCACATGAGCCTAAGATTGCCAAACATAGATGGGTACTAAATCTCAGCAGTAGCTCCTTTAAAATTGCTGTCAATTTAAAATATTTTGCCCTGGATATGTTTACTTTTCAATTCTATGGACTCTGTCTTATAACAAGTGATTGCACATTTCACTTGATCCAAATCAAGTTGTTTTATAAACTTTGTGTAGCACGATTTACTTCAGGTATTTTTTTTTTTGTTGTTTTATTTTTTATTTCTGAGTGATATTTTTATCCCCAAAATGTTTTTAACCCAACTTTTATAAACTCCTGAAGAGTATCAGTATCTGTCACTTTTACGATATATGTTCTTATTTAGCCTTGGCGGTATGATCTTCAAGCACATCTAAAGTAACTTTAGGTGGCAACCATACCACTGTTAAGAAAAATGAAATAACCTTCTGCAATGGAGGTTACTGGGAGCAACCTTTTCCCAAGAAATTATTGGGACTTTACGAAAACAATTGGCTGCAAGGGCTTTCAGAGAAACGGGATCACACCCTACAGAATTGCCTGTAAGCATACCTGGTGATAAGCCAGGTTTGATCCAGTAGAGACAGCTTATCAGAATGGACAGGCTTACTATGCTACCCATTGTATATCTCCTCCCCCTTTGTAAATCCCTCCTATGTAAAAAGAAACTTTAATGTCATTGTAGCTCACGTCCCTAAATGCTTTTATAAGCAGCTGTGATCAGATGCCTATTAAGATTCTCCCTCCATTTTGATCTACCTGCTCAGAAACAATTTTTCTCTCTCAATAAACCCCTTTAATGCTTTGATTTATATGTGGTAAATTGAGGGTTTTTTTTTTTACACCATCTGATGTTAGAATTTTCCCATGTTTTCCCCCACTGACCAATGTACCATAAATGGTTCCCAAAAGCACTAACATTTTCCATAAATCTTTCAAAGTACAACATGCTAGAGCTCCCAAGTAGAGCACAGAAAGCAAACCCAGTGTGACTGATGAGGTAGACTAGGTACCGTGGGCAATTGCAGCAGTTACATGTTTACCTCAATTGCTTGAAACAACCAAAGGAAGCAGGTATAAGCAGGTGTTACAGCTGGACATTGCAACTTTCCAAGCATGTTTTACTTTTTTATTCATACCAAAGAATTGAAGGACAGTTTTGATCTAATTCTCTTTTGTTAAGTTTCCACTGACTGCTAATTCTTTTTCAGCAAATAGCCTTGAAATAGTAAAATATGAGTTAATTTTTGAAAATTGGTTTCTACTTTCTAAGTCATAACAGTAAGATTCACTAGTCCAAAATCAAAAGTGAAGTTCTTTGGGCTGATAACATGTTGGAGCTCTAGAGAACTAAAGGTTACCTGATTCTTAGATTGTGAACTAGGGCTGTAATCCTTCCAGTTCCTACAGCGCCTGCAGCTTCTCTCCAACCCCCCTCCCCCACACCATGTAGCTGACTTTTTCCCATAGAGATGGGTCATATCTGCAATGTCGTATCTACAGAATTCTTTGTTACATTTTTAATAGCTTGATTGAGGTATGATTGCTCTACAATATTGATGTACTATAAGAAAATTATTATTAAGAATTGTGAATTCATAAGCTTTCTAATCAATAATCTCTGCTGTTTTGGCCTAGAGTTGTGAATGCTGAACTTGTCCTTTGTACTTTGACGCTGCTATGCAGGCAATCCCACCACCTATTAACTAAAAACAGATGTTTAGAAGGAGCCCCTCTAAAGTTAACATCAAGTTAAAGCCGATGTGTATTGAAACCTGCATGTCCCTGTTTACTATACCATAAGCAGAGTAGAACAAAAGACCCCTCGAGACACGTGTCTCTCCTGTGGAGGGCTGGCCACCACCTGCCAGGTGAATTTGGTTGCTTTTGATGAGGTCATTCCTCAGGAGTTGCAAGACTCATTGGAGTTCTGAAGTTTGGAACCTCTTAAAGGGATAGCCCCAGTCTCCAGACTCTAACTGCCAGTTGGAGTCTCACCCAGGAGGGGACTCTGCCTGGGACCGTTTTCCAAACTGGGACTCTGATCGGCTGCAAAAGGGACTTCCCGGCCTCATGAGTGATCAGATGTTGTGTTTTCCCCTAATTTGGTGAGTGGTTGTATGTACTTTCATTCTTTCCTTTGTCATTTAATTGGTTACTCTTCTTTTTTGTGGTTGCTTAATTGTTATAATCATTTGAAATAACTTGAAACCCATTTGCATAAATAAATCTGCCTTTGCGTAGCATTTAGAGTTCCTGCCTCTTTCTTAGCAAAACAAATATATAGTACATGTTTAAAGTATAAAAGTGTAAAATTTGACATGCTTTGATATGCATATATATATGTATAAACAGATATACATCTGTGAATCTGTCACTATAATCAAGAAAATGAACTTATCTATCACAACACAATATTTCTCTGTGCCTCTTTGTAATCTTTCTACTCCCCTTTATCTCTGTCATGTGCAAGCATCCACTGATCTGCTTTCAGTCAATATAGGTTAGTTACATTTCATGAATTTCATATGAATGGAATCATACACAATGCATTCTATCCTGTCTGGTATCTTCCATTCAGCATAATTTTTAAACTATTCATTCATATTATTGCTTGGATCTTTGTTTGTTCCTCTTTATTGCTGAACGGTATTTCATTTTATGGATCTACCACAATGTGTTTATCTGTTCACCTATATATGGACATTTGGCTTGTGTGGTAGTTTGAATCTTTTGCGGACCCCAGAAAATTATGTTCTTAATTGACCCATTCCAGTGTGTGTGGCACCTTTTGTTTGGATTGGATTCAGTTGAGGGCCATTTGATTGAATTGCATAGCCCAGGGTGAGTCTTGATCCTCTTGCTGAAGTCCTGTATAAATGGGAGACAGGAGGCTGCAGATACAGAGAGAAATGCCCAGAAGCTGAGAGAGAAGGCCCTGTTATCCAGAAGCTTAAATCAATGGCACACAGAAGCTGAGAGGAGCCACTGAAGTCAGAAGCTGAAAGCAACGAAGCCTGGAGGAGATGGGAGAGAGGAGCAGACACTGCCATGTGCCTGATCACCCACAGCTACAGCTTGGGGAAAAAGTGTCTCCTGATGATGCCTTGACCTGGATACTTTCATGGCCTCAGAACTGTAAGCTTATAAATTAATAAATCCCCATTGTAAAACCAATCCATTTCTGGTACATTGCCTTGGCAACCTTTTGCTAACTAAAACAGGTTGTTTCCAGTTTGGGCTATTATAAATAAAGCTGCTATGAACATGTGTATAAAAGTCTTTGTGGGCGCATTTACTTTAATTTCTTTTGGGAAATACTTAGGAGTGAAGTGGCCGAGTCATGTGGTAGATTGATGTTTACATTTATGAGTTAGCTAACTGTTTTACTAAATATTTACATAATTTACATTATTGTCAGCAGTATATGAGAATTTCAGAGGCTCCATATGCTTCCCAACACCAGGTATGTTCATCTGACTAATTTAAAACATTTAAATAGATGTGTTGCAGTATCTTGTAATTTTAATGTGCATGTATCTAATAACTAATGATGTTGAACATTTTCTTGTGCTTTTTTGCCATCTGTGTATCATCTTCGGTGAAGCATCTGGAATAATTGTAGGGTTCATCTCATTTGCTTTCTGCCTCTTAGAGATCTGCTCTTTGCCTGATTTCTAATGTTGTTGAGAGCTGTTGTTTCGTATCTTTTGCCTAGTTTTTCAATTGTTTCAGGTGGGAGGGTAAATCCTTTTCTGTTACTACATCTTGGCCAGTGCAAAAGTTCTTACCCCCACAATTAAATTTCTGGGGGTCTTTCAACTCATGCATGAATATTTTACCAACACCATGGTCATTTAGACCTAAGTAAGGGTCTTTAAATACTCTGCCTTTCTTTTGTATATGCTTCTCAGCCATGCCATTAAAAGGACCCCAAGCATATTCTGTTTTTATCATGCTGATGTATTTTCACACACCTGAGGTATAAATAAATTCATTTGGTGTTTTCCACACTTATTCTACACACTAGTTGTACACTCTGCTCGGTTACAAGAGATATTGAATTTACCCTCTAATATTGCTGGAGTTGCTATAGTGTACTTTTTAACTGTGTCTACACACATTTCCCCAGATTCCAGCTTTGAGTCTGTACATAAAATTATTATTAGTATTTGTTTCAAATCATTGATTATCTTTTCTAATGACTACAATGGAACAGTTTGGTGCTTTCCATAGTTGAATGTACTCCCACATGGCCCAGACAAATGATTGGATATTATTAATAATTAGCATCCATGGCTAATCTCCTTATGGTTCACCCCAATTTAGGGATACTATATATCCAGTGAGTCCCAGACACCTACACTGCTGCTGCCAAATGTACTGTATTTCCTTATTACTATAATTAATCATTTCACACCGTAGTTCTGATGAAGTGAATTCATAATTACAAACTCAAACTATAGACTCTAGCATCACAATTAGCAGGAAGAGAGTAAGACAGTGGTAAAAGAAACCAACTAGATGCTTCCTAATTATTGTTTGATGTTTTAAAATTTATTTCCTATGATCCTGATCAGTGACATATTTAGCATATCTTGGACCATAACTTTTATTTCTCTGCTTTCAGTCTGGCTTCTGGGTAATTAACCCATAATTTGTTTTTTATTTGGGCAAAGGGAATTGTCATTTGTCTCTTCATCTTTTTGTTAAATCATGGTTTTATCAGCTTATCATTAAGTAGCTCTTCCAGAGTTTAAAGACAATGATAAATTATAGAAGTTCACCCTAAAACAGAAAACTTAAGTTAACATTTTCTTCAATGAATCATAAATATTTTGTTCCAATCTACCATCCTCTTATGTTTTAACAAAGAAAAATAGAGAAAGTATTATTTTTCGGGTCCTTTCATGGTAGTCAGATCAGTATCTGCATCTGGTATATTTTCTGTATTCCATTATTCCACCATTTTTATCCACTAACCTGGAGTTATCTGATGTGGGAGACTTGCACAAGATGTCACCGGAGATCAAAATCTGTCAAGTCATATGGTTAAAAAGTCTTATAGAGGGCTGAACTCAATGTAGAATAATGGTGCTCTTTGTTTTGTATTTATTTTGTTTTGTTTTTTCTATAATGAATAAATTTCAGGAGAATACACCTTGACTGGTTTCTTGGTCTCATCCCATGATTTAGTGTCCAAGCTTGGTTTAAACAAATTAGGTCTAGCTTAGATTTGAGAGTCAACTCGTGGCCTGAAAAGACCTAGCTGAAGGGTCAGTTCAAATCTAACTGGTCAGCTCAAAGAAATGCTTAAATGACATAATAATATCATAAAATGCCTTAACTTTCAAAAGGAAAGTTTATTGAAATAAATATATTGTGAATGATTCATTGAAATGAAACCATATTTTCTGATATGGGCTCAAAATTACCTTACTATGATAGATCTGGTAAATTTTGTCATGAAGTACAGTGATACCTTGTTACTCCTCAATTGGATCTGGGAGGCATGATGAGAACCAAAAATGATGAGTACCAAACAAACTTTTCCCATAAGGAATAATGAAAATAAATTTAATGCATTCTCAAACCAAAGACAATGAACATTTTTAAGGCAATCTGTAAAAAAATAGGGTTGTATACCATAACTTTACATAAGAAATAAACCTAAAAATTAATAAATACTTAGATTAAATAAAATAAAAACTTCACTTTACCTGTACTGAGAAGAGTCCATGTCCTAATGGGATGGTGGGAGGAGAGTGGTGAGGAGGACAAGTTACATGGGGTGTGGCTTGGAAGAAGAGTCCCCCTCCAATGGGGCACTTGCATTTTAGGTGTTCTTTCTCTTTTTCTTCCTTCTTTCAACTTGCACCACAGGCTCTGACACACTCTCTGTCACCTTCACTAAAAACTTATCCAATGAGGACTGCTTCTGTCTTCTTTTCAGAATTCCTCAAAAGTGTGAAATTGTCTGGTTATTCAATAAGTTCACATTTCTGCTTGTCGGAGCTTTGTCTGGATGGTACTTCTCCACAAAGTTTTGAACTTCTGCCCACTTTGCACACATTTCTTTTGTCAAGGAACTAGGGACATCCTCCCTTATCTCCTCCTCACCTGAAGAAATCTCTTTAGCCACGTCTTGCTGCTGCTCCTTCTGTGGTTCCTGCAGCTCCTCAGTGCTGAGCTCTTCCCGATGCTCCTCCACTGACTTCTCAACATCAGCAGCATCGACCTCCAGACCCAGGGACTGGCCCAAAGATACAACATCCTGCACAACTGTACCCTCTGCACCTGCAGGATGGGGTCAGCCTCAAACCTGTTGAAGTCTCTCTGAGTCACAGGGCCTGGTAGTGCCATCTCCTCTTTTGTGATGTAGGTTCTACTTGGCTTTTTTTTTTTCCCAAAAAATTCTGGTCTCATCACAGTTAAAACCTTGGTGGGGAATAAAACCCTTAGCCTCTAAGTAGTCTTGAAATTCACTGACAAATTCAGCAGCAGCCTTTTTATTAGCACTTACTGCCTTGCCATGCCTAATGACACTGTGGATGCTGGTTCTCTTTTTAAAATTATCAAACCAGCCATGGCTGGCCTTAAAAACTTCAACACTCTTCTCACTCAGTTCTGGTTTGTTTTTCAAAAGATTGACATGTAACATTTTCGCTTTCTTACACATCATGGCTTCCAATACACCGTTGCCCGCTAACTGCGTCTTGTTTACCCAAATTCATAACAGCTTTTCAACTTGCTCAAGTGTTTGGGAACACTGCTTTGTTACTGCTTTAACTCCTTTCGCAGCATCAGCCTTTTTTAATTGCTTCTTTATTCTTAACGATGGTGGAGACATTGTTCCAGGCATACCGTATTCCCCAGCAAGAGCTGCGATGTGAGTGCTGTTCTCCTATTTATCTATTATTACTTTTTTTTGCTCAATGGTGGTGAGAAGTAGTTTTCTTTTCTGCTCAGTGCCATCGCTGCTTATTTTCTTAGGAACCATGATGAGGGGTAAAAAACACAAAAATACACAAAATGGCCACAGAAGCCAAGACAAGGCCGCAGTGTGAGTGCGCAGGGCAATGGCTCCCTCGTGACTAACGTGTGACCCATTGTTTCAGCTGGAACAGGTAGCGAGTCACGAGGCAACTGACACCGACAAGTTCTAGCTTGTGCGTTGAGTACCAAAGAAAAGGCAAGAACCGGGACAAAATTTTTGCGTCAAAATGCTTCGAGTACCAAATTCCACAAGTTTCAAAACAGTTGAGTACCAAGGTGTGACTGTATTTTATGGAATCCTCTGAGAGGGTCCTTTCCCTGGAGCCGGTTCTCAAAGCACGGCCACTGAGCAGAGGCCCCAGCATTACCTTGGAACTTGTTAGAAATGCAAATTTTTCCTCCTGCCCTCCTCCACCCTACACCTTGCTCCCAAACCTTCTGTATCAGAAACTCTGCATTAGGACTGAGCAATTGTTTAACAAGAACTCCAGGTGATTTTGATCCTGCCAAAATTTTGAGAACCTCTGCACTGAATAATCTTACTTTGTTAGTAAGGAAAAAAAATCTGTGAGGCTGCCATAAAAGGACGTTCCTAGGGAAATGTCTACAGTTTATCAATTCAAATACTAATCTTGGTGGATTGTAAACTAATTGAATTTAAATTGCTAGTTGTTTTTATATCACTCTTCAATGTACAAACTGCTTTAACCCAGTAAAATAACTTAAAATTGTGGTGAAGTATACTTCGTGCTAGTGAGGCTATTCTCATGTAAAGCTATTGAGTGTAAATTTGGCTCTCCAATGCCTTAAAATGTTCAAAACCTTTGCCCAGATTCCAATTCTAGGTCTCTGTCTCAAAGGAGCAAACAATGTTGACAAACATGTTTATGGTTGTCCCAGTTATTGGGAAAAATATGAAACAAGATGTTAAACAGCAAAGGAATTATTTAAAAATCATGATCCATCTGTGTGATATTATGTAACCGATTGAAATGTTTATAAAGAACTTTTGATAACATGAGAAAACACTTGTGTTAAGTGAAAAAGAACACCAGATTCTTTCTTCCCATCCTTTCTCTCTCCCCTTATATATCTTCAAAGGAATTTTGCCAAAATTAACAATAAACACCCATAAATGATGAAAAAAATATATATATATTAGAACATATTACTATCAGAGTTCATTGTACCTATGAAGGAGCTTGTTTCATGAAATTTTTCTTGAGTTTTTTATATTTATTCTATACATAGCTGTACCATGTAAAATGTGATTTTCAGTGAAAAGTTTGAAAACATGAGCAAAGAAATAAAAACTGGATATATATATATTGAAAAAAACACTAATCTTGGGAGCCTGCTCAACAAAACTTATAACAAACCAATTTAAAGATATCATTGAAATAAATCTTCATAAACATGAATTCAAATTTAGTATAGACACCTGAAGAACATAGGAAACAATCATGTTTGGTAAATAAGTTTAAATTTTCTGAGATTTTTTTACTTCACAAGAGTGGCTAATAACCGTGATGATTTCTTCCTAAAATTAATTCCTTTCCTCAACCTGCTTATCAGCCTGTACTCATTGTATTTAAATATTGAGATTAAAATAACTCTAATAGTGAAAACTGTTCAATTTAAAATAATAAATGATATGTATGCCCTAAATGATGAAAACCATAAAACAAAGTTGTCTGGTGATGCTAACATAGCTAAGTTTTTCTATAAAATTTTGATTTTAAGAATACGAATGTCAAAGTCTTTTAACAAGCTGTTTATCGATCTCCTCCATCATTGCTTTACTTGTCAACGATAGTTTATATTTATTCCTTTGCTTGTGTGGAAAACAAGAAGTGCAAAGAATCCAGTTCAATATACTGTAATAAAATGGCAGTCAGTACAATTGATCCCAATGCTTTAGACGCCTTCAATACACTGAGAAATGATAGCTCTTTTAATTGGAACTCTGAGCAATCCACCAGCATGTCCCTTTAGATCCTTGACATGAACTGAATCTACAGAAGCAATAATGTGAGTTATCTTATATTTGAGGGAGGACCTTAAGAGTTAAAAGATGTGAATTACTCGTGGCAGCTGCTTAATCATTTCCAAAGCATCATCTGATGTCCCAGTTTTCCATTTCATGGGGTTTCTGTTACCCTCTCTGTATTGACAACATAAGGCAGACTAGAAAAACCGCCATGCTTTGCCACAAAGCAGGATACTCAAGAGCAATAGAACTCCGATTATCCCTCCTTCTCTCCTTATTCCACCCATTTTGAAAAATATTGGATTTGAAGCTCAGTCACAGGCACTTGGGGACATGCCACGTTCTTCAAGGGAAAGGATGCTTAGAGCAATAACCCGGCATTAGCAACTGTTCATGCTGCAGTGCAGTGGCAGCGATGATGTAGTGAGAAAAGGAGGAGGAAGGAGAAGATGCAACTTCAAACCAGATAAACTTGGAATCCTTCTTCGGACATTCACTTGTTCTATTTCTTTGGCTTATTAAATTAAGCTCCTCTGCTCTTGGCTCTCCATCTGTAAAGGAGCATAATAATACTTATACTTTAAATGGTCACTGTGAGCTTTAATGTTTGTGATGTCAGGTTTTCTCCTTCCTATAACCCCCAGTGCCTCCTGGGGTGTTTGTAAGTGGTTGTCAATAAAAGGTGTTTATTTGAAAGCCAATGATCAAGACATCATCATTTGTCATTGTTTCCTTTGAGACAATGATTTTAGTTTCTATTCTCTAATTTTGATGCTGCTCTGATTCTGTCATTTTAATATGTTTTTGCTGTATTCTTTAATGTTCTCCTTATAGAATAGAGGCTAACTTTTAAACCCTTCAGCATTAACTATTTTAGTGATATTTGAATACTCCTTATGGATGTTTTAAATTGTTCTGTAAATACAGTAGTGCAAAATATCAAGGTTTAGATCTATACTGCTTCCATTCTAAAAAGAAACATTCTTTGAGCACTCACCATATCCCTAGTCTATTCCTTCATGTTTTCATATTTGATTTTAGCTCAAATATGCTTATACCTGTCATTAGTTACCTTTATTCCTTCAAGCATGATTTATAAATAATGTCAAAGGAATAAATGGCTTCTTCCTTTGATCTCTGTTCTTCAAAATTAAGATTGTGTAAATGTTGCTGAATGCTTAAGTCTCTAAAATCCCAGTCCTGCATTTTTACTTTTAATTTTACATACTCTTGGTTCTGGCTGCCACATTTTCTAACTCCTCTCCCTTTAAAGGCACAAGTTGGATTCTCCTGTGTACGGCCTGACAGTACTTTTTTTGCATAGCTCTATGCAGACTGCCATAGTTACATGAAATGATAACTTATGTTTTGGGTGAACGTTCATGAATTGGAGAAATAAGTGCTTTGTATGACATCAAATACTTGTCTACATTTGTTAGTCCTCTACTCTGGTACAAACTGACAATTACGGATAGGTTGTCCCTTTTCTCTTTTTTTTGTGTATAGAGGTCAAAATTAGATGATATGATTCATTCTGACCTTCTAACATCACTTTGTAGTCATAATCCCTTGGTGCTCAATTCTGTGTCTGAACTGAGCAGCAATCAATTTATCACTGAGCAGAGGAAATAGAAATGGAGGAAAATGAAGAGTGTGTGCTAAAGGGATGCATATGGTTGATTATTGTCTAGGTATGTCTCTTCTCAGAAACTAAACTAGCAATATACAGTGTAGTGTGCTAAACAATAATTTATAACTAGTTCTAACTTAGGTCTTGTTAGCAACTATCCTTTATGACCTGGGATGAAAATATATGTTGTTATCTACATTTCCTGATGACTGAGTTACCATTGCTTTATTACTCTATCCATTATTAACCTAGGGATTTATTAAGGGGAAAATATAAATCACCTTTAAGCTTATTTTTAAATTAACTCAATGCTATAATTTGTTTTCCACAAATTTTTGTAATCCTATACATTTCTATAATGTAGTGCTTAAAACTAATTTTTTAGCTGCTATTTGGAAAGTCAAATGGCAAAATAAATATATATTTAAACAAGGAACATGTAATTAGATGTATATGTTTTGAGAAAATATTTGATTAGCAATCAAGTATTTGACCTCTATAATGGTGAATACTTGTTTGGAACTGGAAAAGTTAACACTTCATTTGCCATGGTAGCCAGCACAGGGCTCAAAAGTATGCCTGAGATGAGAGCCCAGAAGGGAAGAGGACAACATTCAGTTCTGCACTATTTTTTGGGTATACAGATGTCTACATGGATATCTTTTTAAAGGAGAACGAGAGGCAAATGTTATGAGTTTTCTATTCTTACAGTTTTGGTAGCTGATTTTAAGGAATATGGAGATGTATAAGAGGTTTAAGGAGATTATGGGGTTTAGAATGTCTGGGTAATGATGTGGCCTCTCTTCTTACTACAAGACAGACCTTGTCACCAACCTTGATTCATCAGTATGTTCTTGTCCTCCCCCAGAGAATAACACTTTAAAAAAAAAAAGAAATGAGCATATGTGTAAATAATAGGTTCTGGGATATTTACTATCTTCTAGAAAGTGAAAGGATGGAGAGATGGAGGAGGATGATGACAGAGGTGGTGGTAATGGTGGTGATGGTGGTGATGGGGTGGTGGTGGTGATTGTGATGATGAGGATGACGGTGGTGGTGGTAATGATGGTGGTGGTAATGGTGGTGACAGTGGTGAAGATGGTAGTGGTGGTGGTGGTGACGGTGGTGAAGGTAAATATGATGGTGATGGTGCTGATGGTGGTGATGGTGATAATGGTGGTGGTGGTGATGGCGATATTGTGGTGGTGATGATGGTGATGGCGATGGTGGTGGTGATTGTGATGGTGGTGATGGCAATGGTGGTGGTGGTTGTGATGGTGGTGATGGCGATGGTGGTGGTGATTGTGATGATGGTGGTCATGATCATAATAATCATCATCATGATAAGAATATTTGAAATTACTTTAGGCTCATTATGTGCCAGGCTCTCTGCTAAGTTCTTCACATTTATTATCTCATTCAATCCATCCTGTAAGAATGACTCTGTAGCCGTTCTATAATGAAGGCAGTTATTATCTCAGAAAAATGAGGACATTCATCTATGTAGTGCTTGGCATCGGAATAGAATATGAATAAGAAACAGACCTAAATTCAGAGATCTCACTCAAATGGAGGGGACAGATATATTCTGCTTACGGTGATATCACTTAGACTGCGAAGAATATTACATGCTTAAGAAATAAAATAAAGGCTAAATGAAAAGAAAGAGGACCTGGTTGGGTTTTACTGGAGATAGTGAAATTCAGGAGAGGGAATTACAGGCAGCAGAGCAATTTGGAAGAGGCAAGAAGATATGAAAATACACTTTATGAATGTCACAATATTGCCTTTGTAAGGAAAAATGCCATTTGCTTTTAAACAAAGGAGTAATTCAACTTTATGAAATGCGTACTATATAATGAGTATTTTTTTTCAAACATAATAGTATGCGTGTTTGAGGATGTTCATATAAGATATGGTTTCAGAATATTTAAAAATTTTTTTTACTTTCAGTGGCTTTTAGAAAATCTGAAGTGGTTTTCAAAAGAATCTGAAAATATTTTGTTAAGTAAAACTTCATTAATATTTTAGAGCAATAATTCAAACTATGTAGCTTGAGACAGAGTGCTTAAAAACCACCATGGGCTGACATTTATCATTGCTTTCCGTATCTGAGTGTTAAAATCAATTGACAACTAGAGACGTTTGCCTGGTAGGTTTTCTGAAGGTGCTGAGGTGTATGTGTGTGGGCATGTGTGGGTTAGCTTTGAAGCTTCATAAACTTTGGTATCTCATGGCCTGTTGTTAGGTCAGACTTTGCAGCACCTGCTTTTGATATGCCAATTCTGAGGTTGCACAGTCTGTGTTTCTCTAGAACAGGTTTATAATAATGATGATAATATTTGTTAATGTTCTACATGGGTATAATGCTTCACACATAATACGTAATTTAATCTTCACAACAGAACTAAGGCAATATTATCACACTCACTTAGATGACTTAACTGATTTACAGAGGGTATTAAATTGTTTGCTATCATAGAAGAGACTTGGAATTTTAACTCAAGTCTCTGTGATACAAGAATTTGAAATCTTAACCACAGAAAAATATTTCTTAACCTAGGATTCCTGGCTACAGACAGGGGGTGTGCAGGAGCCGGCTTGCATAGGCTCCTGATGATTGTGCCCAAGTCTTCCCAGCACCACGTTCTGCGACGTCGTTTGGAGATCTAGATATCTGCCCCGATGAGATTATTTACATCGTGGATATTGGTAAATGCTATGAATCAGGGATCTAATTTGTGAGGAAAGTCAGCTTACCAGCACACTACTGGCAAGGAATATCCTGTTAGAAGTCCATGAATTGATCCAAAAATATAATTTATCTTTGATAACTTTGCGTATATGCTCAATTCCATGGAGATTTATTTTTACCTACCACTATTGGCCCTTCACTAAATTTATAACAAATTAGTTTTTTTTTTTTTTTTTTTTTTTTAAGGAGGCACTAGAGATTGAACCTGGGACCTCATATATGGGAAGCAGGCGCTCAACAACTGAGCTACACCTGCTCCCCTAACAAGTTGGATATTAAAGGTTACTTAAATTAGGTAGTTGATGATTTGTAAGTGTTGCATCGCTAGATAAGTTTATTGAGAATTCTAAATCACTATTCTTCTATGAATTCTACTTGTCATACAATAATTAGCAAGTTCGGGAAGCCCTTGCTACACAAACACACAGACATATATGTACATAGTATATACCTGTAGATTGTTGAAATTCTTGAAATTTTCAGGATGTGTTATAAGTACCCTTATAAATATAATCTTGATATGCTCATTGAAATTATTCCAGTTTTGCCTTTTACATTATAAATTGCCATTGCTTTATTGTAAACATAAAACTGTTGTTTCCTTGGATGATTATTCATGATTATACATGTTCAATTATTAGATTTTAATGCACATGTGAATTGCAACTCAAATACAAATCTTATATATTCCTATTTCTAAAGTCATTGCAAACTGGATTCCCACCTCCACCCCAAATTAGGGTGTAAAACATCATCACTGATCTCTTACTTTACTAGTAAGTCAGAGACGGTGGTCAGTATTCTAATAGTCTTTTTTTCTACCTCCCCTGAGACACTGAGAATTAAAATAGCTTTAGGCAAAGGTGCTAGAGGATTCTTGTAACATCTGGTGACTCTGATGGCTCAGGGTCCAAAAGATAATAATGACAAGAAAAGGAATATACTTGGAATTAGGAGGATAAAGAAAGTCCCAAGAGAGAAGTTCAATTTTAATGATGTGTAAAATGAATAAAACAACTCAGTTTTGATTTTTTACACAACAATTTTTATATTTAAGAAATTTAATTTGGATTAATATCATCTGTTCCCTCAAATGTGAGGAAGCTAAGTTAGGTAATTTTGAGGTATAGTTTAAAGAGGATGGTATTTTAACCTAGAAAGACAAACCAAGTGAAGCTGAATATCTTTAAGTACTGCTTATAGACAAATACTGAACTGTATTGGATCATAAGTATGAATTTTATTCATTTTATGTATTTTCTTTGAATTTATTATTTTTATTAGATATGATTATCTCATTCTTGGTGATATATTATCATTATAATTCATTATCATGATGTGCTATAACACTCTTGGATTACAGTTTTTCTTTATGATATATATGAGTGCATAATCTATATTGCATACTAAGGCATATTTTGTTTTTGAGAGCAGCTATCATAACTGCCAGTGGAATCTAGTGGGCACAAGTAAACCACAACTAGAGACTCAGCATAAATAGACAATTAGTGGAAGAAAAACTACCTAAACAAAGTTTTTGGATGGTCCTTTGAAATACAATACTATATATATATTTACCAGAACAGTCAGGTGTTCTATTAAATTCATGGTTTCACGTAATCCTAATTTTCAGAAGCCCACTTGAAATTGCTTTGCATATTTATTTCTGCCCCTTTAGCTCTAATTTTTGCTCCAAATCTATTCCCTGGCATATAGTACTTATTCTAGTTGATGTAGAGTTATTTTATGAGTGCATATTTTTAAGTTATATGATGTTATTCCATGGTCCTTGGTTCTGCTTTTTATTTATTCACATCTCATCTTTTTAAGAATAATCTATTAGACTTTGCCTTCCAATTGTTGCATCGCATTCTGTAGTGTGCATGTGCTAGATTTTAATTATCCCTTGTTGAACTTATATTGCTTCTCACTTCTCACTGCTCTATATGAGAATTTCTGTAGAATATGATTTCTGGAGTGAGATGTCTGTGTTTTAGATTATATGCATATTTCATCTGACCTGGTACTGCCAGCTTGCTTTCAAGAAAATCCTTTCTACACATCTTTCAGCAGTCTATGAGAGTCCCTGACACTATTGTCATTATCCAACTGTCAAGTGCTTGCCAATTTGATGGGCTGGGATTTCTTACTGAATCCCTCTTTTTCACAAAGACTTCAAATGTTTTAAAGCATCATTTGCACTCTATATAGAAAATAGAGCCATAAATGTGAATTGTATCAATAGTTCAGTTTGGTGAGCAGTGGGGTATGTCAGGCAAGGAATCCCCAGCAGGCTATGCAAGAATGAACAATTCCATCACTGTAAGGTGGAGATCAACAGAAGTCACACAAAAGACCAGTCAAGGAAGACTCAGTGCTGCAAACAAGAAGGTTTAGCCATTGCACCAGAAGGATCTCTTAGCCAGTAGAAAGAGAGGGGCATTAGAGCAAGCTGACAGGTGAGATCCCAGGCAGCAGGTAGTCATGAATCAGCTCATGTTTCAGGTCACACTAGGAAAAGAATTGGAAGAGTTTGTAAGAAACTAAAGTGGTGTGGTAGGCAGAATGAATACTGACCTCCAAAGATGTCCATCTTCAAATACTTGGAGCCTCTAAAGATGTTAGGTTACTTAGAAAAGAGGAATTTAGATTGCAGATGGAGTTAAAGTTGCTAATCAGCTGATTTTAAAATAGAGAGATCATTCTGGATTATGTGAGTGGGTTCAATCCTTCAACATGGAAGATGGAGGCAGAAGAGTTAGTGTGAGAGTGACGTGACATGATACAGACTTGACTGGCCATTGCTGCTTTGAACACGGAATTAGGGTCCATGGGCGAAGGTAATGTGGGCAGCCTCTAGAAGCTGCAAAAGTCAGAAAGATGAATTTTCCCCTAGTGGCTCCAGAAAGGAACACAGCCCTGCTGAGAAATTTGATTTTTGTCCAGTGAGACCCAATTTCAGACTTCAAATCGCCAATATTATAAGATAATAAATTGGTGTTGTTTCAACCACTAAATTTGTGTGTGTGGGTTTTGTTTTGTTTTGTTTTGATTGGCTCCCTCATTTGTTTGCGTGGGTTTTTTGTTTTGTTTTGTTTTCAGGAGGCATCAGGAACTGAACCAGGGACCCTCCCGTGTGGGAAGCAGGTGCTCAACCACTTGGGCCACACCCGCTCCCCTGTGGTAAGTTTTTATAGCAGCGATAGGAAACAAATGCAGATTAGATGCTAGCACAAGGAAACATGACTCCTAGTGATTTGAAAGCTTGATTTCAAGACATAGCTTAGAATGTAGCAGGGGCAGGGGAAAGTAAGGACTCAACCATTACAATTAGAGTATGTGTCAGTGTGGTAAGCAAGGCCACAATTGCTGAGAAACTTGGTACACAGGTTTTCAGGTTCTCCTGAGGAGTGGTGAGCAGTTCTCACTTGAGCAGACAGAATTATTCCAACATGAAAGAAGCACTCAGCACTAGGTCTGGCATTACACAAATAGTCTCTGTTGAAAACACAGACTTAACCTTTAAAAATTGAATACATGCTAACCCTTCTTCTAATATATTTCAATTAACCTGTGAAAGATTTTTGTGTTTGGGGGGTAGAGAGAAATGAGTAAAATATTGGTTATCAGTATATGCTTGGTTTCTTGAATTTAAGACAGAAAAGCCACTACTAAGAGAAATGAATAATTCTTGCTATCTGATTTGCTTGTTAATTTGTCAAATACTGATAAATAAGTGAATAGATCAAATGCTGCATGTTTTCTTGAGAAAACCTGTGGCTCTGATAGCTGTGGTGAATTTATTTTTTAAAGCTCTGATGAATCCTAGATGACCAAGACACTAAAGCTATTTTGGAAAGATATAAAACATTACAAATCTGGTTAAACAGTTATTTGTAAACTCAGTGCAAAAACAAAACAAAACAAAACAATAAGGTATGTATTGTACCCAGGCAGTAGTAGTTAGAATGGCTCCCCAAAGATGTCTGCATCTTAATTTCTGAAACCTTGGATGGCAAAAGAGGCTTTCTTTGCATATGGAACTAAGGCTACAGACCTTAATGAGGGGATTATTGTGGATTAGTTGCTGGGCCAATGTAATCAATGTCCTTAAAAGCAGACAACCTTCTCTGGCTGGAGTCAGAAAGATGTGGCAGAGGAAGAAAGCCAGATAAATTTAAAGCATTAGAGAGACACTCTCCCCTACCCTACCCTTGGGAGGGGGCATGGAAACCATGAGAAGGAATATGGGCAAACACCAGCTTCTGGCTGACAGCTAGCAGAGAAACGTGGACCTCAATCCTATAGGCACATTAAATTGAAGTCTATCCAAAAAACGTGATGAAGCTTGCCCTGCAGACTCTTCCCCAGCGCCTCCAGCAAGGAACACAGCCCTGTCCACACATTGGTTTCAGGCTTCTGAGTCCCTAGGCCGAGGACCCACTCATGCCCACTGGACTGCTGACCTCCAGAGACTGTGAAGTAATAAATTGGGCTTACTTTAAGCCACGAAGTTTGTGGGAAGTTGTTATAGGAGCAAAAGAAAACTAAGAACTCTGCTTGGGGTAGCAGGCATGGCCATGGAGTCACAGGTTTCGTAAAGCACGTGACCAGATGCTGTGACTCAGAGGACAGTGTAAGTTGCAGAGGAGAGGACTGTTAGTGTATTTATTTTTCTCTCCCAACTGGATGCATTGCCTCTGAATTCTGGGTGATGTTGCAATAACTACAAAGCTAAAAATAAAATTAACTTAAACTTCAGTTGGGTTTGGAAGAGTGCCCTGTGTTTTTGATACATCTATCAGGCTATTATGCCACCTGGCTCATCCTGAACCTGGACTGTAAAGTGTAACTTTGATATTCACAAAATTCTGTTGCCATGGAATGTGTTAGAAGAGATATTGCAGAATCGTTATTTTTTTTTTCTTTTTTTTCTTTTTTTTTGGATGCTGCCCATTTCTGACAAGTTGTGTTTCCGCTCAGATCCCACTGCTGAACTGCTCCCTTAGCAGGGCTTCTTTTGAGATTTTAAGTGATTTCGTTTTCATCTGAATACATACTTGAAGAAATGTTGGTACGGTTTGATTGTTATGTTTCTTGTCAGATACCTGGAAAAGACTGCTGTCCATTTGAAATTTTTATGATTTTTCCTTTTAAGGATGGTTATATCTAAAACATGTACAGGAGTTCTACTAGTTTGCTATATTCTGTGAAAAACAATTCTTCATTTGTTCTTTGTCTTTTATAGATTCCTCTAAATCTTCCATATCTCTTCACACATTTCCCCACTGGTTGTCTTCCTCTGCCACCTTTCAGGTAAGTGTGCTCATTTAAACGAAATAGTCGCCTGTCCTTTCGTTAAATGGCACCCTATCCTAAGAATTTAAAGACCTCCAGGTAGCATATCAGAAAGGTTAACGGCAAATGAAATGGTGCATTTCGGTATTACTATGGACTTCATTAAAACTTAGTATTAGTTATTGGTCTTTTCTAAGATCACCAGTTCCGTTGAATCATTTGATGCTGCCCTTGTAGTTTCATTAATAATTCAAAAACTTTGTTTCAAACATCTGTGGTCAGCATCTTCCAGTATCACGTAATGATCCTAACACTTCGAATATCAAAGAAAGGGACCCAGGACAGAGGTGGGGTTTAAACATTAAGGTGACTGTGTCTCCTCTCAACATGTCTCCTGAATAGATATGTCTCCATTTATAGGCAAAAAGCTTGTACTCTGTCGGCGTTTTCCCTAATAAAAGGCCTTGAGGTAATTATGTGACTCAGTGATTTCATCATATTCTATAAATAATACATGCTCATTATATAAGATTTGGAATATAAAAAAATTAAAATGGAAAATAAAAGCAACGCATTATCTCTTTACCCAGAGATAACGACAGTCAACATTTTGGTATACTTGCCTCCAGAAGGTTATATATAAAATCATATTGTTTATATAGATTTTCAGTTTCCTTTCTTTTGCTTAACTTTATAGCATGCGTATTTTCTCTTTTCACTAACTAGCCTTATGAATTAAAATTTGCAATGTCTATCATATGGCTGCAACACAATTTATTAAAATATTTCTCCATTACTTAATGCTTAGATGGTTATCAAATTTGCATAATTATAAATAATAACATAGAATATATTTTTTAACATAATTTTTCCTTTCCTTGATAGACTCCTAGAAATGAAATTATTAGACCAAAGTCTATGAAACTTTTCAAAGTTCTTGATACACACTGGCAATTTCTTCCCAAACTCTGAGAGACTATCACATAGCTAGCTCTCTATAATTTAATATTAATCTTCAATTCTGCCAATTTGTTAGGTGAAAAATAGTATTTCATTATTTTAATTTACATTTCTTTGATTTCTAGTAAAACTTTGTTTTCAATCTATGATTCGTAATCTTTAAAATAGTTGATGATACTATCTCTTATGCTTACCTGACAGATTTAGTAAAATGATTAAGTTAATCTTCTCTGCTATATGCCTTCAAAACACCGTGTGCCTCTCCATCACAGCAATTACTGCATTATAATTTGTGAATTTTTGCTTAATATCTCTGTTTAGCACTAAATTAGACTGACAAATTGTTTGAAGCATGAGTCATGGCAGATTTTGCTTATCCAGGTTAGATCTAAGTTTTATGGGTTCTCTTTAAGAAAACAAAAATAAGTCTACAAATATGAAATGGCCACAGCCATTACTAGGGCACAGAGGGAAGGGAGATTGGCTGGGTGAGAAAAGAGGAAGCCAGAATGAAGAAAGAGCGTGGTTTGACCCGATTGAAGTTAAGATTCTGCAACAACGTATCAACATATCAACAACCTATTTTTAACTTTTTCTAGAGTCCTGGATGGAGCACATGCAAGTGAGGATATCTGGAGTTTAAGCATTTTTAGTTCCATGGTAAATCCATGTCTGCCCTTGTAGCAGTTGGTATTATTTATGAATTCCAAAAATAGATATTGGATTATGTTTGCAAACTCGTCTGTCAGAGGTTTCACTTTTACTTGATTAAATTATGATTAGGGCTTAGATTGGGCCACGTCAGTAGGATGTTGAGTCCCTACCCCACCGCAGGGACTCACAGAGAAAACGACAAGGCATTAGTTGGAGTTTTGAGCTGGAGCCCGGGAAGTAGACACACAGGAGAGAGCAGTTGAGCCCGGAGAGAATTGAGCCCCGGGAAGAGAGGAACCCAGGAAGCCTGAACTCTTGGCAGGTGTCAGCAGCCATCTTGCTCCAACACATGGCAACAGACTTTGGTGAGGGAAGTAACTTATGCTTTCTGGCCTGGTAACTGTAAACTTCTACCCTAAATAAATACCCTTTATAAAAGTAACCAATTCTGGTATTTTGCATCAGCTCCCCTTTGGCTGACTAATACAGCCCTCACCATCACAACTCCACTGTCAAGCACAGTGCTTTATACACTTCAGAATCAAGGAAAACTGGGAAGAAACTAGTTGGTAAACATGGTCAGAGATTTCTCTCCAAAGAGGTGACTTATAGGCTTAGAACAGCTGAAAGGTAAAGACTGAGGAGGCTTATTCCCAAATGAAGAAATAGCAATAGCAAAAGGCCCAATGCAAAAATAAGCATTGGTAATAGAAAGGGGCTTAAGAAAAAATGTAAAACAAATGAGCTGGAGGAGTCACAGCAAAGATATGCCTGTGAATGTCCAAAATAAAGATAGAGGATTTTGTTCAAGTAAACCACTGAATGGCTATAAGCCAGAGTGACATTGTGTGATATGTATTGTACAAAGAACATTTTGGCCATTTCATTAGGAGTGAGGCAGGTAAGGAAGTGAGCAAAGACTGCAGCTATTGCAGTCGTCCATTTGGAAGTGATGCTATCTGGGAAAGAGACGGGAGGTTCACAGGATCACATTCATTTAACACTAACGTATTACCATCACTTAAAACTGTGCACTGCCACCATGGCGCAGGCTGGGATGGAGGGAAGGACATTATGGGAATTTTCTAAAACCAGATTGTGTTGATGGTTGCACAGCTCTGTAAAAATCATTGAACCGTACAATTTAATTATGAAAATTATACCCAATAAAGTTATATTTAAAACAATAAAAAGAACAGAACTATATGAGCAGGAATCCAACTCTGGGCTGGATGTCAAAATTTGGAGTTGTCAGCATATAGTGGTGTATCAGTCAGGATCCAGTCAGGAAAACGAAAGTCCCATTTGGCATTTCAAACAGAGGGACAAAGGTGGCAGAAGAGCTTGGAGAGAGGGTTCCCTCTCTATGGCACTGGTGCATCTGAGGGAGTGCAACAAAGTTATTTTGAGAGTGACCAAAATTATCTGATTGCTAGGACAAACTGAGCTCCTGAGGTGATATGATAGGAACAGAAACTGCCCCGCTTGTCAGTTCCTAAGTTTTCCCACTGGCCGCCCAACAAGGAGCCATCGGACAGTGGAGCCGCAGAGTTCCAGCCCAGTGTCACTAAACAGAGTATAGAAGGGTAATTTCAGAACTGAAGAACAATAATTGATAAACTGCTCATTTAAAGGGCAAGATACTGAAAAGAACTGAAGATGTCAAGGTCAGGTAGAAAAGGGTGGCCTTAAAAAGCAGACTGTTAGGAGGACTAGATACATACCATTTTGATGAAGTAATGGAGGAGACCCCTCAATCCAAGGCCGCTGAGAGGACAAGTGACTTGAGGGGAATGAGGTATAAATGAGATACCTAATCTATAATCTGACTCTATGCAGAGTGTATATAATCTTTCTGAGGGCAGTGTCAGTGGAATGCTAGGAAATCGACAAATATTAATAAATACAAGAACAGATTGGGGTTAACAGTGTGAACTCTCACCCTCTGAATTTAAAAATAAAGTTTGGATAGTAAGAGATTGTTAGATTGATTCTATTGCCTCATAACATTTTGAGTACTTTTCTTTCGCACTGAAGATACTGGACAATTATTTTCTAAACAATAGACAATATTTTTGTTTGATTGATTAGAAGTAATTATGAATCTAATATAAACAGAATATGCTTAGTTGGTTATTTTTGTGACCTGCATCTACTAAAATTTCTCTTATAGCTACCATGACCGTATTTTCAGAATAAAATTGACACACGTGCCAATATTGATGGAGGGATAATGGGACATACTCGGGTTACAAAGTCTTTATATTTATATTTATACCTGTAGTTACAGCAAAAATAGCACAAAACTTTTATTTCCAGAACGTGAATATAAACATTGTGCAACTTTTGTGATCTCCGAAATTACCATCAAGCTACAACTTACATGCCCAAAATGCATTAATTATTTAATATTTCTTTTTCTGCCTATTGTAAAATCTAAATATTTTATTTTATTTATTTAATTCCTGCTTCTTTCTAAAACATATTTGAGATCATTTATAACAAGGAGTTAACATTGGGACAAAGAAAAAATATGAAGAATGCTAATAAGCTACTAGAAGTTTTTTGCTTTTTTTTTTTCATTTTTTTTCAGAGGTTGAGTTTAAATTTTGATTCTGAGCCTCCTTGAATTCTAGGCACTAAAGAAAGCCTGGTGATTTATGTAATACTTATTATAGGAAAAAGAAGGCATATCATAATTAATGGGCACTAATGTAAGGGATATTGATGCATGCAATAGACACAGTCCTCCATAGTTCATAACAAATGTACAAACCCTAAAAATGCAGTATGAGGCGAGCAGGTGTAGCTCAGTGGTGGAGCGCTGTCTTCCCACACGTGAGGTCCCGGGTTCAATCCCTGACCCTGGTACCTCAAAAGGAAAAAAGCAATATGAAACTTCTCAAAGGGAAAATAATTGATTTTGAGTAAGAGTTTTGAGTCAATGGCCCTTTGATAAAATATTTGCATTTGGAATGATTTTTACTTATGTATTAAATGAATCCTATCTTTCATTATTTTCCTAAATATAAAAATTCAGCCCTTGAGAAAGTGCAGTTTTCATTTTGTCTAGACCAATTTAATTTACTCCAAGTATCTGTATGGCAATTATATTGATTTTGTGAGTGAGCTTATTCTTTCTTCATTAAATAGGTCCAAGCCAGGAAGAGGGATGATGATGGTGATGATCAAGATCAAAGAATACAGTAAGGGTGTAAATGATAATGCTTCACTTTTCCTCATTAAAAAAAAAAATCATTATCATGTCTTAATTTAGCTTGCAATTCTCATCTTTTTCTTTTTGAAAACTGAAGGTTCTAGAATATTGTGGATGCTGCTGCAGAACATTTTGGGAGGAAAAAAAACAAACAAAACTAAGTCTCTGAATTTCTCATTTGAAAGCTGTCAGCCAAGGTCCCAGCTCCCATCGCTTCCTCTGCTCTCCTCTTCTTCTAGGGGGAAAACTGTAGGCAGCAGTGCCATGTAAAAAGTGTACTTATCACCTTCAGTTGTTCAGGACAGGAGCTCTAAGTAGCATGCTAATCACCAGGTGATTAAAAATCGTGAAGCCTTCACGCTCCAAGAGCTGGTGTAGTCTTGAAAAGGGAAAATGAAGTGCTATTTGCAGATGATCATGACTGATGAGGGAGAGAAACCTTCCGAGCACTGGTTCTGGGCCTTGGAAAAGCCCGATGAAGCGTCTTACTAGAACTTTGCTGTGAGGTCCGTGGTTTCCCCATTTAAAACAATATTTCCCTCCACCACTACCTCCACCAATATCAGAAAACATGTTCTTTACGAGAAAGAAGATATCGTGAAGAATGAAAAAGTCCATTAATCAGGATGATGGTTATTTGAAGACTATTTACCACACTACAGAAAGGGCATGTAGTTCAGCAGCTAAGTCTGGAATCTCTTTGGCCCCATGGGAGGTCCAGATTTCAGTCCCACCACCACTGTTTAGTTCCTGGTGATTCAAGAACGTAAAAACTTCGAATGGTATCTGGCAAAGTGCCAGCATTCAATAACTTACAGTAACAGGCATACCACAGATAGGTTGTGGACACGTGGAAAGCCATTCCTAATTTCTAGAAAGGAAGGGGATGGGTATTACCTGATATGACTTCACCCATATCAGGTTCTAGGGTATAGGAATGCTTTGGTTAAGCACGGTTCCATCTTACTTAGGCTTGATTAATTTGCTGATACCTTAGCCTGGTATTTATAGGTGATAACATACCTCCCACTATCCTGTGGTATCTTAAAGATATCTAAGAATAATAGAATTTCCTTGAGGCCTGAAATCTTGTGGCAAATAGGTGGTATTTGTAGCACGGGGAAAGGAAACAAAACGACACAGGTGGTTCGTTGTTAAGCAAGCGCATATGGCCCAGGGTCCTTTAGCTTACTAAAGCATCAACTGCCTGCCTGCTATAAATTTTTTTGCTCTTATGATTTTCACTTATTAGAGTGAACAGTCTGTCATCAGTGGAAAGGATGATTTATGATGATAATAGGAGAGTAATTAATTTGCATATGTAGCAAAAAATAAATATTTGAGACATTCTCTCTCAATCATCCTTAAGGAAACAAACCATAATAGTCATTTAATCAATTTCATCCATGACTCTGATTATTGCCAAATGCTAGACTGCAACAAAATTATCCAAGATTTCACTTTAGAGTCTGGAAAATTACGGAGTCTAAAGGTTGTTAAACTGAGTGATTGTTCTGTTTCCTAATCTGTCTCATTTCTTATTATAAGTGAAATAAGTGCTAGCTTAGAAAGGGAGAAGTTTTCTTTACTTCTATATTTTTTGATGGAGGATATAATAAATTTAAAATCGCCATATGAGAGATTAAGGTTAGTTATAGGGAAGACTTTCTCTGAGAAGTTATGATGTATATACGGAGGTATCAAGGAGACTGCCCCTCGCTTTAACACCATTTTATGTTTTGTCTCCCTTTGTTGCAAAACTTTATTGTGTCCACGTCCTAAAACAGGATTCTCTTGATGTGACCTGTGGACCGAATAGGAATAGAGACTTCTTCCCTCCAGCAGCTGAGAGTACTGCTGGAAGATGACTCTCAAGTGCCATTCTCTGGGGGGTTGCCTCGGCTGAAGAAAACTGCCTGACCCAGATCACACCCTCCTTGGGCAGCCCCCTTCCAGGGACTGGTCGCTGCAGACAGATGCGGCCAGGGACCCTCACCGTAGGACTCGGAGCTTACCCCAACCTCAGCTGAGTCCCTCACTGTCACTGCATCCCGGCTCACCTCTGGCCTCTGTCCAATCCTGCTTCTGTCCCATCCCGTGTCCCCTCCCTTGCCCAGGGGTGGATCCCAAGAGCACATCCCTATAAACATCCTGAATGCTAATCTCTACCGCAGAGTCCCGCTTCCCAAGAAACCCTTCCTGCTCGACTTGGCTTCTGTGCTGCAGCACACAGAACCGTTTGCAGCTGTTTGCAATTTATTACTATTTAAGTAGGCATTCTTCTCAAGTAACACATAGAGAAAAGCGCACAAATTGTAGTGGAACTGCTTAAGATTTCTCAGCAGGCAGAAACAATACTTTTAACAATACCCAGAGGAGGAAACAGGACGTTGTCAGGCCCCGAGGGGCTCCTTCTGGACCCCACGCCTCTCAGAGGTAGCGTCTAACACGAGAAACGGATGATTTTGTCTGTTTTTGAACTTAGTGTCAATATTATCAGACAGTCCGCGAACTACTTGTGTTCTGGCTTCTTTCACGCCACGTTAGGTTTGCGAGATCCATTCATGTTGTTGCATGTAGTTTATTCCTCTCATTCATAGAAAATTGTGGGGCTCTCACATGTTATTAATCGGTTGATGAACATTTGTTTTTCAATTTTGGATACTATGAATAGTGCTCCTAGGAATATAGTTTAACTGTCTTTTGGTGAGCATACGTGTGCATTTCTTTTTGAATATCCTTGTACCCTAAAAAGAATTGGTAGATCATAAGGAAATTGAACGCAGGAAAGAAAAACAAGTCACTGGGAGGAGCTGGAAGCTGGAAGTCAATGGAACCGGGAAAAGGGGAGAATATTGCCGTGAAACCAGGCAGAGGCACAAGCCCTTTAGCAGCCAGCACCAGAACATTACAGACTTTGGGGACAGAGTGTCGCTCTGCTGACGCTTCAGTTTTGGACTCTCCGCAACCTCCAAACCGTGAGCGAATCAATTCCTGTTGTTTAAGCCAACCCATTGTGTGGTATTCATGATCACAGCCTAGCAAAACTGAGACTTTTGTGGGCACTACATATTTTTCAGCTGTGAAAGATAAAAATTTAATTGACCTCTTTCCCTTTGTTTCTCTTGTCTTGTTCTTTTTTATTTCTTTGTCTTTTTCTCCGTTTCTTTACTTTTTCTTTTCTCACCAACATCCCATTATCCAAATTTTTCATCACCAAAATGATTGTTTTCTTCTCCTCATTTTATTTTAATATGGTGTCATACATTTATTGATTTGTAACTTAAATTGCCTTGCATTTCTGAAATAATTTCTCTGAAGTCATCATGAATTATTTTCAAGGCTACTTTGATGAATTTTCTTTTCTAATTATTTGTTGACAATTACGGAGATAATTTTCCTTTTTTTATGTCTTTTCAAGTTTTTGTGTAAAGGCTCTGCTAGTCCATAAAACTATTTGAAAAGTGTTTCCTCTTCTAATTCCTATAAGAGTTTGTGTAAAATGACGTTCTTTCTTAAAAGTTTGGAGGAATTCATTGGAGAAGCTATCTGGGTAAGAAAGTTTCTTCGTGTAAAGATTTCCAGCAACCAATTCCATTTAAAAAAACAGATCTAGAAGATTTCAGATATTTCCATTTATCTTTCGTTCAGTATTGGTGAGTTGCTTTTTTCTAGAAACTTGGCTAGTTTTTCTACATTGTCAAATGTATTGGTGTAACGTTCGTAATATCCAATGGATCTATTTTTAGTGTCTTTGAGCTGTATACTCATGCTCCTTGGATGATGAGTAGTGTCTCCAGCCAGGGTAAAGGGTAGGCATGTTTACTGCTCTGAAGTTTTCTCTTCTCAGCTCAGGGGTCCTCTCCTGAAATGCATGTGCAGGTAGCATCTGGCACTCTTTCCATTTCCCTGGGGAACTTGGGGTTTGAGTAACTAGTACCAAAAATATTGTCACTCTCCCTAACAACCATTGCTGTGAATAATAAACTCTCTTTGCCTCAAAACTGGGAGTCTCAGGCTTCAGCGTCTATGAAACTGGGACAGGCTAGCTTGTTAACTTGCAAGTATGTTGAAATCTGGACCCTTCAGAGTTTGGGGCAGTTTTGGCTGATTAATGGAACTTGAGGAAAGACCATGGTAGTTGGTAGGGTACATGTCCACTACATTTTATAGTCAGTTGGGCAATAAACAGTCTATTTATGCCATGTTAATGAACAAGGATAGGAGAGGTGGTTGCAGGCTGCGCAGAGACCCAGGTTCAAAGATCCCTATGCAAATGAGTACAGGAACTTCCTCTCCTGTTTGGCAATCAGCCTCAGGTCTGCCTCATTGCAATGCAAGTACTTCAGATTTGTGCTGAGTGAGGAATAGATAGCCACCCTTTTCAGAAAACAAACACGCACACCTACAGTAGAGTGAAAGGCAGAAAATAAATGACCACTGTGGAGAGGCACCATTTACATCCTTAGGTATCTGGCTGGTTCACTTCAGAGAAAAGGGGGTGGGACATTTAATTCCTGTTAAGGAAGTATGGAAACAGCTGAGCCCCTCTTGCACTTTATCACACTAATTTAGATTCATTTGGAGATGACAGTGAAAAGTCTTGTTTTACAATGTGGTCTGGCTGTTGTGAGGCAGTGTGGATCCTTTCAGGAAGCCCTCCACGCAACAAACCAACTCCCACAGGAAATTCTAGAGGAGGCGTTGACTGCAACTCAGGCTCTTACTGCTCGGATTGGGTCGCACAATGCTGAAGAAAACTGCCTACTGAAGAATGAGAAACTGACCAAAGAATTATGAATTTTTGCAGTCAACCCTGCTGCCTTAGAAAATTCTCCTAGTCCATATGTTAAAATTGAACAAAACTTAAGAGGTGTTGTCAGGTCGATAGGGCAGCAAATGTCCCAGCAAATGCTTCTTAAAAATGAAAAACAAACCATGGCTGTACCAGTCTTGTTTAAGTCAGCCAAAGGATAGTAGCCCTAGAAAAATCAGCGTGGTTGTCACTGATGATTTGAATGATTCCCAAAGCTGAAATAGATGGTATCAATAATCGTGATCTAGAAAATGATGGCCCTGAGGCTCTAGGTGGGCCAAAAATATTAGAAGTTCATTAGGTTGCACTGCAAGCAGCTGCCACACCACTCACAAATGAAAGCAATTATTCTTTGCTGATTGGCACCAGCTGTTCCCTCCCTCCCTGCCTCCTGGTCCCTGCCTATCCTTTAACCTGACCTTAGATGCTTAATCTGGAAAGACGATTCTTTCCCCAAGGGGAACTGAATGTCATAGGCACCAACACAAGTATGCTGGGGAACTTGGGGTGGGAAAGAATGACAGCTTTTGTAGCTCTGGTAGATTCAGGTACCCAAATTACTATCTGCCCTAGTGGAGGGAGAGGGAACACGAGTTCAACTGATGGGGTTTCGGAAAGGTTCACAGGGGGAAGAGAAGCAAAAGAAACTTTGTAAATGGGACTATTTGAACGAAATTAATGCCAGTTTTTGTGGCTTATAAATGGTATTGGTGCTTTATATTACTGTATTGTTGATGCACATAATTTCCAGAGAAGATTCTGCTCAGGAAAATATACATGTAGAGAAATGCAGGTGAGGTGCACGAATTATTCCCCAACACGTCTTCCTGTCCTCTCAGTGGTCGTCCAAAACAAACAATAAAGCATCCCGGGTGGAGAAGGGAAATCCCAGCCTTGATTAGGTAATTAAAATCAACAGGGGTAGTAAGAGATGCAATATCTCATAAAACAACTCAGTATGGTCAGTTAAATAAATGCTAATGTGAACTGAAGCCTTTCCGAGCATTATCACCAACTGAATTCGGTTGTTGCACCTGTCCCATCTCTTGGACATTGTGTTCGAGTCCAATGCGCACACTAATGGCACTTAATATGATGTCTTTGGCCTTGCCAGTGTCTTCTTTGCTGAGAACCAAGACCAATTTGCATTTGTGTGGCAAGACCTGCAATAAAGGTTTGCAGTGCTCCATCAGGAGACTTAAACTCCCTTGCCATTTATCACTAGGGCTTGTGTCAGAATTTAGTGTGGGTGCCTCTATCCTCTAATGTCCAAAGCTTTCACTATATAGATGATGTCTGTTGGTTAGCAAGTCTGAAGTCCGGCCCGCAACAGCCCTGACTGCACTGTTGTACCTCCACCAGCAAGGGTGACCTAAAAACTGTCAGAGTTCAGGGCCATGCTTGCCTTGTAAAGTTTCCTGAGACTCCTGTGGGTAGATTCACAACACTCAATCCCTCTGGCAGTCAAGGAGAAATTTGTTGTCTCTTCACCCCTCCACCCACTACCACCAAAAAGAAAGCCCAGAACCTCTGGGCAATGAAATTGAGCAATGACTAACAAGGTGGGAGGCCTATCAAGTGGAAATGGCTTATTTAAGAACTCAGCTGGTCTGGCCCTGGAGGCATCTTGCCTTTACATGAAAAAGGGACAACTATTCCTCCTGGGTGAACTTTTATTACCCATCTGCCAGCTGAGTATGTAGTTTTTTTTTAGGCATATAACTTAATTATCTTCTGGCTTCCATTGTTTCAGATGAAAAGTCATTTCCCTTTTATTGGTGCTTTCTTGAAGGTGATGCTTTTTTTTTTTACCTGGCTGCTTTTATAATTTTCAATTTGTCTTTGACTGTGATGTTCCCAGGAGTGGTTTTCTTTGTCAGTATTCTTTTTGGAGTATGTAGAATTATAAAAATCTCTGTGTTGATGTCGTTCATAATTTTCAAAAAATTCTTAGCCATTATTGCCTCGAATATTCTTTCTGCCCATAATCTTTCTCTTTTCTGAGATTCCAATTACATGCTTATTAGATCTTTTCACTGATCCCCACATGCCTCTGAAGTTTTATTTTTACTTTTTTTGGGTACACAATTTGGATATTTTTATTTCACCGTCTTCTACGTATATTTTGCTGTTAACCCCATCCACTGCGTTCTCAATTTAACTAATTAGTTTTAGGATTTTATTGAATTTATGCTTTTTATAGAATTCAATTATCTGATTAAAATATTTATATTTTCACTTATTTTCTTTAATACTTTATCTTATTAAACAAATTAATCTTAAGGTTTTTCTTACTGGCCTTTCCTTGATACTATTGTGTAGTTTACATCAATATATGAAAACCTAATCTGTTTCTGATGTCTGTTTTTTCTTGTTTTTCTGGTCATATGATTCTATTTACTGTAGCGTCAGGCCTTGGGGTAAAATATTATAGGCTCTCCTGATGATGTTTTCTTTTAGAGCAGAGGTTCTTAACAAGGGGTCTGTGAGCTTGAAATGAAATTCAAAAAAACATTATTCTTGTGGGAATGTGTTGGTGTGGGTGTGATATAGTTATTAAATAATACGCAGTATAGGGTGGGCTTGGTAAGGGATCTGTGGTTTTTACCTGTCTGGCAAGGGGGTCCGTTGAACAAAAAAAAGATTAAGAACCTGCTTCAGAAAGAATGCATTCTTTAGTTTTGGCTTCTTTTGTTAGTGAGGTACAAAGGGATTTGGTTAGCTTCATACAGTCAGGGAGAGAGGCAAGGTCATTTCTGGTAGCCTTACTCAAGTTTGCCCTTCTACTGCAGATAAAGTGCTAAAGCTCGTTCAATTCCGAGCTTGTGTGTTCATCAGGACCCTGCTTTTAGAGATACCTTTGTTCTTCTCTCCATCCTCAGCGTGGGAGACTGCTTAAAATCTACTTTTTTGCAGGCTTTTTGCATAGTGTTTTAGTATTCTACCCTTCTTCGTTTCAGAATTCCGTTTATATCTTATGGAGAAAATGGGTTCCATCTTTAAGACTCTCAGATTTCTTCTCAATTGTTTCTTTCCAAACTTTCAAAATCACAAAAAGCCTACTGTTTCCCCCATCCCTCAGTCACAGCCATCTGTTGGGGCAAAACTTAAATTTTCAGTTTACACGTTGCTTCAGAAAGTCAGCCCCCCTCTCTGAGATGCTTTTTTCTTTAGAATCTTGACACCTTTATTCTTCTCTGCTTCAGTAGCCCTGCCTTAAATGGGTTAGTTCTGGACCATTCTTAGTTTTTCTGGTTGTTCTTGGTGAGAGTGTTTGTCTGCTAGAATCCATTCCTTCATCCCTAGAGTAAGGGTCCTATTTTGCCAAAATTTGTATGTATTTATATATAAAATCTAAATCTATATTATTAATTTGCTATTTATTATATATCATATAGTCTATATTTACAATGATGTATGTAAACTATTTCAGAACTTGTTTTTGGTTTTGGGGGCCTTAATTTGGATATTGTTGTTGAACTGTCTTCTATGTCTATCCTGCTATTAACCCTCCCTCCCTATTGGCTTTTAAATTTTACCTATTAAATTTTTTCTTTCTTGAATTTATGTTGGTCAGCAGCCAAATAAAAATATGTGTTGCCTAAAGAAGAGCAGCAATAACATGGGGCTGACTTTCCAACAGAAGCAGTGGAAGGTAGAAGATAATCAGATTATATAATTTAAATAAATGATATACTCGCTGGCAGAATGGGTGATAAAAGTTCACCCCAGAGGGATAGCTGCCACTTTTTCATATATATAGTTTACAATTGGCCTTGACACTGGTATGGTAATATCTATGAGATTCCATTTTTAGGATAGTGGGCCACTGTGGGATGGAGTTAGTACAACTTCCTGTTTGCCAGAGCCAAGAAAAGTGAAGTGAAAAATGAAGCTCTTCATGAAGCACAAGATAAACACAATTACACGTTCCAACTATCAATGAGGACTTTGACTCAGGATTATCTCAGAGTGCAGGGTCTGAACATTAGACAATTTTGCTCAAAGACAGAGCTCTGAAAATAAACCAATTGAACAGTATAAAATGGACGCATTTTATAGTCCCTTTGGTTGTTATCCTGTTGTCGTGATTGCATTATGGTTGTTGCTGACTTGCTAGTTTTGTTTTGCGTCTTTTAATTTACATCTTGCCAGAAAAATTCTTATACCTGAAATTGTGCTTTAATAAAAATGGGTTGCCTAGATCAACATGGTAGAAACTTAGAGCTGGGGATGATAATATGGGACAGAAACTCCTATTTTTCATCTTTTGCACATGATGAAACTCAGTACAAGGAAGGTTAAATAATTTACTAAATATCATATATTAAGTTAGTGGTAGGATCAGTACTGCATCCACATTTTCTGACTCTGATCCCAGATCTTTGCTTTATACAAATTTCCATTCAAATAGTATTGTGATGTGTATAATCACTATTTTCAGTCTATGTGTCCCTATTTTTCCCCTTTGGTTAAATCCAAGCCCTGATGGTTTAACATTACTCAGTCTGTTTCCTATATGTTGCTTCCTTTTAATTCTTTTAATTAGTTATTAATGAGGACTTAATGATTAAGATAGATGGTAGTAACTGTTAGGAAAGACTGTTTCAAGAAGAATTTGGTGATCTTTATGTGGACTTTCTGGGTGTGTAAGTGGGGAGGGAATGTGCAATATGAAAAATCAATTACAAACATAGTCCTGTTTCTAAATTCTGCTCTGAAATGCTGCAGCAGATTATGCATAGGTGGTATTTAAATTACTTTTCCTTATTTCCTTTTCCCTGTATAAGCCTTAAAACATAGGTATACACACAATAACAACAAAATATTCTGTTGAGATATTCTTTGATTCAAAATATTCTGTTGAGATTTGTGTTAAAGATGCTGCTATTTAATGAGAAAATAAAATCTATTACAAGATCTCCACCAAAGTAATATTCTTCTATATTAGCCAAAATTCCTTTTTGTGAGCTTACAAATTGCCACAATATTGTACTCCAGATCCACATGTCCAAAATGTTATGTGTTAACATGAAGTACTTTTGTATATAAATGATATTTATATATTGCAGCTGTACTTTATTTGGTTGTGATATTTATAATAAGACTCATTAGATTAAAAAAAATAAAACTGGACTCAGGGAAAACTGATATAGCCTGTGTTATCATCCACCCAGACAATTAGAATAAAGTTAGGGTGGGCTTAAAAATCAATCAGGCTGAAAAATGTAGTCATTTTAGTGAATCTTGGAATCTGCTAAATGCTAGAGTCATGTGATTTCTTCACACTTAACTGCTTACTCTGAAGTAAATGATTTCCAAAGTACAACTTTACACATGCACACACACACACATACTATATACATGCTTTATGTATACTATATACTATGCATTAAATTGTGTTGAGGGGCATTTAATTAGATTACCCATTAAGATTAGAGCTTTTAATTCGACTACTTCAGTGAGGCCTGGCTCAGGTTGAGTACCTGCCCCCTTGCTGGGTCTGATATAAAGGGACTCATATGGAAAGACTCACAGGAGAGAGCTCTGTCATTTTTGATCCTGCCATTTGACAAAAAAGAGAAGGCCCAAACAGCTGAGGCCCCGGGGAGAGATGAACTATTTTGCCTGATAGCTTACCGGTGAAATCGGGAAGAGAGCAGAATGGCCAAGACTGATATAAAAGACCCAGAAAGAAACAAGCCCTATGCCAGGAGAGAGAGGAAGTCCTAAGAGACAAGCCCTATGGCAGCTTGCAGCTGATATTGGGAAGAATGCAGAGTAGCTGAGCCTGAGAGAGGGAGCCCAGAGGCAAAGGCTGAAACCTTGTAGAGATCGGCGGCCATCTTGCTTTACCACAGGGATCAACAATAGCTACTTTGGTGAGAAAGCATGTCTGCTGATGCCTTGACTGGGCCTTGGAACTGCAAGCTTTTACCTCCATATAAATCCCCATTATAAAAGCAAAAGCTTTCTGGTACTTTGCATCATCACCCCTTTGGTCGATTAATACAGAGGAAATACAGAGTTAAGTCTGTATTTAAGTCTCTGGTCACAATATTTTCATCAACCAACCAATACAGAACTTTGTTTTATGTATGTTTCTGTTTAAAGACACCTTATTTAATACATATCGTTGATTCATCAACAGTGAACTCACAGCCGACAGCACTGAATGATGCTTATTTAACATGCGTGTTTTCTGTGTAAGGCACATCAGAGCCTTCTTGTGCATAGGGTCACTAGACAGCACTTCTGCACTATGGGGGCATTTTAGACAGCAGAATCATCCACAAGAAGGAAAAAATGTAAAAGTGGCAATAAATAGACTACAAAAAGAATACTTGTTTAGAGTATAAGAACTCAAACAAGAAGGCAGAACCTTGTCTTGTTTGACCTCAGCTGGGAACAAGCACAACAGTCAACTTAAATGGGAACTCAATGTTTTTGTAATTCTGTGCATGCACTTGAATGACCATTAAAGCACTGTGAGTATTGATTTCATGGTTACTAGTAAATTTTAATGAGTAGACAAATTTGCGAATATGGGATCTGTGAATAATAGGGATGAACCATGCCCCATCATATATGCATATACAGGTATGTGTGTATGTGGGTGTGCATGTATAATATAATGGAAGTAATGTGCTTTGGATACAGACAGACCAGGTGTTAATGATCATTTTAACCACTTCCTACTTCCATCCTATTTCATGATATCATTAGATTCAAATTCTGACTGCTTTGCCCTTCTATATTTTGTATTGTGCTTCTAAAGGTCATTGAGTTCCAAATAATTGGGCTCTTCTGCTACGTAAATATAAAGTGATTATATCATTTCTGACAGGCTACCAAGGACTTTAATAATGTCTCATAATAGACTACCTTCCCATCAGTCTAATCATACTATAATTAATTATCTGTAAAACTGTTTTAACTGAGTTAGGCATACATCTAAAATCCCCTTGAGTTCCTACTTCTAACCATCACTGTACTCTCCAAAGTCATCTCACTATACCCTTGTAGCAAACCTATGGGGTAGGTGTTGCTTTTTCTATTTTAGAAATAAAGATGAGACTCAAAAATTTAAAGAAATATACGAAAGTTAACACATTCAGAAAGTGCTTGAAACAGTTAACACTGGGTCTGCCTGAATCAAACCCATGCTCTTTCCATTACCCCATGGTAATCAATACTTTTATAGTATGCTTCGAATCTCCATATGAAAATGGTTCAGGGCGGTGGTATATTACATTCTCTAAAATGTATTAGCATGCTATATATCTTCTTGCTTTCTGTAGGAAAGAGAAGGAATGAATATTTACTGAATACCTATATATGTGATGGGTAATTACATACAAAGTCTATATTGAGGTACCCATAGTATCCATCTATATCTACATGTTGTAAGTAAACACTGAATGTATAGATGTTTATCCTTATGCTTCTTCACTTACTCAACACGTATTTGATTACTGATGTTGAATTTGTGAAGGTGACTTAAGAAGGGTAAGGAAATGTCCTTTAGCCTAAGCAACTACAGTTTAGTGAAAAAAAATTATAAACAAATAATTGCTAAGGAAAATGGCCCATTCTCCCTTTCTTGTATTTAAAGCTTTTCTTCCTTCTATCCTTTAATATATGGTCCTTATAGGGAAGGGAAAATTTTAACAGTATTTTAAAGAAAGAAGTGGTTTTCAACTCTATTGTGCCATCTGAGCAGTGCATCTATAATAGAAGCATGGAACAAAATGCCTTTATTTTTAACATGTATATTATTTGATGTATTGCTTTTCTCAAATATTTCCGGTGTCAACTGTATCTTTTGAATGTTATTTAGTATCTTTTTTTACAAAGGAGATACTCTGAAAAACCAACTTATGTTCATTTTTTGTATAAAAGAAAAATGAGTCAAGTGGGTCAAGTTGGGTGTTACCCCTTTAGCCAAACCCACAACTCATGTTTCGTTTGGTTTTTTAGCACAGTGGCTGATGCTAGGAAACCCTCTTAAACTATGTATTGAATGAATGAAGTGTCAGAGTGGACTGAATTAGATTACTAGATAACTTGCACTTAAGCCTCTGATTCTATATATCTTGGACTTTCACCACACGATAAAGCATAAGCAACTGTCCTTTTAAACCTTCTTAGTTCATTATAGCTATGGAATGTTGAGCAATCAAATAGACAACATTGAATGCAGTCATACAGTGTATTTATATCATCTGCATACCTCCCTAGTCCTCAAGCTGGGAGTTGGTATTTGAGTTTTAGGATCTTTAGTGATGGATAGACTTATGTAAGGATCTGTTGGCATCTAGCAGAAAGCAGATGGTTGCAAAAGAGGTTTTTTCCAGTAAGAGGCCAGGTCTTTGGCTATACCTCCAGAGTATCAGATGACTGAGGTAAGTTTTATCTAGCAGAAAAGAAGAGGTAGAGATACTTTAACAAATGCTTATGCGGATATCAAAACCTTATTAAGCTTAAGAAGTTGTCAACTTTCCAGGAAAGCTAATTAAAGAACATTCTATAAAAAAAAAATCATAAAGCAAAAACGAAACTCACTTTTGTGGCTTCTGTTGAGACTTACATTTCAAACAATTCTAGAAAATGCAGACTTCATAGATGCTCTTTTGAGAGCAATTCCCCTTAAACCTACCTCTTGAAGAATTTTCATAGAAAATTGTTATGGGTTGAATTGTGTCCCCTCAAAAGATATGTTGAAATCCTAATCTAAGAACCTCAGAATGTGATCTTCTTTGAAAATATGTTTGTTGCAGATGGAATTAAATTAATATGAGGTCATACTAATGCAATATACCAGGTGTCTTTATAAGAAGGAGAGGCTATGTGACAGAAGAGGGAGAGATTGAATTGATACAACTGCAAGCCAAGAAATGCCAATGATTGCTGGCAAAACACCAGAAGCTCTGAAGACACCAGGAAGGATTCTCTTCTACAAGTTTCAGAGGAAGCATGACCCCTGAAGCATGACTCTGCTGACACCTTGAATTTGGACTTCTAGCCTGGGAACTGTGGGACAATATTTTTAGTTACGTGATGCTTGCGGTGCATTGTTACAGCAGCTCTCAGAAACTAAGACAAAATGAAAATAGACTCTGTTCAAATTTTTAGTTTCTTGTCAACTTAATTTTATTAAAAAGACAAGCAAAAGAGTGATTAATTGATTTCGTGATGGTCTAAGATATTTTCCCATCAATGAAAACTTGGAACAAAACATTTATTTCCTCCTCCAGGATACTTTCTGCTCATTACATCGACCTGGTTGGGTTGATTGACATTTCCCATCATGGGTTAGAGCTGAGATCATAAGGAATAAATAATTATGGAGTTTACCTCACACCAACAAATATTTATTTAGCATCGATTATGCATAGAGAACCAGGTATATAGAGATAACCTTTTAGTTATCTGAGAACTGGAAAAAATGATATCTTTTTTTTTTCTATTTTCTTATTACACAGATACTTAGACAAGATGAATGAGGATCAGGAGGCTATTTTTAAGTTAAAGAAATGATTTAGCGCCCTGTCTTAGCAGTCACGATTAAAGGTGGCTCATCATCCCTTTCAATGCTAAGGGTTCAGTGCAAACCCGAATTTAAGCCCTGATTTTAGCCAGTGCACAGATATTTGCCTGGGAAAGCCCTGAATGGCCATTACAAACAAGAATTATTTCCTTTTCCTATAATACAAGAAAATTTTCAAAACTAATTAACTATTTTGACAAATCACTCATTGAAAAATTGTCCATTTGATTTATACATTTGAGTTAGGTAAATTTTAATTTTACCATAAAAGCTTTTGTTTCCACTAAAAAAATATTTATAATGGATCAATCTATAGCTCAGGGAAAGAGGACTTTAACAGTAGCACGAAAAATAGCACACACGAAGGGGGAGTGATTTACCATGCCCATGAATGCATCTCCTAGCATGCTGTGTGCGGGCTGACTTTTATCGGGTAATTATGTTGAATCTTCTCCTAAACCTTTTGTTCCCCGGGCAGCACCATCTTTTGCCTAAAGCATCATCAGTATGCTTTTCTCATACATCATCCCCGTGACAGCTTCAATGGTGTACTGAAGCAACAGTTCATCAGAGCAGTGGTGCACCATGATGATTTATCATAGTAACATATCATCAGAGGGAGGCAGCAGAATAATATATGGCCAGAAGCATTCAAGAGTGTTATGTAGGAGCATATTTAGTTGAGTAACAAGATTCAAGGAAACCTGAAAACCTCAGTCGCACACCTCTGCCCTAAGCCATCTATGAGGACGTTTGTGGGTGATGGCTACTGATATGTAACTGGGCACCTCATCTGGTTGTTGCTTGTCCAAATCTTACCAGAAATTTTACAAACACTTTGCAAATACAATTCAGATTTTGTTTTTTACAAGAAAGTGTGGTTATACAAGGTAACATGAATTAGGAGGTATTGCTTTATATTAGGGGCACTCTGGAGATTGTATCCTTCCCATTTTTGGAAGGATGTGCAGCCTTTAAAAAATTACTCTGGAAAACCACTTTATTATATGAAATGGGTTTGCTAAAAAATACTGGTGCATATGTACTGATAATTATACCTTGAAAATTAATGCAAGATGAAACATCCTACAATGAAAAGAAAGAACACTTATAGAATTCCAGTGTTAAAGAAAAATTCATCTTTTTAACCTGGTTGGCAATGAAAGCAACAATGTTGTGTAATTTGATGAAATTCTAAATTCTTATTGTATCTGATAGAAACCAAGCTATTAAGGAAATTTTACAACTTTTGGAAAATCCAACCTATCATTTTAATGGGCAAATTGATTTTTGAAATTATAAGAATAAGTAAAAAGCTTCATTGGGATGTTGACTTTATTCATTTTGAGGATAATTCAATGTGCTCATGTTCCCAGTCATGATTTTACGCATGATGCCTCTAGCCTTGGTCACAGCAGAGATGATTAGTAAAATATTGAAATAGGCCCAGTTTTGGAAGTACAGCATCATCTCTGTTAACGAGTTCTACTTTTGGAAGAATAGGCAGTGTTCTTGCCCTGATTTTGATGTGCACACATGTCCTACTTCTTAAGGTGATGTTTAGTTAGAAATATCTTTTGGAAAACTCCCAACATGGCATTTTGTCAAGATCTTACAAATCTTCATTCCCAAATGGATGAGAAATATTTCCTGAAGTGAGTTACTTCTTTTCTGTGCAACAGGAAGCTGTTGTCACCAACAAAGAAGCTTTAACAGGACTAAATCAGGTATTTTGCTGCCAGTTTGTATTTTTGACATCCTCAATATGTAGTATCTTATTTTATGAGTTTGGATACATTTCCCAATTCCTTCTTGCCAGACTGTGTTCCTATGGGATTTTTTTTTGATACAACTTTAATAGCATTTATCTTTAGATAACACATCATTTTCATTTATCTGTCTACATATTTGTTCTCTCACTAGATTTTGAGCTGCTTGAGGACCAGAATTATGTCTTATCCATCTTTCCATTCTCAAGGGTTATTGTGTACAATTACCCAATCAGTATGAGTTGAAATGATTTTGTTATTACTCATATAGATCTTATATCTCTTTTGCTTATTTCCTCTGTAGTGTCTTTCATATGTTTGGTAGGGATAAATGAACTGAATTTAATTCACAAGACTTTATGGAAAACCTGCACTTTCTCAGGCTCTGTTATCATTCAGACTACAGAAAATGATAGGTAGCATATACTTGTAACAATCTGTTGTGCTTCTAGAACAACAACTATAATAATGAATAATAATAGTAATACCTAGTTATTTTAAATAATGACCACAGTGATACATAACTAATAAAAAACACATTTGTCCCTACTAGGCAGAGTGTACCGTGCTAAGTGATTTATGTATATTAAATTGAACTAAATACTCATATCTATCCTGAAACAGGTGCAATTTTTGCTCCAATTTCACAGATGATGAAGCTAGTTTAAAGAGGATATGCCACTTCAACAAGGATACACAATTCGTAAGTGGTAGAGCAAAGATTCAGTTCCAGGTGTGTCTGACTTGGATCCTAAGCTCTACCTGCCCCCCAAAGTGTTTTATTATAAATAAGCCCTGGTGCTGTGAAGATAGAGAGGGGGTTTCCCACAGATTGAAGATCCCAGGAGAGACTTGTGCAGGAAACTTTGCAAGCAGGGTGTTGACCTTTATCCTCCTGTCATGAAGGTGTTGAAAAGTTTCAATGGGCAATTAGATTACCAGATGTGTTAGCTCATTCTGGTGCCAGAGAAGAGAATGTATATAAGTAGGGAGAGTAGGATCTAGGACAGTGGTCTTCAGACTTTGATGTGCATAAGAATCATGTGGAGGCCTTTCAAAAACAGATTTTGATGCAGTAGGTCTGGAGTGGGCTCCAAAAATTTCTGGTGACGGTGAGGCTATTGGTCAGGAGATCACATGTTGAGAACCACTGATCTGGATTAGTGCAGCTATTCAGGATAGCAATGCTAGGACTTGACCAGTAAGCATGCAGTAGAGGGCATAGTTTCAAAAAATATATAGACATTAAAATTGTGAGGAAAGAGAAAGTAGCTGCATTTGATTCTTGAAAAAACAATGAATTCTGGTAAGATTCTCATAGTTTCCGTTGAATGATGGCATTAACTGAGGTAAAGAAATAAAAGGAGGAGCAGACAATTTTGAGAGACTTAGGAAGATGTTACATTTTGGGATTTTTTGATTTGACTTTATTGAGAGAGAATTCTTTTTGAGTCTCTCGTATTTCTGCTGCTCTCGTGTTGTTTGTTCCTCGTTGCCTTGTCAAGGATGTCTGTACAGTAAGCACAGACAGAAGATCGTATCACCCTCTGCAGTGCAGGGCAGCTTTGTTTAGTCTTGAGGTTAATAAATACACTGACTCCATCTGGGGCAAGGGATGAGCAGGTGTGATTGTGGGCCTTTTAAAAATACGGAGTTTCCTAAAGTCAGAGTTCCTCAGCTGTGACACATCTTCTATGTGTACAGTATCTACCTGGGCCGCTCCGTATTGCCCCGTGGGTCTTGGAAGGGAGGGCAAGTGTAACTGAGACAAATGTGAAGCTCACGCTGCCTACTGTGCTGTGAGTAATAAGGTTTGTATTCTCTGACCCAGGAGTCTCATGTCTTCTGCCAGCATTGATGGAACTAGCACAGGCTAACTTATTAGGATAAAATTTTTGGTACTTCACAGCTCTTGACAGACACACATGGGGAATATTCTAGAGGATATGACTAAGAGGATGACAGTCTAATGCTCAGGTAAATGTCAACTTTGAGGATATAATTTTGACTATTCAGTATATAGGTGCATAAAATAATTTAAGTAGATGACATCATCAAAGAAAAGCATGTACATTTAGGTGGAGAGTGGATCAAGATTGGAAATGAATTAGAGCTTTCCTTTTAGGCACTCTAATTGAAGTGGATTGAATTATAAGTCCCATGGCCTCAGCTATGGTTGGGAGAGGGATGTGGGGGCAGAAAATAAGGAATCATTTGTTAGAAGCTGAAATCAAAGTAATTTGTTATAAATCAATTATAAGCCATTTATTTTAAAGAATTTTTATATTAAAAATTGCTTAAAATATGGCAAAGAACTTGCTTTAAGACAGAAAATAAGAACCAATGGGGGAAGCGGCTGTGGCTCAATCAGTAGGGCTCCCGTTTACCATATGGGAGGCCCCGGATTCGGTTCCCCGGGCCTCCTGGTGAAGGCAAACCCGCCCACATGGCGTGGTTAGCTGACCCAGTGAGCACAAGAAACAAGGGGGGGATAAATGAATAAATAAATAAAATCTTAAAAAAAAAAAAAAAAAAAAAAGAACCAATGGTAAACTCAACAATAAAAAGAAAACAATCACTGATACATACAATAGCATGATGCATCTCAAAAGCATTATGTTAAGTGAAAGAAATCAGACACAAGTCTGCTTAAGGGTTTGACACATATAAAATTCTAGAAAAGGCAAAATTATAGGGACAAAAATGATCAGTGGTTGCCTGGGACATGGGGTCAGGGGAAGGGTTGGCAGCAATGAGCATGACCAAACATTTTGGAGTGATGAAGATGTTCTATAGAGTGATTGTGGTATAATGTATACAGTATATATTAGTCCAAATTTGGCAATTTGTGCACATAAAATTTGTGAATTTTATTTTATATTAGTTAATACCCAAAGCTGATTATAAAAAAAAACTAAGTGAAGGAAAAAAAAAGACAAAAACAAATATACAAAAGCAACTAAGTGATATTGTCCAGGGCAATGTATGTATAACTTATTCACTGCCTTAATTTGAATTTTATTAAAATATCAAATCCTAAGATTTCAATATATGTTAAGTGTAACTTTTACATTAAAAATTGATTCTCTGTCACCTCCTATTAACTCTTTCATAAAAATATTGAAGCTACGTTTGGGGCATCATGAACTCATCACATTTCTCTGCCTTGAACTGTTGACACTCCAGGTTTTATATTGCTTGTTAATATTCTTCTGAGTTATAAATTTTTTAATGCCCTTGGAATATGCCACCTTAACCATTTGCTTTTTATATGCTCTTTGAGCTCTTAGATGGTAAGATGATGGGCTCTTGATTATGTCTCAAAAAATAAATAAGAGCGAGTGGATACTAGTCTGGAATGCCAAAAGGATATCCATGCCATTATTAGAGTCAGGCTGGTTTAGCAATACACACCTGGTTGAAAGAGATCTACCTAATTTTTTTATAGTCAGAATACCTGGGTTCTTGTCCTAGTTATGAAACTAGTGTTTTCCTTGGTGGAGTCATTTAATGACTCTCCCCACTGAATGTAATTATGTCTACCACGCAAAACTGTTGAAGAAAAAAGAAGAATATTTTGGAAAGCAATAAATTTAACTTGTTATTTTGGCAAATATCTGGGAATTGCGTTTAGTAAATAAACAGAATTCAAGGTAGCTTAAAGAAAATGATTCTCGGTACTCAATATCCACCCAATATCCTATTTTACCACACATCCATCCATTCATTCATTCAGCAAGTTTTTAATTCTTACTGGATTTACGCCAGTTACTTTGCCAGGATTTGGGTGAACAATGTAGAGCGGAGTAAAGCCAATCCTAGTTCTCACATTGCTTAGTCTAGTGAAAAGTAGACATCAGTCAAAGATTCATTCTGACGAAGGCCCAATTCCAAGCTGGGATAAGTGCTGTGATGGAGAGAACCTGAGAAGGAGATCTGACCTCGACTGTGGGTGCGTGGGGAAGGCAGCACTGAAGGTTTTCCTAAGGAAGTGATACTTGAACTAAACTCGGAAGGATGTACAAGATGAATCAGCATATAGGAAATCAGGGGAAGAGCATTTCAGACTGAGCGTAAGAGAAAAAGCAGGGCTCCTGTTGGCAGGAATGGTGACTAGACCAATGTGCCCAGAACTCTGTGGGTGACGGGTAGGGAGATGTAACATAAGGAGGGGAGATGGGTGGAAGGGACATCCATGATACGCAGAGCATTTAACACCAGAAGAAATGGGGAAGGCTTGTGGCTTAGGGAGAAAACCAAATGGGACTTGAATTTTATTAAAATAAATCATTTAAAATCATCCTAATTTCCCTTATATATATATATTTTTTTAAAGATTTTTTAAATTTATTTATTCATTTATCCCCCCCCTGCTGCCCGCGCTCGCTGGGTCAGCCAACCACGCAGGCGGGTAGGCCCGCCCCCACCAGGAGGCCCCGGGAACCGAACCTGGGGCCTCCCACATGGCAAACGGGAACCCCACTGATTGAGCCACAGCCGCCTCCCTCCCTTGTATTTTTAACGCAGTCAGCAAATGTATAACATGATTTACCTACAAGTCCTTCCCACTTCAAAGTGAGAACCTTAAAGGATGTTCTAAAGCTGAGTCACCTCAGTGACTCAGATAATCAGTAGGCTCTAGAGAAAACTTTTAGTAGAATTATTTATTTCTGATTATTTTTAGATTATAGAGGTATAGCCATTCTTTTGTTAAAATACTGTCTGCCCAAAGTGGCAAAAACAGAATGAAGTCGTGATTCCTCCCCATTACCTTTTCTGTATCCCCTGAGATTAGATTATATTATAATTGTTTTACAAAAGGTGTATATTCTCAGTGTACCTAATTTCTAATTTTCATGCCTGAGTAATACAGTGTTAATAAATAAATACATCTTTAGCAAAATGTGGCAGCTCTATTTATGCATTCTTACTCCCATGGCATAAATCACTGCTTACTTTGAATCCTCAAATATTAAGTATGACATTTTTACTTTTCTCTTCATTTGACAATGAACTATATTGTTTCTTTTTCTTATTAGAGAAAATGTAGCTTTATGGAATAATCAAGCCAAAAATGCAAAGCTCCCATATACACCCACTCACACACACAGTTTTTGCTACTATTAAAAGTGGCATTAGTGTGGTACTTTTGTTAACAATTGATGAAAGAATATTATTATAATTGTTACTAATAACAATAGTCCATAGTTCATTAGGGTTCACTGAGTTTTCCAGTACTATATATATATTTTTTTTTAACTTTTTATTCTAGTAACATATATGCAACCTAAAATTTCTCCTTTTATTCACATTCAAATATATAATTTTGTGGTGTTGATTACATTCACAGTGTTAGGCTACCATCACCACCATCCAGTACCAAAACTTTTCCATCAAAAAGCATTAAGCATTAAGTCCCTATTCCCTATCCCTGGTAGGCTGTATTTTTGTTTCAGACTCTATGAATTTGCTTTATCTAATTATTTCATATCATTGAGATTATGCAACATTTGTCCTTTTGTGTCTGTCTTATTTCATTCAACATGATGTCTCAAGGTTCATCAGTGTTGTTGCATGTATCAGATCGTCCTTTCTTTTATGGGCTCCATAATATTACCATTTATGCATGTACCACGTTTTTAAAAAATCCATTCATCTGTTGATGGACACTTGGGTTGCTTTCATCTTTTGGCAAGTTTCCTGTTTCTGTCTTTCAAGCTGCCATCAGACAGATTTGTAGGGACACTCAGACACCCAGTATATGCATAGGGTCCACTCTGCTCTCTGTGGATGAGCCCAGGGGCAATGGCAGCACAGGCTGGCTCCATACTGCCTGAGTGGGGGTTGGGGGAGGCAACACCAAGCAAATCACAATCTTCTCCTAATGTTTTTCAAGGTGCATTTTCTTGATTTGGCCCATGCCTGTTACTGCAACCCTTTAACTCTGTTCTGGAGTTTTGAGGAAATGGCTATGACAGTTTTTACTAGTTGTTCAAAGATTCTGTTGGGGAATGTCACCCTGGAGCATCTTACAAAGGCATCTTGGCCAACCTGAACTAAATTGTTTCTTAACTGTACAGAATATTCTTTGGTTATGTTGATGTGGGAATTGTATTTCATTTTAATCTTTTATGGGCCTATTTCCTTTTGTTGTATTTGTGTCTTATGATCTTGAAAAATATTATATTAATAAATAAAGGCTTCTTATAGAATCATTCTGTCCCTAAGGGGCTTTATAACAATGAGACATAAATGCAAACAACTAATTGTGAAAGCTGTATTTTCTAGAGGCAATATATAACGTCTTAATAATAATTCAGGGTCTGTTTCCCATCCTGTGGAATTTTCTTTGAATCTACCAGCAATGGCCTTTGAAAGAAATGTCATTAATTGGAAATATTCTGAATTGTGGATTTTTATTTTACATAGGTATTTATTCATATAATTTGATTTTCTAATATATACTGCAGGAAATAGAGATAATCTCAACTATTTATTTTGCATTCAGATACATTTTAGCATAAGGGTATCCACTTATGTTGCAAAACATTGATTTGAGTGCAAGTTCTGTATATTGTTGCATTTCTACACTGTAGACTGTTTTAGATGTGTCATGAATAATTTATTATTAAAGAAGCCATGTTGCACATGAGAAATGGATGTGTATACTTAATAAATAATTCTTTAATCAATAAGCAAATATTGAGATTTTATGTGTGAACATTCTCATAAACACAAACATGCTACATGTTGAATTAGTATTCTCTTAAATTTAATATTTACCATATAATAGCAATGATATGTAGCAGTTAATAAAATTGATTAGCACAACAAACTTTGCTTTTAAGTAAGCATAATTTATTGTCCGACTCATTTAATGCTAATTTAGTTTTTATAAATAATCATATACCATTTTCAAAGATAGCAGACCATTGTTGGGCATGTTTTCAAGCCATCTTATATTACAGTGGGCATTGTTAATTGGATTTATTTTATTTGTGCCATTTTTTGTGGAAAAGTGTTCAAAATTTTATTGGCATAAATATTAACTTTTGCAAAAGATTTGTGTTTTGACTCTTCATTTGACAAATGTCATATATTTAATAAAATTGTAGAGATGAGGATATGTAAGTGACATTACGTATTATTTTTAAAATGCTTGTGTTTTTTGTGGGTATTGATAATTAAAAGAGAGTGAGACCTTATGCTTGTGTACGTGTGATACAATCAGAGTAGACGAAATATCAGTTTCCTGTTGCTACAAAGTACTTCAAGCTTATGGTTTAAAACAGTAATAATATTTAGCCTCTTCCTGTTCTGAAGGTTAGAAGCCTGGCATGGGTCTCACTGGCCAAGGTCAATCTGCCAGCAGGGCTGTGTTCCTTTCTGTAGGCTCTTGGGGAGACTCCATTGCTTTGCTTTCCCAGCTTAGAGGCCACCTTCCTCCATCGTCAAAGCCAGCAACATTTCATGCTTCTGACCACTCTTCGTTAGTCATCTCTCCTCTGACTCTCCCCTTTTGCCACCTCCTTCTACTTTTAAGTCCCCTTTCTCACATCTAGGCCCCACCCTGATAACCTGGACTAATCTCCCCATCTCAGGCTCTGTACCCTTAATCACATCTGCAGAATACCTTTTGCCATGTGAGGTAACATATTCACAGGTTCTGGGGATTAGGATGTGAACATCTTTTTTGGGGGGAGGGATCATTATTTTGTCTACCACACCATATCTCTTTGATCTTTGTGAATTGTACTTCATTAAGATGTGATTTTATTAGTCTGATCCTTTCATTAATTAAATCAGCAAACACTTGTTAAGTTACCGTGTGCCAAGTATTGTGCTAGGAACTAGGAATGCAAAAATTAATTAGTCTGTATTACTTCAATGGAATAAACTCTACCAGGAAACATAGATTACTAAGCCCACAACTCTAGTGCGGTGTCATAATGTACAGGTGTCTAAATCAGACTCAGTTGGCTGGAGGAAGGTGTGGGTGTGAGGGGATTCAGAAGAGGCTTTCTAGAGGAATGATTCATGAATTAAAAATATTTTTTAATTTTAATTTTTTTTTAGGAGGTACTGGGGATTGAATCCAGGAACTAGTACATGGGAAGCAGGCACTAAACCACTGAGCTACATCCACTCCCCAATGAGAGTTAGTTTTTTTTGTTTGTTTTTAAGAGGTACTGGGAATCGAACCCAGGACCTCATACATGGGAAGGAGGCACTCAACCACTCGAGCTACATCCGTTCCCCTGATCCATGAGTTTTTCTTGGAGAAAGTAAGAGTTTGGCAAAGAAGGAAAAGAGCTCTTGAAAGCATGGCACACTACAATTTATTCTTCAAAGTTTTACAGTCAGCATTTGAGGTCTATCTTAAAATACCATCAGTCCATTCATGACAGTTGTGGTTTTGTGAAGAAGTTGACTTAGTGCTTTTCAAATAATATATGGACATGAAAATGTACAATAATTGAAATTTAACAATTTTCTGTAGCTATTTAACACATCTATTTAGGTCCCTTCTTGGTAGAAATGTTCTAGGGTTAGTTCTATCTAGGGAATTCTATTCTATTTTAAGGCAGATTCTGCTTCACAACTGAAAAACCAATGACTGAAAACCATCACTAACATAAACAAAGTAATATATTCTCAAAAATCCTCCCAGAAAGCTCTCTTCCCTACTTGCCTTCTTCACCATCTTCACCACTGCTCCCCACAATGCACAGTAAGAATAAAGACCTAGCTATCTGCCCCACCTAAAGGCTTCCAAGGTGCCCTTCACTTACCCCCTGTGTAGTGCTTAGCTCTCTACATTGGTACTTATGACGGACTTGTCTGAGTTCCAATGAAGCTGCAAACTTTAGGAGGAATGGCACAGTGTTTTGTTCACTTTTAAAATCATAAAGTCTAGAATAGTATATGGCAAAAATCTCTCAAAATATTTACAAGTTAACATTTTATAGGCTATACATTTGTAATAAGGTAATTAGCTACACCATGAGATAGGTTCCGTATTAATCTATTTTGATAGATGAAGAAGCTGATACAGGGACCAGTCAACTTGCCCAAGTTCTCTTTAATGGTTACTAATTGTTAGAACTTGAATTCAATCTCTTTGTGATTTGTCTACAGATCCTGTCACTGACCCCCTATTTAATCTGCCCCTATTGGGTTGATGGACTGAAGGAAAGGGATGGATGGCGCCTTCCAAAAACACGTTTGGGGGGCACCTGTCCTCCAAAAAGGAATTAAAACAACACAAAACAAAACAAAAATCTCAACAAAGCAAGCTTATGGAAAGCATTGTAGAGACTGCATAACTATAGAGTCAGAAATTCCAATGTGGGAGAGAACTCAAAATTGTCCTTCAACAATTGACCACTCTTGCCTCATGGAATAATTTTGGGGGAACTAAAAAGGCCCCACATTATTCTACTCAGTGACTTTTTTTTCCCTTTGGTCTTTCTTATGCTCATCAGTGACTTCAACAAAGTCAGCATTTATTATCCCCCACAAATAAACATTTCATTTATAAAGTAGAACTATTACATGTATCATTAATATCGAATAAAGGGAAAATGGGTACTGCAACTTAGAAAGAAGGCAGAAGAAAAATAATAACTTATTTTCAGGTTTGGGAAATAAATAGGCAAAAAGACCTCAAACCATCAGCTGCGTAAGTGACCAGTGAGTGGGAACTCAAGGTTGGAGGTCCTGCTATGTTTTGGGGTGTTGTGCTGAGAAGTAAGGCAGTGAGATTTTTGGGTCCCACAGAACTGCCTTGGGATCTCCAGGCTTACTCTCTGACTGGCTATTAGGACTCAGTAAATATTAGGCACCCAGGCATTAATATGCTGTGTGTTGGAAGAGGAGATCTGCATAAAGCATTTGCTTCATAATTAAGCACAGTTAGCTGTGTTGCCAAGGGTTACTCAATATTCTCAAAATAAAAAATTCCTAGTTATTTCAGAGAGTTAGACCCCAGGGAGGTCATGACTTCCTACAACCCAGAGAGAAGCTTGTTATTACTATAAAGAATATAATTGGCCTGGGGATTATGTAGATTGTGACTAAAAGAGAAGTTACTTTTTGAGCTTTTAATTTGATAATGAAATTTTAGCCATAGGCAAAGCATAGACGATGACAGAGCTGAGTGGTAAGGTAAAAGGCAGGCCACTGGTCTCAACTTGTTAAAACTGCCAGTTGCTTGGTCCCCACACTCATTAAAATGAATTTTAGGTAAGGTAAGGAGATGAGGTAAATCATCTGTGAATTTAACACGAAGTGTGTTTGACCAGGTAATCTCATCCCAATGTTTGAATATCCCTCCTTTATACATTTTAAAAGTAAGTTCCTGATAATGGAGAAACTAATAATCTAATTTATAAATTAATCACCGACTGATTACATAGTTTGAGAATTCTTTAAAATTCTTGATTTATGTTTTTCCCCTTTAAATTCCAATCCTGAACTTGGGTTCTCTTAGCATTCATTAGAATCTCAATTAGAAACCTAGCTATTTATTAGGAGTTATGACAAAAGATTATGACAGATGGGGAGTGGGTAGTAAGAGTCTGTCATTTTAACTTTCCTATTTCCCTTAGGCTTTTTGGAATTTTCTCTTTTATTTAAGAGTTCCCTTTGAGATGTTACTTCAAAACTCATCTTTTCATTCCCCTCTAAAATATTTTCAGAAATTTTAAACAGTGTATCTCTAGTTAGAAGAAAGAGGCACCACATTTAGAACCACATGAATTTCTGAGTTTTACCTCACTTCTTTTATGCTATGATTTTCTTTTGTTAATTTCATGAATGACAGTTAAAAAGAAAACATTAAAATTCTCAAAATGCACCCAAGAATTATTGAAGTATTTAAAATACACTTTTAGACCTGGTTGATGCTTTATGCTCTTGGCAATCTTGGTTAATGAAGCCATTTACATTCATGAAATAAAAAGATGGTCTATAGAAAGCCATGAGATACATTTTTATACATTTAAATACATGAGCAGTGTTATCTGGACATTATTGGATTGCAAGGCCAGAATTCTCAATTATTTCAGAAGCATATTTAAAATAGCCAGGTTCTTGTTATAAAGAAGAGAACAATTTGAAATTTTAACAATTGCCGTTTTTTAAGTTTAGATTGCCAGCATACCATTTACAACGGGTGTTAACAATTATTCTTATTTAAAAATGGAGCTGTGATGATGCTCATTGAGGCAAACCATTAAAGCTTATTTTCATAACTTTCAGTTGATGTAATGTTATATTAGAGTCTCATAGTGCTTAAAACTGTTCCCAGTGTGTACAGCCAGTCGAATGAGCTTTTTCAGGATATTAAGGTACGTTTTGCATATTTAAAGCAGGAATTTACTTATTAATATCCCTGATCCTTTTCTCAAATTCTAGAGTTAGCTCTGACAAAAGGAAAAGGCAATTCATTGGTTTGCACGTGATTTGGTTTCTTTCTATATCCTTGTCATTTCAGGAATATCAAGGAATATAACATAGGACCATTTTAAGTTACAATTCAGGTGCGCTTAACTTAAAATTTTCCAGTTTATGTGTTCCCCACACTCCCAGGTTTGACCCGCTACTGCCCAATCCTCAGGAAATATATTGGTAAGTCAGTATTATTTCTTTTTTATTAGACACACATGCATGTACATACACACACACTTTTTAAGTGACCATACATTTGAAATTTGTTTTACTTAATGATTGGAAAGTGAATTACATGCCTGGAAAAATAATCCTGCAGGCGCAAGTTCTTAGAGTTGTCGCAGATGATAACTTTTCTTAATCACAGAGACCATATCATGAATATGTTTACAGGGGCTCCTGCAACGCCATACCCACACCTGTGCTTCCTAAGCTTTTCTCTTACTAAAGAACATTTCAATAAGTTTGATATCTTAACAAGATTTATTAAACACATAAGATCCTGCAAAATTTTATTTTTAAATAAAATACATGCATATTTTCAAAGAATGACATTGTAAAAGACTGTTCTTGAATGAATAAAAAAGTCAATAAAAATCCTTTGGCATTTAAATTTTAATGGACTAGAAACTGAATCAATAATATAAACCATATTTCCAAATGGTGAAGTAAAAACATTTAATGATTTATTTTTATAATATATCCTTAGATGTTTGACTTTTGTAGAACAACGTGACAGCATATTTAAATGGTGATTTTTTATAACATACCATAAACCAAATGTTTTCTCAATTCTCTAACTTCTTTCTTGAAATATATTCTATAAATGCTTATCTTTTTAATATATATTCATTTTGAACCTCCTGTGCACTTTATGATGTGCTGAAATTTTCTTTTACAAAATTTGAATTTATTATAGACTTCAAATATTTTTAGTATTAATCATATTATCTTCGTTCACAACAAAATGTTTCATCCCCAGGTAACAAAATTTTATCTACAAATGAGATAAATCTTTATCCAAATAATGTTAGTTTAGGATAGAGCATTTTGTGTCATCTGAATTTTTGTTTGTTCATTTTGGAATTTCTGAGTGATATTCTATTTTTTTTTAAAAATTAATAAAATAAAATTGGTCATTTTAACTGACAAGATAATGTAACTCACAATCTTATTATAGAACTTGTGGGAGCCATATAAAATGCTGATGTTGATTATAACCCTCCTTTCATCTTCTCCTTTTAGTAAAATTCTTTCAATTTTGGCTTTTGCTTTCTGAGTACAATATTTACCAATTTTACCTTTTCTAAAAGTCATTTATTTTCGACCACAATTGGGGAAGAAATTCAAGAGGGCAGGTAATTAGTTTAGATAATAAGCAAAAACAACAAGCTAAAAATAAATTACATTGAATCCCTTATAACATAATTAAGTGATTCCAAATCTCCCAGATGCCATCTATACCCTGACAGGGACAGTGTCTCATGACTGTCCACTTCTGTAGAGCCTCCGTGAGCCTATCACATTGGTGTCATAAGTTATACCAGTAAGCAAACCAGACTTTGTTCTGCCCTTTAGCATTTTTAGGCTAATGTAGGAGGCAAATACTTATTAGTAACTCAAAATAATTTTAATCACAACCCTGGTAAGAGCTACAAAAGGGAAGTGCATAGTACAATGGGGGATTTGACCCAGTTATCAGAATAGTCTTCCATGAACAGCAAATAGTTGAACTAGATAGAATATGATAAAAGTCCCAGAAGAATGAGCTTTTCGGATTCAAGGAAGAGTGCACACTGCTGTGTGAGCATGGAGAGATCAGGTACTGAAAGGAGGACAATTTGCCTGGAGTGTGGTGAGCATGTAGGGAGGATGGCGTTCATGCAACTGGGTGCACAGAAGGGTCCAGAACATGGAGGTCCGAAAAGGCCATGGTAAGGATTTTCGTCTTTATGTTAAGTGCAATGGGACTTTATTGCATTATCTTAAACAGAATAGATGGGAATTTTGGAAAATTACTCTGGCTTCAGTTTGGATACTGGAATGGCGTATGGGGGCATGACACTCTTTGACTGGGTCTCTTCTCTTGCGTTAGTTACCACAATAAGAATACAAACCCAAACTACTATTTATTGAGCTCTTGAAGCAAGCTTATATGGTGGGAACTCTGTATTTTTTTTCTTTATTTTTGTTATTGAAGAAAATGAGTCTTAGGAAAGTTAAGCAACATGTAAGGATAACACAATTAAGTTGAACGCAGCTCCTCACTGCACCTCAGCATTTGACCACAAATACAATACTGCCCTGGCCAACAGCAGACTTGCAGTTCGTTCTCCAGCTTGGGGCAATGGGTCCTCTTGAGAGTCAGACTGGGGTGATGCTATTATTGGTAGAAAGCACCTGTTCCTAGGCTCCCCTTTCTCTGATGCAATTCAGGTTAGTATTTTCTAAGTTTCTCTACTTCACAGTGTCCAGTGGGACTACGAAAGTTCGTAATTCTGTCCCTCTGGTGGCCACCAGTTATTCCATGCTACCAAAGCCAATGGCAAATTTTCAGCCCACGTTTTACTTTTTTTCTTAGCAGCACTTGACACTGTCAGTCTCTCCCTTGAAACACTTCCTTCAGGTGGAGCTCAGAACGTCGCCCTACCTTTTGCTTCATTTGTTACTCTTTCTTAGCCTCTTTAACCGGATCCTCCATATCTTCCCCAAATCGAATTGTTGTAGGGCCACAAGTCTTGATCTTCAAAGCACTTCTCTACCTACACTGTGGCTTTAAGAGAAATCTAGTTTAATTGCTTAAATAACATCTAGTCACTGAACAGTACACTGGTAAATCTCCAGCCCTAACTTCTTCCAGAACTCCAAACTTCATCCAAATTTTACTTAATATTTCCACTTGGAAAGCTAATTGGTGTCTTAAACTTAACATGTACCATATTCCTCACCCCAAAGTAGTATTCCCCTCACTTCAATCTTTTTTTTTTCCTCCAGTGTTCTTTTTCAAAAGAGAAATATTTAGGCCAAAACAGGGAATTTTTCTTGATCTTTTTTTTTTTTTTTTTTTTTTTGTCATCACACCCCATATGCAATCCATTGGCAAATGCAGTTGAATCCATAACCAAAAATATTTTAAAACTGACCACATTTTACCACCATCACATGTATTGTGTTGTCTAACACACCTTCATTTCTTGCCTATTGCAGTAGCCCTCAAAAAGGTTTGCCATTGATAGTCATGGTCATTTATTGTTTAATCTTCACTCGGCTGTCAGAGTTGCCCTTGTAAAGTACAAATCAGACCATGCTGCTCCCAGTTCTCACCCCTCCAATGGCCAGTCACACCACGCAGAACAAAACCCAAAGCCCTTTTCGTAGACTCAGCGTCATTTATGATCTGCCTCTCATCCCCAATCTGATCTCATTTCGAGCTGTGGTTTCTCTTGCTCATTCCATTCCTGTCACGCTGGCCTTTGGGCTGTCCCTAACACACTCCTACCTCTGAGCTTTGTTAATTGTTTCTCTGCCTAGAATCCTCTTTCTTTTGATATTCTCATGCTTCACATTCTCCCTTGCTTCATTCATGCCTTTGTTTGAATGTTGTCTCCTCAGAGATGTCTTTCCTGACCACTTTCTCTATGATAGCACTAGTCTATAATCTTACTTAGATTTATTCTTTATTCATGACATTTATAACATTATAATATATATTTTAATATGCATTTACTTGTTTATTTGTCTGGCACCTGGCACCCCTAATAGAATGTAGGCTGTATGCTGATAAGGAATTTTCCTGTTTTTCCCACTGCTGTTTCCAGTACCTCATATACTAAGTGGCACATAATAGGTGCTCATTAAATATTTATTCAGTGAATGGTGAAATAATTGAATAAATCAGTCTCTATGCCCACAACTAAAAAGCTACATATCCCTGAATTATTCTTTAAAGTCTGTCCTAGGGCTAGGGTTCCTCCCACAGAGGTGCCTACTATCTTTCTCCTTCTCCCCACTACTTCTCTGGAAATAATCATCTAATGCGTCAATTTTGGAGTCAGGTAGTCCTGGACTAAAGTTCCAGCTCTTTGTCTTATTGACTGTTACCATGGGAAAATCCATTTTCCATAACAATAAAGTGGGCATAAGGATACTTCCCTCAAATGGCTGGGCTGAAAATTAAATGGGGCCAAACTCTTAAAGCAGTAAGTACAAAACCTGGCATGTAGTTAAGTGCAACATCACTTTTATTGGCCCCTCTGTTCCCTTCATAGATCTTTTCAAATTCAGTCAAATAATTTAATCCATTCCTTTTATTTTTTTTGTAATAACAAACACATGTGTTACAACTATGTACCAAACCACTCCCATTGACTTGACTTTTACATCTTACATTACAGTTTCTGACTTATTTTTTGCATCTGTTACATACCTATATTTTTAAGGCAGATTTCCATTTAGCTATTTGTAGTGAATTCCCTTTTAGCAAAAAAAAAAAAAAAAAAAAAAAAAAATTGTGGTCATTTATCAATAATGCTTTGTCTTAAATTTTTCTATTTAGACTTTTATTAAAATAAAGTATTTTTTGATGTTTGTAAAATTTTGTATTTATCCATTTCCAGTTCTTTATAAATTACACTTATCCTTATAAACATCAATATCCAAAAAAAGTGCTTTAAAATAACAAAATAACATGGATCATAAAATTGCTCATATAGAGCAGAGCTAGTAGAATGTTTGTCCTTACCTTTTATGTCAAAGCTGTGGCCGATTATATTTAGTTTTCAGCTTAGTGGAGTCAATATCAAGCAGAACTAGAGTCCAAGTGAGTCAGTGAAGTGTGCTGCATTCATAATTGTAACTCTTTTGTTGACAGAGGTTTCACTCATTGAGTCACATGTACTGATATTCTCTTTACTGATGGAATATCTCAGAACAATGATGCTTGAAGGGTCAGTAATATCAACTTGGGAATTTTTCCATAAACAGGATGGATAACTGAGCCATGCTTTTAGGAATTCAATACATCTTACATTGATATTACCTGGTGTTTTATTGGTCAACTAGTGGTGGTGATTATTATCAGCTTATTTTTGAGCAGTATTATAATTACATTTTTCAATAACATCTATTCCTGTATCATAGCTTGGTAGTTTTTTGAGTAGAGTTAGGAGAAGGGGATCCCTATAATTATCTCGCATGCAAACCCCTAACTATGTAGTGGTTGGAGCGCTGTTGAGAGCCAGACTTGTCTCAATTCTACCCTTAATTATGAGGCTTTGTGAATGTCAGTTATCTAGTCTCCACTTTTCTTTCTGAATAGGAAGGATTTGGACTAAATTATTTTTAATATTTCTCTTCTTTGACTTTGTCTATGATTATGATGGTTTGAAGCTATATGGACCCCATAAAAATCACGTTCTTAAAGCTAATCCATTTCTGAGGGCATAAACCTCTTGGAGGTAGGTATGTTTGATTAGGAGGTTACTTTAGTTAGGGCATGGACCAGGGTGGGTCTTAATCCTTTTACTGGAGTCCTGTATATAAACAGGATGAATATGGAGAGAGAGGGAGAGAAAGAAAGAGAGAGAGAGAGAGAGAATGGCATCTGTGTGCATGTGTATCTCTTTTGGAGTTAAAGGAGGATATATTTATTTATGCTTTTAATAACATTATTTTGGATGCGCAGATATTGGAGGTGTTGGTCAAGACATGAGTAACCTTGAATAGATTTCTAAGTGAGTGTTTAAGTGGGTCCCAGTGAAATTTATTTTGGGTGTCATTTACCCGAAAAGGGTTCACATTTTAAATGCATAACTGTCCATGTAAACATATTTGAAATAAAAGTTGGTCCTTAAAAATGAAATTTACAGATTCTTTTCTTGATTTTTCAGGTCAGTGAAGTGTGTCTTGATGGTGGTTCTAATTTATTATTAGGCATAAATTAATATATATTAATTAGTTTACATGCAAAAACAATCAAATATTTATATGCAGTGGCCTTAAATGTCTATGTTTCAGTAACCATGTCTTTGGCAATCCCCGATAGCTCTCTAACTGGAGAGAACAATAAAACGGTACAGATGGCTTATATTTATATATATGCTTTAAATAAGCAGCATGTCTTTATTTTTAAAAATCAGCTAGAATTTATTGATTACTCATTAGGTACCTAGAGGTGAGATTAAATTTTTACTTTGACAACTGTGGAAACAACTTTTCTACTTGTGGAAGAAGTGGGAGAGTGTCCTCTTATATTCTACATATCTCTTTCTGGCCAGGTAAACTTTGCTTAAAGTGTAAAATAATTCAGAAGACTCATTTTTCTTAGTAAATTATCAGAGTATATTACCGCTTTGTAAAATGGAAAAATTGTGGAATTGATAACTTAGCCACTGTATTGTGAGTGATTCTTAAAGTCTCTTTGTTCCTTCATTTCATGTGTTTTGATAATGGAATTCCATGTGTACAGAGAATCTCACTGGAAATCCATTTCCCATATGTTTTCCTATTGAAGTGAAGTTACTGAGTTGTGGGAATCTGGAAAACTCAGATTCAGGTTTACTTTGAGATCTTGGACAAACAAGAGAGAAGATGCTTATCACAGAGAGTCGAGGGAAAAGATGCATCATGTATCCTCTATGTAGACAAAAGACTACACCGCCTGGTAGTCTGAAAGATTATGTAGTGATCCATCTTACATTGTGGCAAAATGTTCAGCTAAATTGTCCTTGCATTAAATGTGAACGGAAGACCATGTGCCTACTCAGCCTAAATTCTAGGGGAAGACAATATAAAATTAATGTTAGCATTGCATGTTAATTGTTTTGACTGCCTCTATTGAGATTTTAAAAGAAACTCTTGAATTTAGGATATTCTTCCCTGGATTACAAGAAAAAATGAGTGGAAATAGAGAAAGCCCAGGTGATAGAGCCCTTGAAGTGTTCAAAATTACAGAACAAAAGTAATACTATTTAAAAAGGCTTTGGGGGAGTGGATGTGGCTCAAGCAGTTGAGTGCCCGCCTCCCACATGGGAGGTCCCAGGTTTGGTTTCTGGTGCCTCCTGAAGAAACAAAAACAAACAACAAGCAAAACAAACAATAAAACCAACTCAGGGAAGCCAATGTGGCTCATGGTTGAGTGCTGGCTTCCCACGTACGAAGTCTTGGGTTCAACTCCCGGCCCCCAGTACCAAAAAAAAAAAAAAAAAAAATGCTTTAGACAAAGTTTCAGTAAAACAACTCAATTGAATAATGTGACTCTGGAAAAATATTAGAACATAATTAGAATGCTGTATCCCTAAAACTAACTCATAGAATAAAATAACTCATAGCAAAAATCAGAATATTAACATCAATTAATTTAGGGTAGCCTACATTAGAGAGGGAAGAGAGAACAGAGAAACAATCATATTATATAAATATTATTCAGAAGAATTGTTGATATTACTGGAATCTGGATAATATAATAAAAATAAAAATCCCACTGTATATTTGAGGGAATTATATTGCCAAAGAAATGACAAGCTCATACATTCAAAAGCCTCTCACACTTTTAAGTTTATACAACTTGTAAGAACCCACCCTTCCATAGTCAGGAGATAGGCCAAGAAAGCTGTTTTCCCTCCCTTCCCCCACTAAAGAATATTTTCCCAAATGTCCACATCAGAAGCTGAATAAAAACATAAGAGATGAAAAGAAATTTACAGAAGGCAGAAGTAGAAGCTATAGGGAAAAACAGGTAAGAACATAGCAAATTATCATCATGGATCCCCACCCTTGACAGCCATGATGAAAAAAATATTTTAATGCATTATCTGCAGGATTATAGCAATGCTACAGAAAAGTTTGTATTCAATATTTTTTTTCATTTTCTGAAGCTAGGACTATACATTGTCTATAGATCCTGCACTTTGAGCAGGATGCAATGTCTGAGAGGGAATTCGTGTTATGTCCCTCTAAGGGGGGAGGGGTTAATTGTACTCTCTATAAGGGAATTGATTAAGGGCATTTTCTGTCAAGTAAAAAGATGGCTAGGGATCACCAAATATCCATGTGTTATTCCACATCTCTCAGGCTCCCTTGTAATTAGGTATGGACCATATTCCTGGCTTCCATTAGAGTGATGTAAGTAGAAGAAAAGTAAGGCTCTTCTGACATAGTTCTTAATACCAGCTTGCATAACCTTTCTGTCCTCTCTTCACTAGCCACATGTCCCAGATGGCATGAATACAAGATGGAGGAGATCCATACAACCCTCCTTGAATAGAGCTGTGAACAACAAATAAAATTTTATTTGGTCCACTCTAAGAGTTTGGATGAATATGTTATCAAATAATAGATGACTATGTTATCAAATAATAGGTGAATATATCATGTCTTTTGACTTCCATTGTTGTGTTGAGATAATAGTTTCTGATTCTCAATTCTTTGAAGACATCTTTTATTGGGCTATTTTTAAAAACCTTTTCTTAGTATTTGTTCTTCTGAAGTTTTTCAAGCTGTGCATTTATTTTTGTAATCCTGCCTTAGGCTTCTTGCATCTGAGAATTGGTGTCTTTTAATACACAAAATTCTAAGACCTCAAATATTCTTTCTGCCCTATTTTTGCTCTCCATTTACTCAGAATCCAATTAAACATATGTTAGTTATTCTCTAACCCAGGGATTCTTAACAAGGTGTCTGTGAGCTTGAATTGAAATTCAAAAAAAAACATTATTCTTGTGGGGATGTGTTGGTGCAGATGTGATATCTTTATTAAATAATACACAGTATAGTGTGGACTTAGTAAGGGGTCCATGGTTTTCACCTGACTGGCAAAGGGGTCTGTGGAACAAAAAAGGTTAAGAACCCCCATTTTAACCTCTTTCCTTTTCAGTTTTTCTCTCTTCTGCCACTTTGTATAGTTCCTTCTGACTTTTCTTCAAATTTACTAATTTTCTCTTCACCTGTATTTAATCTGCAATTACACAAATCCACTGAGTTCTTAATTTGTTATTTTCTTTTTTATAAAATGTATGTTTATTATTTTTCTACAAATGTTCTATGTTAATTTTAGAGCTTCACTTAACTGCTGAACTTTTCAAGTTTGGTTTTAATTTCTTGAAATAGAAAATATAATTGTTCTACAGTCTGTGTCTGAAAATTCCAATACCTAGGATTTCTGGTGTTGTTTGTTTTTTGTTTGGTTCTTGGTCATTTTATCTTATCTCCACCTGTTCCTGATTATCTTTGTTTGTATACTAGACATTACATTTAAGGAAAATAGATATAAATGACACCAGTGTTAGGATAATATTCTTGTCCTCAAGAGAAAACTTTTGTTTGCTTTTGCCATATGCCTGCATATGCTCATAATCTGGACCTCTGGATGAATTTCAAGAATAGAGATCCTCTGGACCACTAAGTTGGCGTGAAGGCAAATTACATCTCCTGAGACAGCTGCTTTTCTTCTTGCCCATTCCCTTATTACTAGGGCACAGCCATTCAGGATCTCAGCTCCAGTGTAGATTAGATTACCTGGTTCCCTACTCTTAAAGGATTCTTGATGGTTACTTGATTTTTAAGTTCTGATGCAAAAAATTGTTGTGGCCTGGTCTCTTGAAAATAAAAATATTGATGTCACAGAAGCGTGCAGAGGATGGATTAGGAGAGAAACACACTTTATTCCTTTCTGATTATCTTAGTGTGCCAGGCTGCTATGATAAATATCACACAATGAGTTGGCTTAAACAATGAGACTTACAGTTTTGTGGTTAGAAGAAGTCCAAAATAAAGATTTTGGCAAGGCATGCTTTCTCCTCCAAATCCATAGCTTTCTGGTCCTGGCTTGCCATGATCCTTGGGTTCCTTAGCTTGTATCTGCCTTCCTTGTCATGTGGTGATTGCTCTCTCCTTTTGTTGGCTCTTCAAGATTCTGCTTACTGCTGACTTCTGGCTTCTGTGATTTCAGGTTCTCTTTATAAGGTCCCCAGTAACATGGATTAAGGCCCACTCTCACTCAGTTGGGTCATAACTTGACTAAAAATAACACCTTAAATTGTGCTGTTTACAGTGGGTTCACATCCATGGAGACACAGATTAAGATTAAGAACATGTCTATATTGGAGTACATAATGCAATCGGCCATACTGATTATCTCCCACAATTATTGCATGAGGATAAATTCAATCTGACATCATTTCTATACCTCAAGTAGATTTGCATTTTAATTATAATTTGTAATAATAATAAACAGTGATATAATGTTTGTTTAATGTTTAGTAGAGTATATTTGTAATTTTAAACTAATCTTTTCTGTTAAAATTTAAAGGACAAGTTATATACAAATATATCCCTTTTACAATTATACCTGTCTATATACCAAGTTGATCTAAACTGACATTTGCAATGAAGCATGGTGTCTTGTACTTGCTAGAGCAGATGAGACAAGAGCATGGCTTACACTACAGTAACAAAATATGGCCAGCTTTTCTTTGACAACCTATATTAGATTACTTATTTCAGCTCTACTTTGTTTCTCCTTTCTGTTCTCTTTCTTTACACTTCTATAGCGCTGCCTTCCTTTTATGTTCTCAGATGCCTCCTGCATTTCCTAAATGTTATTGTTTAAAGTAAACAATCAGAATCATTTTTTAATATAAAACCTGACCAGTGAATATTTTCCAATTCCAACTTTCTTTCTAATTATGAACAAAAATACATTGCTGTTCTTAAGTCATTTCAAGTGTCAGAGATCCAGTTGGCAGGGGAAGTTATGGCCTTGGGAACAGGCAGGAAAGAGTATTAATCCCCTTTCAAGAACCCCTAAAATATCCCACTCGGGACTAGTCCTAGCTGATTTTAAAACCTCAACTCAGAACCCAGCTACAAAAATTATATTATCAGTAAAGTTACCACCATCCTACAGAGGAACTATTGAAATTATGATAAAATGTGTTATGTGTTGAGGAGGTAGACTATTTTCGGCTACAAGAATTATAGCCTTTGTTGATGGTGCTTTCTGTCAACTGCTTAAGCTTTTCCCCTATCCAGAATTTATTTAGGACAGATACTCAGTTATGCTCTGGGATCTTCTTTTTTAACGAAAGGAAAATAGAAAATACTGAGAATAATTGTCATTTTGAAGGGTGAAAATGGTAAATTTGTATCTAGAGGATATTGCAGCTGTTAAAATGTCGATATAGCATCTGGCAAAGACAGCAAAGGTGGTTTGCATTTTCAATTCAAACTCATGGAAAGAAAATAAAAAATGAATGTCTGTTCATAAGTCTTGTGAAAGCATAGAAACTGTGTCCTCCTGACAGGGAGAATAATTTTTAAAGTCCCTAGAAGTGTTAACTGAATGTAATGCCAAACTGTCAACAGCTGCTTTCAAAAAATAAATTACCACTAATACCGTGTGTATTTTTCCACACTTTCTATTCCCCCGTTACCAATTAGTTAATACTTGCTTCGACAGAGAGATGATGATTCTCAATAATCAAAGACTTCAGACTTAGTGTGAATAACTTTAATAATGCTCTTACAAGAGAAAATCTCTCATAAAGCCTCACTATATCAAATCCTAATTTAGAGAAATGTGGCAACAAGCTGTAAAGTGCTCTCAAGTTTAAGTGCAAATGTTTATTGGATTCTCATTTCTCGTCAGGTTCATGTTTCACTTGTGTGTCTATCCTCTCCCAGGGACACATTTCCTAAAGGAATTTATATTGTTTCTATTGATCACCATGGAAAATTAAAGTTATATTCAGCAAGTATAAAATACATCATTCTTGAATTACTAAAGAGTTTGTGCTCTGATACACATGAGAAAAATAGTTATTGAGAAATGAGGTTACATTTTAATGCATCTGAAATAAGTATTTATATGAAGATGTTGGGGAAGTGGCAAAGGGAATAATAAAAATTGTATATTAGTATTAGTTAAACTTTTACTTTAAGGTAGTAAATCAAGCAAACAAGCTAAAGGAAGTTCAGAGTAAGTAGCAAGGCAACTATGGCTTAGGTAGCAGGTAAGAAAATTATATTGTATGCACTAGAATGACACTAAGATAGTTATTGTCAGCCAAATCTTAACAAAACTTGAAGTTTATTATCTTTTCCCCGTTCGACATCCACATCCCCTTCCAGTAGCCCCTCTTCTCCTTTCCCACCCTTCACCCCAACCCCAGGTCATCCAGTTCCCCAGGATCCCATCCTCACGACCTCTGTGTCTGCCTTCATGCCCAAGATAGGTACTGCTGCCTTTTCCCCCATCGTCCTCCAATCAAATATTATCAGTTTTATAGTTTACTTCTTTCATACACTGCCATGGCAATGATGGCCATTGATATGAGATGAAGCCCTATATTTAGTGCTAAATACCTAGTACCATGCTTTGGAAGACATGCACAAGCTATTTCTTTTAAATCCTCTCAATTCTTTTTTCCCTACTGAGGCACAGTGGATGAATGATTTTATTTAAACTTTAGTCAGATTATGCCATTTCTTTGCACAAAACCTTAGTGTATTTTTATCTTAGATTCAAAACGAAAGTCCTTGCAATGTTAAAAACAGTCTAGAAGTCTACCTAATCTACCTAGTTTCCTCCCTCCATCTTACCTTCACTCTTATGTCCATCCTTTTGCACTCTACTTCAACAATGCTGGCTTCCTGCCCATTTTCCTCTATGATCTGAGAACCTCCTGTCTGAGGACCTTTGTACTTATTTCATTTGCCCTTAGATTTCTGCATGGTTGACTCTCTTGCCTTCCTCAGGCTCTTGCTCTACTGTGATCTTTTTTAAAGAGCCCTTTCCTGGTCATGCTATCTAGTATTACGTTGCCCAAGTTCCCACTTCTACTCTCCTCTCCCCTTAGGTTTCATCACTTTTCAACATAGGACATATATTACTTATTTTTCTTGTTCGTTCTCTACTTTTCCATGAGAATGTAAGCTCCATGAGGGTGGGGATTTTTGTCTGTTCTGTATACTATTGTAACCTATGTGCAAAAAACAGTGTTTGATATGCAATATACAGTCAATAAACATGCCAACTGCAAATGAATGAATCAATGTCATAAGATGTACTTTAACAACTTAACATTTACGGATCACCAAACTAAAGAACCGGGAACTTTATGTATTGTACGTGTTAAGGGCTCATGAAACGTGTAGACAATATGCCACAAACAGATGAGGAATGTAAGAAAATCAAAAAGAAATGGTAGAAATAAAAAAAACCACTGTAACAGAAATGAATAATGGTCTTGGGCTCTTTAATAGACTGGGCATGACTGAGGAAAAAATAAGTAAGCTTGAAGATGTGTCAATTGATACTTTCTAAATTGGAATGGAAACAAAAATGAAGGAAATGGAACATAAACAAGACTTGTGGGATAATTTAAAAAATGTATAGCATATATATAATTGTGCTATTAGGAAAAGAGAAAATTGAGGAGAAGCAGCATTTGAAGTAGTAATGGCCAAAATATTTCCAAAATTAACGGCAGACACCAAACCACAAATCCAGTAGTTTTGAGAACACCAAGCAGGAACAATATCAAACCATTTACACCAGGGCATATAGTATTCAAACTGGAGAAAACATATGAGAAAATCTTCAAAGTAGTCAGAGTAAAAACAAAACAAATAAATCCTAAACACCTTACGTATAGAGGATCAAGGTTAAGAATTAAATTAATTTCTTGTCAGGAGCCACACATGCAATAAGAGAGGAGAGAAAAATATTTAAATCATTGGAAGAAAAAAAAGACACCAAATTTGATTTCTGGCAGCAAAATAGTCCTTTAAAGATGAAGGAGAAATATAGGTTTTCTCAGAAAAACAAAAACTGAGACATTTCATCACCAGCAGACCTGCTATGCAAGAAATGTTAGAAGAATATTTTTAGGCAGAAGGACCATGTTAAAGGTCAGAAACTTGGATCTTCCATAAAGAAAGGGAGAGCATTGGTGAAGGAATACACAAAGGTGAAATAAAATATTTTCTCTCTATTATTCTTAATTTATCTATCAAGTAGCTGTATAAAATAGTAGTAACAATGAGTTGGGTGATAATGGCATGTAGATAAATCACATGAATGACAGCTATGCTATAAAGAATGGGAGAGAGGGATTGGGTATATTCTGTTATGATGTACCCATACTACATAAAGTAGTATAGTGCTATTTAAAGGTGTACTTCGATTAATTTAAAAAATATTGCAACTATAGGGCAACTACTAAATTTTTAAGTATAATTGAAATGTAAAGAGAGGCCCTCATACCTCATGCTCAATTAAAACCATTGAATCAATTAAAACCGTTGAATGCAGGGAAAATGGGGGACAAATAAGCAAAAATAAGTGCTATAAATAAAAAACTGTTACAAATATGGTAGATATTAAGCCAAATATATCAGCAATCACTTTAAAGGTGAATGGTCTAAACACACCATTTATAAAGTATGTCAAATAGTCTAAATACACAATTTATAAAGTACGTCAGAGTAGATTAAATACACTTAAAAGCCCCATAATCTTAAGAGACAAAGTAAACATTAGAACTCGACTCAGATATGACACAGATTTTGAAATTATCAGACCAGAAACATAAAAATAACTGTTATTAACTTATTGATAATGTAGACAACCTGCGAGAATGGGTTGGTAAATGTAAGTTGATAGATGTTGTCTACAAGAAACCCACTTTAAATAGACAGTCCATCTAAGAAATTTCATTCATTCCTTAACAAGACAATTTGAGGCTGGTTTAGGTGCCAGGCATTGTGTGAGCACTGCAAGAAAATGGATTGAAATTTCAGAGTCATTGTCCTTGGGACCATTGCAACACTTCATTTCAAATGCTCTAGATTGTGATCAGGTCACTAAATTTTCAAAAATCACCTGATGTTGGAGAAAGACTGATCTATTACTTTTCATCTTGAAAATAAAAGAACTGTCATTGAGTCCACATATACATTTATATACCATTACAATTCTTTGTCCTTTTTTAAAATCAAATATTCCTTACTATGTCTCTAGTTCATGTTGTATTCATTCCTTGATGCAATCCAATCTGACTTCTGCTACCTTTTCTTTCACTAAAGAATTCAATGTTCTTTATGTCACCAAATAAAAAAGATATTCAAGTCCTCATTTTATGCACTCCTCCTGCAATTTTGACACTCTTGAGCCCACTTTTCTTTCCTTTTTTTCAAATTTCTCTTGTTCTTTTCTTTCATTTCTCTTTTTTCCCCAGTTTTTTTGTTTTCTAATTTCCTTAATATACAAAATAAAAATATGCAGAAAATGATACTATAATTACATTGATATTCTAACTAAGTGCAAAATTAATATGTAAAATATTTTATTATTTTACAGGAAAATAAATATTAGAGTTAAGGCTGATTTTTTTGACTTTGACAGCTAATACTAGAAACTTTTCATTACTTCTTACCCCAAAGGTATATATATTTTCTTTATTAGAAAAGTTCTGGGTTTAAAGAACAATTATGCATAAAATACAGGGGTCCCATATACCACCCTATTAATACCTTGCATTGGTGTGGAATATTTGTTACAACTGGTAGCACATTTTTATAATTATACTATTAATTGGTTTAAATTAGGGTTCACTCTTAGTGTAGTGTAATCCATGGATTTTTTTTTCACTGTTTCAATCTGTTACCATGTATAAGATCTATTGCCCTTTTAATCACAGTCATATATATAATTCAGTGCTGTTAATTACGTTCCTATCACCACCATCTATTACCAAAACATTTCCATTATTCCAAATAGGGACTGTCTACATTTCAGCCTTAGCTTCCTATTCCCTATCCTTACCCTATCCCCTGGTAACCTATATTCTAGACTTACCTATATTCTGACTCTATGAGTTTGCTTATTCAATTATTTCAAATCAGTAAGATCATGCAATATTTGCCCTTTTATGTCTAGCTTGTTTTTACTCAACATGATTCAAGGTTCATGTATCTTGACATATGTATCAGGACTTCATTCCTTTTTATGGCTCAATAATATTCCATTGTGTGTATATGCTTCATTTTATGTATCCATTTATTGGTTAATGGACTCTTGGGTTGCTTCTATCTTTTGGCAACTGTAAATAATTCTGCTATGGAAATCAGTACACAAATATAGGCTTTAGTCCTTCCTTTCAATTCTTTTGGGTATATACCTAGTAGTTGCATTGCCAGAACATATAGTAGTCCTATATTTAGCTTTCTGAGGAACTGCCAAAATATCTGCTACAGTTGCTACAATATTGTACATTGCCACCAGTAATGAATTAGTGTTCCTATTTCTTCACATCCTCTCCAGCACTTGTTACTTTCTGTTTTTTTGTTGTTGTTGTTGTTGTTGGTGTTTGTTTGTTTTTAAATAGCAGCCATTTAATGGGTATGAATCGGTATCTTATGGTTTTGATTTGCATTTCCCTTATGGCTAGTGGTATTGAGCATCTTTTCATGTGCTTTCTGATCATTTGTTTATCTTCTTTGGAGAGATGCCATTCAAGTCTTTTGCCCAATTTTTAAGTGTTTTCATTTTTGTCTTTTTGTTGGTAAGTTGAAGGCTTTCTTTAAATATTCTGGATATTAAGCTTTTATCTGACATGTTTCCAAATATTTTTGCCAATTGTGTAGATTGTGTTATACTTTCATGATAAATCCCTTTGAGGTACAAAAGTTTTTAATTTGATGTAGTCCCTTTTAACAATTTTTTCATTTATTGTTTGTGCTTTGGGTGTAAAGTCTAAGAAACCATTGCCCAACATAAGTTAGTGATATGTTTAGGTGTTTGATCTATTTTGTGTTGATATTTGTATAAGGTGTGAGGTAGGGGTTCTCCTCCTCCTTCTTCCTTCCCTTCCCCTTCCTTTCTTCTTTTCTTCCTTTCTTCCTTTCCTCCTTTCTTCCTTTCTTGCTTTCCAAATGGAGATCCATTTTTACCAGCACCATTTGTTGAGGAGATTTCTTTCCCAATTGAGTGGTCTTTGACTCCTTGTCAAAAATCAGTTTTACATAAATGTGAGGGTTGATTTCTGAGCTCTGAGTTCTATTCCATTGTTTTATATGTCTGTTCTTGTGCCAGTACCATGCTGTTTTCTTAATTGTGACTTTGTAGTAAGTTTTAAGATCAGGAAGTGTGAGTTCTCAAACTAAATTTCTCTTTTTCAAGATGACTTGAGCTATTTGGGTCCCCTTACACTTGCACATAAATTTGTTGATTGACTTTTCCATTTCTGCAAAGAAGGTTGTTGGAATTTTGATTGGGACTTGGTTGAATCTATAAATCACTTTGGGTAGGGTTGACATCTGTGCTGGTTTGAGTCTTTTGTTGACCCCAGACAATCCTGTTCTTAAAGTGAACCCATTCCAATGCCTGTAAATACATTGTAGATGGGACCTTTTGATTAGAATCAGTTAAAGGGCCCTTTGATTAGTTTACTTTTGATTAGATCATTTTGTTTAAGAGTCTTTAATTAGATTGTGAGACCCAGGGTGGTTCTTAATCCTTGTACTGGAGTCCTTTATAAATGGAGAACTAAAAAGTCATTCTCACAGAGAAAAAGGCCAGAGAGACAGAGAAGTCCCATGAGACTGAAAGAGAGGTTTGGGTCACCCCACCAGGCAAAGAATCATGGCTAGCTGAGGTACTTACTGAGGGTAAAGGGAACATGGAATGGGTAGTGGAAGAGGTAGTGATAAATATGAATTTCGACCACATGACCGGTTACAGAAATGAGGACTGTAATGGTTGCACATATTTCTTCCTTGTTTTGTTATGAGTATATTTGTACAGGTACATAAAATGAATATCTTTGTTTTCTTCCCTATCCTTTTGCCTTATCATATGACATAAGTTGTATTAGTTTCATTCCATAGTATTTAAGGATGTCAAACTTAAGAGTGAATATTACCCAAGGACTTGCATCCTATTCTGGAGGAATTTAGTGCTTTTCCAGTTGTGCACAGGACGCTTGAGTATTGTTAGGCACAATATATATATATGTTGTTATTATTTTTATTTAGAGACTAAGTATGATTTAGGTGATGTGTATGGCTGCTAAGTTGACAAGGAATGGACTTTGTTGGTTAGGCTAATATGTCAGTTTGGCCAAGTAATGGTGCCCAGTTGTTTGGTCAAGCAAGCACTGGGCTAATTGTAATACAAGGACATTTCATGAACTTTAATCACCATGAGTTGATTGCGTAGATGGCTAGTTATATCTACAATCAACTGAGAGATTGCCATCAGCAATGAGTAGCAGCTCATCCAATCAGTTGAAGACCTTAAAAGGAGAAGTGATTTCAGCATTCAGAGATAGAATCCCCATCTCTACTTCGGATAGCCAGCATTTCCTGGGGAATTCAATGAGGAACATCATCTGAGTCCCTGGCTTGTAGCCTGCCCTACAGAATTTGGACTTGTGTATCACCATGGTCATGTGAAGCAAAGTTATAAAATCTTATACTGTTTATAGCTCTCTCCTATCTGTTCTGTTTTCCTAGAGAACCCTGATTAATGCAAGGGCCTTTATCCTTCAACAGAAATTTGACTATTGGTGCAAAGAAAGCTGTTGGAAGTTTGAGTGGGATTGTGTTGAATCTGTGTATCGCTTTGGGTAGAACTGACATCTTAATATTTTGTTCTCCAACCCATGAACTTGGAAAGCCCTTCCATTTAATTAGGTCTTCTTTGGTTTCTTTTAGCAATATTTTATAGGTTTCTGTGTATAAGAAATTTACATCCTTGATTATATTTATTCCAAATATTTGATTCTTATGGTTGCTTTTGTAAATGAATTTTTTCTTCTTGATTTACTCATTTGATTGTTCTTTACTAACATATAGAAACACTGCTGATGTTTATCTTGGACCTTCCACTTGGTTTAATTCACTTATTTTCTCTGTTAGTTTTTAGTGGATTTTTCAGGATTTCCTATATCTAGGATCATATCATCTGTAAACAGGGAAAGTTTTACTTCTTCCTTTTCAATCTGGATTCCTTTTATTTGTTTTTCTTGTCTAATGAGTCTGGTTAGAAATTCCTGTATAATGTTGAGTAACAGTGGTGACAGTGGGCATCCTTTTCTTGTTCCTGATCTTAGAGAGGAAACTTAGTCATTTAACATAGAGTATGATATTACCTGTGGGTTTTTCATATATACCCATTATCATGTTGATGAGCTTTACTTCTATTTTTAGTTTTCTGATTGTTTTTATAAAAAAGGGGTGCTGGATTTTGTTAACATGCCCTTTTTTGCATCAACTGAGATTGTCAAGTGGTTTTTCTCCTCCTCTTGTTAATGTGTTTTATTGCATTAATTGATTTTTTTATGTTGAACTACATTTTGCATACCTGGATAAATCCCATTTATTCACAGTATATAGTTATTTTAATGTGCATTTGGATTCAGTTTGCTAGTATTTTGTTGAGGATTTTTGCATCTGTATTTATAAGGAATGTTGGTCTGTAATTTTCTTTTTTCTTGTTTTCTATTATTTGACTTTGTTATTAGGTTGATGTTGGCCTCATAGAATGAGGTATGGAATGTCCCTTTCAATTTTTTAGAGGGTTTAAGCAGGATTGTGGCAATTCTTCTTAGAATTATTAGTAGAATTCACCATTTAAGACATCTGGTACTGGGTTTTACTTTCTTGGGAAATTTTTGATTACTGAGTCCCTCTATTTACATGTTATTGATCTGTTGAGGTCTTCTAGAGTCAGTGTAGGTAGTTTGTATTTTTCTAGCTATTTGTCCTTTTCATGTAGGTCATCTAATTTGTTGGCTTTCAGTTATTCATAGTATCCTCTTATAATCCTTCGTTTGATTTCTGTTTTATTAGTAGTGATGTTCCCTCTTTCATTTCCAGCTTTAGTTTTGCATCCTCTCTCTTTTTCTTTGTCTATCTAGCTAAAGATTTGTCAATTTTATTGATCTTTTCATAGAACCAACTTTTGGTTTTGTTTATTCTTTCTATTATTTTTTAATTCTCTTTGATATATCTCTAATCATTTTTTTTCCTTCCTTCTTCTTGTGTTTAGTTTGCTCATCTTTTCCTAAATCCTCCAGTTATGAGATTAAGTCTATGATTGAGATCTTTCTCCTTTTTAAATGCAATATTTAGAGCTATAAACTTACCTCTCATCTCTGACGGTGGCATCTCATAACTTTTGGTATTTTCTATTTTCATTCACCTCAAGTTATTTCCTAATTACCCTTGTGATTTCTTCTTTGACTCATTGGTTGTTTAGAGTGTTATTTATTTTGCACATATTTTTGATATTTTCAGTTCTCTTTTACTTACTGATTTCTACCTTCATTCAATTGTTGGAGAAGATACATTGTATGATTTCAATATATTTGAATTTATTGAGACTTGTTTTGTGGCCAAACATATGGCCTATAATGATACATTTTTGTTCTAGCTGCCTGTTTTCACTTATCTCCTTGAGCATAGTCATGATCATTTTTAAGATTTTAAAATCTTTTTCTGGATGTCCAAAGTCTGTTCATTCTTCATTTGATGGCACTAAATTTTTATCTTATTCCTTTGTATGTACCATCATTTTTTGTTTCATGGTTTCTTTTGTAATCTTTTGTGGCACAATGTAATTTTAATATTTTAAAGTGTTAATTCTGGGATTTAATCCCAGAGCTCTATGTTCTTTAAGAGATGTTTCCTTCAGTACCTGGAGTTAACAGAAACAAACCAACCAAAGGCAAAAATTCTTTTCACAGTATTTGCAAATTGGCTCTTTGTTGCCTTGTGCTCTTCTTCAGAATTTAGCCCTCCTATTAGGACGATCACACCAAGTGAAGTTCTAGATCCTTTCTGTCCTTTCTGAGCATTTACCTTGTCCTATGTTTGTGCTTTCTAGTGTCCTTAGGAATTCTCCCACTTATGGAAATCTTAATGCCCCTTCTAGACACTAAGAAGTGGATTCTCCCCCTGCCTCCTTCTTGCATGTTCTATTGTAATTCTTAAAGCAGGTAATCATTTATCCCAGGCTGATTTGACTTAATTGTGTTACACACTGTTTTACCTGTCCTCAATTTACTTCTGCCTGCTAGGCAAGTTCTTGGAGGGGGACCCAGAGACAATTTTCCTGGTTCAGTCTTTCAGGCTGCTACTGAGTGGCAGCGACATAGAGGCACTCAGTATGCATATAGGATAACTCTGCTCCATCTAGAACAAGGCAAGCAACCCACAAGGGGAATATAAGCTTACTTAATACTGTGCCAGTGAAGAAATGGGGAACAGGCCAGCAAGGTTACCACAAGCTTCTTCTAGCATTTTCAAAGATGGGTTTTCTTGGTTTGGCACTTGTTTAGTTACTGCAACCCTTTAACTGTTTGTGGAGTTTTCAGCAAAATGACCCTGCCATTTTGCTAGTTATTCGAAGATTCTGTGGGGAAATGTTTTGGAAGTTATATGACAAGACAAAGGCAAGAAATTTTCCCCTAGTCTTGGAAAATTAAAAAAAAAAAAAAAAACAACTTTAATTCTGAAGGTTTCTAATATTTTAAATTTCCACATACTGAAGAACCTTTAGTTTTAGTGTTTTTTATTAAATTTCCCTATAAATTGATGACCAAATTTATGTTTAAAGGTTCAAACTGTCACATTATTTAAAGGTCACAGGACAACCGCATGCTGCCCATCAAATATTAAGATGACTTTCCAACTTTCCACAGTTTCAGCTTGCATGGTCATTCCTACAGCTTCCTCTTCTCTTACTTGCCACTGGAAATGGAAGTGATTCCACGGGGGAGGAGAAGTGCAAGTGTACCTGTCTCTCCTGTTTATGTTTCATGAGGTCTGAGGCACATGAACTAAGAATGTCTTTTGTGTGGCATTGATTCAGCAAGAGAGCCTGTGTATTCCTTCCATCAAATTATTTTTTCCCTAAGATAACCTAGTGACTCCATCAAATCAGTTAATAATACTAACCATGTTTTCATTATATGGATAACAAGATGACAATTTAGAAAGTGTCCATGTCTAGGCAGCAAATTCTTGTAAAAGCTTAAAATTCTAAACTATTTGATGTTTTGTTGGGATACAAGCATGTATTCATATAAAAGCTGCCAAACACTGGTTTATTTACAGCAATGTTTTATAATAAACATGTCTAAATGATTAGGCTGGAGTAATGTTGTGGAGGGACTTAAAAGCCAACCTGGAGAATGTGTACTTAATTTGGAAAAAGAATGCCAAAATGTTAGCAGCACTACTTAGAATATTAATAGCTGAGGCTTAGGGGACTTAATTGTTGTAAGGCACTCTTTTAAGCTCTTGACATGAATTAATGAACTTTATTCTCACATTTACCATGTGCTGTTGTTATTCCCATAATATATCTGAGGAAACTGAGGCACAGAGAGTCTAAATGATTTGATCAAATACACACAGTTAGGATTGGCAATGCTAGATTTAAACCTAGGCTCTCTGGTCTCCAGTATGTTCTCTATTAACTCTATATTAACCATTACCGCTCACTAAACTACACCATGCAATATCATAATCGTCTCCAGCACACTAGTCATCTTCAGAAGACCTTTTATGACTGGAGATCATTGAATATAGGAAAGTATGATAGTTGTGAAATATTTCGGTTTTGTTTGATTGTGGGGATTATATTCAATTTTTAATATTAAAACATAATCTGAGCAAGATTTATTATAATGACAACATGACTAGAAGGTAGAGGAAAATCCCTAGTTCTCATTTTTATTTTCAATAATTATAATAAAATGTTAATGCTTGAAATAGTTTTTCAAAATCAGAATGAACAAAAATTACATTTTCTGTTTTTATTCGTCCTATTTTGATTTACCAATTTTATCCATTTTTCTACTAGCCATTCTTCTTTTCTTTCATTTTCTTCAAGTGCTTAGGCTAAATGAATGGAATTGAAAATAAAATTAAAAAATGAGTTAGAGCCCATGTTCACCTGAGGAACCCCAGAACTGCAACTTGCTGTTTGTTCATGTTGCCATGAATCCCCAAGGGGCCAGCCTGAGTCATATTTGGCGGCCCAAGGGACACCGGCATCTGGTTTTGAGGAGGACCCACTCCTTGACCACCTCTATTTTATTTTATTTTTTTTAGTATAGTTTCAGAAAAATACTATTATCTTATTAGCGTTAAAATACCCAAACTACCTTAATTTGAAAGAAAATCAGAATTCATATCTCTACTGACCAACATAAACAAATGTGTTCTGCTTGACGTACTTTCTGTGGGTTTCCTGAACTATGGAGGTGACTCTTTCATAATCACTTACGTTCTCAATGACCACACAGTAGAAAAGAGTCTTTACTATTGGGTGACTTAAACATAGCCTTTCACCGATCAGTAAAGTGAATGTGTTCTTTTAGACTAAAAAAAAAAGAGAAAGGTGCATTTCATTGTTTTAAAATTTCTTGTGGCTGCCTTAGGAGGAAAAAAAAGTAATTAAAAGCACTGCTAGCTAGTGAACTGAGCTCTGCTTTAGATGAAGCAGGGAAACAAAGAATGTGCTGTGTCCACTTACGACAGCCTCAACAATGTTGAGAAGACATTTAAAAATGCTTCTTGGAAAACTAAGAATGACTCTCAAAGGTTATGCGTGTGATACCTGGATACAACACTTTAAAGAAAGGAACACCTGATAATTCCGTAGGACAGATCACCTCTTCCTGAATGTGGTAAAAATTATTCAGTCCTTATCTGGAAGCTGAGCCTCTGGGGAAAGTTGACTGACCCAGAAGCTTTTGATCATAGGATAGTCAAGAGGGATATTAAAATTTCAGTGACCTTCCTCTTTGCAGTCCCTGGTGGAACCACATAGGACATGCGCTAGTCTCACTTATTTCTAATTTAGGTAAAGGACACTGCTTGGCTTGCTCCAGTGTTTACTTATAGTTGGGTCACTTTTAGCAGTAAATAATAGCAAGAAATAAGATAGACCAAAAAAATGACTTAGAGGAAAATTGTATTGATGTTTTTGGTTTAGGGTCTACTTCTTATGCATAATTTATTTGTTTTACAATTTTGCCATGAAGATCAGTGTTTATTTCCATTTCTATTTTAAAACAATGCATTATTCATTATTTATTTTTTTATTTACAGTACTAGTGAATGTCCTAGGATATATTTTTCCAATGTTGCCAACAATGTAGACTATGAAGTCAATATATAATTTTAAAAAATTAGGCATGAGGAACAGTAAAAACCAAGCTATTTGTTTCATTTGTGAGATCTACAGATATTTTTTTAATGTATCTTTTTACATGGTGCCAAGTCACTCCAGTTATTATGTATCTATAGATACAGTTTGTAATGAAAGACTATAACTGGAAAAATAAAAACTGTGTATTATTTAAGAATAAGTACCATGAATATAAAGACAGGTAAGAGACTGAAAAAAATATAGCCAAGCATTATATTAGCTCACTCTGGAATGGGGTCTTTGGCGAGGAATGAGTTTGAAAGAGGATGTCAGTTCTTCCTACACATATTTAAAATTTTAAAACTCTAAAGAATGAAAGCATATATGATGATTGTTAAATATAGCTGGCATGGGTATGGGTATTTGTTATATTATTCCTTGTGCTTTTGAAATTATTCCTTCACCTTTTTAACAGTGTATCCCTTACCCTGGATACATTAAAACAACAACAAAAAAACTCTAAATTTTATTGTCAGTGGTGGACGTCTGTAAACATAAAAGTTACTTGATAAGCAGTCAGTTTGCACTTCTATATTATTTCCCACGCCATGTAGCAACTGGTCAAGGATCTATAAGAAGAATATTAAAACAGCAAGGGGTTTATTAAAAATGGAAGACCAACATTGCTAAATGCCTCCCCTTCCCCCTTGGCTATGATTATCATACATCTAACTTAGCATATTGTTTTGCTTTTCCTGAAAACTTAAGGGATATGGTTTCATTTAACTTTTGACCTCTACGTTTAAAAATTTTAAAGCACTAGAATCTGGCTGTCACCTGCTATCCTAAACCTCACCTCATCACATTTTTTTGAATGCAGCTCTATAGCTTGGATTGAGCCTCTAAAATATGTTTTACCCTAAGCTGCAAGGTCCCAATTTACAAGAGTGTATGGCATATGAAAGAAGTGTAACCATTATTGAAATCCAGAATAACATGACAGAAGACATACCTTAGTTCAATGCAATCATCACTTTCTGCTCTCCAATTGAACCAAGTAAAAACCCTGTTTTGCTTATTATGTTTAGGTCGAAATCATAGTGGTTTCATGATTGACATGGGATTCAAACACTGTCAACCTAGGTAGCAATAGGAATGTATTCAAGAAAAGAGGGCAGAATTTCCACCTTAATAGTCAAATAGATTCATTTTTTTAAAAGATGCTGCCCTATCTTCCATTTTCATTTGTTGAGTACATACCACATTTCATCATCTAAATAAGTATCAAAGACATTCAATATGAAGAAATGAGATACTCTCACTGTCTCCCAAAATTAGAAAAGATGAGAGTCTGGAATAAGATCCTGCTGTCCGACGACACAATCTCTGATGGATGGGCGGTGTCATTCCCAAGTTACTGGTGCTTATGGAGCTCTTTGGAGTAACTCCCTTTACTGAGACTCACAATAAGCCCAGGTCTGAGTCTGTTTGGAAGTTTATTGGGTTGTGCAGCAATCTGTTTGCTTTTTTTCAGTCATGCCACTTTGATTTTTCAAAATATATGTGAAAATATTGCATGTTGTACATATGCATATTTGAAAAGAAACCAGGAAGATTGTGCTTCCACTTTCAATTTGAATACTCTTATTTGCCAAAATATAAAAAATAAAACATGGGGAACTAGCCTAGCATAAAGGTTCAAAATTGGTGGGTGCTGATTCTTAAAAATGTCTTTTTTTCTTTTTTTAAATAATTCTTTCCCTAGTCTTTTCTTCTTAACCTTCCCTTGATTGTTATCTTGTCTTTCTCATTCTTCCTTTCTTCTTTTTGTAATGTTAATTTTGGCATAGAACAAATAGCCTTCATGTCTTTTTTTACCCAACATTCTGTAATTTCATTTTTTTATGTGTATTCAAGTATTCATCCTCCACAAGCAATTATAAGTGCCATGGCTGCACAAAGTAATTGCATGCTTTTACAGATTACTTGATAATTTTTCCTGCCATTACTAAGTAGTTTCAGATATTAATGTGTAATGTTTTTAGAATTTATGATAGTAAAGGGTTTGAACGCGTTTTTGAAAGAGAAAGAAACCTAAATTGCAAAGTATTTGTGCTCTATTTTCTCCATTTGTACATGAAAAAAGAATAAGTGCATATGTAGCTAATGTGATTTTCTGAAGATAAAACGATTCTTCACTGAAGTAAGTGATCTTGATTTTCTCAAAGAAGAAAAATACCAGCCACAGATATAAGATTTTTGATGGCAGCAAAGTTTATCTTATTTTCATTGATTGATTCATTTGACAAATATTTATTGGATGCTTACCATTTGGCAGGAAGAGTGCTATATGCTGAGGATTCATTGGGAAACAAACCAAGAAAAATCTTGGTTCTTCCTTTCAGGGCTGTTTTCAGCATTGTTGATCAGCTAATCACATGAATAGATTATTAAAGTTGCAACTTTGATAAGGACTATGAAGGAGGGGTGGCACATTTTGCTAGAATACATAATATGAGAGCTTACTTAGGCTGTGTTGAGGTGAAGAAAAGAAAATTGAGGAATGGCTCAATATTTAAAGGATGAATTGGGAAAATATTTACAAAGACAATAGCAGGCAAAGCCCCTGGTTTGGGAGAAGATGCAAGAAAGCTGTATGGCAGACTTGCAGAGAGCCTGGGTGTGAAGCAAGATTCCAGAGAGATGTGCCCATTCTGGACCTTGCAGGAAGTTATTGCTTTTCACAAAAGGTTAACGAGAAATCTTTTCAGAGTTGTAAATGGGCTGGAAATATCAGATTTGAAAATACCTAGGTGGAGATCTAGGAAGACAACTTAAGAAACGACTGCAGTTCATCCTATGAGTGATAAGTGGGATTAAAGTAGTAATGGTGGAGAAGGAAAGATGAGTAAGATAAGACAGGACTTAGTGAAATGGAAGGGGAGGTGAAAGACATGTCCAGAGCATCTCCTAGATTTCTAACTTGCACAACTGGAAATACAGAACACTGGAAGAAGACTGAGGCTTCAGTGGAAGATCATGATTTCTGTGACTGTTTTTCAGCATGTTTTGATTGAAAATACCTTCAGACTTCTCAAGCAGAGATGTCAAATAAATAGTTGGATGTGTAAGCTAGATTTCAGATGGAAATCGTGAGCCAGTCATCGATGCTCAATAAATGTTTAATGAATGAAGATAGAAGAGCTTGTGTGAATTAAGCATAAAAGTAGAGACAAGTTTTATCTTGGTCTTATGATCTTGAACTCTTTACTATGCCATGCTACCAGATCTTGACATTTCATTTTTATATGAAAGCTCTGCAACAGTTCTTACTTAGACTTGTTGACAGTAATCTCAAATTTAGGGTCTCTGGTGGCAATAAATGCCTTTGGTGACCCACCCAGATCCTCTAGCTGCTTCTGAGTATTGGCTGCTAATGGCTCAAACATCAGGCTTTTCCAAGGCCTTGACCAAGTAAAGCCTTCTCACCATTGAATCAATGACTGACCTTATGGGGGTAGAAAAGGATAGTGTCTTTACAGGACAGTTTTGTAGTATAATTTTTACTACAGAGATATGACTCCATTTGGATTATGTTGAGGTTGGACAAAACCTGACCTTTCATTCTTGTTCAGCCTCTTGCAGTTCCCTCACTCCCTTTAAGATTCTTTGCTAAAACAGCGTTTTCTAATGCCCCTATGCTGTGTTACAACCACCCTCAAACTGAGTGGCTTTGAAACAACAGCAGTATTTATTTTTCTCACAGTGTGAAAATTGGGCAGGACTCCATGAGGACAACATGTTTCTGTTTTACTCATCTGTAACTCAGAAGGCAGAAATCATCTTGAGACCGTATGGCTGATGCCGGCTACACTCAAACAGCTGCAAGCTGGAATAGCTGGGTCTCTTTGGGCATCTCTCCTTATTTCTATGCCGTCCCTCTATATGATCCCTCTGGCATCATGGCTTTGGGGTTCCTGGACCACTTAATTGTTGACTAAGCGGTCTGAAGACCTGTGTCTCAAGAAAGAGAGCCAGGAAGAAGCTCTATCCATCTCATGGTTCGGCTTCAGAAGTCTCACAGCCGTACTCTCTCGGTGGACACTGTCACAGCCCACTCAAGTAGAAGGGGACAGGGAATTGACTTCACTTCTGGGGAGGGGATGTGGCAACATTCTGAAAGAACATATGGGACCAGGCATATTGCTATGGCAACTTTTGGAAAATAGTTTACCACACTTCAATAAACCAGAGACCTGGATTCCTGTCTTAGGCTCTGTTTCTAGGGAACCTAATGAAAAACACCAGAAAAGTGAATTGGTCTCTTATGCTTCTAATATTTTGGTAGGAACAGTTTCTAATTATTTCTGAAAACATTTTTAATAGTATTCATTATTTCATTTATTTTCACCAGAACTTCTGTTAATATAATATTAGTATATTTAATATGTTTGTTGACACTATAGATATTACCAGTGGAAATGCATCCATCAATAAGATGTTCCTTTGAATCATTATGTATTTCATATGGAATTTTCAAGAAATAATATTTCATTAGATATTTGTGATTTCTTATAGCAATCATCATGGTATGCTAGAGGAAGTTTTTATCCAGTTCTTAGGATTTGGAAAATGAAATTCTATTACATAATATCAATGGATTTCCATTACATTTAGTAGCTTTTTATTCCCTCAAATAGGCATAATATATAACTTAGAAAAGGTGGGTAAAGGTAAAGGATAATTATTCTCTAAGCATTAAATTGAAGATAATGCAGTGGATCTGATTGTCCCCTAGGGAACGATTTTATTCCAATATGGAGTAAATGGAAAATAATGAGTCCCTTAAAAGCCACTGGAGAGGTCCTATTTGGGGTCAAGTCATGTGGGTTTGAGCAGCCATGGCAGAAGATTAAGGGATGATTGGGTGTGTTGGATGACTCACAAGACAGACTGACAAAGAGAAGGGAAAATGCACTGTCCGAGGCATGGCTTTCTTTCTCATACTGCCTGCTGGAGAACTCCATGGGAAAAGACTGAGCTAGAAGTGCAGAGCTCTGTCCACCTAGACTGGCAAATTGATATATGGAATTACCAGTCACTCTTGTTGGTGTGGCTCTTTCATCCTTTGTAATTATAACTGGGTCATTTATGGATTATCTTCTCAGCCATATTTTGCTTTTCTGTATTTTACTGTTGTAAACCAAGTTATTTTCATACCAGTGTACATGTAAGTAATCTTTCAGCTTTACAATCTGGAGCAACACAAGTTGTTGATGTTAATTAGCCCTCTGCCACCTGTGTTTTCAGTAAAAGGCTTTGCCAGCTGATTTAGGTTTAATTTTTGTCATGATTAGAAGTTCTGATAAAGTTTTTTTTTTTTTTGAGTAACTTAAGAGCAATGACCGAATTTTTAACTGAAAAAATTTCTCATGAGCGCAGTGGGATGGACCCACTATTAGGAACTTTATGTAAACAAATGTATTCATTTCTCACATGTGCACAGGGAGACTAATATTTTTTAAAGTTAATAAATGAGAAAACTGAGAAAAAGCAGTGTCTTCACTAGATCAAAGAGGTAGTAAACTTAAAAAGTGAGATTCTAACTCATGACTCTCTGATTCTAAAACATATCTTTATTATACTATTGTTGTCATTCAAATTGAACAAAATGATCACTAAATTATTGAAAAAATGCTTGGGAAATTCTAAACAATTTCATTTAGGAAAATTAGTTTGTTTTACCTGGGGCCTCAATACTTTCAGTTCTATTAGCTCTTGCATTTCATTGAAATGCTATATATTATTCTCTTAGCATTTTATATTTTTGAATAAGAATTTAGTGTTTGCAAGCAAAATAATAAATATAGATTAATTTCCAGGAAAAGTTTTAAGTTGTTTTACCTTCACTTGGATTAATCCTAAATTAGAAGTGAATCTTTACACTTTAGTTCTGATATGTTCTTTCATACATTGTAAATCAATTATGCTTTTATATCAAGCATTTAAAAAATATTCAAGTCATTAAATTAATCCTTGTGAAACTTAATAAATGTATGTCAGAAATAACCTTTCCTTATATATTGTTTTGTAAATTAATACTAAATGTGCAGCATTATTTTGCTTTTTTATCTTATTGAAGTCAAACTTTACATAATTCTCTAACTCAATGATTTACATAATTGAGTTGTTACAAAATGTTTACACACTAGTACAATTAATAGGAGATATTAAGAATAAAAAACCATATATTTTTGCTCAATAATTTTTTTCATACTTGAAATTCTGATACCTAATAGTTGGATACAGAATAACAGTGTAGAAGTTGATATTGACGTGTCTAAATTGCAAATCAATCCATTTCTTGACATTTTTTGAAGAGTGTCTTTGTTTTCTGAACAGGGAGAATATTCTTTAACTCATCTATACTTAGCGTAACTCTCAGCCTGATCTTATGAACAATCTTCCATCAATAGTGCCTAGGAACTGTGAAACACGTTAAAAACTCTCTCTCTCAACATTTCCGTTAAAGCTTCTTCAAATTCCAAATATACCACTAATGTCTACTAAATGAGGGCAGTCTTTTTGGTCTGACTTAGACTTCTGCATCTTAACGACAGGGATCAACTAGTCAGTCAACAAATATTTGGTGAATGCCTAGTACATAATAGGTGACTCTTCTAGATGCTGGAATTATGTCTTTGAACAAATCAGCTGCAGAAGGGATGAGACCTCAATCTGAACACAAACTCCCCAAAACCCTGATGACTGCAATCCATAGGGGAGACCCCTGGAGAACAGTGAAAAAGCAGACCAAAGCACAAGAATAGCCTAACCTCTAGTGACAGAATTGCACTAAGATGTTCTTGTTCTGTTCTTTTTTGGCTCAGTGCATTCATTAATCCGTATGCCATTTAGGCAGCAGAAAGTGGAAGACTTACTGGGTTGAGATGTCAGAGGACACATATTGAGACTGGACAATGGCTGGAAATTTAGGGGGAACTCCAGGAGAATGGGAAATACGAAGAGGGTGAGTGCACAATTCTAAGTATCAACTACCAAATGGATTTGAACACTACAGACTATGCAGGCCCAGGGGCCAAGATAAATGACAGCAGCTACAGGGGTTAAGGCCCAGCAGAGATCACTGCTGTACCATGCACAGCCTGAGCCTGGGTAAAACATTTACCTACCAGAACAAAAAAATTTACCAAACCGATAAATGAAAAGCAATACTTGTTGGTATGTCCTTGCCTTTAAAGGACCGACTAACAGCACAAAATGAGAGAGAGAAAAATTTGAATTTTAGTGAAAAAGAGGTTAGAAAGATTTATCTGAACTGCTCATTGTGGATTCAAAAGAAGAGAATATAGAAATTGGGGAAAGACAACATGTGAATAGATAATAGCTGAGACTTTCTCTGAAATGAGGAATCCGGATCTGAGATTTAGGGAGTACAGTGACAAAGAAGAACTCTCTTACAGGTTTTCCTGGTTCCCTATACCTGCCTAGAGCCCGTCTGCCTCCTTGCCTGTGACAGGTGCTCCAATACTTCCTTGCCCCTGCTCAGACTCTGAAAGTGCCCCCAGCCAGGAAAATGGGCTCCCATCTTCTGCTCTGCTAGGAAGGGCTTGTTCTCCTCTAGACTTTAGTTCCTTTACATTCCTTTGCAACCACTGCTCTCTGGTATCTTTTTTTTTTTTTTTTTTAATACTTTTTAAAAAAATTTTTTAAAGATACTTAGATTACATAAATGTTACATAAAAAATGTAGGGGATTCCCATATGCCCCACACCCTCCCCCTCCCATACTTTCCCACATTAACAACATCCTTCATTAGTGTGGTACCTTTGTTACAACTGATGAACACATTTTGGAGCATTGCCACTAAGTGTGGATTATAGTTTACATTGTAATTTACACTCTCTCCCACACAATTTTGTAAGTTATGACAAGATATATAATGGCTTGTATTTGTCATTGCAATGTCATTCAGGACAATTCCAATGTCCTGAAAATGCCCCCATAGTATACCTAATTTTCCCTCTCCCTCCCCTCAGAACCTCCGGAGGCTACTGCCTCCACATCAATGATAAAAGTTCTTCCATTGCTGGAATAAGAATAAGTCTATAGTAGAATAACAGTAAATCAACTCTAGTCTGACATCTTTTTAAAAATAAAATTTTTAATTTGTCTGATTTTGTTAATTGCTGTAGTGTTTTGTCATAGACTTCTACAGTTTAACTGGAGGTAAAAATCCTATTTGTTTTGTCATAGTCACATCCTTTCTGTATATATGAAATATTTCATAATAAAAGAGATCCAAGTAAGTTTTAGGTATATTTTTAAAGACTTATTTTATTTATTTGTTTCTCCCTACCCCCTCATTGTTTGTACTCACTGTCTGTTTGTTGTGTGCTCGTCTTCCTTTTAGGAGGCACTGGGAACTGAACCCAGGACTACCAATGTGGTAGGGAGGTGCCCAATCGCCTGAGCCACCTCCAGTTCCCGTTTTGCTGTGTTTCTCATTATGCTTTCCTCCTTGTGTCTCTTGTTGTGTCAGCTCGCTGTGCCAGCCCGTTGTGCCAGCTTGCTGTCTTGCTTGTCATCTTTAGGAGGCACTGGGAACTGAACCTGGGACCTCCCATGTGGTAGGTGGGAGCCCAATTGTTTGAGCCACATCTGCCTCTCAGCTATTTTTGTAGGGTTTCAGAATAACAAGAGGAAATTTGTTATTTTACTGACATTAGAACTTAATGCCTTAAAATATCTGGCTGGGGGAAATGATTGTCAGTGTCTGTATATTAAAGCTTGTGCCTTTCCCTCTCTATTTTCTTGCATACAGTAATTCTTTTAAAATATACAAGCATTGTTTATCTGGAGGAATTTATTTACTATTGTTGATAAGAGTAAAGTAAAAACTGATAGAATTTAGAAACAGAAAACATTTTATGTGTTAAATAAAATGTCAACTCATAGCACCTGAGAGCTATGGTATTTATTTATATCATTCTACTTTTCATGGAGGAAATTATGTGTTAGCCTCTTATGTGTGAAGTTAGAGACAATGAAAAATTTCAAAACAAAGCCTTTCATTTTATCAAAGTTCTAATTTATAGCATTATGTATATTGTTTAGACTTTAGACTTTCAAGAGAGATTCTTTACAGATCTGCACTCCTGCAGAATTTCAATCAGATTTCTTAGTTGCTGCTTTAATATTTTTCTGAACACTTTTGTTGGTTCGCCCACTGATTTTTAGTACCAACTCAATTTTTCCGCATCTCCTTTATTAGACTTCTCTCTCACTACAAATTTAACTCCTATACTCCTATCCAAAACATTCCATTTACACTGACCTTGTCTTAGTTTTTCAAATATACCAAAGTCCTTTCCACCTCCGAGTTTACACAGGCGATTTCCATTGTCTCACAGGTTCTTGCCATCATCTGTGCCTATCCAAAGCTGATGAATTTCTCAGTACTCAATCTAAATTTCACTCTCCTCATGTCAAGATCAGATTTTTCTGTTAAACATTCATATAACACACTCTACTTAATTTACTTTTTCTTGATAATATATGTCACCATTATTATGAAATAGTATTTATGCATTTTTGATTTATTACCTCTCTTCTCCACTGGATTTAGCATTAGAATAGGCAACAAATCTGAATGTTCTTAATTGCCCCAGGCCTGGTACTCAGTAGATGCTCAACAAATACTGATTCAAAGAATGCCTGAATGAACCAACCAGTAGTGGTATCTCTGGGCATCAATCTGCAGATTTTTTAAAAAAAAACAATTTATTGAAGTATATCATTCATACATGAACATACATAACATACATAAACTATAACTGTTCAGTAAACATCGTGAACTTATAAAACAAACATGCATAACATCATACAGGGCTCCCACACATCACCCCACCACAAACACCCTGCATTGTTGTAAAACATTTGTTACTATTTCATGAAAGAGCATTGTCAAAGTATTATTACTGACTATAGTCCAAATCTTCCTCCCCTATACGTTTTTTTAAGGATTTATTTATTTATTTACTTGCATCCATTTTTACCCTTCCCCCACCGTTTTTGCTGTTTCTGTGTCTATTTGCTGGGCAACTCTTGTGTCTGTTTCCTTGCCCTCTCTTCTCATCCTTCTCCTCCTGTATTCACTGGGATTTGATCCTCAGAACCTCCGATGTGGGAGAGAGGCATCCTACCACCTGCACCATCTTAGTTCCTAGTTTTTCGGTGCGTCTTGTCTTGGCTCTCCCTTGTGTCACTCTCCTGTTACGTCATTGTCTTTCTGCGTGGCTTGTGGGGCATGACGGCTCACCCGTGCACGGGGCCTGGTGGCCCATGCATAGTCTATATTTTTCTTTTTTTATTTTTTACCAGGAGGTCCCAGGGGTTGAACCCTGTTCCCTCCATTTGGGAGACAGATGCCCAACCACCCAAGCCACATCTGCCCCCCTGCTATATCTCTTAAGGTTGATCAAAGATACCCAAAGTACAGTCTTTTCCCATACAGGATGGTCATATAATAAATCAGGCTTAGTTTATCACCAGCATTCTAAAAACCAGACCTAGGGAGAAAAACTAGGTCTGGGGACACATGCATGGTTTCTAATATAGTGAATGTTCAACCTACCCTGATTCTCACAAAATCAGGACAGCGAGAATATTTGCACTGTAGATTTCAAATTGCCATCTTTCCTTCGGCTGCTTAGGAAATTTTAAATGGATTTTTCTGTTACCTATTTTTAACCTATGTGAAATAGAAAGGAGTATCATCAAGGACTTAGTACATAACATATGTTTCACTAGAATTTGTCACAAGTTTTTATCTCTTATTAATCCATATAAAATAAATGAATCATCAAAATAAATGTATTAATTTTCATTATCTCAGTGTGGGTCTATTGGATGACATAGGCTGTAGTCCTTAGTATTGCTTGTATTAATGTTTGTGTCAATACCATTATTATGTTATTACTGCCCCATATATGCATGATCTTTGTGGTCATTGACTGAGAAGAGAAGTGCAGACAGAGAATTTGGATGACATCATTAAAATACATGTGTATATGATTTTTTTCCCCTGAGGATTTTCTGATTATCCTGGAAACTGACAAAACTTCACTAAAATGAAATTAAGATGGCCATTGTCACATACTTTGACAGTGTAAATTGCTATTATGTTTCTGGAAAGAAATATCTATCAAAAGCCTTGTATATATTCATTATTTTATGCAGTAATTTAAATTTCCAATAATTTTGTGGCCATAACTTGATACACTCACAGAGAAATATGCACAGTTTCATTGCAACACCTTAAATATTATAAAACTTGGAAATAAAATAATTTTCCATCAATATGGAAATGGTTATATAAAATTGTTATATCCATACAATACAATAGTAACTATTCACTCAAAAGGTAACATTTAAGATTACTTAAATTTATTTAGATTATATAGATTTGGAAAATGCTGCTGGCCTAATGCTAAGTGAAGGCTGAGGCAAAATGGTAGATAACAAAGTGTCAATTACAATGCACATTTTATACACATACAAATACACAGTATAATGCTAAATGAAAAAATTATAAGTAATTTGTACAAAAAAGTATAACAATTAAAAATAAATGTAGGTTATTCATGATGTGATAGTTTGAAGTTTTTTGTGGATCCCAGAAAACATCATGTTCTTGAAGCTAATCCATTCCTGTGGGTGTGGGACCCTTTGATTACTTGGATTCAGTTAGGGAGACTTTGATTGGATTGTTTCAGTGAGACATGACCCAGTGTGGGTCTTGGTCCTCTTCCTGGAGTCCTTTATAAACGGAGGCCTGAAAGCAGACACACAGAGAAAAAGCTGCAGAGATGAGAGGAGAGACACAGGAACACAGAGGAAACCAGGACAGAGGAACCCACAGACAGAGCACCCAGCGGCTGGAGTATGAGACCCAAAAGAGAAGCAGATGCCTCCATGTGCCTTGCCATATGGGAGAGGACTCCAGTATCTCCAGTGACTGGTCTCCTTGACTTGGATACTTTCACGGCTTCAGAACTGTAAGCCTTTAACTTAATAAATTCCTGTTATAAAAGCCAACCCTTCAAAGAAGTTTTAGGTCACATTAAAGTCACATACAGACTATAGGGGACTCCCATATACCCAACATCCTCCCCCTTTTCCCCCTTCCCATATTAATAACCTTTTTATATGTGGATGGTACATTTGTTACAACTGATGTACAAATATTGAAATATAGCTACTAAACATGGTCAATAGTTTACATTATGGTTTATATTTTAGACCATACACTTTTATAAATTTTTGATGAAATTTAACATCGCCTGTATACATCATTGCCAAATCATGCAGAAAACTTCCATTGCCCCCTAAATACCCCCTCTTCCATCTATTCTACTTCTTTCTCCCCCTCCCCTTGGGGCCCATGGCTACCACCAGGCCTCACTCCTTGAAGGACAAGATTCATAGTTACTTGCAACAACACTGAAGGCTTGACATACTGGTCTGTCTACCCCATACTCTCGAAAGACACCCACCCCTCTGAGAACATATCAGGCCTCCCCAGGATGGGAGTCCAACTCCTTCCCATTCATTATGTGGGTCTTCACCCACTAATACAACACACTATGACAAAATGATCCCTTGCACAAGCTCTAGAAGACTGCCCCAGATGCACCCTGTCCCCCAAAAAAGTAACGCAGAGGAAGAAATGCAAGAAATTGCCACTGTACGTATAAGAAAACACATATTACAGTGATAAAAGGCAAAACTTCAAAAAATAATTTTTAAAAATATTTTTCATTCTTTTTTAATATCCCAATTTATTTATTTTACTTTTAGCTTTTATAAATTATTATGTATTTTATTTCTTATGTTTAAACCTATCATTATGATTTCATTTTCCTATTAATTGTATTTGGCAATATTCTTGGCTTCATTTTTGAATTAAGTTTTTGATCACAGAAGGGTTACAACTGTGGCAGGGGAAGATCATTGGTATGGGGTGTCAGTGATGGGGGATACATGGGAGGAAGTTCACCTGGGCATATATATAAGGTATATAAATGTGTTCAAATGTTCATGGAGCATTGCCACAGTGGGTAGAGGTTCACAAAATAACTGAAAGAATATTGAATCCCCATCTTGGGGAGCACTGCCACATTCTCTAATGGAACAAGAGTAATGACTAGTGAAGAAGGATGATCCATTGATGGGTCCTTGATATGGATAACTATGCTTATAAGCCTTTGCTCCTGAAATTGTAACTTAGCCTAGTGTTGTAGGGTGCCTAAGAGTTACCTCCTGAGAGCCTCCATGTTGCTCAAATGTGGCCTCTCTCTAAGCCAAACTCAGCATATAAATGCATTTCCTTCCCCCAGCATGGGACATGACTCCCGGGGATAAGCCTCCCTGGCACTGAGGGATTACTACCAAACACTGGCAGGTGATGCAACTGGAAAAAGACCTTGAATAAAAGGGGAAAAAGGTAAAGACAATGAGTTTATATGGCCAAGAGACTTCAAAGTGAGTCGGGAGGTCATCCCAGAGGTAACGCTTATGCATGTCTCAGCAGGATCTCACAGACTGCCAAAGTAGATATTACCCCAAATAGTGGGGCTTCTGAGGGTTCTGGAGACATCCAGGTCCTATGGTCATGGCAGATAACTCCAGAGTTTGGTGCCTTGCCAGTGGGCCCTATTTGGAGTTTGTGCTCCTGAGGGTGACAGAGTTGGACTCCGTTGTGACTTCTCTACACATTCCTCTTCTGTCCCTTCTATTTGAACCTATAGTTGGTGCTGGAGTTCATAGGTGTACATCCAAGAGACTTGAATCTCTGGGCTGTCCATGTGCCAGCTGGGCGCTGAGCCTTAGTGGAGTTGCAACACCTACTCTCCAGTTCATTGGACTCAGCCAGACCAACTAACAAGGAGGTGAGGATGGACAACAACCACACCAAGGAAACGAGAGAGTTTACAGCTGCAAGCAGGAGAGTCCCATCCATCAGCCATATGGGATAGAAACCACCTCTCAATTAGAGGTGGAATGGGCATCCCAGAATCCTCAGGATTGGGGAATAAAATATGGACTAGCATAGACTTACTGGTATTCTACTATAGACTTATTGTGCTTCTAGCAATGGAAGAAATTATATCATTTATGTAAAGACAGTGGCTACTGGAGGTGCTGAAGTCAGGGAGAGGGAAAAAGAGGTGTAATATGGGGGCATTCTAGGGATATGGAATTGTCCTGAATGACATTGCAATGACAGAAACAGGCCATTATATATCCTCCCATAACCTACAGAATTGAGTTGGAGAGAATGTAAACTACAATGGAAACTATAATCCATGCTTAGTGCCAATGTCCCAAAATGTGTTCATCAATTTCAACGAATGTGCCACACTACTGAAAGAAGTTGTTAATATGGGGAAAAGTGGGAGTGGGGAGTGGGACATATGGGAATCCCTTATATTTGTTTATGTAACATTTTATGTAATCAAAGTATCCTTTGAAAATAAATTATATGTATTTAAAAAGCCATCCCATTTCTGGTATATTGCTCTGGCTGCATTTAGCAAACTAAAACACATGGGTATGTGCACCACACTTATATATACAAGCACACACCTGGAGAAAAGCCAATGTATCAAGTGTTATCTTTTTCTATGTATGGAAATTGGGTGAGTTTTCTTCTCTTCATGCTTTTCTCTATTTTCTAAAAACAATTCTGTGAATTGAAGATAATATTAAAATAATATTCCCTTTCATTATTGCTTTATAATGAGAGGCCATATTATTTAAAAGTTATCTTACAACTGATACCTAGTAAATTTAGCAATAAATGCATCAGTGTAATTATTCTTGATTCCAATGCTGTCTTGTTTGGGTTAACCACTCTTGTATTTTTACTGTCAATGCATAGAAATCTGCATATTTTTTACTTTACAAATATGGACCACACCAAGAGGATTAAATAATTTCCTCATTTTTTTGAGATTTCAATTTTATTTTTCTGCCTCTCACAATGTGTTCAAATATAGATACATTAAAAAATAACACTATCCATATTATATTTCTCATGGAGGAGGAAATGATGAACAATCCATACATTGATTTTTATATGTAAAGTCTTCAAAGAGTGCTGTGTCTTACTATCCTTTGAGAGAGAATTTTCCTTTGAGTTTTTATCCTGACAGATACCTGAAAATTGAATTTTGATGTTACTGTCATATATCTGAAATGTAAATAGCTTGATTTACAAAGGTTTTATAGACTCAAATACCATTTAAAAAAAAAATTCTCTCCCTAAGAACTTTTGTTAAGGAAAGGAAATGTTTGTCAGCAAATAAAGATAACCAGCATATAGAAATCACTAAGTTATATTAAAAATATTGATATTAAAATTCCTTGTTGACAAAATTCTGCTTTTCATATTAGGGAATGTGTTTGCTCTGGAAAACTACATATTAATGGGTAGGATCTCTGACTTTACAGAAGAGTGGAAAAGACAGCAGTCTTTCTATTTTTAAATAATAAGTCATAAGAATATGACCATGATACTAAATTTCCTTAAAATTTAGAATCAAATTATTTCTAATGTTTAGATCTTGATAAATGTTAAACTCACATTTTCCTCTGAATATTCTCCTTGCTTAGCTTCTGTTGTACCATTTTCTCTGTATTTTTCTTCCTATTTTTCATTCCATTCCTTAATGGTCTCCTCTAAGGAAGGGAGGCTGTGCAATAGTCGGAAAAAGAGAGGAAAGTTGTTGTGCCCAGCCACATCAGGATGAAAGTAAACTTTCCTTCCTTTTGTTGCCGGTCAGGCTCTGGGTCCTAGAAAACGGTGCCGCGGATGAGAAAGAAAGAATAAGACAAAGAGAAGAAAAACTGGGATCAGGGGACTCTCCGCCCGAACTGGAGAGAAGAGCCCAGCCACCTCATAGCTTTTATTTGGCTTTAGAACAAAGAAAATACGTGTGAGCATGTGCAAGGGCAATAGATACTTGACAGTTACATTTTACTGAAATTAACAAGTCTTAAAGGTCAATGACTCAGCTCTTTTACATTTCTGTAATTCACAGGAAAGCTCAGGATATTTCCCCACCCAGCTCCTGTTAGCATGAAACTCCAGAACTTGTTTATTACATTCCAAGGTGACCTTCTTTTCTATCAGTAGTCATGGCCTTTAATTGAAACTCCATCATCCTTTATTATTTTTTCTAGCATGAACCTTACGACAGTTTAAATTGTATAACTAATAGTAGACTAGACTCCAACAGTGCAGTGGAATTAAACATCTAATCCTGGGGTACTTCCCTCTCTCTGCTCACATCTCCCTATATAGCATTTTGCATGTGATTATCTCCCTGTAGACTCTGCACTCGTTGAGACTAGAGACTGTGACATATTCACCATTCTAGCTGCATTGCTTAGCTATGTGAATGAAAAAACGAGTGATAGAAATAAAATGGCCTTCTGCTGTGTAACCATTTAGTGAGCATCTTGACCCCTTAATACAGAAGCGTTGTAAGTATACTGCAATATAACTGTAGTTTGGAAGAATTGTTTCAAATCTACACTGTTTATTGTATTAAGTGTTCTGAAGTGAATCCTTAGGGACTATGAGATAGAAAGGGTGAAGTAACTGGCTAGTCTATACATCAACCCCCCCATTTCACCAGGAACAACTTTAACTTGTAGTTTAAACGTTTTGATTATACTTCCAGATGGATTTCCAACTTGGCTTGAATTGTAGAAAATTGTAAAGCATATCCTTTCCATACTTTTAGCAACAACAATAGCTGAAAAATCTGTAGATTTGCAGTTTTCTTGAACCCATCAAAGAACTGAGGTTACAAAGCAAGCAACTAACCCCGAATCTAAGGAAAAACAAGAGCCTCTAAGGAGAGACTGGGTATGTGCCCTTGATTACCTGACAGTGTCAGATGCTGCTAGATGCTTGTTAGAAAAATTTAGCTGATATTATTAATGGATTTGTAAAGGCCAAGTGTGTGCTAACCAGAGAATATAGAGCCTCTGGGCATAGAAGACATAGAGGAAATTTGCTTCCGGTCATAGGCTTTTCTCACAGATGTCACCAGGTCCTCACCAAAATTGTCAAGAATCTTGAGGAAGGATTCCTTGTGGTACATGACTGAGGTAGAGGAACAACAGCCACTGTGAGAAATAGAACCCCTCTCACCAGATCCTTCTCTCCTAGCTCTCCTCTGGAGAAGAAGGCTTAAACTTTTGGGGAGTGGCAACAAACACTGTCATCCTTAAGGAGCTGATATAAACCCATATCAGCTGGTGGAAGGTAACAGGAAAATAAAAACCCTCTGCCCATAGAGGAGGGCAAGGACACAAGTAGACAAAGACATACAACTGAGGTGAGCTAAAGCACCAAGAAGGCTCAATCCACAAGATTGAGAAACAAAGTGCCTGCCAAGGAGGAAGACTCATCAGAACTACTTAAAATCCACCTCCCCTGACCCTCACCATCAGGTTAAAATGTGGCAAATAACACAAACTGCTAAGGGAGGGAGAAGAATATGGGGATGACCCTATATTGTAGCACAATGGGAAGACATGAAGCTGAAGCTAGGGCAGACATTGAGAAGATCCCTCTTGCAAAATGCCTGTCAACAGAAACACAAGGTAACACTAAAGCAGGGGTTCTTAAGAGGTTTGTGAGTTTGACTTGAAATTCAAAAAAGTATTATTCTTGTGAAAACGTATTGGTGTGGGTGTGATATATCTATTAAATAATACACAGTACAGTGTGGACTTAGTAAGGGATCCCTTTCCTCTTTAGAAATGGGATTAAAAGGAACTTGGGTTCTTACTCTTACCTTTGGCAGTGTAAATATGTCTCTTCATCAAGCAGCTCTCTAGCTTTTATGACTATGAAATGTCTCCAAAGTTGAAAGCCTCATTATCCTTTGGAATGAAAACACTTAGAATCATAGTCAGCAAAATATCTTTGAGTTCTTTCACTATCTGCCATTGTAAATTAACTTTCCAAGAATTGATGTTTTCCCAGGAACACAATTTTTTCAGCAAAATTTACTCACAAACACCAACTCTGAGGAAAAACAAAAATATTTCCTTTTCATCCCATAGGTACATTATCTCAGGTGGCAAAGACTTGGGGAAGGAAATTTAGATGAAATTTTAAAGAATGCTGTATGTGCTGTGACATTTTGCTTTCCCACCAGTGATGTATGTGAGTTCCAGTTGCTCCAAATCCTTGTCAACATTTGATATTTTCAGTTTTTTAAAAAGCCATTCTATTAGGTATAGTGGTATCTCATTGTAGTGTTAATTTGTGTTTCTTTAATGACTAATGGTATTAAGCAGATTTTACTGTGCTTACTTGACATCATATATCTTCTTTACTTAAATGTTCATTCAAAACTTATTTCCATTTTTAATTTAGGTTGCTTGTTTTATTGTAGTGTTTAAAGAGGTCTTTATATATTCCAGAATCAAGTCCTTTCTTAGGCATGGAATTTACAAATATATTTTCCCATTCTTTTGCTTGTGTTTTCATTTTATTAGCAGTGTCTTTTGGATGGCTCAATATGTATTGATTTATTCTATTCTGTTTTAATGATCTGTATGTCTATCCTTTCATCAATACCACACTGATCTGATAGCCCTGGTTTGGAGGCGTGAAATTAAGTATTGTGTGTCCTTCAACTTTGTTCTTTTTCCAATCTATTTCGGCTTTTTTTTTTTTTCTTGCTCTCTTTCCTTTGCATTTAGGTTTGTGAAGTAGCTTATTTGATTTCTTTAAAAAATCCAGGAAAATTTTGTATTGAAATATATAATTAACAATATTATGATTTTCAATCCATGGACATTGTTTATCTTTCTAATTATTTAACTCTTCAATTTATTTTGTGTGTTTTAGTTGAAAGCACACAGATTATCTACATATTTTGTAAGAATGTTTGGTGATTTCTAGATGATACTGTTTATAAATGTCAAATTCCAATTGTTCATTATTGCCTATAGAAATAAAACTATTTATGTATATTGACCAGTGTTTTTAGAACTTGCCAAAGCCAAGAACTTTTAAGTGCTTTTTAATAGATTCTTTGTAGTTTCTAAGTAAAGTATCATATCATCTATGAATAGAGACAATTTTCTTTATTTCTGGAGTGTTTTTTTTTTTTTTTTTCCCTTTCCTTGATTTTTGTTCTTGGAAGACTTTCATTATGGTGGTGAATAAGAATGGTGAGAAAAGACATCTTCGCCTTGTACCTGATTTTAAGGAGAAAATATTAAATCTTTCATCATTAAATATGATACCTGCTGCAGGATTTTTGTAGATGTCTTTTGCTGGATTGAGGGAGTTACCTTCTATTCATTCTTTATGAAGAGTTTTCCATCAGTAATGGATATTAGATATTATCAATTCTTTTTGTGCATTAATTGAAATGGTCTTCTGATTTTCTTCTTTAATCTGTTAATATTTTGAACTACAGTGATTTTTTAATTGTTGAAATAGGCTTACATTGCCAAGATAACCCCCACTAGATGTGAATTACATCATCCTTTTGATTTATTGCAGTATTAGATTTATTAATTTTGGAGATATCAGAATCTATGTTCAAAAGGGATATTTGTGTGGCATTTTCTTTTCTGATAATGTCTTTTCTGGTTTGGTATCAGCATAAAATTAGCCTCATCAAAGAATTGGGATTTATTTTCTCTTCTTAATTGCTGGGAGAGATTGTGAAGAATTGGTATTATTCCTTACTTAAATACTTGATATAATTCACATGACACCAACAGGGACTGAAATTTCCCGGTGGGAATATTTTAAACTGCAAATCCAATTTCTGTAATAGATATAAGGTAATTCAGGTATTCTATTTCTTCTTGAGTACACTTTTGATAGTTTGTGTCTTTTCAGATATTTGTCCATTTCTTCTAAGTATCTCAATTTAAGTGCAGAGATTTATTTGTAGTATTCTCTTGTTACTTTTTCAATATCTATGGTGGATGTAGTGATGTTCCTCCTATTTTTCCTGATAAGGAATTTTGACTCTTCTCTTTTTTTCTTGGTTAATCTGAGTAGAAATTTATTAATATTACTGATCTTTTCAGAAAACAAGTTTTTGCTTTCACTGTATTTCATCCTAGTTTTAATATAATTGCATTCTGTTATTATCATTATTATTCCTAACTTCTGCTTGCTTTGGGTTTAATTTGATCTTCTTTGTCTTCTTGTATAAGGTGAAAGCTTAGATTATTGTTTTGAGACCTTTCTTCTTTTCTAACATAAGCATTTAATATACATTTCCCTCCAAGCTCTGCTTTAGCTCCATTCATTAAATTTTGATGTATTGTATCCTATTTTTATTCATATCAAAATATTTTTAATGACTTTGAAAGTTTCTCTTTGGAAATGGGTGATTTAGAAGTCTTTTTTAAACTTCTAAGTAATTGGGGATTTTCTATTATTTCTGTTATTGATTTCTACTTTAATACCATTATAATCATAGAACACATTTAGTATGACTTCAATTTAAAAAAACAATTTTTGTTTGATGGGGGAAAACAAGGTCTATCTTTGTGAGTTTTTCATGTGTATTTGAAACAAATGTCTATTTTGCTGTTGTTGGGTTAAGTTACTGATAAATGAAGATTAACTCAATTTGGATGATAGTATATATTATATAAAACTTTTATATTTTTACTAATTTCTGTCTACTTGCTCTATCAATTACAAAGAAAAGTGTTGAAGTCTTCAATGATAATTATAAGTTTGTATCTTTCTCCTTTCAGTTAAGTTTGTATTTTGTGTATTTTGAAACTGTTATTAGTTGTGTACACATTTAGAATTGTAATGTTTTCTTGAAGAATTTAACGATACTCTTTATACCTGGAAATATTCTTTGCTCTTTGCAATTAGGCATTGTGAGTTCTCCAAATTTGTTCTTTGCTCTAAAGAATACCTTTTCTGATTTCAGTATACCTACTTCAGCATTCTTTCAGTAAATAGCAAGGTATATCTTTCTCTCTCCTTTACTTTTATCCTATAAATGTATTTAATATTTTCATTGGGGCTCTTGGAGACAGCATATAATTGGAACTTTTTTTTTTCCTATCTAATTTGATAATTTGTTATTTAATTGTATGTTTAGAATATTTACATTTTATGTAATTATTGTTATGATGTGATTGAAATCTATTATCTTGTTAGTATTATCTATTTGTTCCATCTGTTCTGTTTCTTTCTTTTCCCTTCTTTTTGTGCCTCAATTTGGATGAATTATTTTGTAATATTTCATTTTTTTTTAGTGTTCGCCCTTGGGTTTACAATATATTTCTTTATTTAATCAGATTCCACTTCAAGTTATATTTTTTTACTTTACCTGTATTGTAAGGACCTACCAGAGGTATGCTCTCAATTCCTCTCTGCCATTGTTTACACTATTGTTTTTTACACTTTTACATTTGCTCCAAATACATACTACATTTCTCCTATTTTTCTTTAGTCACTTATCTCTTAAATTAAAAATAAAGAAAAATATATGAAGTTTATACATACTTTTATTTATTCCATTTCTAGCACTATTTGCTCCTTGTGCCACCCAGGTTTTTTTCTGGTATTTTATTCCTACTATGTGAAGAACTTCCTTCAACTTTTCTTATGATGAACGTCAACTTGCAATGAAATTTCTATTTTGGTTTGTCTGAAAGTCTTTCTCCTTTTTTGAAAGATATTTTTGCAGTGTACAAAATATAAGGTTAATGTTTTTTATGTTTTTCATCTCTTGGAACTTTAATGATGACTCCATTTTCTATTTCCTTGCATGGTTATTGATGAGACATCAGCTCCGATTTTCATATTTCTTCCTCCTGTATGTCCTTTTTTCTTTATGGTTTCAAGGTTTTCTCTCTTTTTTTGATTTCCAGCAGTTTGAATATGATTGGCTTAAATGTATGTATGTGTGCGTGTGCATGTGTGTGATTTTGTTTCTTTGTTTTGGTATTCATCATACCTCATTTTCTCTGAATTTCTAGGATCTGTCATTTGATGACTGCCATTAATTTTAGGAAAATCTCTGCCATTATTTCATAAAATAATTCTTTCCCTTATTCTCTCTTTCCTCTTTTTACGATTCTTGTTACACATCTATTAGAACATTTGATATTTTCCAGAGCTCTTTTTTTTCAATTGCTTAATATTTTATTTTTATTCTTTCATATCATGAGAGATAATATTGTTTGTAAATAAAAAAACTATGAATAGTTTCATAGCTCTTGAAAATTCACATTTGTGGAAATATCAAGAAGCATAGTTTTATATATGGAAAAATGAGCCTATTATTCAGTCCTGACTGATGGTATGGCTTTTCATATTTTCTTAGGTCCTTTATTTATTTATTTTTATATACATTTTATTACTTTTTAAAAGATACTTAGATTATATAAATGTTACATAAAAAATATAGGGGATTCCCATATTTCCTGCTCCCTACCCCTCCCATATTTTCCCACATTAACCACATCCTTCATTATTGTGGTACATTTGTTAATGAACACATTTTGGAGCATTGCCGTTAAGCATGGATTGTAGTTTACACTCTCTCCCACACAATTTTGTAAGTTATGACAAGATATATAATGGCCTGTGTCTGTCTCCAAGGGCTCTTGGATACTTCCCCCCCCCATTCTGTTTTTCTCTTTGAGTTTTAGCTTGGTTAATTTTTGTTGCGCTCTCATCAAGCTAATTTATTCTTTCCTCAGTCCACTGATTATCCTATTAAACATATTTTTCATTTCTTTTTTTTCATTTCTAGCATTTCCTTTTCATTTTTTGTTATAGTTTCCATAACACAATAGTACTTCATCCTAGTCTGGTTCTGTGGGGCCTCAATACTTGGCTTACTACAAAAAGAAAAATCTTATTTTAAAGCATAATGGATTGTATACATGGTATGAAAATTAAATTAGCCTTCTTTAGTTGTTTTCTTCTAGATGAATATATATTACAGTTTATAAAGCGGTCTGGCCCATTTTTTAAAAATCTTAGAAGAACTTTTTTAATATTTTAATATTTATTTAAAAATTTATATACAATAACATTTATTTTTTTACATTTCTATAGAGTTTGAGAAATGCATAAAGTCAAGTATCTATCACCACAATCAAGATGCAAAACACTTATGCAGTCCCCCCAAATTCCTTTGTAATGCCTCTACAGTAGGCAGCCTCCCCTGATCCCAAATCCTTTGCAACTAGTGATCTATTATCCATGCTTATAAGTTTGCCTTTTCCAGAAAGTTTAAAAATGGAGTCATATAGTCATAGATGGAGTGGTAGCCTTTTGGGTCTGGCTTTTTTTCACTTAACATAATATTGTTGAGATTCATCCATGTTGTTTTGTGAGCCAGTAGTTTATTCTGCTTTATTTCTGAATAGTTTCGTGTGGATGTATCTCAGGTTGTGCTTCCGTTTTCCAGATCAAGGACATTTGGGTTCTTGCTAGGCTTGGATGTTTGTGAACACAGCTACTATGAACATTCACATGTAGGCATTGCTGTAAGTGTAATATTCATTTCTCTTGGGTAAATACCAAGGAAGGGGATTGCTGTATCATATGACTTTAACTTTATAAGAAATTGACAGACTGTTTTCCAAAGAGAAAAATCAAATTAAGCCAAATGACATGAAAGCAGCAGAAATTGATAGAAGCATCCAAGAACAAGAACTAGGTAGAAATGGAGAGGATGCCCTAGGAATTGATCGTAGAAGTTCTAGTGTAGTTACTGCTCAAAAGCTGAAGTGCCCATTGTTTGCGTCTTTGCGTCTTTAATTACATGGTGAATAATATGTCTGACTGAATTAAAGATATTTTTTAGGGGTGGACACATGTATTTTCCCCTCTTAGTAAAATGGCCACAATAAATGTTATATTTATTATATCTATTTCCATTTTCAAGTTAAAACTGGGAAGAATTTAATCAGTTAAATTGAGTTAAATTGAGTGTGCTTGTAGTCTAATAGGTTAATCTCTATAATGAAAGTTCATTCTGGTTCAAGGAGACAAGATAGAGGAAATGTTTAAGAAAAGAATTGAGGTCAAAGACTTCAATTTTTGCATAGAGACCCTTTTAAACATGCTATTCAGCATACTATTTTAACTTCTAGCTTTAAAATTGGAGGATTTAAATTATAATTTTGACCCTACTGAGTTAGAGTAAAGCTCATGATCTGCCTGAGTGCTACCAATTATATGAATAAACTGACAGTAAAGTATATAGTTATAAATTGATTAAAATAAGAGTCATTTTAAATAATCTAATGAAAGATTGCCTTATCAATGTCAAATAATTCATTTTATTATAAATACTAAATTATTAGAGCAGAATACTACTAAGGATTATATTGATTCAGTGTTTTATATTTGTCTTTGACATTTTAATTATGTTCTTATTGTCCACTATAGTAAATTAAAATAGTATTTAACTTCATTATTTTGCTGTACTCAAAACAAGTTGAGCATCAAAATTGTAGTTTGTTGTGATATAATTATTCAAAAGAAAAGAGGGCCACAAAACCTACTGAAGTAGACAATAGAACATTACAGACCACTCGTCCACTGTGAGGTGATGTAGCTCCTGAACTCTTTGAATGGTGTTCTGCTTCATAACACATGTGGGAAAACATAATTTTCCCTGCTTGGCATATCCATCCTGATAGTGCTGATGTCCTGGAGAGACTGACAACTCTTCTACCTATAGATTTAAGTCTGTTACAACCCAGTCCCCTCTAGGTGATAACTGTGAAATAGCTGTACTGGGCCCAGGAAAAATTGGTCTAGGTTCCCAAATGACCAGGACATATATAGTTTTGACTTGGCCTTAGATATAAAATACAAAGAAGAATTAGAAATTACTGTAAAGTTCAAAAGGTATATATGTCCCTATAAATTACAGAATTATACATGGTTTTATGATTCACTATAATTGGAAATGTACTTTAATATTAGATGTATTTTAATTATTATTGGAAATGTATGCTATTGGAATTGTAGCCATTGTTGCCTAATGTGTTGGTTTTATAATAATTATTTGATTTAAGTTTATTATCCCTCAATTTGTATTAATTTGCACCATCTGCCTTTTGCTCCCTTTTAGAGCTAAATGAATATTTTTTAATATTCCATTTTATTTCCTCTTTGAATACATTGGACTTGATATTTTTAAATGGTTGCTATATTTTGAGGGATTTTCATGATTTTCTATATATAGGATCATGTCATCTGCTAATAGGGACAGTTTTAATTCTTCCTTTCTAGTTTGGATGCATTTTTCTTTCCTAATTTTTTCTGGATAGAACTTCCAGTACAATGTTGCATAACATGGTCACAGTGGGCATCCTTTTCTTGCTCATCATCTTAGAGCAAAAACTTTCAGCCTTTCACCATTGAGTATGATGGTACCTGTGGGTTTTTCATAAATCCCCTTTATCACGTTGAGGAAGTTTCCTTTTAGCCCTAGTTTCCCATTTGTTTTATCAAGAAGGGGCACTGGATTTTGTCAGCTGCATTTTCTGGGTCAATTGAGAGGACCGTGTTGTTTATTCTGCCAATCACTGGCTATTGACCAGAGAGTTACATCCAATTACATTTACTAATGCAGGATTTATTTCTGCCAGTTTGCTACTTGGTCTTTGTAAATCTTATACTTTTTTTCATCTGTCAGTTTTTCCATTAATTCCACTTTTATATTTATTTGATATTTTGTAATGTACCAGATTGAGATCCTTCAAATTTCCTACTGTATATCTTTTTCAGGTACTTTTTTTTTGTTACCATGTGTCTTAAAATTTAACGTCCTGAATCTATAACATTCATGTTTGATTTGATATCAACTCAACTTCAATAGCGTACACAGTGTTCCTATATCACACCTCCTCCCCACCTTTATATTGTACTTTTTACAAATTGTGTCTTTATACATTGTATGTCTAAAACCAGCAATTGATCTATACTTTATCATTATATTTTATACATTTGTATTTTAGAGCCTGTAAGTACTAAAAAGTGAAGTAACATACCCCAAATACAATCCAAGTGTACAATCCAAGCATGGTTACCCCTGCTGAAGATCATTATTTTGCTATGCTGCTTTGAACCATTGTCTAGTGTTCTTTCCTGTTAGTCTGATGAATTCCCTTTAGTACTGCTTGTAGGCCAGGTCTAGTGGTCATAAACTCCCTCTGCTTTTGTTTATCAGGGAAGAGCTTAACCTCTTCATCATTTGTAAAAGACATGTTTTGCTGGATATTAAATTCTTGGTTTTCCATTGTTTTCTTTCAGCAACAGAATTCAATGGACTGTCTTACAATGCCATCTTTGTTGACCAGAGGTCTAGCCTTTCATTTTTAAAATAGTACTTTTGCTACAATTAGAGAGGGTATTGGAGAAAAGTCAGATTATCGGGAGATTTATTAGTGCTATTGTTTTAATCCAGGTCGAGATCATAGAAATTGTTCCCAGTGGTGCAAATGGGGAAAGAATGTTTTCATAGATATATATGAAGTAAACAAATAGGATTTGATGGATTAAATATCAAATGTTAGTACAATGCAGTGAGGGAGATATTGTTGAGAAAACCAAGTTTTCTAGCTTTGATGACTCATTAATGGTATTTCCATTTAAAAAGAAAACAGAGGAAAATGAGCACATTTATTCTAATTTATCCTTTAGCTCTTGAAATAAATGCTTCTAAACACCCATTCTGAAATAGAACTCTGGCTTTGCTTAATATAGCACTTAATATAATTTCTAGTCAAGCAAATATCCATGTGTCAAAGGCATGTAGATCTCATTCAATGTTTGTTTCTCCTTGTGTGGTGTGATGTTAAGAAACATGACATGAATAATAAATGTATCTTTTAAGTGAGAAGTAAAACCTGGTCATGGTATCTGAGTGAGTTTCCAGTATTTTTTGGCTTTTATAGGTTGATTTGTGCTGTTGATCCTCATACTCAGCTTTTTACTTTTCCATCAAAGCACCCACATAACTCAAAACCTCTTTCATATCCTTATTTTGCTTTCAGTATTGTTTTTTGGCATAATTCTTGGTTGTTTTAAAAATAATTTATCTCCACTGCTGAATTTTCAAGCACTTTATATTTAAGAATTTCATATTTTGATCTTCATTTTTATTACATATCATTTCTATTTGACTTTTGTTCTGTCACTGCCTCTCTTTCTACAACCTGATAAAATATTTGTCTTTTATGAATGCCCATTACATAAGTATATTAGAAATTAGAATTTAATATAGTATTCAAGCAATGATGACTTGATTTGGACATTTTTCCCACCTCAAAACCATGAGCAAATAAATTCTCATTGTTCAACCCAACCCATTTCATGGTATCTGTTTTAGCAACCATGGAAACTAAAGCAGTGAACACCTTCCATTCTATGGTTTGTATAATGTAATGTTTCTTACTTTATTCTTCTATCAAAAACTAGCTACAACTCAAACCCTGTCATAAACTCACCAGAAGAGTTACAGGCAAATGAATCCATTATTTTAATAAATGTAAAGATAAAGAAGCAGAGGGTTAAAGATTGGGGAAACATTTTGGGGATGAAGAAGAAGCAAAAAAGAAAAGAAAGAGTATATACTCAGATGAAGCAGTAACTGGAGACTTAAAGCTAAAGATCTGAGAATATTTTCTAGTATCAAATGTTGCAGAAGGACAATGATTATAAGTATTTAGAGACCATTTAATTTGTCTTCTAAGATATGTACTCCTTTTTTAAGAAGTTTTTGGGAAAATAAAAAGTTAGCATGAGAAGATGTGACTGATATGACAATTTCAATTTCCTTTTTAAACAGTTATTTTGATGGGAGTATTCCTTTTTCTCAAATTGTTGCTCGTGCATTATTTTTTAAACGATGTTTTTCTTTGAGGTATAATATATAGCAATGTTTTCTACTTGCTTCAGGGACACTGGAAAAGTAGTTTCATTATATACATCAAAGATATGAAATTATATTTATATACAACCTTATTAAACTGTTATTGAATTTATTCTTTGCCTATGTTATGATATGTCTGAGTGGCATTTTCAAATATTCCTTGGCCTAGAAAATATGTGAATAATGTCCTCTCCCTTCTCACCATTTGTATTAGTCAGCCAAAGGGGTGCTGATGCAAAGTACCAGAAGTTTGTTGGCTTTTATAAAGGGTATTTATTTGGGGTAGAAGTTACAAAAACACGGCCATAAAGGGTCAAACTCAAGGTTACGTCCTTACCCAAATTCTGTTGCCATGTGTTGAAGCAAGATGGCAGCTGATGTCTGTGAGGGTTCAGCCTTCCTCTTTCTCTTAAGGCTCTGTGGTCCCAGCTTCTTCCAGTCTTAACTGTAGGCTGGCATAAGGCTGGTCTCTTTTCCCGGGGCTCATTTCTTTCCAGGCTCAGTTGCTCTGGTCTTTTCAAAAGGTCACCTGTAAACTATCAAGCTCATCTCTCTTCCTGGCCCACAGGATCCTCTGTGTATCTTCTCTGTGTATCTACTTCTCTGTGTTCTTGATTGAGTGCCCATTTATATAGGGGGGCGGGGACTCAACCCTGCATGCCCTAATGACGTCGAATAAAAGCCCCAATCTTAACATAATATAATCAAAGGCATCTCAGCTGAATCTAATACAATCAAAGAGTATCACGTCCAGAGAAACAGACCATTTTACAAATATAATCAATATCTCCTTTTTGAAATTCATAAATAATATCAAACTGTCACACCATTCAAAACCATTTATCACTTCCCACTGCTCTTAGGAGTAAGATAAGCAGTCTTCAAATGCCCTATAAACTTTTTGTATAAAGTGATTGTTATCTTTATCTAATATTGCTTTACTGTCCTTCACTTTTTTTCTTTGCTTCTTAAGCAAACCTTGCCACCTCCTTTCATAGTCACGTTAGTGTTGTGTGGAATACATCTCCTTCTGTACCTCTTTTCCTGTGAACTCCTAGATTGAAAACAATTAAAATCAACATTATATATCTATAATTTATAAGCTATAAAATAAAATGAAAATGTTCTTAAAGAAAATATACATAAGACAAATGATCTAAGCAATAGTTTGGGAATAAAATCCTGTATTGTATTAAGAAAGGACAGAGAAGTAAAGAGAGGTCCTGGGGTAGAGAGGAGATTTAGAGGAAGGTGATAAATGTAGAACAAATTTAACTAGAAGTAGAATTTAAAATTCTTCATGTCTCTTCCCCTTTAAAATTCATTCAATGTGGCTTACTCTTCCCATTTACAAGAATGTATGGGCTTTTTTTAGTTATCCATTGTATTATACGTACCATCTATCATATCTTCATTTTAGCCATTATTTTTTGTTACCTATTATTTCTGCTTATTTCTCTTTGTAAATCTTGCTTTTGTTTCATATTGGTAACATCTTCCCTTTCCTCTTTTGGTGTGCTTGCTTGAAAATCTAGGTACTTCCATTCTAATGTGTTTGCTACATGTGGCATCTAAAATCCACTTGTTTTCCTTTTGAGGTGTTCGTATGCCTTACATGTGTCCTTATTTTCTCCTGTGAGCTTATATTCCTTGGGTCCGTAGGCTATTTTGGCAGTACATATTGTGGAAGGGCCAAAGGCTAGAGGCAGATCTGTGTTATTCTGGGAGAGTTTAAGGAGAGATGATTGAATGATTGTTAAGGTGGAAAAGTCACAGGTAACCACATATCCGAGTTAATCACTCCCATCTCATATCAGCATCAAGCCACCTTCGTGCTCCGTGCATTAGCTTTCAGTGTTCAGGGAGAAGAAGCTTCACAGGAGGCATTCTAGATTGTCATCCACCATCCATGGGTTTTTGGAAGGAGGAATGAGAAGATATTCTGAAAGGTAATCAGCTTTTACCTGTTTTCTTTGTAACTCAATGTCGATAGATTTTGAGCTACTCATTTCCAGTGATGTGGGCCTTGCCAAAATGTTACAAAAGGAGACAAAATGCTTTTTACCAAGACAAAGAAGGTGGGGAGCAAGTGAGTTTAAGCCACATTAAAAAACAAAAACAAAAACAAACAAACGAAAGTCCTCACTTTGCCACCTTCTTGGATTCCATGTTTTCCTTCAGAGTTTCCTCTTTGGTTGCTCTTGCGGGAGAGAGACTGCAAAGTAGGTGAATCCACAGTCTTGCCAGCAATCTGAACTGTCTATTTCCAAGCTCATTCTCAAGAATGCCTTTCACACCCTCAAATTTTTTTGCATGTTTATTACTTGGCAACAAGTAGGGCCCAATATAATCAATTAAATAAAACCACCCACGTCAAATCTATGGGCAAAAGAAGCATGCCCAGATTTTTGTTCAATTAGTTTTTTTGTTTTGTTTTACCTTCAAGATAGTCTGGCATTATTAAAAAGAGAAAAGCTTTCGAAGCCTAAATTATGTGATAAAATTTTATTATAAATGCAGAAGTAGAACTGGCAAGACCCTATTACATTATCAAAGTAAGGGGTTCTGTGTACATATTGCCCTTTTTGGCTTCTGAGAGGCTGAGTGGCATATTGTATAATGGATATTTCTCAAGATGCTCTTTGTTATTTTCACATGAGAGTTAACAAAAACAATATGGCAACTTGTGTTTGGGCAATTTTTAAAGAACAATATTAAGATATTTTTCTCCTTGTAAAGTACAATTTAAGTTATACTGAATACTCAAGTTGTTTTATTGAATATGTTTTGATTTAGAAAGAACTGAACTCAGAGCTTTCTTAATCAAAGTGTTATAATTTTAATCTAAATCACAGATTACATTAATTAATATGCAGTAGCCATTTATACTTTCCTAAAATTTCTTAAGCTTTTCCTTTTTTTTTTTTTCCAGATGCCGAAGTTTAGTCAATACTATTTAATCTCCTATTTTCTTGACTGGGTCTCAGAAAAGTAAGCCAATGAAAATAAAGTCCTCCTTTTTGATGTAATAACCACATAGACCGTCAAGAACATATTCTATAGCAAACTTTAATGTCAAATGTGAAACTAATATGAACTAAGAGCCTACTATATCCGAGCAGTATATTAAGTAATTTAAATGTATTGATCAGAAGCTAGAATTAATTTTTTAAAATACTTTGATATGTAGTTGTTTTACCATCATTATTTTTAGATTCATTTAGTTTTACTAATCTAAAAAAAGTCAATCATTAAAAAAAAAACCCATAAGGGAAGTAAGTGGATGTGACTCAACCAGTTGGGTGCCTGCCTTCAACATGGGAAGTCCTGGGTTTGGGTCCCAGTGCCTCCTAAAGAAGATGAGCAAATGCAGGACCCGCCGCAAAAAGCTAAATGCCACAACGAGCTAGACGCCGTACCTGCCACAATGCGCAGACACCTAAAGGAGCAGATGCCACAGCCAGCAGATACCACAGCCCAGCCCGGGGACTGGATGTGGCTCAGGCGGATGGGCACTCCCCTCTCAGGTGGGAGGTCCTGGGTTTGGTTCCCAGTTCCTCCTGGAGAAGGTGAGCAAACAATGAGCAGACAGATAAAAGAACCATCTGAATTGAATAAGCTCATTTTAGCAAGATATTTTGCTTTGTTTATCCTGAATGACTCTAGCTAAATTGTGCAAAGAAGGGGCAAGATGACCTAGTAACATCAATTACCATTTCTCCCAAGGTAAAGGCATTGCTTTCTCTTGGTTTCCTCAAATGTTTCAGGGGATAAAGTTAACTGGGAGTTAGAAATGTTTCTTCTGATATCTGCAAATGGATAGCACACATCTAAAATAAATACAGAGCCCATTCAGGAACCATAAGAACAGTCTAAAAATAATTGAATAATGACAGAATATAAATTGGTTTATTGTTCATAGTCATAATTTTAATCCATTTAGGAACTCCTTATACAAGTTCCTTTAAGTTTAATGAATGAATCATAATGTGAACACTGAAATGTTTGATTTTCAAGTAAAATTTCACAGTTTTTTTTCTGAATTTTGGTATTATAACTACACATAATATTTTATAGTAAAATCTGTATTTTAAAGATTTAAAAAAATATAAAAATTCAATAAAATGTATAATTTTTGCTTTTTTGTGAGATAAATGTCCTAAGTTCTAAACATTACATCACAAATTGGGAATTTGAAATTCTGAATGTATTCTCACAGAAAACAACAGATTTTAAGGAAGTTATGTGCACAGGTTAATCTTAAAGCATATTTAATACATGATGTACAGTTCTGAACTAATAGCACTATAGATATTAATCTACTAAGGATAAAACTATTTTATTTCTTGGATAAAGATATTCACAGATCTGTCTTGGATAATTAAGACCTCATGGCAAAGTCTGTCACATATCATCTACTTGACATTTTCAAGTTATTGAATCTCCCTGAGCTTCATAAATTCATCTGTTAAAGGAAAAAAAATAGAAGGGAGGGGTACTTAATGCAAACATCAATAAGCAGAGAGTTATTTCAAAGATAAATTTATGAACCAAGAATGATATCTCTTTTGTTTTCTTCTCTCAATGTCTAGAACAGAGTTTAGTATAGTGTAGGGTGCCAGAATGATTTGAGATTTCCCCAATTATAACACTTATCAAATTAATATATGTGTTTGGTTAAAAGCATCAAACCACAAAGAAGGGTTTATAATAGAAAGCAAGAATCTTCTGCTCCACCTGTTGGTCAGTCTCCCAGGAGGCCAGCTGCTCAGGTCAGCATCGTGGATGGCAGCATTGCACACCCCACTTCACATTGAGGGGGGAGAGACCAATCTGTGCTGTTTGAGGGTTGAATTTTTAATCCACCCGGGGTGAGGTGGCATTGCCCTGATAAGCATCTGGGACTGCTTGTGTCTGGTTTCCAGGTTTATGGTCTGGTTAGGCCTTTTCATTAGACCTAACACTTTCCTGGGTTGTGGAATGGAAACAGACTGAACTAATATCACACAATAGACCAGGAGGTAAGGGAGTAGGCGAGGACTGGAAGAGGGTCCCTGAGCATGTGCCTGTGACTTCCCCACAGCAACCTACTTGATCTGGGCCGTGTTGCCTTGGGATGGGGGTGGGGAGCTAATTTTTACCCTTTTTCAGATTCTATGGTGTATATAATCCTACTACATCAGATTTCAAGCTACCAATACCAGCTTGGGAAATTCCTGAATTTGGGAGATGGAGCCATGTCCCCTACCTCCCCCACCCCTCTGCTTTCTGATTCTAACTGGACTGGTTGCCCTCCAGGCCTACTGAACAGGTGCCATCCTGGAACTTTCCTCATTTTGTTTCTGGATTGGGTTTCTATTTCCTGAATCATAATAGTTTTTTTCTTGATTTTATTCTTTGTTTTGCAGTAATGCAAATTGAAGTAATATCTGAAAAGCTCACCAGTGGAAGATAAAAATGCAATGGAAAAATATCTGAAAATGTCTTTTATTGCATATTAACTATTGGTCAAATTTTGGGGGTATATTTACATTTTTTTCTTCAGAATATGAAGTCACTACACTTATTCTAATGTCTTGGTAGTTAAGATTTTTCCTCTCTCTGGATCCATTTAATAACTTCTTTTTATCTTTGGTGTTTTGAAAATTCACAAGGAAGTGCCTAGTTTTGGGGAAATATAATTAAAAACAAAATCTTCTCCCAACACAACCTTTCCTCAAAGGCAAAAGAAAAAGAAAAACAATGTTATTATTGAAAAAGCATTTCCCTACAATGTGATGCATCACAGGCCATCCACAAAGAGATTGCAAAGAAAAAGAACTAGATGTGGCTACATGGATATAACCTATCACATATACATTCTCAATTTATTTTAGAGACAGGTTTGCAATGGAACTAGGAATCCCCTGGAAGTTAGGCTAATCTCTTCCCAGGAAATTTCAAAAGTATAAAGAGAAATTTACAATTATAGATATTCTAAAGTAAAGACTAAAGATGGGAGGAAGGAGGACATCTCTTCCTTTAGGTTCAACAGGAAGAATTAAGCCTTTTTAAATTTAATTCCCCCCCTTGTATGAGTTAGAGAATGGAAACAGAGAGACCAGTTGGGAGACTATGGACAATTCAGGCTAGAATTGTCCATTACGGAAGTTTGGTATAGTAAGTGATATGTGTTAAGTGTATATGTATGGTAAGCAGTCTGATTCCTGAGCGTATTTTGAATATATAGTTGATAGATTTTGCTTATTATTTGGACATGGGACATGAGAGAAAGGGAAAGTGAGAGAGTCAAGAATAATTCCCCGAGTTTTGATTTGAGCAAGTGAGTAAAGGATGATCCATTCAGGGAGACCAGAAACAAAAACAAAGCCACAGATTTTAGATGGAAATCAAAATTTCATATTTAGAAACATTATATTTAACTGTCACCAGAATATAGGTATTTTTTACTATTAAAAACTCAGTGAAATCACTTAGAACGTGAATGTAGTTAAAGGAAAGAAGGGATTCAAGGACTGAGCTCTGAGGTACTCAAATATTTAGAGAATAAAAAGTGGACAAAATACTATCAAATGCTTATGAGAAAGAGTAGTCTAGAAGGTAGGAGGAATGCTTGGCAGGAATGGCATCATGCAAATAAGAGGAGAAAGCATTTTAAGAGGGAGCCAGTAACCATATGTCACCTGTTGCCAAATTGTCAAATAAGGAGAAGACAGAGAATCATACTTAAGGAAATAGACCATATGAATGACAACTCTTTCAGAGAATTTATAATGAATTAATTAGAGATAACAGAAATTGGGTGCAGGATGGCAATGTTAGGTCAAGGAACTTGAAGATGGAACATATGTCTTACCATGTTGAAGGAAACAACCATTTAAGAAATGAATATAGATAGTAAAAAATAGGGATGGATAAATTGCAGGAGCAAGATCCAGTGCACAATAGACGGTTTATTTTGATGATGGAATAAGTTGTTTGATAGGAAACACTTATAGCAGTGCCTACCACAATGGAAGTGGCCATTGGGTGTCTGCTATTATTACTATCTTCAATCTCTGTCTAGATTTTGGTTTCTTTCATGTGTTGTTGTTATTTACCACTCTACTTCTGCTTTTCCTCAACCATATATTTGTCCAATCTAATATTTGGAAGTTCAGTTTTTGTTCTGTTCATTTCTATGGGTTTATGCTTAATCTTATTAATTTAAATATCTTTTGGGGGGCTGTATGGAGGATGGTTAAAAAAATATGTCTATCTGCTATCATTAACTAGAAACCTCCTTAACAATATTGGAAAAATATAATTAAAAACAAAATCTTCTCCTAACCCAGACATCCTATCCACAAAGGTAAATGAGAAAGAAAAACAATTTTTTTATTGAATAAGCATTAAACCAGCATGTGATGCATCACAGGCAATCCACAAAGAGGTTATGAAGACAGAATGAGAGCTCACCCTTTTCATGAGGCGAAAGAGATACAACCAATTACATACACATTCTCAATATATTTCAGAAGTAGACTAACAATTTGGAGCCAGGGGGCCTCTGGAAGTTATGTTAATTTCTTCCCTGGAAACTGGGAGATAGTGGCAATATCTTTCTTCATTACAGTACGGAGAAATGAATTCCTTCTTAGAGAACTACTTTTGTGGTGAAATTTGCAAGAAGCTCATTCAACCTTTACCAACAGGTTAATTTAGAACCATTTTGTAAATGTTTGGATGAAGAAAAAGAGAAATTGCAGTTCCAGGTTTTCTAAAATAAATGCAAAGAGAGATGGGGAGAGGGGACGTCTCTTCCCTTATGTTCAATAGGAAAAAATAAACCCCTTATTATTTTTTTATTTGTATTTGCCCTTATACAAAGGGCAAGATCTGATTTCACTGACCTTTGATTTTGTTACTATTTTCCTATTTTACAGATATAAAGTCTAAATCACAGAGAGGTAAAGTAATATTCTAAAGCCATTAAATTAGTACACTATGTAACTGAAAATTCTTAATTTGTCTACATGTCTCCAAAGTATACAGAAGCTACTTTACAACTCAATGAAAGAGGCATTGCTTTCATTCCATTCTCTAAATTATTGGAAATTCTTCAAACATATTTAATATATTTTTATCAATGCATAAATCAGGGGAAATAAAGATGGTAGCTTTATCCCTGCTAAGTATAGTCAGTCAGTGGTCAATGGCTAGAGGGCCTTTATACATAAATAATGGGAGGGTCAAAGAAAAAATAACTATTTCTTTTTAAGTCCTGGGCATTCATAATTCAAGAACTCCAGTTTGGGAACATCATTCATTCTGTTCTAGAATTAATATCTTAATAGTAAATGATTGTAGAAAGTCTCATTAATCCTAGGTCACTGTACCTAAGCTGTTGGTTGCCAGGGAACTGATTGTACCCAGCATTCTTCACATGTACTATCTGCCTAGCACTTCTTAAACCAATATTGCTTGGTGATTTCCAATATGGTACTATTTTCTAAAGCAGGGAAATGAGCAGTTAAAACTGGTCCTACTAAGCATTTGGCATTGCTCACAATTGTTAGTTAGATCAAATGGGCAGAAAAATGCAAAAGCTCTTCAATAATTTGAATTTAGAGAGAAAAACCATTAGTGCTTCTGCCAAACAGCACAGAATCTAAATTCTTTTCTTCAAGTTATTGCCTATTAATGGAATACTTTTCTACTAAAATGCAACCCAAAAATTAACTCAATACTTAGTCAAAGCAGTAGCTGAATGAATGGGAAGGGTAGTGCCTCTACCTATTTCAATTAATTCACATTTCCCTAGTAATTACATTCAAGTGTTTTACACATAATAGTGTTTGATTCAAAATATCTAAAACCTTAGTTACATGTGTGTGAGATGGAACACAGTTTTGCTTCAAAGACTATGAAATCAGATAAAAATTACAATAAATTTCATAAGTTTTTTAAAGGTCAGAAATGACTTGAAAGTGGCATGAAAACAGGCAAAGCTACAGGGGAAATAACTAGAATTCTTAATGACCTTTAAGTCAATAAAATGAAAATCATAGAGTGCTTACTTTTTTTACTCTTCCTTATGGATATAATTTTGAAAAGTTTCAAGCAACAGTGTACAAGGTCAGAGAACTCACTGGGGCTAGATATGCAAAACTGGTATTAGAACATAAATAATATATGTGGTAAAAAACAGGACAGTGGGCTTTAAGGAAGTATATGATGGAAAAGCATGTTCTCTATAGACCGGCATCTGGAATCAATCCCAGCCTGGCTGTGACCTGGGTATGTGATACTTGGACAGTCATTGAAATTCTTGGAAATTTAGTTTCCCCATCTCTGTGTAATAGAATGCTTGTGAGGGCTTAATGAGAGAACAGGTGTAGAAGGCCCTACCACATCACCTGTAAGGAATGGTGTATTCATTGATCCAATAAGAATTTTGTATTTATATATATACATATGGCCATGGTGGTGAATATTTGTCTGGCTTGACCTTTCTAAATCCCTCAGTGCTTATAACAGTAAGTGAATTTTAATCTCACTCTTTATTGTTAGAATTCAAAGGTCACTGTCTCCATGAAACTGTGATAACTGTTTGTTAAACATAAAATATGTATAATTACAATAGAAATTTTAGTTCCCCAAAACACTAAATTCATATTCAATCAGGAAATGCCTAGCTAATCTGATCATGAATAAACTTTTAAATGTATTTGATGTGTTTAACCGCCATCTTTTTAAAGCAGAAACAAAAATAGGGTAATTGCACATGCATTGACATCTTTTCATATGAAATAAAGACTCAGACTCCACACAGTGTGTATTAAAATGGTCAAGCCTGAGGAAAATGTTTTTTTATTACTTATATGTGAACAATTTCTTCCTAAATTTGAAGGTCAGTTTTTGATCCAAAAAGAAATTATATCATTCTCAACTGGCATCTGGTTTACAGAGCTTAATCAATCTGCTTGTATTTTTAGTAGACTTTTATTTCTTTAGTTGCTGTAATATTAAAGTCAATCCACTCATTTGTCATCTTAAAACTGGCCTAGTTCTGACTTGGTCCTCTTACTTGGAAGCAGTGGCAGGGCAATATCAATATCAGACTGTCCACACAGTGTGGCAGCCAACAGGCATAAGCAGGTTTGCGCTGAGCTACCTGCCTGCTGGGAAACCACGTAAAAGCATCGCTATATACATCGGTAGGACCACTGGGCCAGACTTGTTTTGACACTAAAAACCAAATTTAGAGGGAAACAGTGCATAAGGAGTTACAGGTGCTAGAATCTTTCATTTTTCTTTGTTGGTTTTTTCCTTTGCTTACTTTGTATTGCTTATGATGAAAATATAAATGCATGCACAGGTGGCATTCCCTATACTGCACTGAAACTGGGTAATACTCTTTATCAATATATAGTATTAGCATGACATTAGTCTTTTTTAAATGACTAGAATTTATGACAAACTGATACTCTCACAGAGGTTAAGACCAATAGGATAACACTATCAAAAAGCCTGTTGAGAAAATAATGCAAAGAAAATTAGCAATTATAGCTGTTTCAGGGATATGGTGTTTGTAAACTACATGGATTTCTCTGGAAGGAGTTTTCTGAATTAACACAGAAGCTCTCAATAATGCTGCTTCTATGAATAGTCATCCCCAGTTCAATTTTTATCGATGTTTTTTATCAAGTAAGGTCCCAACATGACTTCATAGAACTGAAATGCAAAACAGGCCTGTTGTTACATAGCAAGTAAAAATTCACTAAAGATATTGCAATTCATCTTTCTACTATTTTTATCAGGGACTATGACTTTATTTTTAGGCTACTATTGCCAAAATCTATCTGTGGAAGCCATATCCTCTCAGACATCAAAGGATTTGAATGGGAAGAGTAGCTTCCTCGTCTTTCTAAATAACCTTTTTCAATTTTGCAATTTGTTTTTTCCCTAGTTAAATTTTCCCTGATCACTGTACCCCCTCTCCATTTTTGTCAGGCACCCCCCTCTGGCTCCCTGCCCCTCTGCTCTTGGCCGTTGCAGTTTAATGTCTAATGCCATGGACACTTGTCTCTCTCAGTATATGTGTTTGCTTCTACAGGATGGAGACCTATATCCCCCCACCCACACACCCACTTTCAGGCCAGGTATTCAGTAGTCGCTATAAATGTTTGACAAAGAAAATGAATGAGCGGGCAAGTAAATAATCAAGTGTGCTTCCCTATCAAACATTCATTTTCCTATAAGCATCAAAATCAAATTATAAAGTTCTCTTGAACCCTCTCTTTGTTTACTTATGATTCTAATTGTTTCCCAAATATTTGGAAGAAGCAGCCCACAGTAATTAATTTAAAAACTGAAAGATATGAGCCTTAACTTATTTCTTTTTTTGTATTTAGCTTCATCCAACCTGATCTGCCCCTTTGGCCAAGATTTTATTAAGCCACTTAGCCAATCCTTTATGTGACAGTTTAGGAAAAAGTTTTCATCACTGCTCCGGCGACGGAGCAACAAAATAAGGACTCCTATTCCCTGCGGCAGATGGTAGCACGCTGCCTCGGGGACTGTTTGCACATAGTACGCTGACTTTATATTTTAAGCACCTGACATGGTAATTAGAGTAGTTTTATGAAAATGCCCTTCTTGCCATTTGTTTTGGGTTGTTTCTGATCAGTTTATAATGCATTCTGCATTTTAAATGACTCATCAAGTATGGATTCGAGTTTTTGTTTGTTAGTTTATTTAGTTTAATTAAAAAAAAATGCTACAGTTGAACACAGAGCCTCCAAATCACTTAGGTCTATAATTTTTTTCTGTGATAGGCTAAGAACCTTTATCTCTCATCGCTTTCTAATGAACAACAAACAGCATAGTCTGCTAGCTGTTGTGCTAAGATGACTGACTTTAAGTTCATTAACCTAGGAGCTTGGTTATTCTCAGATATTCTTGAAGTCTCAGCCCACCTCCCTGCAAATATTTAGAACTGGAGTTAGAATTCATCATAGGCAGTAAGTATAGTTAAACCCATTTAATGATATATCATCAGGTGTTAAAAATAATGGAAACTAAATGGCACTTGTCAAAATAGGTTCTTAAAAGGATAATTTCTGACTACTTGCTTCAGGTTTTTTTTTTTTTTTTTTTGTCATTTTTATACCAAAAGTAATTCAACAGATCTGGTCAATCAAATTAGTTTTCTACATCATTACTGTGAATTGCTAAACTTTCCTAAATTGCATGATAGATTTAGAAGTTCTAAAACTTTTGAAGAGACAGATTTTTTTTGGAATAATTTGATAAATGGCAAGAAAACCAGAATAACCATTTCTTTCCAATTCCTTTAAAATTTTTTTATTATAACAATTTGTATCTGTTACTTTTCTACATTTTCTATTTTCTCTTCTTATCTCCTACTTCTTTTCTTTACAAGAAATAAAGAAGAATTAAAAGAATGTAAAAGAACAGTATAAGGTAGAGAAAATATGACTATGAAGACTTCTTAAAAAGTAATGTAGGGAGCAGATGTGGCTCAAGCAGTTGAGCGGCTGCCTCCCACGTGAGAGTTCCCTGTGCTTCCTAAGGAAAACAAACAACGAGCAGACAATGAGCAAAAGAACAAGCAGACAACAAGCAAACAGATGAGTGAGCCAACTCAGGGGAGCAAAAAAGAAAAAAAAGTAATTTATTTCCCCATCTTTAATCATTTACCATCAGTTAAATATACTTTATCTCCTCATGTCAATTGACATGCTTTTTCCATTCTACACATATGTTACCCTATAAAAGTGTTCCTATAACATGGCATACTTATACTGGTTCTATGGAAGAAAGTTTTAGTTGGTACTTAGATGAACTTGTTTTGTTTTAGTAGTTATATATTTTAATGCTGCATTATACTTAATATTTCATTCTAATATTTCTCTTCACTGTCACTGAATTGATTTGCATTTAAACATGTTTTTAAATAATAACTATGAGCTAATTTTTAAGACCTACTTTACATAGTATAATACTCAAATGTCACAAAATAAGTGATGGTGATAAAGAAGGACTGATGTTTGGGAAACACTATCCTATATATGACATAGGTGCTCTGTGATACTTTGATTCCTTTATCACAAATTTGTAAACGTCACTAAATGATAATTAACAATTATTTGCCAAAGAATACTTGAAATTTTATATTGGATACTAAGAAATTGTTTGCTCTTGGATAACTTTACCACATAGTTTTAAATGTTAGTGAAATTCATTGTTCAAATGTTTATTAACTATAAATATTTAGGTCACAAAGTGCTCTTGGATCTGCAGAGGCAAAAAATAATTATAAAGTGACCCTTCCCTGAAGATGTCATAGTCTAGAAGGATAGAAAAATGTGTCAGCAGGTAATCAGTAGACATATGACATATGAAAATGTGGGATAATTACTACAATGGAAATAATAACAGAATTCCTCAGAGCGATGATGCATTATGAATGAGAAAACTGGGAGATGCTCAATAGAGGAAGTAAAATCTAAAGAGATGTTTGGAGTTAATCAAGGAGAGGAGGGAGCATCTTCTAGGCATAGGACCAGCTTTCAGCTTTTGCCAAGGCAGCAGAGAGGTAGAAATCAGACATGTCTGGGGGACAAGGAGAAATATGGGGAGTTGTTTTCTGTTATACAAAATGAGGTTAACTTTACCGATTGATATTCGGTTCTGTAAAACATTTTATGCACTGCAAAGTACTTTAGGTTTTAGTTTAGGTTAGCTTTTTTTTTTTCAGTAGCATTTATATTTTTCCATTCCTTTTCCTCATTTTCAGTTTTTAATTTTTGATATGCCCCTTGAAAATGTAACAGCTCTTTTTTGTTTTGTTTGCTTTTTCTTTTGACAATTCAATCCTCAAGTCTCTGTCTTACATTTATGGTAATGATATATCAATTTGGACTTATTTCTACCATATTTCTAAAAAGCTTTATGGAGGTATGATTGGCATACAATAAATTTCATCTATGTAAAATGTATAATTTTATAAATTTTCAAACATGTATATACCCACAAAATCACCAAAAAACCGCAATATATCCATTACCCCAAAGGTTTCCTCATGCCCCTTTAGAAGTTTTCCCTCCCATATCCTCCACCCATACTGGCCACCACCGACCTTCTTTTTGTCACTATAGACTATTTTCTAAAATGTCATATCAGTGGAATCCTTTGTAAAGACACTCTTGCTCTCAGGGTTTTCTCCCACTGAAATTTTTTTGAGATTTTTCCACGTTGTTCCCTGTGCCAATCCTCGGTTCCTCCTTGATGCTGAGTAGCATTCCACAATATGCATGCCCCACCAGGCGTTCATCCATGTGCCTGTCCTCGGAGAGGTGAATAACTCAGTTATTATTATTTGTAGATTCATATGCTTTCCTTTTTCTTGGGAAATTTGTAGGAGTGGCATGACTGGGTCCTAAGGTAGATGTAGGTTTACCTTCTTAAGAAACAGCCAAACTATTTTCTAAAGCGATTGGACAATTTTACATTCCCACAGGCAGAGAAGGAGGATCCCAGTACCTCCGCATCCTTGGCAACAGTCTTTCCAATGTTCGCCATTTTAAAATGTGTGTGTTGGGGAGTGGATGTGGCTCAAGCGGTTGAGTGCCTTCTTCTGACATGGGAGGTCCAGGGTTTGGTTCCCAGTGCCTCCTAGTAAAAACTAAAACAAGCAACAAACAAAACAAACGAATAAACCAACTCAGGGGAGCCGATGGGGCTCAGTGGTTGAGCACCAGGTCCGGGTTCAATCCCTAGCCCCCAGTACCTCAAGAAAATAAAATGAAATACGTGTGTGATGCTTATTTTCTATTGTTGAGATTTGAGGGTTCTCTATGTATTCTGAACGAATGTTGTTTATAGAATTTTTTCCCACTGTGTAACTTGTCTTTCCATTCTTTGAACAATGTTTTTAAAAGAGCTGAAATTTTAAATTTTGATGGATTCTTATGCATAAAATCTTTCTTCCTTTTTTTCTCCCTCCCTCAACCCTGCCACAGACTCCACTTACACATATTACACCATTTGCAGTTTGCTCTCAGCGGGCTGCTGCTCTGTTTGTTTGTTCACATACTTTTACTCTCTGGGTTTCGTTGTGGAGAGTTACTACTGCCAAATCTTCATATGCTCCCATCTGTTCTGCTGCAATCTCCCTTTAATCTTCTGTTAACCGCATCAATCCGTTGTATTTTTATTTCAGACACTGTAAATTTTATCTCTGGAAGTATGACTAGGTTCATTCTTATGTCTTCTCTATCTTTACTTATGAATCTATAGCATACAGTTATTATGTCTGTTTTAATGTACCAGTCTGCTAATTCTAATACCTCTGTCAGTTCTGGGTTACTTTCGATGATTGATTTTTCTTCTCATTATGGGTTGTATTTTTCTGCTTCTTTGTATGCATGGCAATTTTTAACTAGGTGATAAACCTTGTAAAATTCACCTTATTAGGTTCTGGCTATTTTTTTTTCTTGCTATAAATATTATTGAGCCATTAAGTTTCTTGGAAACAGTTTGATGCCTTAGGATCATGTTTTAAAATTTGTTAAGTGGAATGAGAGAACTTCTCATTCTAGGGCTAATGATTCCCCTCTATTAATGCAAGACCTTGGCATACTCTACTGAATAAATTATGAGGTCTTTCCAGCCTGGCTGGAGGGAATGGGCACTATTTCTGGTCCTGTGTGAACACTGGGTGTTTTTCCTCTAATTCTTTGGAGTGGGTTTCCTCACAAGCAGGCACTGATCAGACCTCTGCTGCCCGCTTGAGCTCTCTACATGCATAGCATCCTCCTCTCTGGCCCTTTAATCCGTCTCCCCAGAGTTCACAGCTCCATCTATTCTACTAAGAGGATTTGCCATTCTCTGCCTGGGCTCCCTGTCTCTGCATCAATCTCAGAGGGAAAAATGCAGGGAAACAGAAAAGAAGGTAATACATTTTGTATCCAGGAAGGAGGGGGAAAAACAAAGAAGCCACCATAAGGTGGATTGAAGATGACAATTTAATTGTTAGGCCAGTTTGGTGGGTCTTGCAGCCTATGATCTGAGCAAGGCTAGAGGACAAACTCTTCCTTAAGAACATGCTATTTTTCTTAATATCTAAATCCTTCAATTCCCTCATGCTCTACTTTACCTGCCATCATTATACGCACTATCTTTTGTTATGTCTTCATTTATTTTCCTGTCTTCTTCTTTTTGTTTATTCAGTGTCTGCTTTGTCTTTATTGACATTATTCTATGTTGTCCTTTTTCTCTCTCTAGTACTGCCCTTCAATGAGTGTAAATATCTGAATCTACATTCCAACAGACTGCAGTATCTAACAGCCACGTGAAATAAGCATCCTCTAAATGGTAAGTGACATATACATGGAATAAAATTATATTAAGTTAATTTTAGGAAAAAAAATACCTAAGGTTGTAACGGATAAACAATAAGTTACTTACTTTTAAATATTCAAACATTTTAACTAGTGTATATCAACTAAGAAGTTTCATTTTTATGTCTTCATTGGAGTATTTCTATAAAAAGATAAAACACTAGTTTGCAAACTATTAAATACTGTTCTCAGGTCTATTTTTGTTTTTGTTTCTCATTATACCTCTTGAAAGTATTTGAACCTAGAGTCTTCTGATAAACTCCAGCTCTTAATGAAATTCAACAAACCTTTGTCATGTAGATAATAATCCCTTTTTATTCTAAAGCTATTAAAAATAAATTAATCATAATTGGTTATTCGTAGAAATAATTTAACATGAAACAATTAATGAACATTTTAGTTTTCTTAATGACTTTAGTTTATAGCTGTCTTTGAGAAGAAAGAGCATTAATATCTCCAGTACAAGAAGTATGCTTTGCAGAGATACCAACAGATGATTTGTACATAGAAATTAACACACTGCAAGAGGAGGAGAGGTATCTTCTTTAGCAAGTGGATTATGGTTTTGCTCTTCTAATCCTAGACAAGAGAGACTGTACAACAAAGTCTGCTCAGTGACATAGACGAGAAGTCCTTGCTTTCTCTGAACTCCCAGGTCCATTCTCCAAATATCAAGTAGACAACCTTTCTTGGCACCCATGAGTGTCAAACACAACACTTTTAACCTTTTTGCTAGTTCGGCCTAGAAAAGAATAGAATTTTTCACCATCTCCCTGCCTAGGCCACTTTTCCTAAAACTTTATTTTCCCAGTGAATTTTTAAATCAAACAATGGCTAACAAATTATGGCAAGCCAGCCTTAATGGAAGATAATGATTAGTAGTTAGGTGCTTTAACATAAAAATAAGTTAATTACATAAACTTCACAATAAGCATTCCACACTTTCTAAAATGTACAAAACATTTTTTAATATATACTGATATTTTTATGGGGTTGGTGGAAGAAACTTAACATTTATTGGGTACGACTATTTGCCAAGCACTGTGCTCAGTGTTTTTCATATTCCTTTTACAAATTTTTGGTACATTTTTTTCAAGGCATGCTGAAAAAATGAAAATTAAGTACAATAGAAAAAAAGGTTGAAAACACGTGGGTAAGAACTTAGATGTTGAAGGAGGTGTTGCATGTGTCAGCACTGCCTTAGGCTGCTGTCCTAAGTCAGCTGGCATAGAGCAGCACATGGGTCATAGAGACAGAAGTCAGTGCAATTCTGGGGTCCAAATTTTGACAAAGACAAACTATTATCAAACAAAGTATCCACTAAGGAAGTTTCAACATTAGACATTTGTGCCTTCAATTTTGGGGAAGAAAATGTATTATATCATTATTAATATGAAGTACTATTACAAAGATTGAATGAGCCTTCTAAGCTTTTTAATCTTTTAACTTTTTGGGCACTGTCCAAGGGTGTGCATACGTGTGAAAGATGTCAAGCCAAGCCAATTGCTAGGTGATGATATTTGGTGAGTGCAAAAGGTGGGTTTATTTTCAACCAAATCTTTACTTCCGAATGAAAGAGTGCCATTTTCTCTTGGATTATGCAGATCTTTGCAATTAGGTATAAAAATCATAGTGGTGATGAATCCACAAACTGTGTGAACTCAGAAAGGTCTGTGTTTTTGAAACACGATAAGTTTAGTAATTGTTCTTCTTTTCAGTTAATGACAATCAGAAAAGAAAAAGAAATACTTGAAAGTTTTATTCTACCTAACCCATATTGACAATTTGGTGTGTTACTCAGTACTACAGATTTTCAGCATGATATGTAGCAAAATCCACAAAATTCATTTCTTCCAGGACCTTATTAGCATCCCAATATTTATGCACTATTTCTCTTTCTTTTGTTATTGCTATGCTTTCTTCTAAACTCATGAATGAATTTATGTTAAGACAATTAGAAGTTAAAAATTGCTTGGATATGATCTCTCATTCAGATAAAATGATTGAATTTAAGGGTTGTTTTTAAACACATCTGTGACAGTTTGAGATTATTTTGTGAATCCCAAAAAGAGAAAGATTATGTTTGTAAAGGAATCTTTTCTTCTGGGTGTGATACCCTTTGATTGTATTAAATTCAGTGAGGGGCCTCTGATTAAGTTTACTTGATCAAATCTGTTTAGAGCTTCTGATAGGGCTTGCTGATCACGTCAGTAAGGCATAACTCAGGTAGAGTCTCCGCCCCCTTGGTGGACGTAAATGGACATTCACTCAAGAAGACATACCAGAGGAGAGAACGTTGTCATTCTGATCCTGCCATGTTACAGAAAGGAGAAGGCTCAAACAGCTAAAGGGGAGAGAGGAGCCATTTTCCTGATAGCTTACAGCTGACCTTGGGAAGAGAGTCCAGACTGATATAGGAAGCCCTGAGAGACTAGCCCTATGGCAGCCTACAGCTGGGATCAGAAAGAAGCTGGGTCCATGGAGCCTCAAGAGGAAGAGGAAGTCCAGAGGGGAAGGCTGAAACCCAGCAGAGATGGCTCACCATCTTGTTTCAACGTGTGGCAACTGACTTTGGTAAGAAAGCAACTGTAAGCTGGACTCTTTAGGGCCTTGCAACTGTAAGTTTTTACCCCAAATAAATACCCTTTATAAAAGCCAACAGATTTCTGGTACTGCATTGGCACCCCTTTGTCAGTCTAATACAACATCCTATGAATCTAAAATGATAGCTTTATAAAGGCAATATTATATAATGGAAAGAGCAGTTTGAAAAGATAGAAATTAATTTTGATGGTTCAATAATAAAATTGTTTAACCTTGAAAAAAAGAATAAGTTCTCTAAAAGTCAGTTTTCTATTTTTGAGAGGGTCTTGGGGTAAGGTGACTTTTCAGCATCTCTGAAGTGAAAGTTATCCAAACCAATTTGGCAGTGAAGTATGAAAAAATAACTAGGAGTTTCATTTCATTTCTTCTTTCTCTTTCAGATAAAAACCATTTGAACATTTGAAGTCTCAAGTGATGGATAAAAATGTCATAAAAATTCCTGAGATTGTTTTGGGGTTATAGCCACCCTATTTCTGCTCTTATTTTATGCATTTTTGTCTCCTGCAACTAACCCCTATTCTATTAAATCATTGTAATCCATTTAGGCAACTTGCTGTTGCCAGTGCATAAAACAGATGCCACAAATGTCAACCTATTCCACCTAGGAATTGTTCAGGATTTCAGATTTAAAAAATTGCCTTTCTCCTATTAAATCATGACCTACTTTTTTTTTTATGTTGTCTCTCTCTGGACCTATAATTTTGTGCATTGTCTCTGACTGTAACCAGATTTAGTCTTCCTTTTGGTCATTCCCGAGGGCTTGGAACTTGCTTCCTTAATGGTATATTTGGATTCACTCCCTTTCTTAACCTAGCATCTTCAATTGTCTTGGATAACATGTAGCTCAAGGTTCCTTGAAACCCTACCCCTAAAGAACTTCAGATAGTGTACTCTGTGCCAACTCTGGGTCTGTTCAAAGAGGGAACTGAAAAATTCTTGGACTTTGAAGTTTCATAGTTTTTTATATTTTTATAACCCTGGAGAAATGAAATTTAGGCATTGCCTACTACAGAAACCTGCCCTGAATATCCCTACACACATATTAACTCAAAGTCAAGTTACATAAGTATACTCACTTAGGAAAATAAGTCAGGTGTTTGCATTTCCTGTTTTAATGCTCTCCCCAGGAGTACATTTTTTTTTTTCATTCATTTGAATGTTTCACTCTAAGAAAGGGGAGAAAGTTGGAGACTTAGATAAAATACTGATAAAGGTTTCAGGAGAATCAGAGTTTCTGAAAACACTAAGATTCAACTGTGTAGGACATAAAATTATATGCAATTGGAAATAGCGTGCTTTCAATAGTTGTGGTACTTCCCTACATATTGTAAATTCTCATTTTTAGCTATATCATGTCTAATAAAATTAATTTATTCCTCTGTTATTTGCACATTAAAAATACCTGAATATAATAGCAGAAGCAATATCATGCTGAAAGTAAAGTGCATATAATATATACCAAGTCAATATATCAAATAAAAGGTACACTTTAAAATTCAGCTTAATTTGTAGGATGATTTGCTGGTTGTCTTATGTATAGAAATGACCAAAGCTCATGTAAGATTATGTTTTGATAGGAAGTAAAAAAAAGATACCTTTTATTCTGTGATCACCGACGACAAGATTCCTATGTATTCTCCATGATTTTAATCTTTCTTTTATTCAGAAGTTTCACACTGCTTCCTCCCAATCTCAACTCATTAACCTCTCTCTCATAACTGCAGCATGGAGTGAAGAAGGAGGTAGGCAGATATGGGTGACTAAAAGTCAGTGAGAAAAAGGAATAATATATCTTTTTCACTTCATTGAAGTTTTCTAATACTAGAATTGATTTCACATTTTAAAGTTCACCTGAATTCAAGCAGAACCAAACCAATTTACAAATATAGAAGCCTGAGTATTTGAAAATAAGATCTATTTGCTTGTATGTGTATATTTCAGCATATGAACAGAGCTCATATACAATAACTGACAAGTGCATTGTACAAATACTTTCATTTTGCCTAAAACATGTTACATTATTATGCTTATCATTGCATGTAAATAAATTAACAGAAAAGACGAAGACATCTTCCTGTTTTAAACAGGGAGCAGTAGTATCTCTGCACTAACGTCTACTGACAACTCTGTAGAATCACTTCTCAGCCCAGTATCCTAAAGGGTAGGCAGAATCCATAATGAGAGTTCAGTCTGTTTCCACAAAATTTTGGGTTTTTTTTTTTTAATGTTCTCATTTCATTTATCAAGACATATTCGGCTGAATGCTTCAATCTCAAATTTAATTCAAAGCCTTCTTTCCCCTAGTGTAGTCTAGCTCTGGCTCCCTAGTAGTTAGAGGCAGGAGATTGTGCTCACAGTCACTTTTCTCTGTACTTTCTCCTCTGTAGTTGTGGTTGTGAGTAGAGAGTGGGGAAAGATCTTTCCATAGTTGAATATCATTGGTGAGCCCCTGTTTTCTATTTGTCCTTGGGTTTCTTTGACTACGGAGTAATGTTCTCTTGTTCTTGGGGATCCTCATCAATGTGTGTAACTATCAGTTAGGCCAAGATAACTTAATTCCCACACCCTTTACAAGACAGTCCATTTCATGCAAGGGAAAACTGTGTTATCCTTGCCATGAAAAGTGGAGTTATTTCCTCTCTCAGTTCCTTCATGCTTCCTTTGCCTGGTCTCCAGGTCCTAGCAGCATCAGGCACTCTGCCAGTTCAGTGGCTCAGTAAAATTTATTGAGATATTTATAAGTACTTGAATAGTTGAAGGGATCGGGTATTGATAGTGACACCCCAAATCCTCTTGGAAGAGAAGTAGAGGATCTACATAGAAAGGAGAGGGAACAGTTGGCTTCTACTTACAAAATCATATTTTATTTAAATTCTTCCAAAAGGCTGTTTTACCCTTTATTAGTCAGGGTTCTCTAGGGAACAGAACCAACAGGAAATATCTGTAAATAGTATGAGATTTAAAAAACTGTCTCATGCAACCGTGGGGATGCACAAGCCCAAATTCTGTAGGGCAGGTTGCAAAATGGGCTTTGATGAAGGTCCTTGATGAGTTCCCAGAAGACACTGGCTGTCTGAAGTAGAGATGGGGATTGTCTCTCTCAATACTGAAATCACTTCTTTTAAGGCCTTCAACTGATTGGATGACATATCACTCATTGGTGATGGCAATCTCCTCAGTTGATTGTAGATGTAACCAGCCTTCTTTGTAAATAAATCACTGATGATTAAAGTCCATGAAATACCCTTGTATTACAATTAGCCCAGTTTTTGCTTGACTAAATAGCTGGTCAAGGCATTACCTGCCCGAGTTGACACATTAGCCTAACCATCGCACACCCTCTCTTTCCCAGTCCTCTTTTGTTGTTGTTGTTGTTGAGAGAAGAAAAGTAATGGATGAGATAGCACATTTAACTAAACCCTGCTAGGTCATGGCTGGAACTTCAGCTATTAGTTCTTTGAAATTCCTTGTAGAACAACTTAGCACATTGATAATTCTTAAATTGCAATGGGTGCTAGGTTTAGTGATATAACTCTCCTGGTCAACTTATCACACTGGTGAAATTTTAGTAGTCGAGCTGGACAATAAGATCTTTGTGAGTAGTGATCCTGTTATATTATCCTTTGTACCTGCAACTTCTTAGGCAATTTGGACAAATAATATATTGTAAAATGTTTAAGAGAAAATAATGGTCTTGAATATATTCTAGAACCATATTTTATGAGTGATTTTTTAATTATCTTGTGTTTCATGCCCTGTGGGCATGTTATTTTAATAAGATCAAAGAACACTAATCAGCTTTCTACAGAAATTATCAAATAATGGGAAATTCCATTAGCATAAAGTTTTAACAAGCGGGGTTTTGAAGCAAATCACCAAGATTGACGTTTGCTTTGTGACTGATTGCTATTGAAAAGGAAACATGTACCACTGGCTATTTGTTAAGTAACAACTATTTTGAAACCCCCCCACACACGTACACTCACACCCTCACACACACTCACACCATATCTGATATGCGATAACAATGGTTAGAATTACAGAGCAAATATAAACTTTTTTCACTTAAAATTTGTATCTCTTGGTTGTTTATAATACCATTTACGTTTATTTGGTTGTAAGCAACATAAACCAAACTTTTTATTTAATACAATTACTTTTGAAAGATTCAACATTTCCCCAAATTGAAGAAAACTCATAAATCAGAGGAAATCAGCTCTACCAGAGGATAGAGGAACTAGAGCAGTTGTGAGAATTAGGACCACATAGTGTGGGATCACCTCAGTGCATTCATCAAAGTAAAGTAGCTCCACAAATATTCTAAACATGCACTCAGTTTAGTTCCTTGGGGATGAAGACTAGTAAAATCAAACTTACAAGCACAATATGTTATCAATAATACTGATTTGATCATTCATAATCCATTTAAATCAAATAGATTATCTTTCTGCTCATCAGCTTATTCAATATGATCTCTATCAAACTCAAGCCATATCCAGAAGGGCACTGCCAAACATTCTGCTAATATTTTTGAGTCAGGCGTTCCTCATACAATGAGTTCCTCTTCCATATCCTAATTGTGTCACCTGTGGCAAATTTCTTACCTTTTTGTAAGTCTCATTTTATTCACCTGTAAGAGGGAGATAAAATCAGCAGCTATCTGATTGACTTGTATGGGAATTACATGAGACAATGTATAAGAAGCATGTACCATAGTTATCTGGTGGGAAAGAGAGCAGCTGATATGCCTCCCATCTTTCCTACTCTAGATATACTGGAGAAATATGACCAAGTAAATCTTCTTTGCATGTTTATCCAAACTGCTGATGGTATGTCCTAACTGAAAGATAATGGAGAGTCCTTATCTCCAGATTGCTTTTTACAGGATGCATACCTGGACTCTCTAGATGCCTTATGGCAAACATAGCAGGAATTTATGAGTACCTGAGTCCATTGGAAAAATGGATTGCTGTCTATATAAATATTATAAATAAGAAATAGAGATTTTTTTTAAATGACCAAATGGCCCCCTTTTTGTGTTTCCATGCATGAATTACTTAGAGAACACACATGTTAAAACCATGACAAAGCATGATTGCATGTGGCTTAGGACCCAGATTCTGGGAGTTATATTGGTGGCCCAGATTTCACCCTGCTTCTCTAATGTTTTGTGTATATCAATGGGATTTTTGGTAATCTTGATACTGGCTAAGATTCTTATGTTTCTAATACGACAGTGTGATGTTTTGTGTTATCTCAGCCATCGGAGAAATGCAAATAAAAAACATAATGAGATATCACTTCACATACCCTAGGGTGGCTAGAATCAAAATTATTTAATAGCAAGTGTTGACAAAAATGTGGTGAAATTGGAGTCCTCATAAACTACTGTTGGTAATGTAAAATGGTGCAGACATTTTAGAAAACAGCATGGCAAGTTCTTCCAATGGTTTAATATAAAGTTGCTATATGAACCAACATTTCCTAGCTATTTGCCCAAGATCAATGAAAACCTTACATCTCATATGTCCCTGCAATGAGATATTATTTGGCAAAAGAAGGGAATGAAGTTCCTATACATACTACAATGTAGGTAAACCTTGAAAACATTATGCTAAGTGAAAGAAGTCAGTCAAAAAATACCACATGGTATGGCTCCATGTCTATGAAATGTCCAGAATAGGCAAATCTACAGAGATGTAAGTAGATTGGTGGTTGCCTATGGTAGGGGTGGAGAGTAAGGGAAAAGGAAAGTGCTAACAGATATAAGGTTTCTTTATGGGGTGATAAAAATGTTCTAAAATGAGATGTAGTGATGGTTGCACAACTCTGTGAGTGTACTAAAAACAATGAATTGTACACTGGAAATGAGTGCATTTTATGGAATGCATATCATGTCTCAATAAAATGGATAAAAAATAGAATGGAATGAAAAATAGGAAACTGATAGCATTTCTACTATAGAAGTGAGAGTGAATTATCAATGCTTGGGGGTGAGAACACATTACCAGACCTCCTCCTGCTACTTAATTTGCCTCATTAAGTTTACTATAATTAGCCTACCTTGGAAAAAATCTAATCCAATTATGATGATCATGATTTAGAACAGAAGATATTTTAAAAGAGGGCTGAATGTACCTCCTCATTTAAAGCCCTAAAATCTGAGGAAGTTTGACTACAGGCCTGAGATGTGCTTGGGCGACATGAAATTATTTGGGTGAAGTAGACAGGTTAGATTGCGAAACTGCTTAGGAGAGGTAACAATCTACATTCACTGTGCACTCTGGAATGGTACTTGTGAGATTTCCTAAATTGAAACTGTGAGAGTATGGAACATGACCATAGAGTATGGAGAGGATGGAGATACCCTGCTGGAAGGAACTAATATGAAGACAACATTGTGAATTAGAATGTGTGGCTGGAGCATGAGACAAGAGGGAATGTTTTGTGGTCTTGTTGTGTTTACCTGAGTGCATAATTGAGGCAGATATTATGTATGAATGGAACATTTTGCCCTGATTTTAGGAAGTATCAACTAAGGTCATTCTTTTCCCGTTTCAGTAAATAGGAATATTTGGAATTGGTCAAACCCCCTTCATAGTAAACTTGAAGCAATACTTAAGCAATACAGAATTGCTGAAGGGCAAAGTGATTACAGAAATGTATGAAATAGGAGTTTTGATTACAAAATCTATCTGTTTAGTGGTCCTGGATAGGTAGTTTATAAGGCATGGGGTTTGCGGATGTTAATAGTAGACTATCAGGAATGAAATAAGGTATGACCTCCAATTACTTCAGGGCCTGATAGGGAAGACACTACACAGGAAGTGCAACAGGCCAAGTGGGATCTGTAGACCACTGTAGACCTGCTTAATGTCTTCTTTTAAACAGGAATTTTGGAATCCAGCTAGAACAATTTGCTTTCTGGTAGATTGGATTCTCGTATGTATTAACTGTAATATCACAGGGATATTTGAATTCACTGGTCTATTGTCATAATCTAGTGAGGCTGAGCTTGGTCTTGACAAGTAAATTAGTGAACTACATTGATGATCTCATGAAAACTGACTTCTCAGAGAAAGAAGCACAGATAGCATTGAGGATTGTAGCCACTTTTAGGACAAGCAGATGCTCTCTGATAAATAAACCTTAAATTCAAGGTCTATGAAATTCTTGGAGCAAGCATGGACGTTCTTCAAACTCTGAGAAATAAGTTCTCTCTCATTGACTTCCACAAAGCAAGACTATCAGAGACTAGCAGGCTGGCTGTTCAGACTTTGAGAATGTCACATCTTACTTAGGAATTCTTTTGACCTCTGTTCACAAGGCACCAGAAAGATATCTGAATTTGAATGAAAGCTGAGCAGAAACAACCATATCAAGTTTTATCAAGGTCTCTGGCTTGGAGTCATGCTAGCTCCTTATGAGCTCTGTTCATATGATATTAGCAGCAAATGCAAACAGACAGTACACAAACCTGTGTCTTACGCAGAAATCAAATGAGGCTACCAACAGAGAGTTCTTGGGGTTTGCACTCAAAAGTTGCTTCATGTACCTCCTCGTTAGTGCTCATTTGAAAGACAATTGCTAGCTTCTTAATGGCCACCACTGAAGAACATTAGAAAATTCTTAGGTCAGAAATACTGATCACTTCTGTTTGATGTCAGAGAAAGGTATGAGTGGAGAGAGAAAGACCAGCAAAAGTCACTTATAAAATGGAGGTAGTATTGTCAAGAGCATAATCTGATGGGAAGTTTCATTTGCATTTCCTATGCTAGCAAGTTGCTTTCCCTGATGGTAGGGACAATTATGTGGCCCTCCAAAGACCTCCCTGCCCTCATTCCTCTTTGGTAGGAAAGTTCTACCTGGTTCTCTGTTGAGAGGTCCTGGTTTGGGAGCCCATTGTGTTTGTAAATCAGCAGAATATGCCAAGCAGATGGTAAAATTGATGAAAGAAGATGAGGACAAGTGGCAGGGTGGGCAGAGTGGTTGAAGGGGGGTTCATCTCATGCTCTGGGGGGAGTTTGGATATTTATAGACTCTTGGGCCACAGCCAATGGTGATGCTCAAAAGCCAGGTAAATGAGCCTGAGGAGACAGGACAATTTTTTTAAAATGTGCCCTCAGTTATGGAAATTTCTGTGGAAATTTTGGAGTATTAAAGTGGTCATACATATTCACCCAAAAGCCAAGTTTCCAGTTCAGAAAAAGATTGGGATATTAAGGGCAGAAATGTTAAAGCCACAGAGCTATGAAATCCGTGGTCCCACAATTGCTCAGGCCTGTACCAGGGGTTTGAGAGATAATACATTTCCCCTTGCACTTGCTCTAACCACTAGTGTAATAATAATAATTAATAATAATAAAAACCTCTCAGTGTATAAAGGAAAGGGATTCAATTACAAATGACAGTGGGTAAAATTACTGAGAATTAAAGCCATTGCCTACTGCCAACTGGATTATATTGCATCTCTACCAGAAGTCCTGGACATTGGCTGCTCTCATGTATTAACTGGGATGAAGGTATATTCTACACTAGGCTTTGCTTAGTAAATGGAAGCAAACAGAAAATGCAACTGAAAGACTGAAAAAGTGATTTCTCCATAGATTTGAACTGCTTGGATATATGTCTTCTGATTAAATTACCCACTTTAATGCTGCTAATTTATGAAAATGGGCAAGAAAACATAATATTATTAGAAATACTCCACTTATCACACTCAGAGCAATGTCTTTAATGAAATTTAGGGCAAATCGAAATCCTGTTTTTTAAAAAAATGTGATGGATTAGATTGGAAAGTTTACTTTCCTAAGGGTGGCCCTAGATTGATTATGGGGGGAGGAACAATGTGGATTCCACTGGAAAGTTTTCTGAGATCAAGAGGTAGAAATTAGGTGGTGGAAAAAGGAGGCAGTTATTCGGCTTTATCATTTTGACACACCATCACGTTATTGTTTCTTGTTATCCTGTTATGGTGGACCCCGGCAAACATATGAATGTGCAAAGAAGGTAATGTCAATGCACAAGACACAGAAATCATATAATTAATTTTGACAGCACATATTCCTAAACGTACTTTAAGGTACATCTTAATTTCATTCCGCATAAGCAAGTAAGGAATAACTATGTATGTAGTCACATTATCAAGAAGCAGGGACAGGCCTGTGAACTTTATCAACCAAATCCTACTACATTTGCCTGAGGATGGGACTGAGGGGAAGGCTGAGCTTGGCTGCCATTTAGCTTTGGCCCTATGGGTGAGCAGTACATCTTAGCCAGACAAATCCAACTATCGGGGCAGCTGAGGATCAAACCAGGTAATAAATGGAAACAAGACCTTATAAATGGGTCATATCCTAGAAGGCAACCGTGGTATTTCAAGATTGTCTCATAAAAAAATAATGATACTCTTCACTTTCTCACTCTTAGATCTGGTGCTGGCTAACAGCAATGTGAGAGAAACCTTGGGACCTGTTTACTCTAAATAATGATAACTGGAGTTCTTATAATTTGTGAGTTCTACCTAAAAACTCTACCTGCATAATATGGGGAAAAGCAGTAACAAATCACCACTTGATCATTCAAATATTGCAACTACCTTGTGGTTCATGGTATAAAAGCTAAAATCACTATTTCTGTTTTGTGGTAAATGACCTGAAATAAATATAACCAATAGGACTGACATAACAAAAAGCATAACTTCCATAATTTGGGTGCCTAAATATGATGGAATGCAGGTGCTGACCTGGGGTAAACAGATTCTGATTTGTTACTCTTTATGTACCAAATGTGTGTGTGTGATATGCATTTAATGTAAGCTGAGATGGAACCCTCAAGGGAGAATACTTTGGGTATGATTTGTTGGATGGATATTTCCAATGACTCCCTTCCAGAGGTAGGCCAAGGATATTTATGAGAAGCTTACTGGCACACCCAAATGGAGCTGTAATTGGGAATAGAATATACATGATTGATAGCCACATGGGGCGTAAAGTACTTTTGAATGCCTTCCTTTTTTTCCTATATTACCCAAAACCTTACTGCTCAATGGCAAAAACATAAGTAATGACTTGATCAGAACTCACCCACATTGTTCTGTGGGAATTTGGGGAAATGGTCCTGGTGTACAGAATCAGGCTGGAAGAACATTCTCGAAAGCTCATCACAGTACAGGCTTTGCTAACTAATAAGGAAAGCTAGATGGTGCTTTCTTCCAGGAGCCTGGCCAGGGTATCACATGGGCCAGGAAGTGCAATAAACCTAACAGCAAGAAGACTACAATTATAATCCCATAGAACAGCGAGCCAACCAACAATGCTGGGAAAGGACTTGTCCCCTCATGGGACATAATTACAGTGAAATATGGTGCCTCTACGTATCAGTGGCCAGAAATGCTGGAGGGCCAGCCCAGGAGGGTGGGTGCATTTACGCATTTATGGGAAGACATGGTAAGTCTAGTTTAAGGGAGAACAGCACTGGGCAGTGAGGTCATAATCACTGTTCTCTAAAGGCCACAGATAAAAAGTGGACTGTGTTTCCCATGGTGCCACTTCTTCATTAATTTCCAAGTATTTAGGTGATACCTTATAAAACAGAATTGTATCAATATTAAAAAGTTCTGATTTTTAAAATTGCACTGTGTTTATGTAAGAAAATATCCTTATCTTAAATCTTAGGATATGTACTTTGAATTAAAGTAAGTAGAATAATGACAGCTTTCTCATAAATGTTTCAGAAAAATACTATTCATTGTACATATATATGGAGAGATATATCTATCTATCATAGGTAGGTAGGTATGTAGATAGACAGACAGAAAGATAGTTATATAAATTGAGAAACCAAATGGGGCAAAGTGTAAAGAATCACTGAATATGGATAATAGATGAAAGGGAGTCTTCTGCAGTTTTCTTGGTACTTGTCTGTAAGTTTAAATTATATTAAGTTTCTAAAGTTGCTAAAAACAAGAATAAGAATTTGACCAAGTGGACTTTATTTTAGCAACAATTTGTACATTCTGAAAACAATCTCATCATCAACTATAGTTACAATGGTTTGATAAAACTGAACTCCCATTCCTGATTTTAAAAATTCTTAGAAATCTCATAATAGAAGAACTTTACTCAATATAATGGACATACAGGAAATCCCTAAGATAAAACATCATACTTAATGACAATAAATTAAAAGTATCCCCTAAGGTGGGAAAACAAAAATAATATTCTCCATCATCACACATATTAAACCTTGGGCTTGATATTTTACTCTGTGACATGCTTAAGAATTTTTTAAAGTTGTAAAATTTGGAAAGGAAGATCTAAATCTCATATACCATTATGGTTATGCAGAAAATCCATAGGAATCTTCAAAAAAGCTTTTAAAATAAAAAATAAACACAAGATCTCGGCATATAAGATCAATATTCAAAATTCAGTTGTGTTTTAATGTAACAAAAGCAAACACACAGAATATAAAAGTTTTTAGTATTTCCATTTATAACAGCATGAAAAATCAATCAAATTCTTAGGGATGTATTTAACAAAAGACATACACTTTTACAAATAAAGTGTAAAATATTGTTGAAAGAAATTAAAGAACACCTAAATAAATGGAAGGATATATCATATGAATGGATTGGAGGCTCAATATTATTGAACTGACAATTCTATCCAAATTGCATACATTCAATGCAATCTCAATCAATAGTTCCATTAGGAGAGTTTTTCAAAAGTGACAAGCTGATTTTTAACTTTATATGAAATAGGTGCCACAAATAGACAAGACCATTCCTAGAAAGAAGAAAGTAGTCGGAATTAAAAATTCAAGTATCAAGCTGTGTTGTAAAATACAGCAATTAAGGCAGGGTAGTAGCACTGGTACAAGTAGAGATTGAAATTTAATAGGAAAAATAAAGCCTAGAAACAAAACTAAATATATCTCTTGATTTATAGCAAAGTTGGCTTTAAATTGAAATGGGTAAAAGTTCAGTTTTTAAAAAATGTTTTTGGGTTAATTGGATATCCAAATAGAAAAGAATTAAAAAAGAACTCTCACCCAAAGCCTCAACTCTTAGCTCAGAAAAAAAAAGTAGCGAAAATGTGAATGCTAAAACAAAAAAAGTCTCTAAAAGAAGATAAAGGAAGATACATTTCTGACTTTGAAGAAGTCATGGATGTTTTAAACAGGACACAAATCTTTATCCATTAAATTAGATTTCTTTGTGAAAAGACTCAAGGAAGGGATTGAAAAATCAAGCCACAAAATGGGATACATATATCCAGGAAAGGATTCATATCCAACCAAATGAGAATGAGATGTCCCCAAAAATAACAAAACAAACTAAAGGTCTCCTGTAAAACCAAAACAAAACAAAAGACAATCCAATAGAAATACTGACGAAAGAACTAAGCAGGCATTTCTCAAAAGATGATAGCCAAATGTCAGTTAACATATGGCAGATGCTCAAGGTCATTAGTAATTAGTAAACCCAAATTAAAACCTCAATGAGATTCCACAGCATATTTGCTAGAATGGCTAACATTAAAACAAAACAAAACAAAGAAAATAAGGGACAACAACAACAAAAAAGGACTGTAAATAGGTTTGACTAGCTCTCTCTGCCTAGAGAAGCCTGTACCAAATCTTGGTGTGTATTTCTATCTTTCCCATTTCTCAGCAAGCTCTTTTCTTTCCCCCATTTCCCAAATAAATTCTTTTTACTGGCCTGAAAAAACAAAACAAAAAATAGGTTTGACTACTATTGAAAACTGTTTGGCAGTATCTCCTAAACCTAAACATATTCACGGGACATTGAAGAAATTCCACTTTTACATAAATACCCAGGAGAAATTGAGTAAATATGTTTGCCAAAAGACATGCTTACTAAAAGAAAGGTGCAGACAAATTCAGCCTTTTGATAGGAGCTTATGGATGTGTGTAACTGTGTGTTTCCTGTTTTAAGCTAAGTATTTTGGTAATTTGTTGTGTAACAAGAAATAACAAATAGAGCAGATCTCCCATTTCCCAGAGATGGATTTGCTGTCTTCCCTAGGCATCAGAAAGTTATATTCCTGTGCCCTACTACTGTGTATATGGGAGTAAAAATTCTTTGATGACTTTTTAGTTACATTTTTGACCTATTATTTTATACAAGTTATCAATAATGCAGAATAGAAAGGAGAAAACAAAAATTCCTTCCTTGTTTTTCCTGTTATGGAAACAGAATATGAATTTGAAGATGTAAATTTATTTTAATTAAGGTCACTCGCATCCATGTAGACATTATGGACATCTAGATTACTGTATAAAAGAAGTGAGAAATTTTAAGTGTTTAGGAACCACATTGAAGCAACACTAAAGTGCAAGTTTGTACGTGTGTGTACTTTCTTTTTTGTTGTTGCATCATCCTGCTGCACCAGCTCTTCAGCATGGGCCAACTCGCCGCATGGGCCAGCACTTCTGCATGGGCCAGCTCGCCACATGGGCCTGCTTGCCTTCACCAGGAGGCTCTAGGAATCGAAACCTGGACCTCTCATATGGTAGATGGGAGCCCAATCACTTGAGCCACATCGACTTCCCTATACTTTCTTTTACGATGTAGAAAACGAATATAAGCATAAATGAAAGAGTAAAAAATGTCTTCCACTTAAAGACATAAGATCATTAATAAAGGGAAATTGTAAATTTAATCAATAACAACCTTTAGATGTTAATAAAATAAAACAAAACAGCCAAGTTTGGGTAGGAAAAGGAGCCCATATAGACCTGGAATATCATGTAGGGAATTGTGGATGTCTTCTTTTTTTAGTGGAGTTTTGGAATGACTCACTTCCAAGAGCTTTCAGTCTATCTTGATGGAGTGTGAGTGTACTATAACCTTCTTTCCCTTCCCATGAGGACAAGTAGATGCAAGTATGATTTCCCATTTGAAAACTGGCAGGACCTTATCAAAAGAAGGGGAAGAGAATGTAGGCCAACAAAACACCATAAGCCCAAGCACTCAGACAGAAAACCAGACACGTATTCATGCAAGTTCAAACAAACCATTATGTTGAAAGAAGCAGACTGTATTTAGTATGTTTAATATTTAGAAACACAGACCTTATGGTCAGTCTTGGATTCAAATGGATATCTTCATCTCTCTTGCCCTCTTTGTGGCTTGCTAAGCTTCAGTTTACTTATCTTTAAGTGGGAAACTTTGGATAAGAATAATACCTACATCAAAAGGATTTCTGTGAAATGAAGTTAAAACAAAGTTAATATGCTTAGAGCACAGCCTAATTTGTAGTAAGCACTTTATATATTAGTGAAGATGAAGATGATGATGATGATTTTGTAATGGAATTTAGTCAGTGTATATATAAAAATTAATATGTATTTTCATTCATGTGTACACATACATATACATATGCTGCAAAATCCATCCACATTACCAATAAAGTGATTGTCATTTGTAACTGTATTTCTATTTTTCAGATAAGGTAACTGAGGCTTAAGAGTTTCCCCAAAGATATGGATGCAGTGAGGGCAGTGATGAGATTGAAATATATGTTTGTGGCACTCACACCTGCTTTCAGTAAAACATTTCTCCATTATTCCAACTGAAGAAATATAAAATAACTTTGCAATCTCTTGTACATCCTAGCCTTTTAGAACAGCCAACTAGACTTAGAGTGAAAAATGGTGAAAGATGGTAAAAAGATGAAGAAAATGAAACAGGATTTGGCAGCAAACGGTTGGGACAATATTGGAAAGATATATTATCAAATGCGTAAGAGGAAAAGGACTTAGCACAATTTAGGAATCTGATACTTAGCCTACAGAAAGGAATGCCACAAAAAGCAAACTGAATAACTCTGCAGAATATCAAAGTTTTAGTTATGAATATCTTCAGGCTGCAAACAAGCATGTTTAAAGTTTGGTTAAGGGGAGGTTAGTTCCTTTCCCCACCACTCAGTTCGTCCTGGTGATTGCCTTCACTTCCAGCATTCACTTTCCCTGATAGGAAGGAAACGTTCTTTGGAAAGCTTGTCCAGTTGAGGATGGTTGAGATGCCATGCTAGAAACAGGAGGGTTAAGAAAAGTTCTGCACATTAAATGTCCTGGTTTTAATGTCAGACTAATACTCCAGAGAGGAATCTTCTCACATAGGGAGAACACTGACAGGATGAAAAAGATCAAAACTAGCTAACCAAAGTAAGGAAATAAGGAAATTCAGATTTTGTATTGGTGAAGCATGAGCCAGATGCTATAAGGAAAAAAAATCAGAAAATGAAAAAGAGCTCTTGGGAAAAATGTGATAGTAGAATTTAAAAAAAAAATCAATGAAAATTTTGGAAAATAAGCTGAATAAATATCTCTCACAGTAGCACAACATAGCATAGATTTGGTACAATATAAAAGGTATAACAGTAAAGAAAAAAGAATTAGGTAATCCAAGAAGTTGAGTATCTATTTGGTTTAGAAACCTAGAACAGAGGACAGAGAAATACATTAAGACATGCAAGGTAATTTCTTATATCTAAAGTTCTTCCATCTCTTTTGAAAAGGCCCAGATTAAAACAGGACCAATGTCAGGGCATGCTATTTTCTTCTTTCAGAGTACCAGGGATAAAGCTAAGATACTAAAAGCTTCCAGAGAGAAAATAGTGGTAGCTTCTGGAATTACAAAGGCTTCATAACAGCAACAGAGAAAGCTTGAAAAACAAGGGTAACAAAATACGGAGTGAAAATTATTCCCAACCCAGAGATCTTTAACTAACTGAACAATATGCAAGAGTGTAACATAATGTCATTTTCAGTCATAATTCAAAATCTCAAAATGTTTGCTTCCCATTGCCTTTTCTTAAGAATTGCTTAAAATGTTGCTACATCAAAGTAAATGAGAAAACTAAAGTGCATAAAGATATGAGAGCCAGGAAACAGATTCAACGGAAGAGAGCAACAAAGGAAATTTCAGGAATGATGACGATGGAAATAGGCTTGATGGCAGAGCTAGAGAGCCGCTGTACAGAACAGAGCTGGAGTTTTAGGGCTTCGGGAAGCAACTCTCTAGAACAACAAATCCAACTGAATGATTAATTGCCCAATGGGGCTGAGTATATTGAGAGAAGTTATATACCTCTGAGAAAATTTTTGAATAAATTAGAAAAATAAGAAACTTGAGGATGAATTTTTAAAAAAACAAGCAAGCAAACTATCAAAACCAAAGCAATTATTATCTCTAGGGAAAATAATAAAAAATGTCCAAGAAAGTAATCATAGTTTGCTCTGTGGCTCAGTTGTGATAATATTTACATAGTCATAATAATGTAAATGCTAAATAGTCACCATTCACAATTGTATATATATTTTGAACGCATAAAATGATGGCCAAATATGGTGCATGTGGTTCTGAAGGGAGGTGAGTTAGGTGAGCTTGGTCCACAGATCAGTATTAGCAGATATTAATTAAAAGTGGCACCAATAGCTTGTCACAAATATGGTGGTGAGTAGCAGAAGCAGTAGCTAAAGAGTTAATTACTGCATTGGCTTTAGCAAAAGACTGCTTTATTATCATGTGACCTTCTAAACTATGCACACATGTTACTTGGTGTGTTAGGGTTCTCCAGGGAAACAGAACCTACAGTTTGTGTGTGTATATATATATGCAGATATATGTATGCAGATATATATGTGTGTGTATATGTATATGAGACGTCTCTCATTGCTGAAGGCAATCTCCTCAGTTGATTGTAGATGTAATCAGCCATAGATGCAATCAATTTTCTCTTGATTTAAATTTAAAAAATATCCTTATAGGAATGAAAGCTAGTGCTTGTTTAACCAAACAACTGGATACCAGAACGTAGCCAGGTTAAACATGAAATTAATCATCACACTTGGATAAAGAATCAGGAAAAAAAAAAAAAAAAAAGAAAACTAAATGTTTTCAGAATTTGTCATCTTTTCAATGTAAATTTTATATTTTCCTCAACTCTTCTCCTATGACCAGTTTTCATGATAGCTCCTTATTATAATTTTTCTCTTTGGATGTTTTCTAGTTTCTTCTTACTCGGTTCTCTCAATGACTTTCTCAAAATGAGATACATCAAATTCAAATCCAGTACAAGAGTACAGTAGCTTACTTGCCACCCAGTTCTTCACCAATTCTTGGTATCGATATGGATCAAGATGGTAATGTAACCACACAGGAGGAGTATGGTAGTCTCCTCTGAACTCTGCCTCTTTTCAAAACAAAGAACAAATCAGCAGATTACAACAATAACAGAACCTCCAGCAAAACACTGGAACTTTCGATCTACCACTTGAGGAACATATATTTCTGGGGCCCATACAATTACTCCAATTATAACTTCGGAGTTGATTATATTTGTCAACATGATGTCCATAATAAGATTGCGTCTCACCAGCTCAGCTCTTCTCTGTGATTAACTTGGAGCCTTGACCTCTTTTTCCCTACCCCTACCTCTTGTTCTCTTTTTTACACATTCTTTTGTTTTAGTTGATCAGTTTGACCATGTATCAGTATTGTTCTTCAGTTTCTAGATTAGGATTATTCACCATGAGTTCAACTTTCTATCAGCTAGAAGAAAATCCTCTATCATAAGAACCATTCATTTTTCGATTCATCTTACCATTTCTCACTATCTTAGTGACCTTGTTCTGTGAATTGTCTCTTCTTTCTTTAACTAAACTTCTGCATTGGCTTTTCACTTTCTTCTCTTGAAAATGATTGTAATTCCTTGGCAACACACACACACACACACACACACACTCTTTTCCAAATCCTTCCTAGCATATAGGCTACAATGCTATACTCTCTTTTCCTTAAAGTCACATATTAAAAATACTTTTTTTACAGCATTGTTGCTAGACCCACAGCAGTAGACTCACTAGAGGACAGTGGTCAAAATGAAGATCCTGGATCCCTCCCAGAATTACTGTTATGGGGGTGGGAGACTGGAAATCAACTTTTGCTAGTTTATGCTGCTAAATTTAAGCATCACTGGCAATGTGTTTTGTTTCCAATTTCCATCGTTCTAGGTATGTGTTTGTTTATAGATCTCTGCTAAATCTCCTCTTCAAAGAGGAAGAGTAGTAGAGGATAAGGAAAAGGGTCAGATTTAACATTTATTGAATATCTAAAAGGTGGAAGGCTCTGCACTCAGAACTTTTAAGTATGCTATATTAGTCTTTTAAAGTTCAAGAATTACTTTCTCATCCTTATCTCTGAGTTTCCCAGTTTCCTTGCTTTTCATTAACATCTGACATGTTTGATCAACATCTCTTTGAGGAGGAAACACTGTGTAATTTTTAATACCATGAACTCTGGAGCTAAAGGATGTGACTTTCAAGTTAGGCTTTATGTTACAGACTGTAACCTTAGGCAGATTACTTGAGGTCTCTGTGCCTTAGTTTCTTCATTGTAAAATAGTGAAGATAATAATACAGCTCTCATAGCACTGAGGCTTAAATGACTTAGTAAGTGGAGGGTGCTTAGAGGAGGGCCTGGGCCATAGCCAGTACTCTGTATGTGCTGACTTTCATTATGCTTAAGCTCCCCTGATGCGGGTTCTTGGGCTTTTCTCTTTTTTTCTGATTTTCTGTGCTACCAGTATTAAAATTCTTCAATTTGTATCAAATTTTAGATTATGCAGAATAGACAGGAATTACTTTGACTTTACAGGACTGTAGATTTGGGCTTCATCATGAGGAAATGAAATAGGGGGATGATGGATTCTTCTAGGTTCTCGGCTACGTTATGTAAAAGAATTTAAGAACATGCTGGTTTTGTTAGACCAGTAGTTTATTGAGAAATGGGAGAACAAGATTACGCACCTAGACCTGTAGATGTGGGCTCCTCTAGGCAGAAAGAGCGTTTGGGCTTGTGGGCTGCCTTTATTCAGCTATTATTTACTTCTTCCTTTCCTAATGTTGGGGGAGGGGCCCCCACTGTTTGCTGCTCTGATGGGTTACCCCTCCCGTTAGTTCCCAGGGGGCCAGTGGTAAGGCCCCTTGAGGGTCTCCAGGGCTTCCCCTTGACCCAGGAGGGGATCTTGTTCCAATCTTGTTCCAGATGGGATCTTGTGGAAGAGTTTTCAGGGGTCTTCTCCTCAGGGGATTTCCAGTTGGGGTTTCATGGCCATGTATTCCATATTTTTCTGCCAGGCTTAGACTCGTCTTCCCTTTTCCCAAACTAATCTGCCTCAGAATGCATAAGAGATGGAAAAGAGGGAAATAACCATCTTTGCTATAGTAATGAACTATGAATTATGATTTCATAATTTCTCTGATGGGTATTTCTTGTTAATCACTCATTGTCATGATTCTTTGGTCTTGTATGCTCATGTGTTTTTATTGGCTAAAGACAACAAGATTATCTCAGTTAGTATTGAGGACCATGGTTGTAGTAGGAAGAGTTTTACTTGTGTGATATGGGGACATTCTCAGGACTTTGGAATTGTCCTGAATGACATTGCAATGACAGGTACAGGCCATTATTTATCTTGTCACAACTTACAAAATTGTGTGGGAGAGAGTGTAAATTACAATGTAAACTATAATCCACACTTAGTGGCAGTGCTCCAAAATGTGTTTATCAATTGTAACAAATGTATAATTTGTTACATCCTAAAGAAGGATGTCATTAATGTGGGAAAATGTGGGAGGGATGGGGAGTGGGATATATGGGAATCCCCTATATTTTTTTATGTAACATTTATATAATCTAAGTATCTTTTAAAAAACATTTTAAAAGTATATATATATATATATATATATATATATATATATGTATATAAAGATGTCCAATATGTATCGTTGAGTATAAAAAAAAGTTGAAATATAGTATGTGCAGTACTATTAAGTTAATCCTTACAAATAGTCAAGTATTGCACATTTTTACAGGTGCAAAGGAAAGAGCTTAAATTTTGGAGCAGCAATTAAATGGGATGACAGCTTCATCTGTAATAGTTGAGATTTTTCAACAAGAATATATTATTAATAATCCGAATAAAAAAGTTATGAGGTTTCCCTTAGTATTATCAGGAAGAATACACATCATATTGATGAAAATAAAATTTATACCGAAGGAACTGGGATTAAGACAGGGTTCAAGAAAGAATTTGGGAAAAAAACAATGGAGAAAGGGCAAAAACCTACCCGAGGGAGCTGCTTGGGGATCTATAGATCTATAGAACAGGAAAGTGCTGCACATCATCCAGGAGGGAGTGAGACAGACAAAAAGCCCAAGGATAACTGTGAGTTACTTGCCCCTGTGGCTGGAAAAGCACATCTACCCTACCCTCAAGGCAAATAGCCTTGCTAAAGCCCCTGATTCATTGCCATCTACTGAGTGAGAGGGAGCATTCCCTGTGAGGAAGAGGGGTCTGGTGGGGGGTGGAAATGGTTTGTTTTTGGTGAGTTTGGCCAGCTGAGCCCCCTTTGAACTTCAGAGGGGACTGAGGAGCTGCAGGGAGAGGGGAGGGGGAGCTGATCAGGCAGGCCATCACACCCAGCCTCTCTGGGGAGAGGAACTAGGGCCGTGAGGAGGTGGAGACAGGTGCCTAACCAGCCCCGCTCCACAAACTGTTAGAGGCCAAAATGGCCTGAGGGGATGGGGGTATGAAGAGCCAGACAAGCTTCCAGAAGTGTGTTTAGCCAGCAGAGCAAGTGTAGCTCAGAGGAGGAATCCCTGCCTTGCATATACAAGGTCCCTGTTTCGATTCCCAGTACCTCCTAAGTGAAGGGATCCTGAGAGTGATCCACCAGGTTATCAGGCACCTGCCAGTACCTTATGACAGGGAACATATAGACAGACTTTTTTCTGTTTTAGGTTTTTTTTTTTGATCTGTTATTTTGTATTTTCTTTATCGGTTCCTTTTTATTATTATTATTATTGTTGTTGTTGTTGTTGCTAAAACCCGAGACCTCACCTTTGGAGGGCAGGCTGCAGGGTGATTGAGGAGCACTGGCAGCCTGAGAAGCTCCCTAGGCCCTAAGAGCGAAGGCTGGTTTCCTGGGTTGTTTTGTTATTGTTGTTGTTTTCTTTCTTGTTTGTTGTCTTTTCCCTTTCTTTGTTTCCTTTTTTTCTTCTTATTTTTTCATCTACTTTATTTCTTTTCTTTCCTTCATTTTTCTATCTTCTGTCTTCTGTTGCTTTTCTTTCATTCCACCTCTTCTTGTTTGGCCTTTGCATTTTCTTTCTCTCTCTCTCTTTTTTTCTTTTCCTCTCTTCTCATCTTTCTGGCCTTTTCATTCATTTTATTTTCTTTTCTCTATTTTGTTTCTTGTTTCATTTTTTTTCCTATTTCACCTCTTTAAATTCTCATTCCTTTGTATTTTTTTATGATTTTTACTCGTATTACTTGGTTTCCTAGCTCTCGTATGGTTCCTCTTCTAGCTTTTTTGTTACTACTATTACTATTATTCTTTTCCTCTTCTTATCTCTTCCTGTTTCTCTGGTCCTAATTTTTTTTTTTCAAGGGAATACAGCCAACTGCAAGGATATAGAATAAGAGGAACCAGTTATCAAAAAGTAACCTTACCACACAAAAAGAAACAACAAAATAAAACCCTAGAGTAAAAGGAGAAGCTAACCAACCAAATAAACCAATCAAGATAAAGAGATGCCTAGACACGAACAAAAAATTAGAAGCCATACTAAGAAACAGGAAGACATGGCCCAGTCTAATGAACAAACTGAAAAACAGGAGGAGATACAGAACATGGAACAACTAATCAGGGATGTTCAAACAAATATCGTGAATCAGCTTAATGAAGTAAACGAAGAGATTAAGGATATTAGGAAGACACTGGGATAACATACTGAAGAAGCTGTAAACATACATAAAAAGATAATGGACATGATGGTGATGAGTGGTACAATGCAAGAAATGAAAAATACACTAGAAGCACATAACAGCAGATTTGAACAGGCACATGGATGTAGGTATTTCAAGTTTACAAAGCCCTTACACACTCCATCTCATTTGATTTGATCCTCATAATAATCTTAAATAGGAAGACAGTATACCTACATTTTTAATTTAATTTTTTTCAATTTTACAGATGCATATTCAAGGAGGCTGATTTTCCAGAAGTCACATAAAAGAAGTTGGGGAAGAGACATTTATTCCTGTGTCTAAGGAATGTAGTGAACTCTTGAACCCGATGTCATGCTTCTCCTATTGATCCTTTTTTGATGTTCTTTTCAGTGAAGGCTGTTTACATAGCTGGGTGCCTATGACAGAGTTTAAAGCTATCTAGACTGGAATAAGTGAGCACTCTTTCACTGCATATTCTTTGAATAAAGCTAACTTGTCTTTTACTGATTAAAAAAAGTGATTGGTTTCATCCATGCTGCTGCATAGATCAGAACTTCATTCCTTTTTATGATTAATATGTCATTGTGGTATATATCATGTTTGTTTATCCATTCATCTGTTAGTGGGTTAATGGGTTGTATTCGTTGGCTTTTATAAAGAGTATTTATTTGGGATAGAAGCTTACAGTTACAAGGTCCTAAGAGTCCAACTCAAGGTTACTTCCTCACCAAAGTCTATTGCCACATGTTAAAGCAAGATAGTGGGTGACCTCTGCCTGGTCTCTCCTTCCTTCTTCCTCTTAAGTCTCCATAGGCCCAGCTTCTGATCTCAATGGTAGGCTGGCAGAGGGCTCATTTCTCTTCCTGATGCTTTAGCTGTTTGAACCTTCTCTTTTCTGTTACATGGCAGGACTGAAATGACCAAGTTCTTTCCTCTTCTGTATCTTCTTCTGTGTGTCTTCTTGAGTCAGCGTTCATTTATATAGCCCACCAAGGGGGTGGGGAAATCAACCCTGAGTTACACCCTACTGATGTGGTCGAATCAAAGCCCTAATCTTAACATAATTTAATCAAAGACATCTCAGCTGAATCTAATACAATTAAAGGGGATCACGCCCAGAGGAACAGACCAGTTTGCAAACATGATCCTTATCTTTGTTGGGGTTCGTAAATAATCTCAAACAGCCACATGAGTTAATGTTAATGTTAATGGGTTTCTCCTACCTTCTGGCTATAGTGAATAATGCTGCTATGAACCTTAGTATACAAATATCAGTTTGTGTCTGTGCTTTCAATTCTTTTAATTTTTATTTCTATTGTTTTCCATTATATGAATATAAGACAATTTATTTATCCAGAATATTTGTGTCTCTCATGCCCTCCAAACTTCATGAAGCTGCAGAGACTGTGCCTTTCTTTTTGACTTGTTCTTGAGCCTAGCACAGTGATTGGCATAGAGTAGGAAAGCTGTTAAATAATGGAATACTTTTGTGTTATTGGTGTTGTTGCTAATCCTTTTATTTATTTTTTTAGCAATTTTATTGAGATATATTAATATACTATAAAATCCATCCAAAGTGTACATTCAGTGGGTTTTGATATAATCACAGAGTTGTGTATTCATCACCACAATCAATATTAGAACATTTTCCTTACTCCTAAAATATAACTCCAACATCCCTTAGCAGTTACCTTTCAGTCTCTCTTTCCATCCCTCCCATACCTATCCATTAATCTAATTCCATCTCTATAAATTTATGTATATTTACATTTTATAGAAATGGAGTCAAACAATATGCAGTACATTGTGTCTGGTTTCTGTCACTTATGATAATTCTCTCTCTCTTATTTTTATGATCCATGAAAACATATTAATATATTACTATTCACTACAGTCCATAGTTAGGTGCCTTTCAGCTCAAATACCACCCTATTATCAACATCTGATAAGATGAATGGACACTTGATCTGCTTCATTGACGAACATTCTTAAATTTTTACTATTAACCACACTCATCATCTGCAACAGGGTTCACTATGCTATACAGTCCCATGTTTCATCCTTTAATTCTTCTTCTAGTGACATACACAGCCCTAAACTTTCAACCACAATCATACCCCCATGTCAGTGCTGCTAATTATACTCACCCGAATGTGCTATCATCACCTTTATGTAATTCTAAGCATTTGCAATCAACCTATTTCCAATTCTGTACCATTTAAGCCACTGCTCTCCAATCTTTTGGACATATACCCAGAAATGAGTTTGCCACGTAATATGGTACCTTGAAGACATCACATTGAGTGAAATAAACCAGACACAAAAGGACAAATATCATATGATCTCACTTATATTAAATAACTAGAATTTACAAATTCATAGAGACAGTAGTTTATAGTTTACCAGGGGAATGGGGAGTTGATGCTTAATGGGCACAGAATTCCTGTTTGGGGTAATGGCCAAGTTTTGGTAATGGATGGTGGTGATGGCACATAACTGTGAATGTAATTAATACACTGAACTGTATATTTAAAAGTGGTTAAAATTGGAAAATTTATGTTGTGTATACATTACAACAATAAAATTTAAAAAATGAAATCATCATTTGGCAGAGATCAAATCTAGGATAATGCTAGGTCAATAAAGGAAAGTTTAGTTAGGTACTAGAATTGATCTAAAACTCTAGAGTCAGTGCCCTTGCAAAGTAGAGGGTCCCTGAATGGGCCTATTAATTTTGTTTTGTCCAAACTTTGTTTTCTGATCATACAGCTTGGTATTGAATGTGCCTATTGTTTTTTTTCTCAAGGTAAAATTGAATCTGAAAATATATTTTTAAAAATCAGTAAAAATCCATCCCTTGGTAAAATGTTTCAAAGTACAAGTCATGCTGATAATGAGTCCCTGTTCTCATCTCAGTATATGAAGGAGAGCATTTGCATAAATGCATATAATTGCATATGATTTCTGGTAGAGCTCAGAATTTTTGGAATTTGAACCTGAATTGCAAATATATTTTTTTCTTGCTCATTTGGTAAAAGAAGCACAAGCTATTTGTCATTTTCTGTGTTTATCTTTTTCCCCACTGTGTCATTTTTTATGCTGTTTCATATGATCTTTGCAGAGTTCTGATTTCCCCATAGGGCAAAATATCATTGAAATAGATTATTATTATTGTAGATTGATGAATAAAATAAGATCCTTCTTTTCTTTGAGAATGGTATGTGGTATAAGTATGTATGTGTATATGTGTTTGTGATTCAGCATGCAACATACATGTTAAATATAAAATAATATTTTTTAAATCTAGGAAAAAAGTCCTTTTTAAAAATAAACATTAGGATAATAGAAAGTCAAAAAATTAATTCATGGTATTTTTTTCCATTTTGATCCCTAAGTATCAGCAGTTATATCTTACTTATGAACGTTGACCACTCTTGGTAAAAATAAATTAACTTGAAGCATGTAAGGATAAATAAACAGTTCCCTACTGAATTTGATTTTCCTTTCTTCAATTAGCTATTTTATAAGATTGCTGGCAATAATACAGTTTCACTATCCCTTACTTTCATGCCGTGCAGACTTGGGCATAGAGGAAATTCCTTTATTGTTTATTTTACACTTTTCAATTTTATAGATACTCTGCATGTAACATTTTCATTTTTTAAAAAGTACTTGGGGTGTGCCTCACTCAGCAGCACGCCCGCAGTCCATGCCTCAGACCATGTACTTTTCTTGTTTTCTCGTTTCTTAATAAACTCTTTACTCCCTTGCTTACTCTGTGGTGTGTCCTTAAATTCTTTTAGAAAAAAAAAAGTACATGGTTTATTATTGAACTTTTGCTTCCCTCCTGCAGCCTGCCAATATCTCTCAGTTCTTCCTTTTTCTCTCTCCATACTTCCTTTTTCCCTATGAAAGTAGTAAAAATATTTAAAAGTTTTCAAACAATATAGCGGCGTCTCGTGTAAAAATGAACTCCCCACCACTTAACAGATATAATCCTCAATTTTATGCTAAAGGCCTGTGAAATCAAGCCTTTAAAATTCTGGTTGAATTTTGTTTAGCTTGACTATGTGCTCCTTATTGACCACAATTTCATATCTTTCAGTAATTTCTAGTGTTTTATTGTGGGGTCACCTCTTTTGGAGACCATTTTTTTGGCTAATATACCTTACACAACCACAATTTATGTTACAAACATAAATGAAACAAGCATACAGCATACTGGATCTCTCTATCAAAAAGTCCCCTCTTCCCTTTTATTTGGGTTAGGATGACATTAACACAAGCTGCATGAGATGAGCTCACTTACTGTTGTTGAAACACTGACCCTTCTGTCATAGGCACTGAAAATTTTGGTAATTTTATTAGCAACAGTAGCATTAGCAAAGCTATTCTCCTGATTGACATGTCAATAACTGTATATTTTCCCCATTTAAGGATTACATCATCTGCTGCAGAGATAGCCTAAGTACCTTAAGCATAGGTCCCAACCAATTTAAATATCTGTTGCCCTATCATTTCCCATAAATTGAGATTTCTTTTCTACCTTGAGAAAAAAGATCCAAAATATATTTCTTTCAAAAATATGATAAAGTAGAAGTGGGTCTGCTGTGGGGAATCTGATCAAAGACTTTCCTTTTGCATTGGTTATGGTTGTGGAAAATTATAATGCCTAGATGCAATTTGCGTATGTGTGTGTGTTGGTGGTTTGAATTAGTTTTAGGATGTTATTTAAGCCATAATATTTCCTATTGCAAAACATATTTAAGCCATGGGCCTTGTCTAAATTTATTTCTGTTTTTCACTCATTTAAATGGCACTTCTCAAAAATCACAGTCAACAAAAAAATAAAATGTATCTGCCTACTTGGCTGATGTCTGTAGCAGCAAGACAACAAAGTAATTATGCTGCAGCCATAATTTTGAACAATTTTGCAGTGTCTTCTATAATTAGTCTGAGATTCAAGCACTATTTTACTTAGTCATGTAATAAAGTGGAAGAACCTAGTTTATTGGAGATTAATATAAGTCTCAGGGAACATTAAAAAGTGGCTGAACACTTAAATATAGATTATAGGCCAGAGTGTGATACTATTTATTTTGTTTGTACCTTAAGGAACAAATGAGCAAAATATACTTACTAATAAATAACCACTAGACTGAAATATTACATAATACTTTAAAAATCATGTACTATTTTTTTAAGAATAAGCAATTTATAAAGGGGCTGGTGAGTTTCAATTCAAATTCGGGTTAATACTACAAATATGTCTTAATAATTAACATAGAATCATCAAACAGGGATCATCTGGAGTATTGATTTTGCATGCAGTGTCTTTTTAAAAGTCATTAAATGTAAAAAACAATCTAAAATCACTTATTTCCACACCTTCCTAAGAACCGATGGATATGTGCGCGTGCAGGGAAGTAGACTATGGAATTGTCTTTGTTAAAGTATTCAACAATTTTATATCCTTTAAGTCAGGAAATACTAGATTGAGAATAAAATTAATGTTTATTAAAATTGTTTATAATTATTTCCTTTGTTCTTATTCTTGCTGAAAATTGGTGACATATGGTTTTATGGACTATCATTTAAGTCCCTTGCTATCTTTATTCCTCTGGGAATGAACTTTCCATTTTTTTCATATATTTTAGTCACTTCAATCTCTCTCCTTTCGACCATTTCCAAATTTTCTACATCTCTCCATGAATAACAGATTTTGCCAAAAGAGGATTATCTCATCTGCAAAATGTCTTTAACTTGATTGCAGTACCTCTGACTCATGCCTAATAGCTGGCCCATTACAATTCCCAAATATATTCAGATGTATTTAGGTCTAAGATTTTCTTGTTTACCATGTGAATGTGGTAGTTTGGAGCTATGAACCCCATAAATACATTTTTTAAAGCACAATCCATTCCTGTGAGTATGAGCCCATTTTAAGTAGGCCCTTTTGGTGAGGTTACTTCAGTTGAGAGATGGGCCAACTCCATCAGAATGAGTCTTAATCCTGCTGTTACCGGATTTCCTATAGGTTCTTTGTTATGTTACGTAAAAGAATTTAAGAACATGTAAGTTTAGTTAAGCCAGGAGTTTTTTAAGGAAATGAGAGAATAGAATAGAAATGGGAGAAAATAACAGAATACAGGTTCCCAGGTATACTTTCAGGCTGGTCCAGGCAGAGAGGGGGAGAGAGAGCTTGCTGCTTTAAACCATTAATTACTCCTTCCCCTTGCTAATGTTCCCAGTTGTTTGCTGTTTTGATTGTTTACCCCACCCATCAATTCTCGGGGGGGGGGGGGGGGGAGATAAGGCCTCTAGAGTACCTCTGGGCTATTCTTTGATCCCCGATGTCTCAGGGGATTTCCAGGTGGAATGCCATGGCCACGCATTTCACAGCCATGTTTTTCTGCCAGGTTTTAGATTCATCTTCTCATTCCCTAAACTAGCCTGCCTCACTGTTACTGGAGTCCTTTATAAGTGGATTGAAATTCAGACAGATGGAAAGAAAGCCATGGGAAGTAAGAAGCTGAAGGTCAATGGAAAAGAAGGGAGAGGCCAGGAGAGTCTGCCCTGTGCATTGCTATGTGACAGAGGAACCAGGGACCAAGGATCACTGGCAGCCAGCCTCAGAATGCCAGTCTTCAGGAAGATAGCATTGGCTTCATGATGACTTGAATTGGATTTCTCCTACCTCAAAACCATGAGTCAATAAATTCCCATTGTTTAAGCTAACCCATGGCATGGTATTTGCTTTAGCAATGAGAAAATAATCTGTGAGTTATTTTATTTTCCTCCTTAATGAAGTAATATACATGATATATATATTTAAAATTCCTTGCTTTTCATTTAAAAAGTGCTAAAGTAATATGCTTCGAGATTATATGCAAAATGAGCCAGTCTAGGAAAATCCAGGGCCAAGAAGCCAGGATTACTAGTGGAACTAGATGGCAAAAAGGAGTTTAAACATAGATGACTGATCTAAATTCAACTTCTGCTTTTGAATATATAGAGAAAGGCACAAGAGGAAGGAAATATGGTATACAAACATCTTCAGAAAAGATGGAAAAGAGGGACAGCAATATCACTATAATTACGACCGGTAGAAATACTGACACGAAGGCCCTGGGCTGGGTGTTGCAGCTGTGTGGAGGAAGGGGATATCATTTTTTCAGCAGGAACCATGGGTGTGATAAGTTCACAGGTGTTTGTATTTATAACTGGGCAAACTGTCAGAACTCAGCACTAGGAGACTGGGACCGTAGATCCAGCCACGAACATTGTCAAGGTCAGTGTGGGACCGTGCCATCAGTGGGCAGTTGGATTAGATGCATTTTAATGTCCTTTCCAATGCCAAGATTTTGTTATTTTAAATCCTGTGGTATAGTGGCCTATACTGTACATTCGAGGACCCGGACTTTTGTATGGCCAAGGTCATGAACCTGGAATGGAAACTGAAAGATGGACGTTAGGGAGGTGCACCGGCTGTGATAAGAGACCCAGGTGGCTTTGGTTAAGGTCTTTGGGGGAAGTGAAAGAAGTAATGATGGTGAATACTGAGGGACAGACTGGTACTGGTATATAATGCGAATGTTAGTTACAGGCAAATATGATGGAAGCAGATGGCATTTTTTTCTTACCATTTTTAATTTTCTTTAAAATAAACTAATTTTCTGGGCCACATCCCATAAGGCTTTAGTTAACATATCATTTGTAGGAGAAAGTTATTTAAAAGAAGTTATTGACATAATTTTTTAAAGGGCATTCGGACAATCAAGACAACTTTCTTTTAATTTTTTGTGGGTTCTTATGGAAAATGACCTGAGAAAATCGTTAGCACTATATCCTCTAGGGGAACATATCACTCTAAATCAAATTACGTCAGCAATTATTTTTTAAATCAGGGACCTTCTATATATGAATAGGCCCATAAAGTTTCCCCCTTCCCTGTGTTTCCCTTCATTAGTACATCTACTGTTGTTTGATCCCACATCCTGTGTTACACTGGAAATGGACATACTGCTTTTTGCATAAGCCCCTTGTACAAAACCAAGTGACAACATTCCTCATCAGAATTATCTTACAGCCACACAGATTATAAAGGAGGTTGAGAGACTGTTTGGATTTACTCCAGTTAAATCTATTCACAGTGATCCTGTTAGACTCCTTTTGATGGCTATGAGTCTCCATGGTAATCCAATTCCATCCTCAGAGGTCATGGTGCTTATTCCAACATTATTTTCATCTTTCGATAGGTTAATTTGCCCATGGTCTTGAGAACCTACAACAAACAAAACCAGTAGTGACTTATCATTTTGATGAGGCTGGCTTCACTCAAGCTATTCACACCCCATCTCCTTGCTGCTGCAGGGTAATGGCCTGGCTTGGTAAAGGAGGAAATGCATTAAATAGGAGAGGCACATCAAGGAAAATTTGAGTCTATCACACTGAGCTCATTTTGACCTACTACACTCTCCCTCTGCATGACTAAGTCACTGTTCAACCGTGGAACCCCCAAAGCCCACTTCCTAATTACCTTGACATATACACATTCCACCATTTACCTCTGCATGTGACCACTATCTTGAAACCAAAAGGAGCTATTTTGGACTGAAAGAAGTATGGGACCATTCCATCAAGAAGAATATAGCAAATTTTCTCCCTGTAAGAAACAGGAGCTATTACTCCAGGCCTACTTTTAGCAGCTGTGGCTGCAGACGTTAGTTTCAAAAGAGTGTTCTCTTTCAGCTGGATGTGACCAAAGGAAAATGATTTTTAAATCAAATAACAACAGGGCATAGAAAATCTTGCTATCCGATAGATCTTGAAGCACTGTAATTTTAGAACATGGAAACATCTTCAGTGCTGATGAGAATAGTCTCTCATAACCAAGTGCCAGACAGAATTTCATATACCAGGTTTAAAAATTTAAGAGGTCAATTAAAGTGTCACAGATATGAAAGAGATACAACATTTGATCATCGAAGTTATTGGGAAATCTAATCAATTTAGATAATTTCTGAATGATAATTCTTAATTATTCATGGAATGAGATTTAGAATTATGAGTAAACATTGTTTTTCTGCCATCCTGCTGCTTGCCTTACTACATACCCAAATCCATGGATGGAATAAAGAATGAATGATGAAAAAATTATATATGGATCAGTTATCTTGCTCTATTAGCAATTCTTGTCAATATATATTTTTTGATTGACTTTTGTGTCAATGAAAACTACGTTGAGCACTACAATATATTAGGCTCATTGTCAGGCCTGTTTCACATCACTCTTATCTTAGGGCACCAGTTAAATTGAATTCCTTCTGGAATTTATCTGCTTCATGGCCCTTATCCCCATGCAGTGTAATCTCATGTCCCATTACTATCCTCATTCATTTGTTGTTCATTTCACAAACAGGTATGAAATGCCACCTCTCACTGGTGCATTGTAATTACCCTGCAGATATTTATGAATGAGTTCATTCATAAATTAATCGTCTCTACCCTAAGGGCAGTGAGGTTGCTTGTGCCATGTATCCTGATCACTGTGTCCTCCCTCAGAAGACGGGGAGAATTATTTCACTCAGAGGCACCAGGAATGGGGTCCGCATTTTAGCCTCCTGTGAGATGCTGTTCGCCACTTTACAGTAACTCTTCCCACAACCATATCAGACCTAGCAGTGTCTTTATCAACTGAGCTCTATCACTACAGTCATACAGCAGAAAATGGGAAGAAAGGGATATGTTAAAAACAAATATGACTGCAAATGTTAGTACTCCTAACCTTTAATTCAGTGCCCATTAGAGTCCTAATAAGTAGGTACTATACTTTCTCAGGCAAGGGGAAAATGCAGAAGCAGAGAGGGTTAAAACGTTTCCCACTCTAAAATTCATTATTGGCTTTTAGACATTTTATCTGTAAGTTAAACCATTGCATAAAAAGGTAGACATTTTCAAAGATTGCGTCAGATAACATTGGATATATTTACACCGCATATGTCAACATAAAATTGCATATTTAAATGGCAAAAATATGAATTATTTTTTCTTCTCTAAACTACCCATCAGCTGAAGTTCTCAGGTTATTTATAGTACACTTGGATGAGACAGCATTATAAGCAAACACAATATGTTACTTTTCTAGCTGTTTCTGTGATCGTTAACTCTCAGTGAGTTAGGAAATGGGGTGATTCGTCTGACTTATTAAGCTCTAATTGTAGCTGGTTTGTGGAGCTTTCATGACCCTCATCTTCCGAGGCCTGGCTTCTGACTCTTCTTTCAAGTGATTTAGAATGTAATCAGAACTAGTGAGCTGTGATAACAGATGCAATAGAAAATACAGACTCTTATATAACACATGTGTATCCTGAGGTATTTCATACATTTTGACTGAATGTGCATGGAGAATGGAGGCTGTGTGACACAAAGGATGGGCTGTGGCAGCCTTAGAACTGAGCCTCTAGGATGCCCTTCAGGAGAATTGGCTTCAGGGAGCATAGAGGACTGACAGTCTCCGAGCATTCACACCAAGTCGAGATCACGTCCCACCCAGACTGCACACAGCCTGGCCCACCAGTGCCGGCCATTCTTGCAGGATGTAGGACTCTAGTGTAAATATTTGTCGTGGGTTTTCCCCATTAGCCTGGCAAATTTTTGCTTAGGACAGTGCTGAAGGCTGAGATTGTCCTGCTCCTTGCTTCCTCTCATCTCACAAGCATCTGACTGCATCCTTGAGAAAGGTACTCCAAGTCCACCTCTAATTCCTTCCCCTTTACCCTTTGCAGGTGTTTTCCTCAGTAAATCTCTTGGCATGTTTAATTCCATCTTCTTGGAAGTCCAGAACTAACAAAGCTCCTTTGACCTAGACACCTGTCCGAGTTTGAGTCTTTATGGAACCCAGAAAATCCTATTCTTAAATTGAACCCACTCCTGTGCCTGTAAACCCATTGTGAATGGGAACTTTTCATTAGATTCAGTTAAGAGACCTTTTGATTCGATCACTTCAGTTAAGGGCCTTTGATTTGATTGTGAGACCCAGGGTGCGTCTTAATCCTTTACTGGAGTCCTATATAAATGGAGGAGAGGGGTAAGGAAGAGCTGCCATATTACTCTGTCATGTGATAGAGGACTCCAGGATTGCCTGCAGCTACAGAAACATAGGGAAAAAGCCTCACAAAAAAGAAGGAGAGGTCCTGGAGCCTGGAATCAGTGGAGCACAGAGGCTTCAGAGAGGCTAGGCCCATGGAGCAGCTGCAGGCTGAAAGAGCCAGGCTTACAGGGGAGAGGGGAGGGGCCAGGGAAGAGGAGTGAGCCACCATTATGCCCTGCCATGTGCCTGATTGCCCACAGCTCCAACTTGGAGAGACAGCATCTCTTGATGATGCCTTGATTTGGACATTTTCACAGCCTTGGCACACTAAGCTTTTATCCTAATAAGTCCCCATTATAAACACCAACCCACTTCTGGTATTTTGCATTGGCAGTCGTTAGCAATCTAAAACACCACCATGATTTTTATTTTTTAATGCTTGAAATTTAGTTGTCTTTTGTTTCTCTGGTTCTATTGCGTATAGACCCCTACCCCTGCTGCTTTTAGAATCTTCACATCTCTCTGGAGTTTCTGCCATATAGATTATTGGTCCAAGAAGTAGGTGGGGCCACTATGTAGGATCTCTTCTCAAGAAATATATCCTTACATAAACTGCCTTTTCTTCATCTCTCCCCTCAGGCCAGGCAATCTTGCAGAAACTGATTTACTCAGAATAGGCTAAGACTCCAAACCCCAGTGACTTAAATCAAAATTTATTTTTTTTCTTGTGTATTTTAAATATCCACCACGGTGAGCAAAGGGCAAGAGCCCCCTAGCTGCTCATGGACCTATGTTGAAGGCCTCAACTTCTCTAAAAAAACACAATCCATAATCTTAGACTTCTTAGTTTCAGTAGAAGAAGAGAGAGATAGAGAGTTGCAAGCTTTTTTTTTTTTTAGATGTTTCAGGCCATTAGTGACTGTTTTAGTTTGCTAAAAGCTGCTGGAAGCATTATACCAGAAATGGGTTGGCTTTTATAATGGGAATTTATTAGGTTAAAAGCTTACAGTTCTGAGGCTGTGAAAATGCCCAAATCAAGGCATCATTAGAGATGCTGTCTCACCAAAGCCAGCTGCTGGTGATCCTGGTCTCCTGCCACATGGCAGGGCACATGGAGGCATCTGCTTTGCTTCCAAGTCTTTTTGCTTCAGCTTCTGACTGCTCTGTCTGTGGCTTCCTCTCTCCCGGGTTCCTCTCAGAGCTCCAGGTTTCCTCTCTCTCTCTCTCTCTCTCTCTCTCTCTCTCTGACTTTTTCCCCATGTGTCTCTGTTTTTAATCCTCTATTTATAAAGGACTCCAGCAAGAGGACCAAGACCCACACTGGGTCATACCTTGCTGATGCAACCCAATTAAAGGCCCCCCCAACTGAATCCAACCCAATCAAAGGGTCCCACACCCACAGGAATGGATTTGCTTCAATAACATGATCTTTTCTGGGATCCACAAAAAGTTTTAAACTGTTACAGTGACATATCAATTTATCTCCGAGATTATTGAATGGAATGAGTTACTTGGCCAAGACTAACCACAAGGATGTTTGTAAAGGTGGTAAGCAGGTGAAATGTTTGGTACACACCAGTCTCTCTTCTGGGAACTTGATATACTGCAGAGCCGATACTTTTGGAATAGAAAAGCTTTTTCATTATTTTTCTGCTGTTAATAAGACTTTCCTGATGGAAAATATGCTTGGCTGCTTGAATCACAGAAAGGACAAAGGATACCAAAAATTTAATGGGAAAAATATTTAGTTAAATCTCAACATAGTAAACCAATATATACATATATAATAGGATGTTTTATTGGTTTATATGACTGAGGCACTAAGAAATAAGTGATATCAGACACCAGTGTGTGTGTAAAATGAGTTAAACTACTTTGCAAAACTTGAAAAAGGAAATAAAATTAAAACTGGGCATGACTTCACATACTGCACTTATATTAAGAGTAAAATGTTTCCAAGGAAATATCTTTAGAGATAGCTATACGGTGAATCCCAATAGCCCTCCAGGTGGGAGGATGTCAGTTTTAAGGGGGTGTGTTTTCACTTCAACTCAAATCAGGGGAGAAAGTTTTCAGTCTGTAGAATTTACTATAATTTCTCTTTAGTTAGGCGATCGGGTGGGTGGCTCCATGATTCATGCCTAGTAATGCAGAGAGTGAGAATTAAGTTTCTAACTGCTTGGCAATACAGTGATATAGAGCTAAATGCAGTTAAGTGGATAGGAATTTAGATTCATTTCAGCCCTGAGGTGCCTGTGGTCTCTAAGTGGGGAGAAGGGAAAGCATGATATTTGGGTGGCCAGAAGAGTAAACTATTTTTTGTTCTCCAATAACATTCTTCCCCCCTTCCATAACATTAGAACTTTTGTCTAGGCACATTGGCACTCAAAATAAATACTACAGTTCCAAGCCCTCTTTGTGGCTGGGCATGACCAGGTGACCATGTTCTGGCCAATGGGATATAAGTAGAAGGGTTGTGTGACAGCCTTGGGAAAACTTCCATAAGAGTTTGTGTATAATCTTTGACATATTTTCTTCCTATTCACCATCAGGTTGCTAGAGTAGTAGTGAGAACTAGCATCAATTTTACATCAATAGTGCCCTCTTTGTCTCTTATGCTAAATTATTGGCCTGAAACCAATAATTTAGATAGCTGTATGGTGTACCAAGGATAGCGAGGACTGAAGCATTCCTGAAGTTTCTCCCTGACTCTCAGAGTGTCATGGGTCAACAGCTTCATTTTTCCATGTCTCAGTATGGGTACTGAAGTCAAGTGAATATATCTACTGAGGAATGCTGTGCTGTGACAAGCACATGCCATAGAAAAAGTGACATGTAAATAGATGGACTGGAGAAACTTCATCAGCAATATGTGACTATGACTGAAGACAGCTGAAGTGATATACCTCACAGCACTTGCCACTAAGTTGTGGATGTAGCTTCTGCTCCAAAGCCTTGATGCTATACATACCTATAGGAATAAGGTAAAAACAAACAATGTATTGATGAAAGGAAATCCTGAAGTTACTAAATATCACTAGGAACTGAGGCAAAACTAAGTTCTACAGCAGATAAATGAACTTTAAAAAAAACAAACAAAAAAAAAACCCCTGACCCTTTGGTCCATGATTTTATTGGTTTTATTGTTCTAGGAAAACTAGAATTGCCCATTGACAGAATAATCAAATTGAGGCTCCTGTTCAGATTGACCTCATATGGGAAATCTTTTCTTACAATGGCAAATATAAAATTGAAAAATGATCTTGATTAGATTGTGGATCTTCCGGTGAGTCAGCAAAGTCACCTAGATTTACAGTTCAAGCAGAAAGCAGGATCCAAATTCTCCTACAATGAAAAATAGTATGGGATTGGCTGTGATCTTCCAGTATATAAAAAGAGTGTAGAAAGTAATGGCTTTTTGTGACACACAATAAATCGAGCTTTTTAAAGAGACCAAGTCAATGAATTCCTAATATTTTCTAATTTAAATATCTTTTTTGGGGGGATGGGTATGTGTGTGGGGCTGTACTTGTTCTAGAGAGACAAGAATTTTTTCAGGACTTTTTCACTTTCTGAATTATATTATCAAGTCTTTTCCCCTAAATAATGATTGAGGTAACATAAACTCATGTATTGAATTTTTAAGCTTAACACCATGCTGAATACTTTTGTCTTGACCTTTATCATTTGGTACTAAATTCAATTGTATGCTTCATTTTTATGATTATATTATTGTTGTTGTCTTTCCTTCTAGAGATTTAAAATTTACCAATGAAAGGTTGCTTGTCCTAAATTTTAGGGTAAATCAAATTAAAACCCACTGCATCTAAAAATTATCATTTGTTGTTAATACAGTAGTTATTTCTGTTTGATTTTTAGGCAAAGCATCAGCCTCTTGAAAAGAAACCAACTTGTGAAGAGTGATACCTAAATTAAAATATTTATACATATAATTTGATCATTAATAATTGCACAAAATTTTCCTGGTTAAATTGTTTTTATTGTATTTTCATCTATGCACAGTTCGTGTCAGATACAGGTGTATTAGTCAGCCAAAAGGGTGCTGATGCAAAATACCAGAAGTCTGTTGGCTTTTATAAAGGGTATTTATTTTGGGGTAAAAGCTTACAGTCACCAGGCCATAAAGCATAAGGTTACTTCTCTCACCAAAGTGTATTGCCATGTGTTGGGGCAAGATGGCTGCCAACGTCTGTGAGGGTTCAGGCTTCTTGGGTTCCTCTCTTCCTGGGGCTTGTTTCTCTTAGGGCTCAGTTGCTGTGCTCTCTCCTCAGGGCCAGCTGTAGATTATTAGGTGAACAGCTCTGTCTCTATCCCCTGGGCTTCTGCTGTGTCTAAGGAGCTGTCTCTATTCTTCTGTGTTCTTCTCCTGTATGTTCACTTCCCAGGCTCCAGCTCAAAACTCAGTATCAGAAGTCCAACTCTCTTCTCTGCCATGTTTTCTCTGTGAGTCCCAGCCCACGAAGAGGGCGGGAACTCAATGCCTTACTGACATGGCCCAATTGAAGCCCTAATCATAATTTAATCATGCCCAGGTACAGACCAGTTTACAAACATAATCCAATATCTATTTTTGGAATTCATAAACAATGCCAAACTGCTACATACAAGCCTGGAAGCTGATATAAATTTCTTTCATCAAATGCATTTGTGAAAGAAGCAACACAAAGGCCACTGGATTATAGTTGCAATGCATTTTACTAAAAAATGATTAGAGACTGCTTTCAGCATGATGACTGACAGGAGAAATGTGTATCCCAACATTAATGGACTTCATGAGAAGACTTTATTAATTTCATATATTACAATAAGGAAATATGTTTTATTTCTGTTTTATCAGTAGACTTTGAATCTTGCGTTCACTTTGTGTAACCAGAAATATTTAACGAGTACCTTTTTTAGAAATATCACTTTGCATCTTAAATATTCAATGTTCATTTCTAACATAAAGAGAGGAGATTTGGGGTGTTGAAGTATGCCTTAAACTATATGGTTTTAAAAAGAACTGTAATTGCAGCTGACTAATAGATAGAAATAGACACGTACATCTGTGTTCTATAAAAGTCATAATTCTACATATATTTTCAAAACAAAATGTGTTATACAGTGTCTTTTACTGCAATTTAAAAAAAAGATATTTTAAAGGCCTTTTAAAAATGTTTCAGAATGTCATTTTTTTTTGGCAAGGGGGAGGGTGACAAATATGTGAGGAAAGTAAATGAAAATTATTGTGCCAGCTTTCCTGTTGCAAAATTCTGATATTTTCCCTGTCATACCCATGAATACTTATTAAATGTATAGAATTTTGACTTTACTTTCCATTGTAAATACCTTATTCAAAGTTCAAAATGCATGAAATAATTTCCACAATGATTATGAAAAATTTGAAATCCATCAGTAAAGCTTAAAAACAATTTGATCACAAAAGGTTTTAGATAAATAACATTGTCAGTAGAATCTAAAGATCTCAGGTACAGGATTGATTCCTTTGTTCATGGCATTGGCATTTCCTGAACACTTGCTTCATGCTGTGGATCTCAAGGCCACACAGATCAGTGGCTAGACCAGATAATAAACAAATATTTTCACACTGTCTTCTCCCTAGTAATAGGATGCCTAGTGTAGTGGGCAGGAACGTGGGATTCTATGTGTATTTCTGAGGCTTGTCAATATTGTTTCTCTTCTCAGCAGATTCCTATCAGGTTGGTGGAATTCCTCCATAGTGGATTTTTGCCATGTAGTTGATTGGGTTCTCTAGGAAGCAAATCTAAGGAAGAACCTTTGGAATCAGTACCTCTGAAAGGGGAGTGGGGAAAACATGAGAGGGATGAGTAAGAATTTAGGCCTGGGAAGCTGGCCCACCTTCTGTCAGTTGATCCTCCACTGGGAGTTCTACAGCTAAGATGGTTCTTCAGAGTTGTCCAGAGTTGGGCTAAGATTAAGTCTTTAAGATGCCTCCCACCCCCACAACATTTTGCTAAATAAGATCAGTCATGGGATGTGGGATGCCTGGAGAAAGGGTGTGAATTTGAGTGAGTGAGGTTTGCAGCTGGGGTAGTCATGGGGGGGCTGAAAGCTGAAGACTCTGAAGTTGAGGCAACAAGAACTTCAGAAGGATCTGGGTGGCATATCAGAGCATTTCCCATTGGCCATAATTGGTAAAAGACCCCTGTGAGGATTGAAAACCTTTGAGGAATGTATTTCTCAAATCCACCTGTATTAGTAGTCAAACGGGTGCTGATGCAAAATACCAGAAATTGGTTGGTTTTTATAAAGGGTATTTATTTGGGGTAGAAGTCCAGTTATCAGGCCATAAAGCGTAAGTTACTTCCCTCACCAAAGTGTATTGCCACGTGTTGGATCGAGATGGCTGCAGACATGCTCAGGCTTCTTGGGTTCCTCTCTTCCTGGGACTCTATTTCTCCCCAGTCTTAGCTCCTCTGTTTCCTCCACAAGGTCAGCTGTAGATTATGAGGCTCTCTAAGCTTTGTCTCTCGCCACAAGGCCAGCTGTAGACTATCAGGTGAATGGCTCGTCTCTGTCCCTGGGGTCTTCTCTTCTTCCTCACGACCAAGTTCCTCTGACTGCTCGCCTCCCCAGGCTCCAGCATCAAAACTCCAACATGAGAACTCAAACTCAAAAACTGCTACTCGGTCCTTTGCCATGCCTTTTATATTTGATTCCCCACCCACCAAGGGTTGGTTCTTAATGCCCTACTGACGTGGCCCAGTCAACGCCCTAATCATAACTTAATCATGCCCAGATTAGCAGACCAGTTTACAAGCATAATCCATTTTTTGGAATTTGTAGCTATATCAAACTGCCAAACTGCTACACCACCCTTTCCCTCTTTCTTATATATTGGAAGATCGGAGCCTATCCAATAACACTCTTCATTGTCAGCGTGATTCTTTCCAGCTTTTTCTTGCAAATTATAAGTGCAAATGATCCAACTGACTCTCACCATATGATCCACAATCCAATCAAGATCCCTTTTATTTTATTCTATAATCTTACTAACTACTATTGCATTGTTGTATGCTGTTCCAAAGATAACTAAAGAATTATAAATAAAAGTTGTTTTTCAGATCCAAAGCAATCAAGGAGCCTTTTAGTTAAGCCATGTTATTTTTCTTATCAGAAAAGATTGAAGAAAAGGTGTGTAATTTTGCCATGTGAAAGTATATATATATATGTTGTTCTAATTAATGTTCAAATTAATTGTTTCCCTGTAAGGGGCTAAAATTAAATAAATAAAGGACATGGCTGCAGGTTCAATATGTTCATTAAGATCCTTCTTTCGTTTCCAGTTCCAGGTAATCTATTGCATTTTATCAAACAATTGCTATTTACCAAACTGTTTACCAATCTTGAAATTAACACTAACTTGAGCTCTTTATTAAATAATTTTACCTGTTATGGTAACCATATGTATTAGTGAATATACATTTAATTCTGGTCTATACATACAAAAACATATCTCTAGAAATGTTTCCATGTAGAGTTAAAAAAAAAAAAAAGAGCTTAAGGTATTGACAAGAAATTGCCTAACAGGAATATAGTTCTGAATTTTTTTTTTTTTTTGTCAGACTACTCCTAGAAGAAATATTTTATGTGTCTGTGATCCTCATAGCTTTGTTAGTCAACTTATTAATAAATCACAATTTCCCTGATTTGAGAGGGTTGCCAAAATATTGAGATATCTATTGATGGAAATTACAAACTGTTGGCTAGTTAGAATAATATTCTATCATTTAATTTTAGTAATGCTAGAGATTTTTTTATAACTTATTTTATTTTTCTCTTTGTCTTTATTGTATTTTCGTCTTATGTATTTTCCATGAGCAGGCCTGTTAGTACACTTTGGTAGACTTACTCTGCAGGAAATGTTTCTCTCTAGAGAAGTTCACATGATTAAATGACTCCACCTTCCCCAACTAAGAACTGTTACTGAGTATAATCTGCTAATTTGGGTCATTCTCACTTGGAGCACACTGACATTTATATCTTGTGCATAAGTACTGAGTGAGGGCATCTTGGTTTACAAAATTCGGGGCAGCTGTTTGCTCAAAGTGCTGTGCAATCTAAGAGAAAGTTTAAAAATAAAATATACTGGTTCTCGTCTTTTAAATGGGAATAGTCTGCATAGTTTAAAACTATCGTATTATGCACAATAGATTTTTCATATTCCAGACACTTAAAAAAATGTGCATCTTATATCTTGAGACTATAAAATTCTCTTTCAAATAACTTCTTTCCCTTTTCCTTCTGAGGACTTCTGTAACTTTGTTTATAATCCCTTTTCTGAATTATCCTATTTTAGAGATTTTATAAATAATACTTTGTGGGTTTATTAATGTATAATTAACACATGAATACTTTATTGGAAAAAAGGTTTTAACAATACAAAAGTAAAAAGAGTAAAAGTTCTTTTTCATCTTTCTCCCAGCCATCCCACTGTTAACAATTTAAGGTTTTGGGATTTTTTTTAGTTCTTTTGTATTTCCTTTTGCTTACACAAATTGGCTCATTTATAGTTGGGATATAGCAAAAATTGTTAATGATTCATCTACTGATGAATATTAATGCTGTTTCCTAGTTTTTGCCATTATAAACAATGCTTGAATTCATACTTGTACAAAAATCCTTGTCTTTCTATAGAACTGATTCATAAAAAATTGCTGGGTCAATTGGTATGCCATTTCCCCATAGCAGCCCAAATGATTAAAGCTGTTTGTAGACCAATTCAGAGTATGAGTACATCTTTTTCCTTAAACCTTTAACTGAATTGTGTTTCAATATTTTACATTTTGAAAATATGATTCTGTTTTTTTGATTTACCCTCATTTTAGTGATTTTGGCATATTTTACATTTTCAGTGGCCATTTGTATTTGTGTGAATTGTCTGTTTATATAATGTGACCATTTTAAAAACTGAGTTATCTCTTAATAATTTGTATGAATTCTATTAATGTCTATTAATGTCCATTAATGTAACATTATTCATATAGCAAACATTTGCAATAGCTTGTTATTTATCAGTTTTTTTCTTCAAATATATTTATATTTTTAATATTTATGCATCTGCCAGTATTATGCTCTTGCTTTCAGCTTATCTCATGTTTAGAAAGACTTATTCAACACTGCTTCATCACAATGATTTTAAATGTTGCAGTGTTATATGCTAATTTTCTAAATATATTATACATGCCTTTTTTCTTGTCTATTTTGCTTTAATGTTTTATTTATTGATTCTTGTCCTACTAAAATGTCATCTAAATTATTTTTGCTTGATAATATTTTGCTTCACTTAAAGCATAAAAATATTAATTTATAACTATATCAATGGGAAAAGAGATTAAAGAGCTATCACGTTTACATAAATAAAAAGACTCAAGTGAAAACTAATAGCATGTGGTCAATAGACTTACTAAAACTAGGCACTATAAGTTCTCAAAATTAAGTTTTTCAGAAGGTAGATAAGAATTTTGTACTCTCCCCTCCAAATTCCACTTTAGTGGGCTTAGAAATATTGTCTGAGTTAATTACACTGACATTCTGTACTACTATCACCTCTGTCCATTTCCTAACCATTGCAGTCAACCTAATTATAAATTCTGCACAGATTAAGCATGGGCTCCCCAGAAATTAAAAAAAAAAAACATAAAGAATATTCTTTGAGTAAATTAGTAATGACAGTATAAGGGTATGTTTTGTTTTGTTTGTTGAGGTACCAGGACTGGTGATTGAACCTCGTATTTGGGAGGCTGGGGCTCAACCACTTAGCCACATCAGCTCCCCTGAGTTGGCTCCCTCGTCTGTTTTTTTTTTTTTTTTTTAGCTCATTGTTTGCTTGTGATTTTGCTTGTTTTCTTTAAAAGGCATAGAGAACTGAACCCAGGACCTCCCATGTGGGAGGTAGATGCTCAATTGCTTGAGCCACATCTGCGCCATTTTTTAATCTATGCTTATAGATCTGATTTTCATTGGTTAGAAATCATTAATTTCCAAATAATCAATTGCCTGGCCAATATTTGACTATAAGCAAAATCCCGGCATTTTCTAATGGCTGTGTCAAGTGTGCATCTTCATTTTGATTTTCAATAATTTGCATAAAGCTTTTTCCTTATTTATATTGACTTCACAATGAACTTCATTATAATTTGATTAATGATATTGTTGCCTCTTTAAGTAAATATTTGTTTTTTTAATAAGAGAAAACAAAAAGAAGATATCCTTGGATTTTAAGCTGGAAACTGTTAACAAAACAACTTCTAAAATTCTCCCCATACACAATTTTGAACTGATGAAATAAAATGAAAACCTGAAGAAAAGGGAGATCCATGGTACATTAAAAAATGGCTCAAATATAACACAAAAATTTAAATGGAAGTGTGGACTACTTTAATTTAAATTTTTAAATTTTTTTATTTTTTTTAAATAAATAAACATTTTGTTTATTTGAATCAGGAATGAACTAACCAATTTAATGAAATTTAAAATTTGTTGTGTTCTTCTGGTGTTGTAATGGATATATAAATGAGCTTGTAATATAATCGTGAGGGGTGGGGCAAATGTAAGCAATCAACTATAAAAATTAAGTAGATACTAAAATAATGGTACAAGTAAAGGTTGTAAGATATGCTAGGTTTCACCAAAAATTAATCATGTGCCTTGCCAATGGAACTTGATAATTATTTAATTCTTACAGGCAAGAAAGAAGGTCATCCAGACAGCTCAGCCAGCCAGAAGGATACTTTAATGATGAGTCATTGAGATTGATGGATGGTGGAATAGTGGATAGACTACTTCTGAAAATTAGGGGTTGAATCCTGATGTCACTGTGTAATTTGCATGTGAACTTGGGCAATTTACTTAAAAAAAAATAGCTGAACTTTAATTTATTCACAGTTAAAATTAAAGATTAAAGAATATTTATAAAATGTTTTAGACAGGCTTTTTACCCTACTAGAGTGGTTTCTTGTAATGGGAATGACATTTTCCTTCTCTCTTCTCTACCCTTCTTGTTTCTGGAGCTCTGGCATAGGATCCTGGATCTAGAAATTAAAGATCTCATTTTGCTGTGTAGACATATTCTTACTGCTTGTTCTACTTATTTTTGTGGTTTCCCTCATGGTTTAATTCACTTAAATCTTCCCCAGGTTTATCTGAAAGGTAGTTACTATTGCTTTCTGATGCCTCAAATATAATTGTTCTATTATATTTTAAAATAGGGATAACTATACAGTAAGACTTTATATTTTTGGTAAGATACTTTCAAAACCAAATATGTCCATCAGATAAAAGTAGGTTGGATGTGCTTTGATAGGAGAGAGGGGAGGGATGTAAGAAGGTCCAAATGCTTAGCCTCCTTCATCCACATATAGACACAAGTAATGAGTTTGGAAACCACCACCACCAAAAAAAAAAAAAAAAAAAGAATCAAACATGGGCTTCCTGTGGATTCTCCTGAAACTCCTCAAAATGATGGAAAATGAATAACAATAAAAGCTATGGCAAAATGAGAAAACAGTAAAAACTTTTAGGTACTTGAAATCAGATGGATAACTGACTTAAACGGCATAGCAGTCAAATGAGGGTAGGCAAACCTTCTGGGGGAGAGGAGGATTCTAGGGAGGATTTAGAAAAAAGGTATTTCACCCTTGTGAAAATTTGGAAATTTAAGAACTTAAAAAAAAATCCATTTCCTACATGTCAAACAAACCAACCAATCCCCCTCCCCCCTTTTCCATATGACTTGAAAATGTGTAGAACATTATTGTGCTTCATTTACCTCATTACAAAATGGTCCTGGATTTTATGTGATTGAGACTTTTTGGAATCTACTTATTGCTTTATGGTGAAGTATTTCTATATTTCTATCTCTACTTCCATTCTACCATCATCTCTCCTGGAGGTCTATCTTCTTTAAGGCTATCTTTCACAGAAGGCAAGACTTATTTATGTAACTTCCATTCCTCCTGAGACCCTTTCAGAGGAGTGAGAATCTAATATTTAAGGCCTGTTTGATCTGTATTGAGGGCGAGAAAGATTAATTATAGACAATTAAATGATTTCTATCTCTTTGACCGATATGAAGTTATACCTTATTCACTACATGTTGAAAACTAAAACATAATCCGTTTTAAAAATCTGAACGTGACTTTTTCATTCTCAAAACAATTAAAATATTCCTTATAAATTTCTCTTGACTATTCATTCCCTTACAACTCTTTAAGATTAACTATTAATAAAACTTTAATAAATCTCCTATACATAAAAATTTCCTTATCCACAAATATTTTTGATAAGTATTTTGTATATATCAGCATCAAATATTGATAATAAAGGGCTGAATTCTGATATACCAAATCCTTAAGAGTAAGAAAGTGAATATTCATGTGTTAATTGTATAGTACAGATTTTGTGAACTAAATAAAATTAAGAGGGATTGAGGTTGGGAAGCACTGGAGAGCTGTTTTCATGAAAATATTTGAGTTGGGTATAGAAGACAAAAATATCTTAGTATAGGGATAATTGATTGTAGAACAGAGAATCATATATAATTACAACAAGTTTTATGGTACCGCAAACATACAAATACATTTATTCTAATCTGTGTAGTTCACTACTTACAAACTTGAAATGTTTTCAGTAATTATTTTGAAATGTTGTTACACCATTATGCTGTTGTTTAAAAATGAGAGGAAATTCAATCTATCAGCATTAAGAACACATGGCTACTTAAAAAAAAAAACCAAATATGAAATAGTGTAAAGTACCTGATGTTCAGAGTCAGACCTACCTGAAATGAAATCATTGCCTTGCACTTTGCTAGTTGCATGCCCTAGGGGAGGATTTGAAAAAAATAAAAAAATTTAGCCTCAGTTACCTTTTCAGAAAAATGAATTATTAATAAGCCATATAATTATTATAAGGATTAAATAATATTTTTATATAAGTGGTATCTAGCATACAGACAGTAAATATTAATTTTTCCCTTTAAATTTTATATTAAATTGTATTTTTTTCAAAATTAATAAATGTATCTTAACTCAGTAAGAGTGAATGAAAGATGATTATGTCAGTACAAATTACTGTGTATTGTGAGATGTTCTATTTTTCCCTTTGTTTTAAAGAAGCTTTAGATTACTTAAATGTTCCATTGAAAATATAGGGGTTTCTCATATGCTCCGCACCCCCCCCACCAGACACTTTTCCTATTAACATTTTTCATTAGTATGGTACCTTTGTTACAATTGATAAACACATATTGAAGCATTGCTACTAATCATGGTCTATAATTTACATTGTGGTTTACACTTTGCATTGTGCAATTTTATAGGTTTTGACAAAATGTATAATGGCCTCTATACCTCATTGCAATGTCATGCAGGACAATTGCAATGTCCCCCAAATGCCCCATGTTACACCTCTTCTTCCCTCTCCCTCCGCTTCTTGTGATATTTTCTTAAACGTAACTGGACAACTCAGAAGGATTACTTTCCAAACCTGACTCAGATACATGACATTCAAAATCCCAAAGATGTGAGTTCAAATCAGCCAACATAAAATTATGCTATTGTCTGCATATGACTTCAACATTTTTTTCATGTTTTAAAAAAATGCATACACACTATATGCTGAATTATTTCATTTAAAATGTGATAAATATATGGAACAGGTTGCCAAAGCACAACCATTAGAACAAATAGGATAAGGTAGTTTCTGAGATAGTTGCGATGTTAAAGAATAAGAAAGGATGCAGAGATGATGTAGGGGGACTTGCACTGTTTAATTTTCAGGCTTTGGTAACTTTTTTCTTAAAGTACTTTTTAACAAATCAAGTAAATTCTCAGATTCTATGAGGTAGTAAGCTATTTCCCAGTGTGCTTTTAGTGTATCAACTGGGAAATATATAAATTATTTCAGACCATTTTGGCATCAAAGACAGGCCTATACCAGACTAATACATTATTTCAAGACACAGTACTCCCCTGGGGTATGTTTCAGCAAACCAGTGTATTTTGTCTATAATGGCCAGGCATTAAACACATGACAGTTAAGATCTATTGCCAAGAAAGTCAATGATAAGCCATTCTAAGTGAGTTTGCTTTTAGATTCCAACTATTTAACTGTGTATAGATCTTACATATCAAAGCCAGATGTAATTGAGTAATAATATATCAGCTTTCAGCAATGGTCTGATAAAAAATTGTACAGATAGATATCGATATAAATGGCAGTTCTGTGTGTAGAAATAAATACACTATACTGTATAATTTCATAGTTCTCTTGTTATGCTGGGTTTAATATAAAATTACATAAATTCAAATCTTTAGGAATGCAATCCAATGCCTAGAATTGTTGCCATGGTAGAGCCAATGAAGATAAATATATACTATTCTTTTACTCTTATTGGTATAATTCCCAGGTTTGCATAATAAGATTGAAACCAATAAATAAAATACACATTGCACAACATTTGGTCACAAAGGGAAAGTTCAGCTTGGACTCTGTAGATAAAAAATGAATATAGGGAAGCGGATGTGGCTCAATTGATTGGGCTCCTGTCTACCATATGGGAAGCCCTGGGTTTGATTCTCAGGGCCTCCTGGTGAAGGCAAGGTGGCCTGAGCCACAGAGAACTGATTTCCCATGCCTGTGGAGAGCTGGTGCAGCAAGATGATGCAACAAAGGGAGACAAGCAGACACAGAAGAATGCACAGCAAATGGACACAGAGAGCAGACAGTGAGCACAAGCAGTAAGGGGGAGGGGGTGATAAATAAATAAAAATAAATCTTAAAAAAAAAAAATGAATACAATGTCCAAGGAAAGTTGATGAAGAATGAACAATAAAATGACTGATAAATTATTAAATTGTAATAGATTATGATCTTATGAATATTCAGTCAGAAAAAGCAAATCTGCTAAAATGCATCCAAAGCTTTATTTAAAGCAAAAGAGTACAAATCATGTATGTCTCAGTCTGATCATGATAAGCCTTCTTGGACAAATGACCATGGACCATATTTAGCTCTGTCAAAAAGTGTGAATCATTTATTCACTGTCAATATTTAATTAATGTACAAAGATCATAACAGAATTTCTCAAGCTCATAAACCTCAGAGACTGTAACACCTCTATATTATTACTTAAAAAGAAAATTCTTAGGGTAAGATTTCTACCAATTATAAACTAAAGTTATAGGAGTCATAGCAGGAAGGATAAGTGGTGGTCTTTTAATCCATTTAACTATAGTCAAAACAAACACTAACAATAATAAATGGAATAACTTAGATAATGTATAAAGGAATAGGTGTAGCTGTGTTCCAATAAAATTTAATTTACAAAAACAGTTATCAGACCAGATTGGTCCTGATGGCCATATTCCAGCTCTTCACCTCCCCCAGCATAAGTCTTGTATTTGATAGCATAAGTACAAAATCTAGCATGCCTATCCTAGAGATTTTTTTTTTAAGGTTCTAGATCTTTTACTATTATTATATTTGGTCATAAAGGTATCTGAGAATAAGCAAACATGAATGAATTGTGAAAATATATGACTAATATGATGAATAAAGTAAAACTTAAGAAACCAAGGAGATGGGGAACTAAAGAGTGTATATATATTTTAATGGAGTTAAACGTGTCCTTCACTTCACTCTGGTAATTATTGCTCCACTAGGTATGTCCTTCACAAGCCAACATGCTGCAGAACCATTAGCTCTAGAGATAAGATAGGAGGGTAGGCTCCATTGTTCCACTGGCCTGGTGCATAGTGCCCTTCGGAAACGGAGCCAGTCTGGAGGCAATGCCCATTGTAAATCTGGCCATATCAAGCCATTGCCAGCCATTTCAGTTACAGGAGTCTGAAACTGCAAAGTATTCTTCATCCACTTCAGGAGCATAACCAGAGATGTAAGGTCATTGAGCAACCTAGCCAGTAATGCAAATGGAGAGGCACCATGCAGGGTACTGAAGGCCTGGTTTGAATGCACAATAGAGTTTGACTATTACTGAAGTCTCTTTTAATTTTCATACACTTTTTAAATACTTCCAATGCAGTGTATAACATAACAAATGAACTTAACTATTTTAGTACTTTGCTTTTTACGTTTACACCTTTACCGCAATTACATTAGTTAACAGGTATTTACTAATGCTACTTATATATCAGTCAGCTAAAGGGGGGCTGAGGTAAAGTACCAGAACTCTGTTGGCTTTTATAAATGGTATTTATTTGGGGTAGAAGCCTACAGTTACAAGGCCCTAAAGGTTAGACCTGAAGTAACTATATATTATCCTTCTACTGTTTTATAATATAAAGGCATCTATATAATTATCTTAACGTTTAGTTACAGTTTCTAGTAAGTTTCCACTTAAAAACAAATTGGGCACTTTTGTTTATTAACTAAGCAACTAAAACAATTTTATTAATAACAACATTGCTAAGTTTTCCCAGCAGTTGAACTTGTGAATTATACATCAAATCCAATTGCAAGATAGTATTGACATTTAAAGACTCATTTTTAGGTTACCTTTCACCATTATCCAATTTGTAGCAGGTGAACCCCAAAACTGATTTCCTAAGCATGAGCAGACTAAGTTAAACACAGATTTAAAAAGTTAAATACAAAGTTAAGCACAGATTAGTATAGAAGAGTGAATTTTACACATTTACCATAGAGAAAGACCTGACAGAAGCCATTTTCCAGGAACTTTTAAATCTTAATGGATGGCATATGAGGAGGTTCCTTATTCTACAGGAGAGAGGTTTAGTAAACGGTCTAAATCTTGATTCCCCATTCACTCCCCTTATTAAGCACAACTGAGTTTAGTGATGTCTGGAGTGTAGATTAGAACCAAGAAATTGGCTCCAATGTTAATTAAGCAGCAGTTAAAAGGTGAGCCTGTTTCTGTGCTCTATGCCTGCCCCCTCCTCACCTGTTTCTCCTTGGCAGCTCAGTCTTGATTGTTGAAAACTGCGAAGGCTGTTTCTAAAAGAGAGTTAATGGAAGTTTGGGGGCCCAGGGAAAGTTTCTGCAGCTTTCTATGGATATCTGATGCAGACTGGCTGGGTTTGTAGGTTCTGCATCTGAGTAATTTTCCTGAGCTTGTAATTGACTGGTTTAGTAGTGCATTTCCTCATCCCTTTAAGGAGAAATGACCGCGTGGCCTCAGGCCCTCAGATCTGCCTGTCCTCTCCTTCTCTCTTACCCAGGCTTAACTGCAATTCAAGGTCCCATGCAGAGGCCACTCTAGGCCATGATGCAGCCATGTGTTGTGGCAGGAAAAAAATAACACTACCTTTTTAGACCAGCAGTAGGCAGGTTATCCTAACAACTAAGATACCCCTATGGGGAGTCTGCAGGAATGCTAGAGACCATGCCCATTATTCTAGGAAAAATGGAGAAGAGTTTGCCAGCTGATCTGGCATCCCAGAGTCCGAGTCTGACTAAACTTTTACCCTCCAAACCAAAGCCCCTCCCCAAATATTTGTTCCTCTAATAAGTTAGGGGACGCTGACCACTTGAGGGTTGTGTAGGCCTTGGGGGATGTTTGGAGCCACTGCTCTGGTCTCAGCATCCCGAGAACTCTGAGCCGTGCCATCCAGCATCCCTTTGGCAAAACTAGATCTTGGGACATGTTCAGACCCGGGTTCTGGACCAAAGCTGCCAAGCCGTGCACATGAGTTCGTAGAAAAGAGGCTGGCTTGCCTATTAAGCAGTCTCATTTTTTGGCCACTGCCAGGGAGTTTCACAGTTAAACCAGGCATTGAAAGTCCATTAAGAGATTAGAGATTTCCAAAGCATCTCAGACTCAAAATGAGGACAGGAGTAGTTGAAGATTAAAGGTAGGCAGGAGCCAAAGCATGGACACAGCTCCCTGGCCTGCGAACCCCTGGGAAAGTGGAGATGGGCCACCCCACGGCACCCACCTCAACCCTGCTCGCCACCGCTCCCCAACCCCATCCCAGAGCAGGGGAGCTCCAGTGGGGTGGGAAGGAAGGTGGGCCGGTGAGGTGTGGATGCCAAGGAGGCCCGTGCTCGGCTCACATAAGACGCCCCTGGGCAGGACAGGCCCCTCCCGACTATCGTATGGCCCCCCACCTGCTCCCTGGAGGGGCCTTTGAGGAGGAGGCCTAGCAGTGGGCCAGCACAGATGCGCGAGACCCACCACCACTCCGACGCTGGAGTGGGGGACATGTGAGGCTGAGCTATCCAGGCAGATGCAAGCCCCGGTTCTCTGCCACCGTGGCACACGGAGGGACAGCAGCGGACAGGGGGTAGGCTCCCAGAGGACTCCTGATTATGTCCTGTGGGATCCCGTCCGGGAAACCACCAAAAGAGGGCACAAACAGGCTATAATTCATATTTTAGCCTCACCAGTCCTCGCCAGGGCTGGGGGGCATTACTGGCCTCTTTATCTCCTGACTCAGCTTGCTTAATTTGTTGGCAGAGGCTCTGGGTTCTGGGCTTCTAGGTTCTTCACTTACGTTGCATAAAAGAATTTAAGGACACATCATAGGGTAGGCAAGGAGGTAGTGCTTGTTAAGAAACACGAAAACAAGAAAAGTACACGGTCCACTGCATGAACGCAGGTGTGCTATAGGGTAAAACACCCCCATTGGGGGCCCTAGGTTAGACCTTCTAAGACTTTTCCTCCTCCCCATGCATAATGTTGGGGAGGGGCTCCAGCTGTTTGCTGTTCTGATTGGTTACCCCACCTGTTAGTTCTCAGGGGGCCAATGGGGACGCCTGTTGTTTGTAGGTATTTTTGGCTTCCTCTTGACCCAACTGTACGTCAAGGGTCAAACTGGATCTTGTGGCTGGAATCTTGAGGGGTCCTTCCGGCAGCCTTCTTGGCAGTGGTCTTTTCGTTTGGGGGTTTCCAGGCCACGTATCTTGTGGCCATGTTTTCTGCCAGGTCTCAGCTGTGACTCGTTTTTCCTCTCCCTAAACTAACCTGCCTCATAACCTTGCCTAGGGAGGTAAGTTCTGATTTTGTAAGATGAAAAGCCATCTGTCTTCCTGATCATGTTTTTCTAATGACATTTAAAAAGTAACTAATGCAATTAATACCTGCCTATTTCTTTGCAACCATCCCATTTTAGATTTAAGTATTAAATACAAGAATATTCAAATAATATATTTCATTCATTCGAATGCATACATGCTATGTAACATAAAAAGGAAGGGGTAGTATATAATGCCATAAAAGTAGAGCTATTTAACAGAAAAGATCTTCTCCAAGCCAAACAAAACCTATAAACAACTTGTAATATTCTGATAAGTAGAAAATGCATTTGGAAAATTGAATGCATTTTCTACCAATTCTGTATTTCATTTGTGATTTTTTTTTTTAGTGGGCAGAAAATAGATGTGTCTGAAAGACATGCACTACTATCAATAACCTATTTCCTAAAATCTGTTTTCACACAAATACGGTATGATCAAACTGCTTGCTTATGGGGCATATAATTCCTTATTTAAACAGAGTAAATTACTTACGGAATAACGAATCTCAATCTATATATTCTTTAATTGAAAAACCTCATCTTTCAACAAAGATCATTCTAACAACATTTAAACACATGGCAAACTTCCTTTGACAGGCTTTTGGCTTAATTTTATTTACAATTCTTTGAGAATTCTGTTTCCTTGGACATTTTTGCTGAAGTTGTCATATCTTTATTTTATGATAAAACTTTTATCCCTTTGTTGTAGTACACAAAGGGATTTCAAATGCAATGTTTTATTCATTTCTCAAAGTCCAAAGCTCCTTAGAATTTCTGAGGTTCTAATTTTTTTCTTCTTCTAGCAGTTGGCAACAGTGGAGCTCTCTCCCTCCTCTTCACCCCCTACTTCACTTGCACCCCTCCCCTAAATTCTCCCCCACACTTTTCCTTTCAGAGAATCTAAATTCCAAATGGGATTTCTAACTGACAAGGGGAAAAGGAAAATTTATTGCTTGAAGTTGTTTTGCACTTTAAAGATTTCTTTAGTGAAAACCTTTCTTCTTTTAGAAAGGAGAAAACGGCAAAGGTGAAAGGTTGTGACTATACATTTGAAAGCATTCATTTCTGTTAGGAATGAATTTAATCTCACCCATTTTTACTTTAGAACTAGACAACACTGAGTAGTGTTTGGTCTTTGTGCATAGGCATCCATTATCATTTTAACATGAAAATAGCTTAGAAAAACTAATTCTTTGTCATTAATTATATTAAAGATATAAATTGGAATTTAGATTTTAACTTAATGTAATTGGCATATTTTAAAATTCAGTGATATTTGCTAGGTGAGTTGTGTTTTCTTTTTGACTTGAAATAATAGAAAAATAACTTTTGAATGGGTGGATTCTGCATACCAGTGAACTCTAGTGCAGGGCTTATGGTCTTGCCATTCTCTTTATATAGAGAAGATATAGGGAGACGAAAGTCTCTCAGGGTTTTCATTTCTTGTATTTGGTGAAATTTGTGAAAACAGAAATCTAGCATTTAAGAAAAACCTAAAGAAACAGATTTATAGAGCAATAGTACTCAGATTCAATTGTGTGATAAATTATACAAATCATTAATTTTACTTTTCATTATCTGATATATTGCCTAGACTTAATATTATTGTTTATTTTCCTCCCTCCCTCTGTTCCTTCATGCTTCCCTTGCTTCTTTCCTTCCTATCTATCTACCTACCTACCTACCTACCTACCTACCTACCTACCTACCTACCTTTCAAGGAGTCATAGGTTGAATGCAAGTCTGTGATTATTTGGAGTTATGGCAATATAAGGAAAAAGCCTCAAAGGGGACATTTTGGAACTGACTGTTTATGAAAGAAACCATTGTCTTGCCTGCAAAACCGATTGTTAGGGGCTTTTAACATTTTTGCCATTCCATAAGGATCATGAGGGATTGCATATTCAGGGCTATATTTGTTGCCTCTGTTTGGCAGGGATTTCACAATACTGCATGGTTTCAGTAATTCTGGAGTGATTAATCATAGACTTCAATTGAAGTGTTACACAGGTGAGAGTGCAATTAATTGTTATTCTAATCCACTGCTGATGGTAATGGCAATGCAATTCAATACAGTTTGCTTGAAAAGTAGGAGCCATTAAGATGATGTCCTTTGACATACGTAATCATTTACTTAAGCATTAATCCTATAGGAATAAGTTAGAAAACTTAAATCCTTCAACATAGTCTAATCTTTAACTTGAAAGAAAAACTGAAATATTAAACATCCAAGGAATTGTTATATCAACACAAGTAAATATTCTGCAATCTCTAAAAATATGTTTATGAAAATGTCAGTTATTTAAAAAGTATGAAACAAAGTACTAAAAATGAAAGTTGAGTATGCTGTTATTGTAATTATAAACATATAATCCAGAAGACAATTTAAAAAATGAAAACTTGTACAAAGAGGAGAAAAGTACATATTTTAAAAATATATTCATTAAAAATATTGTAGATAAAGTTTATAATAAGATCATTTGAGAATAAAGTAATATTTATTTTAAGGCCAAATAGTATTGTCATTTAAGCTTATGAAAGTTTTGTGGTGTATTCATTGCATGTGTGGGTTGTTTTGAATGCAGACATAGACTATTGTTATTCAAAATTGGTCAAGGGCCTGGGATGGTTAGGCTCACTTGTCAACTTGGCCAGGTAATGGTGCCCAGTTGTTTGGTCAAGCAAGCACTGGCCAAATTGTACTGTGAGGACATTTCATGGACTTAAATCATCAGTGAGTTGATTGAGTCTCTGACTGATTACATGTATAGTCAACTGAGGAGATTACCTTCAATAATGAGAGAAGTCTCATCCAGTCAGTTGAAGCCCTTAAAAGGGGAAGTGATTTCAGCAGTCAGAGAGAGAATCCCATCTCTACTTCAGAACAGCAGCTTCTCCTGGGGAACTTATCAAGGACCTTCATCAGAGATCCTGGCTTGCAGCCTTCTCTATACAGTTTGGACTCATGCATCCCCACAGTTGCATGAGACAATTTTATAAAATTTCATATTTACAGCTATCTCCTGTTGGTTCTGTTTTCCTAGAAAACCCTGACCTATACAGGGTCCTAGAATGGCCATGTGCTTCCCAATTGTTATTCTGGCTCTTGAGGCAAATATGCCATTGGAAACATATGTTTTAGAGGAATATGTAACCATAAATATATGTGGTAGGTATTGGGTGACACACCAAGAATATATCCTTGTACAGTAACATTCTGATTTTCTTTCTTTTGGTTGTTGTTACTAGGAAAAACATCTGCCTTGATAAAGCATGCAAATAATTAGAATTAAACTGATATGAAGAAATAGGGGCTAAAGTGAAGGACACAATTATTACAGCCTTCTGAGTAAAGAACTAGGTAATTTAGATTGAATGCTTACTTTAATCAGTTTAAGTAAATGATTACTTCTTTAGTTTCAGAAGTCTAGCTTAGTTACAACTAAATTACCTACATAAAAGAGGAAGTACTTGAAACTCTACTAAGGTATTATACTGAATTTGGAAGGTGTTTAGATATTTCCACCATCATTTCCAAATTACTTATTAAGCTCTATAATTTGAATAATTCAGTGAAAGGCATTATTGTGGAGGTTAAATGGATATTGTCACTTTGCTTTTAAGCAAAGATAGTCCTATGAGCTCTTTTTATTGGCATTTTTATCTTTGTATTTAATAAGGACTGAGAATTAAAACTGACCATTTCTATGTCCTGATCATTTGTAAATATTGAGTGTTTTGAGTATTAAAGAATGGGATGGCCTGACATAAAATATATTTCTATGCTAAACCCCACCTCAAGATTCAAATGCATGGATGGATCACCAAATTATCAAGCAGAAATAGATGAAGGGATTTGTAAAGCAGAGGATCACACTATCAAAACTTGCAGAGGGGAGCAGATGTGGCTCAAGTGGTTGAGCACCTGCTTCCTGCATGGGAGGTCCTGGGTTTCGTTCCCAGTGCCTCATAAAATAATAATAATAATAATAATAATAATAATAATAATAATAAAACTAACAAGCAAACAAATGAATAAACCAACTCGGGGGAGCCAATGTGGCTCAGTGGTTGAGCACCAGCTTCCCACATACGAGGTCCTGAGTTCAATCTCCGGCCCCGCTACCTCAAAAAGGCAAAACAACAAAAAAAACTTACAAAGGCATTAAATACTAGGCACTTTTGGGGAATAGTTAGGAATTTGGTATGGGTAGTCCAGAGACTATAAAAAGGAATGGTAAAAATTAAGTTAGGAGATATACAGATCAGGTAAAAATAGAGAGGGCCTTTTAGACTACAAGCAACATTTTTACGTTATTAAGTATGTCATTGCTTCCAGGATGTATGAATTTCACAAATAATAAAATGCAAAAACAACCACTGAAATAGGAATATGGGGTTTTATTTTGCCAAATAAGTACGAAACAACATTGACAACAACAATTATGATTTACTAGCTATTATAACCATGTTAATTTCCATGAAGTAAAAATAACATTGCAAAATATAGTATTCACTTAGCTTCATGTGGAAAACTCATGACATTTTCCACATTTCTCTCATTCTGTCCATGAGACAGCTGACAGTGTCCTCAGAGAGAAATTTGGCCCGTGGATCTGCAATTTGAGACCACTGCTAAAGAAATACTGTTATATAGAAGAGAGAGGGAGCAGTATAAGATGAGGGTCAGAACTATGATTTAGAATGGCTAAATAATTTTCTCAAATCCTATAGTTAGTGAGTGATGGAACTGATATTACTTTTGACAAACAGTGCAATCTAGGCAAATATTCTGTGTTAGAGGACAGTGTGACAATTGAAGTTATTTTATGGATCCTAAAAAGAAAAAAATTATGTTCTTGAACTAATCCATTCCTGTGGGTGTGGGGCCCTTTTGATTGGACTTAGTGAGGCATGACTCAGGTTGGCTGTCTGCCCTCTGACTGAGTCAGGAAGAGAAGGGAAGCTGCCATTTTTTGATTCTGCCCTGTGAGAGGGGACTTGAGGATCGCTAGCAGCCAAAGCTTAAGCACAAAGCTGCCAAGAGGCTGGGCCCACAGAGCAGCTCAAGAGGAGAGAAGCCCCTGAGAGGCTCAAAGAGCTGAGGCCCAGAAAGAGACAAACCATATGCCTGGTTGTTCACAGCTGGGCTCTGAGACATAGTGGGCTCAGATGGGAAGGCTGAGACCTTGGCAGAGATCAGCTGCCATCATGCTTCAACATGTGACAGCTGCCTTTGTTGAGAAAGCACCTCTTGTGCCTGGATTTGGACTTTTCTCAGCTTTTACCCCAATTAATTCCCCTGTATAAAACCCAGCCCATTTCTGGTACTTTGCATTGGCAGCCATTTGGCATCCTATAACAGGTACATATTAAATTCATGAGCTGTTTTTTTTTTTTTTTTTTTTTTTAAGGAGGTACCGGGGATTGAAGCCAAGAACTTGTACATGTGAAGCAGGTGCTCAACCAGTGAGCTACACCTTCTCCCCTAACTTCATGAATTTTAACTCAAACATTTTTATTTCCAAAAAGTGAAAGGTGAAGTAAAAAATCAATACACTCTGAAAATTATCTGTTAGTGTTCTCGGTGAATTTACTTTCAATATGCCAACACAAGTCCATATACCTAGACTTGCAATTTGTGGGTCAGGTAGTGTTCATATAATTTATATAAAATGTTGAAAAAATTAAAATGTGTGCCTTTTGAGTAGGGAGAATATTGGGTTTATATATTGAATGTTGTATATATTTTATGACTAAGTAAAATATTCCTCAGAGTTAATAAAGTTGCATCAGTGAATACAACCCAGAGATATTCCTGAATTTTCTCTTTATTTTCTCTGTGAGTTGTATTTGCCTTACATTTTCTTATCAGTAGTATAGTATGATACTGTTTCATAGGATTCTAGTCAGGAAAAATAAACAACAAGAAAAACTACTTTGGCTAACAAAAGTGAAAATAATTTTTCTTAATTTAGTAAGCTGAGGACATTAAGCATTCTCAAAGTAGGATATGCATGCATACATTTATCACTCAATATATATTGATGATATTATAATAATATATTTTATGGAAAAGTTAAGATTTTTTGATGCTAAAGATATCTCAAATGAGGAGAGGGGAATGAATGCTTATTAGTTCATTCATCTGAGCTCCAATAGGACTACATAAGTAGAATAAACCTCAGAGAAGGATTTTATAACTCTGCTTTTGTGGTGGCAAAATTAAATCTACTCTGGTCTCTTCATAATGGCACAACAAATCCTAGATATATTTAATACCCTCAATGACAATATAACAGGACAATTAAATAGTAAATTTCTATTTAAGAGCAGAGATATATCTTAGTTTGCATAGTACTTATTATTTGTTATACTTTGGAATCAATATTTGTCTCAATCAACTTTCACTAGGCTATGCTGCAGAAGTAAACAATCCTGGATCTCAAGGGATTTGAAGAAAAAGATTTGTTTATTTCTCACATCTTATGTTGTCATGGGTCAGCTGAGGCACTTTCCCTAATGATTTCTCAATTTTGGGTCTCTGACAGAAAGAGTGGGCTCTATGGGATGGGCTGGCCCTTTGGCATATGGTAGAAAGAGGAGTGGCAGAACTATAGGTCTTAAAGTGTTTCTTAGGGAAACCATATTTTACATTTTCCCATTGCCAAGGAAAAACACAAGGCCAAGGCTAACATTACTGGTATGCAAAATGTTTGCCTCCAAACATTTATAAGGTGAGCACTTATAGTCACATGGTGTTGGGTTGATATACATATAATCCTCTCACAGGATAAGCAGGAAGTTGGTCCCAGTTATTCAATCTACCAAGGTCTGTCCTCTTGTCCATAAATATTTACTTCTGGAGTACATATCAATCCATGCATTTCCTCCCCAATCCTGGCATCAGGATCAACGTCTAGGAAGTGATGATAATTTCCATCATATCCATATGTGGCTTTGGGCAATTACTATCCCTTTTTGAGATCAGTGGATGTTGGAGTCACTGAACAAAGTCCTTTTTAAGTATTAATACCTTAAAAAGTAAGAAATTAATATTTTTTTCTAAAAAATTATTTTTATTATAATATTCTAGCTTCTTATTAAAAAATAAATATATACATTCATATCCTGCTTTAAGAAAACTTACTGCTCCCGACTTTCTAACCTATTATAAATTATCCTCATTTTTATAAGTGCCAAGCTTTTTTCTTACTGGAGCCTAGTAAAGTTTCCTTATTCTATACCAGAGGTACAATTCACTTGAGAAAACCACAGATGTTGTGGGGAGCCATGTAGACAAGTTGTCTGACGCCAAGACACCCTCAAAATTGTAGAAAAATGACAAGATATCCTAATGATACTCCCACTTGGAAAGTGAAATGGACTGAATGTAGCAATTAAAAATACCACTTTTGAAATCTCACAAGGAATCCTTACCCTTGTTGAGACTCAGCCTCACCTTTCTGGGTCCAGATTGCGAATCCATTTCTCTTTATGGCTCTTGGTTCTGTTCTTTGTCAAGTCTTTCCTTTCCCATTGTTCTCAATGGTCACATCTAAACAAAGCTTTGGGAAAACACCTTCCTTGAATGATAAAATTTCTCAGCCCACTTTCTGCCTGTAGATTTGCCCAAGAGGTAATTTTAGGTCTCCACCCTTCACAGTCTCTTTTAATCTGGTGGGTGATTCTTTCATACAGTCTACAGAGTAATCAATTAGATTCCTTTTCATTGTGTTTTTCTCTTACCATGTGACCTAGGAAATCTTTTAAATCATGACCTAATATCTCCATAAAGGTAGTAGCTCTCTCTGTAGTGCCAATGAAAGACTTTTTACATATCTCTAGAAAATATTGTTCTGACAAATACCTTTATGTGGCTTTTATTGTTTAGTTTATTTGCACAAGTAACACATTATCACATATCATTGTTTAAAAAAAATAACAATATTACAACCCTATGTAAAGAAGAGGGACTCCATTTACTACCCCTTCTCCAGCCAATCAAAATACTCTCTCTAGAAGTAGCCAATCATGGTTAACAATTCAATTTAGATTACTTAAAGAAAGAAAAATATTATAAATTTGGAGAAATAATCACAATTCCTCAGATTGAATGTTCTGATCCAACAGGAACACCTAATTTTTTTTATTAATGCATATAACATACTCTGTATTCCTAAACTATTTTATGCCAATGATAAAAAATGCAGATGTTACTATTTAATGACATTGAAATCCGCTGTGTAATCAGCATACCTGATAGAAACAGTTCTCAACCTTTTTGGTGTTATAAACTTCCTTGAAGACTTAATGAAATAGACACTTTCCACTAGAAACATAGAGATTGTCAAAAATTTTGCATCGTACTGCAGGGGTTGCATTGGCCATCTCAGATTTTTGCCCCTTGGTCACAATAAAGATTCAAAATCTCACTCTTATGGCATAGTATAAATCAATATAATCATGTCTCTTTTCAGCATACTTAAATATTAGATGGATTTGTTGCAAGACTGTATATCAGTTCTTGTACTCCTTGAGACAAGCCTACTGAAGTGGAATATGCTTGACTATACTGCACACAAATTAAGCTATAATTAAAGTGTTGAAGTATATTGTGTTTCTATTTAGAAACAAGGATTTTTTTTCCTGTTGTAGCAGAGCTTTTGTACATATAACTGAGAGTACAGTTTTGTTTCAGAATTCTCTGTTTTCAAGTGACAAACACATCCCAAATATTTTCTAAGTTCTTCACTTTCTTAACTTTCTCAATGTTCACAGCGAGACCACCTCTTGTCAAAAAATGTAATTTACTGTGAAAAGTGAATTAAAATGTTAGTAAGATAAAACTGATATTGTAAGCTGGAAATTCATTATATATAATCCTACTATTTGACAAAGTGAAAATTCCTTCTTCAGTTCTATCTTGAAAGTACTTATAATGCTCTTTGCTATAAAAGATTCTTTAGAGGAAATAAGATCTACACCAAAACTAAAGCTTATGGCCTCGTTCAACCAGTGCAGGAGAGGATCAAAATGCCATAAGGAGTTCATGTTCACTTCATGGGGGATGATAGAAGCATTCTTTGTGGTGGCGTTTATATAAGATTTTTGAAGCATCTTAAGGGATCAAAAGGTTTTGATGTCTACAAGGTGGTGGTGTTGAGCAGAAAAAAAACATAAAGCACAGATTGTTTTCAGGGTCTGGTGAAAAATAAACTCATTTGCCAGGGAGAGGCTTTTACAAATCTGTAATTCTCCTAATCTTTATAATTCTCCTAATCTTGATTAGGAGAAGCCTAATCAAGGATGTTTGTAAAAAGAACTCTTTGGAAGTAGCTCATAGCATGGTTAAGGAACAATTATAATTATCAAGAAAATAAAAGAATTTTTTATCATTAAACTTAAATGAAATTGAGGAGTTGAGTTAGGATGGTGAGGTTGTGAAGACATGTAGTTTTCATGGTGGTGACAGAATTTAAAGAAATTGAATACTGATTATAAATGGTTGATTAGAGAGAGGAAGATTTGAATTGTTTTGAAGTTTTGAAATTTCAAGGTGAGGTAAAAGTACAGGTGCTTAGTCCTTAGGCTCATCAATATTTCACATATAGATGAAGGAATAAGTTAATTAACATGTGGTTGAAAAACCAGTGGACTTCAGAGGTAAAGAAGTCTTGAAAGGTACAAAATAGAAAATGAAATGTTCAAGTACAATGATATATGTGATCAATAAGATGTCATTGATTACCTTTTTTTTGAAATAGCAGTTCCAAAGCAGTGACTGTAGTGAATGCCTGGTGAGAAGCAATTAAATTTGAATGATCAATTGCATACCTTCCAATATTTAAATGGAATGCAAAAAGAAAGAAGAATCATCAGATATAGATATATTTATTTTGCTTAATGAGGATTTACCCTCTGTCTTTAAAAAGCTCTGCCTCTTTTGACCATTTCCCACTTTTTGAAACAATCTTCTCTTCCTTTCATTTCAAGGTTACCTGTGATGCATCCAAATTTTCTTTTTCTTTCTCCCTTTCTTCCTTTCTCCTTTCCTCATTTCCTCTCCTTCCCATTCTCCTTTATTTCTCCTTCCTTTCTGCTTGCCTGCCTTTCTTCCCTCCCTCCCATCCTTCCCTCTCTCTCTCCCTCTAGCCCCTTTTCTTCCCTCCCCTCTCTCCCTCCCTCCCTTCCTTCTTATTGAAGATGCTGTTGCCTTTCATCTTGGGAGCAAGCTGTGTGTATATTTTGCACTTAGAATAGATATTCTAAGTCATGTTAAAGGTAGTCTTTCCCACCTGGTGTAGTCCTGAGCTTGTTTGAAACAATAAATGGATTCAGAAAGTCAAGGTGGAAAAAAATCTCGCTTTATTCAACAGATTAAGCAATTATTATTGAACACCTAACAAGTGCCAGGCCTAGTATGAGATGCTAAGGACTCCACTACCCCTTGAAGGACAACATAATAGACAGACTAAACCCAATATTATCCTTCCCTGAATGGACAAACATCATCTTCCTACCTATACATCAACAGTTATTTTCAGTTTTAAAAGCAGTGCCAGGATAAATTAACTAGGAGTTATATATGAAAAAGACATTCAAAATTACTTCATAATGTATTATTCTATTATCACTGTATATAAATAAACACTGATCATACACTATTGTCGAGATATATATCATACACTCCCCACATTAATTAGGCAGTTGCCCCCTACCTGGATTCGCTCTTCTTTCTTTCAGCATATTTTAATCCTGTACTTTCATAGCAAGCTGTAGTCTTTTGTTAATGAAGTCTTTCTTCTTAACACATATAATATACATTGGAAATTTTTTTCTATGAACTCATAACTTTGTCTTTATAGATAAAAACTTAGGGATGAATTCTTAACAAGGTGAGTAATTTGTAGACTTGATTCTTATCTCCCTGAATTGATTGTATGCTTCTTTAGAATAATATTCTTATATTTGAAGTCATCAGGAAATCTAAAATAGAGAGTAGTGCTTAATTAACATTTGAAGCTTGATCAATTGATTGCCATTACTTGAAATATAATTATTTGTAAAATGTTAATAAATAGTTAGGTATATATTTGATACATCTTTAGTGGTGACTGCACATTTTCCTTAATGCTATATTTTACTTTGAAAAAAAGATACTACATATAAGACCAGAGTTTAGGCATTCAATTTGATAAATAATTTGTTTAATTTAATAAATATCTGTTTCTCAGTCATATGAAAGTCATCAACATGTCTTGACTGCATAATTAAATATTTGAAAATTCTTCAAACCAGTTTTATTAGGAGCAGACATATGTATTTGCTGATGCAGGAACCAATCTGTTCAAATCACGTTCAAGTGCACAGCAGTGGTTGACGGTGTAGCTGGTTGTGATAATGGCTGTGCCATTTTACTTGCTGTTCCTCTTTGTATGTGGACCAAATCTCCTGATGAGGTTTAAGCAATTTTTGTTTTAATTGATGTCACACATATATGTACATGTAAGTACGTATATGTATCTTGCATATAGACATAATATATGTGTTCAGAGATTAAATATTACAGTAATATATACCAGGACTTTTTGTTGCCTCTCCAGATTTCCTTTTCCAATTTTGGGATTTATGTTCTGCAGATTAGGTATTTATTTGTGGCTTCCACTGTAACTCGTGACTTTAACACTTACTATTACTGGAGATGCATTATTGCTGAGAAGAGTTTAAAGGCTTGATTCATTTCAGAGAAATAACCTGACTGGTATTGCTTATTCAATTGCATCTCACCTACTCAATCCCTTTGAGTATTTGAAATAGAGCTGAGAATTCTAGGAGAAAATGCAAGCTTCACAGCGAGATTTAATCTCCCTGCAAGCATCTAACCCAGAAATACCATAACAACAGCTGTCCTATTAGAATATTAGCATTTCTACTTCTGTCCTCAGCTGCTTCTCAAAAGCGCAAATGCATGCGCGCATGGAAAATGTGCATTTTTAACATTAGCTTGAGTTAGGGAATCAGGGTACATTCATTGGACCCCGGAAGTAATGGATGCACATTTCTGCAAATTATTCTATTCCTGAAGAAGGAAATAACATATACATCCCTCCCAGAATATGCTTTATTAACTATATAAGAGTGAGAAAGGCATATTCATAATTTGGCAGCATGATTTTCAACTGCCATTCATAGTGTGGGTGTGGTCTTTGCATGTGAGAACAAAAATGCTGAGTGTTTCTCATATTTTAATTTAGCCATACACACATTTCATCTCTTTGTGTTCTTATATTCATGTTTACGAATGTAGAAACTCTGAAAATGTAACCACTGGGATAATATTGTAAATGAATAAACTCTCTTTTTCAATTCTGAATAATAAGGACCATTGTATTGTAGGCCAGTTCCAAGGTGGGTTAGAGGGGACAGGGAGAGGTGGTTAGTGCCACAGGTAAAATTCTCTTTTAACCCATCGTTTAATTATTTTTCTGGGTACATTTAGCTTTTATTATTGTTTAGCTCTACAAATAACATGATTCCCCATTATCATGTCAAATTAAGCTAGCCATTTTGAGGCAATAAGACTTATGCCTTCTTTCTCCCATTGTTATCAAAACTTACTTTGTTAAGTGCTAAGTCTCTTAAAGTCTTTTTTTTTTTTTTTTTTAGATTTTATTTATTTATTCATTTATCCCCCCCTTGCTGCTTGTGCTCGCTGGGTCAGCTAACCACGCCGTGCGGGCGGGCTTGCCTTCACCAGGAGGCCCCGGGAACCGAACCTGGGGCCTCCCATATGGTAAACGGGAGCCCTACTGATTGAGCCACAGCCGCTTCCCCCTTAAAGTCTTTTGATAAATTATTGATGAACAGTTCATAGCCTAACATTTCTAAGTATATGTTTAATCTTCTTAGGGATGTGAACACGTAGTTAAGATGAACATAAAAATGTTAGTTCTATAAGGGTAATTTAGTCAAATAATTATTTGCACACTGTGGCTTAAAAGTTTCCATGTTGGGGAGTGGGTGGAGCTCAGTGGTTGAGCACCTTCTTCAGACGTATGATGTTCTGGGTTCAATCCCTAGTACCTCTTTAAAAAAAAAGTGTCCACGTTATTTTGCTGAGCTGTGATTATTATTATGATTATTAATTGTGAAGGATAAAATTCTAACTGGAAAAACTCTCATGAATGTTTTCTTACTTGTGAATTAAGAGCCTTTAAGATGGGCAAGGCCAAGTGGAAGTCCCTGAACTGCCCTCCAGACCCCACAGGCACACAAATTCACACTAGGATGAATTAAAGAGATTATGACCACCATCAAAGAATTAAAGGACCCAGGAGAGATGTTCCCTAAAAATCTATATTTGGTTCCCAGTCTAGCCACTGCAAAAATCAAACAAATAGTGGCAGATGATTGTGAAACAACACAAATTTAACCAAATTGTGCTTCAATTACAAGTGGTAAGTCACACATAGCCTTGTTAGTCCAACAATTTAATCTAGCTTCTGTTACTCAGTATCTGCCTATTGATCAGAATTAAGAATTATCATTAAAGGATACCATTGAGGGAGTTAAAAAGGCAAATTCCAGAGAAGGGATAATTTGTGAAATAATTATAGTGAACACATCTTCATATTCAAATATTAAAAAAAAACTAGATCTCAATAAAAAATACAGACAGTACACTCAAAAAATGAACAAAACTAATTAGCCAGGTTCTTAAGATAACTAATTGTCTGATAAACATGCAAAGTTGCTTAAATTCATTATTTATAAGGGAAATAGAAATTAAAATGATAATATGATATCTCTAAACATCCACTAAAATTGCTAAAATGAAAAAAAAAAAAGAATAATATTGGAGGGATGTGCAGCAAATGAAATCTTACATATATTATTGAGGTATAAACTGGGACTGCCACAATCCACAATTCAAAACCTCTTAGCAGTATATACTAAAGCTATGTATCTTCATACCTTATCACCTAATGATTTATTTCCAAAGAAAAATGCATATAAAAGTTTAACAAAAGGCATGTACAAGAGTCTTTATAGAAGCACTATTTATAGTAGTCCCAAATTGAAGATCCAAATATGCATGAAAAGTTGACTGAATAAACTGTGCTATATTCATAAATAGAATCCTATAGAGCGATGAGAATAAGTAATTTGCAATTACACATAATAACATGGTTGGATCTCAAAAATATTATGTTGAGCAAGAGTAGACAAACACAAAGATTACTTACAAGAGAGGACCAAAGAAAGGCAAAACCAATCTATGGTTAGATGTCAGGAGAGTGGTTACTCTCGTGGAAGGAATAAGTGGAAGGTAGCTGGTAATGTCCTGTACCTTGACTTGGTACTTGCTACCAACATGCGTTCATTCTGAAAATTTGCCATTGTCCAAACTGGTGATTGGTACCAATTTTCTATATATATTTTATCCTTTAATAAAAATTCACTTAAAAATGTAGTAAACATTCATGTGGTAAGAACTATAGTGTATATTCCCTGTCTTGTCCTAGGGCTGTGTTAATTCTTCTGTAGGGAGTTTTACCATCTGGTCAATCTGCAGAACATCCTGCTGGTCCACTATATTTATGCAGTCAAGCTCATTGCTATACACTAATTAGGAAGTAATATTCTGAGTACCTTAGTAAGATATGTGCATTCCAGAGCTTGGGGTTTATGGCCTGCAAATGTTAAGGTTCTTGCCAAATCAGTAACATTTTTAAGTTTCCAACAGCATGAGTCATGCCTACATATCAGCTCTATGGTACAGATCATTTCTGGCACATCATTTCTTACGTCATTTAATTTAGGCTTGCTGGGCCTCTTTGATTTCTGGAAGTAGCATAGAGCTTTGAGTACCATTCAAATGAATTTATCAGGTGACTCAGAAGTCACTGAACAAGAAAGTGCTGTGTAGCATGTCTAGGCTACAGTGCAAGCTGCCCTTCCTCTCCTGCCATATGACTCAAGCTGTCTGATATTGCTAGAGATAGTAGAGTAGATAAAAATACGGAGTTTCTAGCAAGTCACAAAGAAAAGACACAGTGCAGAATACCCAAGACCAGAAACTAGGCTTTGCTTCTCAGGCAGAGAACTACTCACCATTTTAAAAGCAGGTGTGGGGATGGATCTATGGGAATAGGCACAAAGAGTGTGGTAGACAGGCACAATCAAATAGTTTGAGTATGACAAAAGTATAGCTATTAATACTCAGTAATTCCAGATATAAGTGGCTCAAGACCATCACACAAAGCAGATTATCTCACTGATAAGAAATAATTTTAATAATTACTTCTCTGAACAAAAGGTGGAAATGGCTGAAATGAGAAGGTTAAATGACTTACAGTGCACCTCAAAACTGACTCCAATCCAAAAGCATTCCTGTCCCCTTACTTCCCTGTCTAAAGTCCCTCAGAACTTTATCTTATCTTGGTTTCTTCCTCAAAACAAATCCTGAAATGATGATTTAATGTAGGTAATTTACTTTGGGGATAGATCTCAAGAACCAGGATTTGAGACTTGAAATAGAAACAGGTAAAGAAAAAGTCATTATAGAGCTGATCACCATTTTGGCCACGTGAGGTAGGGTCCCCTGAAGGGACCTAAGAAGAGGGTACTTATCCACTGGCCACATCCATCATCAGTCAAAATTTTTACTCCCTTTCACTTTGCAGTTGGTTCTTGTGTCAAAATGACTATTAGGTGTGTGTAGCAGAGAGGGAGAGAGGTGTGGTACACATGTGCCCAGAGTTGGAGTTCAAAGACAGTTCTCGAGTTCAAAGGACGGCTAAGAGGACGGAAGATGAGCATAGAGCTGCCCAACACACATCACGCCCTGCACCACTCAGAAAACTCATGTCCTGGAAAAAGCCCGACCCGTCACGAAGCCAGCCAGGCTCTGGTTCCTACAACCAGGACTGCTAACGCATCAGAGCGTAGAATTAAGTGTTTGAGAAGAAAGTGTTACTCAAGTGCATCTCCTGGATTGACAGTGAAGGAGCAAATACTCCTTTCATTACTGGTTCTCACTCATGTATTCTAGTTACTGGAACACAGTACCATATATCCACTGTTGGTATAATGAACATATTGCATTCTGTAGGGTATTGTCCCTGAGTTTTCATCTTAACCAACCATGTAATAAACCATCCTACTTAACGATAGAGTCCCAGCTTCTGTCCACCATTTGTATACTTATTTGCAGACTCACTAGCCATTAGGCTATTGAAAAACTTTTAACAAGTAATTCACTTTCATATAGACTTTCTTTTTTTCTGCTGGGTGTGAGGTACACTAAATGTACACTCAGGTGCAAACTGTCCTGACCTCAGGTTCCTGAAAAGCAAGAACCTTGGCTAAGGGCAGAGGGTCAAAGTCAGCAGAAGTTATGAGTATATTTCTCCTCAGTGATTTAGGTATACATACAACTAGATTTAGGCAAGCTGAAAAATCATCCTTTAAAAGAAAATTTTGTTTCTTTTAATTATTGAACCCTAATCTAGGTTGCATTCCCCTCTGCATATACTTAAACAGAACTTACAACGTAGTAGACACTCTTAAAATTGTCAAGTTCTACCTAAGAGTTAAAAAAAGAGGAAAGAGATTGTATAAATTATTTTGAAATGATAGGGATGTATCACTTACGAGTTGGCTAAAGGAGAATTGAAACTTTAATGTATTTTTTAAAATGTGTCTGCCAATGTAAGAGGTGTTTGCTGACTTTGGTTATCTCTAGTTTAGATTTAACTCTAGGTAGTGATATTCATAAATGTTTATTTAGGAGGAAAAAATAATCCTGCCTAGAGCCTCTGCCAAGGTGCCAGAAAGAAAGAGGGAAATGGAGTAGACAATGTGAAAGTGGAGTGGGATACAGGAGCTAATGATTGCTCACTGCTGTACCTCCTGGCATGTGATGAGCCCAAGTGCCCCTGAATAGAAGGAATCTCTTTCTGCTACAAGGAAAGAATGATTCATGGTCAGGATATAGCCTCCCTTTTCTTCCTTTTCAAAGGAGACACTGTAATTTGGAAGTCAGGGTAAGGGATGCTTATCACCATAGAAGCAGAAATAATTGTACAGCCTTGAGGATAATGACATTCTTCACCCATTCCTTCCCTTTCTTTGCTGTTGACTAGAATAGTGTCCTCTTTGGCTTTGTGTGTATGTATGTGTCCTTGTATTGTGTTGTGTATACAGTTATAATAGAAAGAGTTCTTTTAATTATTCCATTTCTAATCATCATAGAAAAATGTCTTATACAAGGACTTCTTGCATCCACCAGGCAATGTATATCAGAAAACAGGCAAAAGAGGAAATCGTCAATTTACAGACAGATGGCATTTCAGATGTCTGTCAGGCAATCACTTGGAATGCACCACACACTGGAAGACACACTACATCAGCAACAGTGGTAAGGTAACTTGGATCAGTGAGAAAATTAACTCAGAATGCTCTTGAACAATTATACTAGTAGCAAGTCTCATTCATGGATGAAAGGGAAGAAGATGAGTTGATGGAGAGAAAGAAAACTAACTTTAATTGTGAAGCTTCTATGTGCCAGACACTTTAGACAGAGTACCCCATTTAATTACATAATATGAGATAAGTAGTAGTATTTTATAAGTGTAAATGCCAAGACTTAAGAGAAGTTGATAACTTGCTCAAGGTCACTTAAAGCCTGTGTGCGTTTAAGTTAATATACATACATTCAGGACTTTTTATTTTAATTGACTGTATTTCTCAGGATGGCCAACAACTGGTTGCTTCCTGAGATTCCTTACATCATATAATCCAGTTCATGGAAGGAAACATCCACAAAGGATGAGAATATCCCCACTTGAGATCAGAAACATTCCTCTTTTAAATGTCACAAAATCTTAAAACCCAAATATCATTATGATGACTCAACATCTCTTCTCTGGGGCATTGGAGGATTGGGTGGTGGTGAGAAGGTAGGTGAGAAGTTAAGAGGAGCCCTGAGTTTCTCTAAGGGTTGAAAACAGGTGCCTGCTATGTTTTGCGTACAAAATAGAACTGTTAGAGCTGGTTTTTTAGTCACTAAGGACTTTAACAAATAGTCAGTTTAGGTCAGTTGACTTACAATCCATTTAGTTGAAATTTCACTGCATCAATCAGACATCAGAAGCTATTTTCCTCTGGATAACTGTTTTAGCAAAAGAAAAGCAATATTACAAAAAAAAAAAAAATTACTATGGGGGAGGAAAATAAACTGGTTTCTTTCTTTCTTAAAGTCTCCCCTAATTGTGAATTGGAGTCCCCCAGAAAGTGTAAAAAGTACTAAAGTATATTTTGGACAGGAAAAAGCAGAGTTGATTTCCTGCCCCCATCTCCCTTTTACCACTTCTTCCAGTTGTACAGCTGTGATTGAGTATTTGTTTGGTGATCAAGAGTTTAGCTATCTTATTCTATTATTCCATGAATGTTAATCAAAAGCCAAAAGCATACAGAAAATATGCCCTTCCAAGCCCAGTCTCACAGTCTACTGTGTGTGACTGACAACAGGGACACCTGGGAGGCTATTCTTATCCTTTGTCTCATGGGAGAGTGATGGGAATGTGTAACTCACTTTCATGAACTGGCAGATACTAAAAATTATATATCTGGGTGTTCATGCTGTCCCTGAAGAAAAAATAGACAGCTCACTACTCCTGTAAATAGCTAAGTAATTTTTGCTCTGTTTGCTGTGGCCACGGGTTTTGGGAAATGAAGGAAATTATCCATTTTAAAAGCGTAAAAGGATCATATATTTATTTCCACAATCTTTCTTTAAAGATGGAAATTTCCTTAAGACGAAATCTAATACCGAAAGTATTGCCAGAAAGAAAACTTATTCTATATTTTCCCCAAAGTGAACCATAAAGACATTGCCACTTTACATATATTAAAATTATTAATAGATAAATAAAATTTCTCAGTCACCTGAGAATCTGAGCATTGTATTGATATAATTGGCTACACATTTTATATGCCACAATTTCGAGGTGGTGGTTATAAATAAGAGAGGCGCTGATTAGATGTTTAGTGCACAGGAGAGAAATTCTGGCTATGAATTTCAGGTATGAAAACTGAAAAACATTATTTAAATAACTTCAATAATTTAATTTCCCATTTGAATTTTAATATAATTTTTTACTGCTCCACAAGCAACTTTACATAAGGGCACAATTTAAATATTAAAACACATAAGGATTGAGCAAATTATGACTTTTTTCTCTGATCTATTTAGTAATTGTGTTTGCTGCTATCCACTGAACCCAAGTTATTTCATGCTCGGAGGAAGAAGGAAGAGGTTTGGCCTCCCAATAAGAAGTATCCTAATTTTTTAATGGGGTCCCAACTTTGAATGCAAGATAAACACCGTGTGATAGTTCTCAGTCTAAGAAGGAAAAAAAGCAATTAGTACTAATTCAGTGCTATATCCTTTCTGTTCTCTCATAGGAAGAGAATTTCAGAAGTTAAAGGATTTGATGGGAAAATTAATTCTTACAATGGTCCTTAATACATTGAAACTGTAATCTTTGATTTGTCTAACATTTTGTTGATTATCTCTTGCCGAATTTATATTCATTTAAAATAACCATAAATATATTCTGCGTACTGCTCTCTCTCACACACACGTTGTCAGCAGCTTTCAATCTTGCATTGCACTAATAAAATTAAGTGCAATAAATAATAACATAAGGTCTTTGGCAGATGTTTTGTTTTTGTCAATTCAATCTTTGTATTTTGCATCTCTCATTATAAATGGATGCTTCCCCTTACAAATTCTAAAACTTCTTGAGACCTGGAGGTAGGTTTATCTTAAATTCAGGAAAGACTAAAGACAATTATCTTAGTATTTGTATAGGTGCCCCTTTAATAAATTTGGGAAAGAAACATTTGCTTTCTCCTTGAAGATGAAACAATTGTACCAAGGACACACTATGGGGATTCATTTTTTACGTCATTGTGAAAACACTGGATGAAAGTGATAGGTGTTTTTTACACCACCTGGCAGGGCAATATTCCACGTGGGAAAATCTACATTAGTGCCACCTGATGCTCCATGTTTGCAAAGAGGGACAGCAAATATAGTTGACCTCCTTAATTCTATTCATCTGAAAGCCAAAAGGGATTACAAATAGGCATATATTTCCAATGACAACCAAATGTTGCTGTAAGGGAGAATAAGCTCATAAATAAATCAGTTGATGTAAGACAAAATATGATTAAAATTTAGGTTCTAAATTTGTCCAAATTAATAGCTTTGAAAGCAAAAACAAGGAAAATGTTACTGCTTTAGGTTTGGATATCTTAGCACGCCTTTTTTCACTAGTGTAATTTTCTCATATACATAAGTTTTATATAGTCAATTACGCAAGGTCTTTTACAAGGTTGCTTAAGTTCCAGGAATGTATTAGGTACCAGGCAGGGAAATATGTGTAAGACATGGCTGTTTCCTAAAGAAGTCTAGAGAGTAATAGGGAAACATATATACACGTCAATAAGGCTGTTTTAGTGCAGGGTTTGTCATCCTCAGCATGGTTGGTACCTTGGCTTAATTCTTTGGTGTCAAGTCTGTCCTGTGCATTGTAGGATGTTTAACAGCATCCCTGGCCTCTGCCCAGTAGATTCTTGTATCCACTCTTCCCTGCCTGTTGTGACCATCAAAAATTTCTCCAGACCTTGCCTAAGTCCCTTAGTTGAGAACCACTGTTTTAGTGCATTAAATACAAACATAGAGGTGATTAAAATGAAAAACTTAACTAGATAATTGAGTGTCTTATCCTGGTGAGCATGGAGTATAGAGAGAAGGAACGCTCAGTGTATTGTTCAAAGTGGTATTTTCGGAACAGCCTCCGGAATCATAATTAGGAGTGTGCACAAGACGGCCAGGATGAGGTGAGGCCATTAGAGGAAGGGAGAGAACGTATGTAAACGTGAAGACCTGAAACAGCATGGGGATTATTGATTCACATATTGTTATTGATTCGCATATTGTTGCACATAATCTGGGGGCAGCGTTTGGGAAAGAAACCAGCTTATCATGCAGGTGATGGATCACGGTATACAGTGAAGACTTTCTTTTTTTTTTTTTTTTTTAAAGATTTTATTTATTTACTTTATCCATTTTAACCCCCCCTTCCCCATTTGCTGTTTTTGTGTCCATTTGCTGGGCAATTCTCTGTGTGTGTTTCCTGCCATCTCTTCTCATCCTCCTCCTCCAGGCTTCACCAGGATACGATCCTGGAGACCTCCGATGTAGGAGAGAGGTATTCTGCTGCCTGCACCACCTCAGCTCCTGGCTTCTGGAGCTTTCGGAGCATCTCGTCTTGTCTCTCCTCTGTTACGTCATCATCCTGCTGCATGGCTCCCGGGGCCTGGCGGCTCAGCGGCACACAGAGCCTGGCAGCCCATGCGCCTTCTATATATATATTTTTTATTTTACCGGGAGGTCCCGGGGATCGAACCCAGGTCCCTCCATATGGCAGACGGACGCCCAACCAGTTGAGCCACATCCGCCCCCCAGTGAAGACTTTCTAGGAAGGTGGGTGGGTTAGTGATGAGAAGATGATGATCAACTGGCGGCAGACTAGAGAATGAACTAGAAGAAGAAGCCTATAGGCAAGGTTAGGGCTTTGTAATGTGTAGGCAAGAGGACAGGAGACCCTGAATTAAGGCTGTATTAAAGGGGAAGGAGAGGACTGTCAGCACTTGAGTGGAATTGGGAGAACGCATTAAAGTGGATACTGAATATAAAGAGTTGAGTAAGAGTGAAAATGAGAATGAAGAGTTTCGAACTGAGTTCTGTAACAGCTGCGTTCAAAAATCTGTTCATCTGCCCTTGGATCCCTTACACTTTTGAGCACTCTTAGTTCCAACAGCCAGCAGCTGTGTGTCTTTTCAGGGGCCACCTTTCAGGCTGGAAACACCTTTGCTAGTACTCATGAATAGTCAGATTGCCTGGAAATTTACATTTGCCTTGAGGTGACCCTCAGCCAATGCCTGGAAGGTGCAGGAGTGTAAATTCTACACTCCCTTGTTCTTGAGGAGTGCAATTTTGAGATCCAACTTACACTGGCTCTAAAGCTCTCCTGCAGGAATAAGGCAAAGTTATTGCCTAACATACCTTGATTGATACTTCACTTTTTCTTAGGCTCCATCACTTTTGTGTACTTCAGTTTTTCTGAAGTTGCTAGTTTTTCCTAAACACAGTTGTTAGTCTTCCCTAACCCAGTTGCCAATAAGTAACATTAGCACAAAGCCTTGTCTCAAGATCTGCTCTTTGTCAACCCAACCTAAGACAGATAAAAAGGAAAAAGGTGATGAGTTTTTCAACAGAGGTACAGAATAAAGAAGCAAAACCATTCTCATGTAATAGAAGGAAGAGATTCAGGGAAATCAAAATTTTTTAGTTCAGAGTTTTTATTTGTTTAGTTCAGGTACCTATGGAACAGTGGAGATGGTCACTCATCAGCTGGATATCAGAAAACAGCTGGTTGAAGTTTAAGGTTAAATGGATGTTATAGACTAAATTGTGTCTCAACAAATACATATGTTCAAGTCCTAACCCTAGATCCTGTGCAAGTTATCCTATTTGGAAAAAGGATCTTTGAAGATGTTATTAGGTAAAACGAGGACAAATCAGAATGCAATGGGCCCTAACCCATTACGATTGGTGTCCTTAGAGAAAGCGAGGGTTGGAAAAATACATCCAGAGTGAAGACGACCACTTGGCAGTGGCCACAAGCCCAATAAGACTGCGGATTTTGGTAAGCCTCCTCCACAACCCTACAGACTTCAGAGTAATTGTGGTCCTGCCAGTGATTTGATTTTGCACTTCTAACCTCATGAACTGTGAGGCAATGCATTTCTATTTATTAAGCCACCCAATTTGTAGTGCTTGTTACAGTAGTCTGAGGAAATGAAAAGAGGATTTTAAGGAAATGAGAATTATTTTTAAAACTCTATTATTGTCTACTATCATGCATAACACTATGCACTTGTGTTTGCTCAAGTCTTTCAATGTGTAAATTCAGGTCCTATCAAAACAAAGAATGTTGAAGATATAAATGTGAAATATCTGAGAAGTATATGCTCTTAGTTACTACAAAATTAATAATTTGATATATTCTGCCTTGAAATATTAAGAATTTAATGCATCAAAGCCTTTTAAAATTTTTTTTTTTTAAAGTGAAGCATGGCCAAAGAATATTAAGCAATCTGGTTTTGTATTTCAGGCTGAGTCACTTTTCTACATGCAAAAAAATGCAGAAAAACTATATGCTAAAAGATGGAATTGACCAAGTAAAGTCTGAGTAGTTTTTCAGAAATAGACTATAGCATTGACATTTGAATCTTTCAGATGATTAGCCAGGACTTCAAGGGAATGTGAAGTTTGGGCATTCCCAAATTCGACTTAATAGAAATAACTTCAAGAGTCTGAATAAGAACACTTGTGATTGCCACTGTACCCGTAACTGTAATTCTCATGAGAAATTTCCCACGAAACGTTCATTTAATTGAACAGATGAATATAATTAATCAAAATACTGTTCAGAGGTAATGAAAGATTTTATGCACAAATTAAGAATGAAGAAATATGCAGATAACCTTGGAGACTAAGATTAAATCCTTAGAAAGGCATGCTATCTCATACCATTGTTCCCCTAAAAGTTATCTTTGACCATGTAAAGTACTAAGGAAACGAAAAGATGGATGTACCATTTGCTTATTTCCAGTTTTGCACAGAGACAGTCCAGGCCTTACTCCGTTCTCTGTGTAAGAATGTAGCCGGGGCACGAAAATTTGAAAAAATGGCTTCTGGGTGGCTCAGACCCTGCCTGCTACAGCTTTTCTTTGTATAAGTTTTTGGAATGTATTTAAAATCTGTTAGATTATATTTAAATATTTTTAGTAGGGGGAATTGACACTGAAACTTGGCACAGAGTGTCAGGATTTTTAAGGTGTTTTCAATTCCATTATTGCATGTGAAGATTATATGCTGAACTTTGTCTACCTCTCCACGATGCCATGGAGATCAAATAAAATAACAGGTATGAAAAATATTTTGGACAGTAAAAAGGGCTCTTCAAATATAAGTATTTTTTATTTATTATGAAATCTTAACACCAATACTATATATGTCTGTGAAATTGCTGTAAGGTTATAAAATTGATTTTCAATCAATGGAACATAGACAGAAAGTGGAAGTTAATAGAAAGTACACAGGGCAATGGTGGAATGGAACACATTTCTGCAGTGTTCTGTCTTTTACTGTTTTTCACTTTCTGGCATCTACAGATATTCTGTTTTTGTTGTTGGTGTTGTTTGTTTTGTTTTTTAGGAGGTGCCAGGTATTGAACCCAGAACCTTGTACATGGGAAGCAGGCTCTCAACCACTGAGCTACATCCGCTTCCCAGAAGTTCTGTTTTTAAAAAGTTGTAGCCATAGTTTAGCTGTGGAAAATTACCAAACATTGACATCCAGAATTTCCATTTCATCTGACTGATAATAATTATTTGCTAAAGGCAAAGAAAGTATCTTTGTGCCTGATGTTTCAGCATGCATGATTTTCTGTCCCAATCTATTCCAACCAAGAAAGGACAAAGAATCCTGCAGAAGAAGGGTGAGGCTATCAGGAGACTCAAGTGTAAAGCCTGTCTGACAGGACTTCTGCAATGCAGCCTTTGGCCATGCTTCCATGGACACACTCTGCTGATTGATATTTTATGTGGCTGATTTTGTAAATCATTTTTTAAAAATTCTTGCCCTTGAAATCATTTACCTTTGTATTTTACATTTTGAAATGTTAATATATGTTTTTAATTCTATAGTTATATGCTAGGACATTATAAAGCAAAGCATGGCATATATAAAATTTATCTTTATCTTTGTATAGATAGTGCATATACTTTGGGGTATTTCTTTACATTTTTTCATAGTCTATATCCTACATGTTTTAGTTACATATCTTGCATAAGATAAGTGATTGAGATAAATAGAAAATAAATAAGAGGAAACTATTTTGTCAATTTAGAACTGAATGGAAGATGGAAAAACCAAAATTAACTGAGCAGAAAATGGAATCAGTGACATAGAACAATGGCTAGATTATCATACAGAAAGCAGAAGTGAAAGGCAAAAACCAAACAGTAAACAAAAAGAGCAAAGAACAACAATGAGGAAATCAGAAAAAACATCATAGATATAAAATACAAATAATTAATTTGAATATATCCAAAATATTCTTGACTGGATAAGATAGAGGATTCAAGAAAAATGTGGTATTCAAAGTCATAAAAGAAGGATTATATTTGAAAAATGGGAAAATATGAATCTCTATGTTAAAAAATTTGCTGTAGGCCAATAAATTTCAATATACAATTGCAGAACGCCAAGGTAAAGAAAGTGTCATATTCAGATAGAAGTAGGTAACATTCAAAGGGAAAATAATTAGACTTTCTGTGTGTCCGTACATGTGTGAATTTCAAAAGAAACCAGAGCAGTATGTACAAAAGGTTGCAGTCAAAATATATTTAAGTTTTCTATATCCTGCCAAGGCAGTCTTTTCTTCTAAATACAAAAGACATATTTTGATACTCAAGAAGAATATAAATTGTTTTGAAAACAATCAAGGCAGGAAAATTATATTGGTAATTATTAACACATTTTTGCTGTAATATGTTGTGAAGTAAGTTCCTATATGGTGTGTCATGGGAACACCATCTCAGGTACAACAGAGGCTCCTGGCAAATGGCCTCATTATAGCTTGCACAGCACAAAAGTTCCAAAAGAGCAGAGGGGAAGATCCCATCATGACTTATCCCCTGGAAAGGCCAACTACATGGGTCAGGGTCGGTGGATGGCAGCTCTACACACCTTTTTCTGTCCGAGATGAGGGACACTTGCACTGACTTAGCGCAGTGCTTTCATACATTCCAGTAGGAAGGGCGCTCTGTGGATGAACAACCTTTATGCCCTGTAAAGCAGCTGGGGCTGGTTAAGTTTTAATTTAATCCACTGCCTGAAGTTTCTTTCTTGTGAAATAGAAACATAACAAATGCCTGCATGCAAAAAAACAAGAGTGAAAACATAACAAGCACCTGCAAACAAACAAGCAGGTGGGGAAAAGGAGGGGTATAGGTGAAGGCTGGGAAATGGGGCTGAGTATGTCCTTGACTTCCCCAACATATGTTGGTAAGGCTATTGAGATATAGACACACCAATACATTACTTGTGGGAGTAATAATCACCATCATTTTTTGGGCAGCTGATTTGATAATATCTACTGAAAACCCATCCTCACACCATTTGCCCTAAAAACTCCATTTTTAGGAAGAGAATATGCCCTACATATATCTTGACGTGCAAAATCGTGCAAGTACCAAAAGATTGATCACAGCATTGTTTGTAGTAGGATATGATTGGAACATATCCTCATACAGTTAGCTAGACAAATAATTGTTACAGTCATTCAAAGAAACACCTAGGTCTCTACAATGGAATACTGGTGTGTTAGGTACTTACTGCATGGGTGAAGATAATCAAAATCAAGAATGGCTCGCAATGATGTCAAATTTTTGTTGCACAATTTTTTTGTCATTGTATTGCTTCATTTACCTATTCTTTTGAGCAACATTAATTGCTAAGATCTACATGGTAGGAAGGATGAAATGTACATAGACCCTGACTTTCTGAAGCATGCATGCTAACTAATAATTACAATATGATGGATTAATATTACAGCAAAAGACTATGAAAAATCATATGAATTGAATATACGACATCTCTTTCATACACAATTTGTGGAAGTGGATTGTATTGAAATCCCCTGGTCAACAAAGACTCTATTTATGTGGACTGGCTCTTGGAAGATACATTACAAATTTCCATATGACTAAGCTTACTGGAGTGATTTTTATTTGTTTAACTTGACTAACATTTTAAAAAATATTCAGCAATGTAACAATATTCCCAACAAAAACTTTGGGCAAATTTCTAATTTTCGCTTTGACAATTTTAGAATTGAAAAATATAGCATAAATATATAATATTTAAATATATAATTCAAATATATTTGGGGTAGAAAGAAAAGTTTTTTTTTAATTTTCATTCCTATCATAGGGATAAAATTTTAAAAACAACTTCATCAGAAATAGATCCTAAAATGTATATATATATATACATCCACCCTAAACATTAATTTAATATATGTGTATGGCAAAGGAAATATCACATATCAAGATCAATTGGATTATTCAGCAATATTGGTGACATAGCAAATTTTACATTTGGAAAAAATATTTAGTATGGCCCCTTATAGGATATAGCCAAATTCTGTATGATAAAATCGTAGAGAACAACAACAAAATAAAAAATTATAAAAAATACTGGAGGAAAATAGAATGTAATATTTACGAAGCCCCAGGAGGAGAGAAGACTTTCAAGGGACTAAAAGCAATTCAGTGACATTAATTACATTCATAATGTTGTACTGCCATCACCAGTATCCATCACCAAGACTTTCTTTTGTCCCCAAACAGAGACTCTGCACCTATTAAGCAAAAATCACTGTTTCCCCTTCCCCATGCTCTCTGGTAACCTCTAATTTAATCTGCTTTCTGTCTCTATGAATTTGTTTATTCTAAATATTTCATATAAGTGGAATCATGCTATATTTGTCCTTTTGTGTCCAGCTTATTTCACTCAACATTTTAATTTCAAAGTTCACCCATGTTGTAGAATGTATCAGAACGCCATTCCTTTTTACAGCTAAAATAATCCATTGTATGTAGCTACCACATTTTGTTTATCCCTTTATCTATTGATGGACACTTAGGTTGTTTCCAGCTTTTGCCTATTGTCAAATATATTTTGATGACTATAACATTTACCTCCAGATATACAGTCCTTTACAATATTTGGTAAAGAATTTTTTCTTTATGCAATATCTGTAAGTCTCTCCAGTTAAAGTTATGATAAACTTTTTTGTTTCAATATTATGTCTTATTTGAGGATCATATTTCTGTTATGTCGATACCATAGTGATACAAATTTTAGACTCACCACAAACATCTTTTCTACCTACAATTTCATTTTGTGAAACAGCTAATGCAATTATTTTACCTGTATGTATTTGGCTGGTTTTCTTAATTTTAGACATCATAACTTAATTTAAAAATAAAAAAGAAACTTTAAATCAAACTAAAGGCAATACATTTTAATGATTCAAAACCAAATAACTAAAACAAAATTTTAACTGGTTTTAATTAATAACTTAATCAAGTTTCTAAATATTATTACGTACCATATTCACATATTAACCCTAAACTCTAGGCTATTCAATAGAGTGCTTCTCCAATGATCAGTTACTTTTTTCTAGTAGTTTTAATGACATTTATCTTTACATTAACGCAAACTGTGATGGTCATCTAATATAATAATATTGGTTAAATGTTAATATTGAAATTAGCATACATGCAGAAAAATACATAAACAAAAGGTCTAGTTTGTTGAGGTTTTCCAATGTTAAAACGTTAGTGTAAGCACCAACTAAGTCAAGCAATTTAACATCAAGAACTCCGTGGAAAGCTTCTTTAGGTATTTCCAATCCTGGTAATGGTAACCACTTTTCTGCTTAGCACAGATTACGTAAGCCTTCTTTTGAACTTCATATAATCATATGGGTTGTGTTCTTTTAGTTCTGGAATTTTTGTGCAAAATATCTTTTTTGAGAATTATCCATATTCTGTTTTAAAATAGTTTACTTCTTTTTCATTTCAGTAACATATTCCGTTTATTCAATAAATCACAACTTTTGTTGATGGCTATTCAAATTATTAGCCAATTGGTATTAGCCTTCCTTTGAACATTTTTCTATGTGTTTTTATTTAATTGAATATGTGTTTACATTTTGTTGGGTTATATACGTAGTGGTGGGATTGCTGGACCACAGGGCACACAAAAGCTAAAATTCAGTAGATACTGCCGAACAGTTTTCCCAAGTGCCTATGTGTTTATGCATGTTTATTCTCTTACACATAATGCATGAGAATTCCCGTAGCTCCCTATCCTTGTGACCATTAAGACTGTCTATTTATTCCTTTTTAAACAATCAAGTCTTTAGGTGAGTATGGAGTGTGTCGTGCTTTCTCATTGTTGTTTTAAGTTACATTTTAATGATGAAATGATGGGACTGGATGTCTTTTAATATGTGTATTGCCCATTTAAATATCAAGTTTTGAGAAGGGCTTGTTCAAGACACTTCAAGACAATTTAGCATTCTGCATTATTTCATAGGAGATTAAAACATATTCTGAATATGATTTATTTGTTAGATATATAAGTACTATTTTCTCCACCTCTGTGTCTTGGCTTTTTACATTCACTTGGCTTTCTCTTTAATCATGGGAGAAATGAGATAGGCTAAGGACTAATATAAATTTTTGGCTTGGATGTTGGAATGAATAGTGGTGCTATAAAAGAGTTTATAAGAATTAAGGTATCTCTACCTAGGCAAAAGCTCTATCAAGGGTAACTGTTGGATTTGAAAAATGTCTGTATAGGAGTTAAATAAAATTGCAATAAAATGGCAAAATAATAAATAAATAAGCAAATTAAATAAATAAATAAGTAAACACATAAGTAGGGAACTAAAAACATCAGTATTCCATATGCTTAATGACCATGTTAGGAAATCTCTGGGCCTAGGTGGGAAAAGTGGGATATATCCTGTGTCGTTCAAAACCTCCATGACTGAGTTTTTTGTCCACATATATCAGAATATTGTATAAGACAAGTATACATTGCTTTGTTTTCAAATGCTAATAGGAAATGTTATTTAAATAAAATTATAATCCATTTCAAACTTAGTCCACATAATGTCAATATATTATGAATAACTAGATTTTAATATTTTAAAGTTTTCAGTAAGGATAAAGAAAATTTTTTTCCAGCAAAATTTATGATAACATACCCATTATCTAGAAATCTAATGAATAATTCAATTAATTCATTTCTCTATTGCTGTCTTTGTTTTTTTAATGCCATAAATAATAAAATATAATCTGTTAGATGGAATATTGGAATAAAAAAATTTTGCATCTAAATATTAATATATGGGGCCCAGGGAAAATGACATCAGGAAAGCTATCCTACAGAAAACAAAATGTCCTATTGTTTATGATACTTTCCTGTTTTCACATTTCAGATTTTCCACTTAGCCCAAGAGCAGAAGCTCTTGGAACATGGAAATATGTTCATGCTTTTAAATGCTTCCAACTTAGATCCACACCGAAAATCCTAAATGATTTTTTGGCACCACATATAATTTTGGAATCAATTCACAATGGCTAGTAAAATTTAATTATGTGCAACAAATTAAAAACAAACAATGAAATATTTTAAGGTTATTTATTACAGTGTCAAGTCATTTATTTCTGTATACCCTGTCCCTAATTCTTTCATCAGAACTGGCTTGGCAATGCATCATACAAAAGAATGCACATAAATTTTACCACAGTTAATACATTTTCCTATATATTCATTCAAAACTGCTTATCCATTTGCATATCTAAACTATCATTTTCTGTTTCCAGTTACTTGGGGGTTTTCCAAAGTCTTGACTTTATACTCTGGCATTTCGAATTGATTTCTGACTCTCTTACTTGTTTAGGCAGCATAATCAGTTTCTATTAACTGTAAGACAAAACAATGCACAGTATTCCCAAATATTTTGATCTTCATATCATTTTCTGCTCAAAAAAAAAAAAAAAGACAATGAGAATCTCTGCCCTATGATACTGTCCCAAAAAAGAATCTCTTTGTTTATGTATCTAAAGTAGTAGATGATGGAGGAACAATGCTTGGCTCATTCAAAGCTCTAAGTACCATAGAAAAAAACATATTTTTAAATCTAATCCATTCCTGTGGGGGTGAATTCATTGTAAGTAGGACCTTTTGATGTTTACTTCGGTTAAAGTGTGTCCTACTTCAATCAGAATGGGCTTTAATTCTATTACTGGGTGTTTTTAGATGAGAATGAAATTCAGACAATGAGAAAGCCACAGAGGGAGCAGCCAGAAGCTGAAATTCAACAGAGCCTGGAGGAGAAGGGATAGACCAAGAGATGCTACCACTTGCCTTCCCATGTGACAGAGTTACAAAGGATCACTGGCAGCCAGCTCCAGAATGCTACAGACTTCAGGTAGAAAGCATCACCTTTATGATGACTTGATTTGAACATTTTCCCAGCCTCAAAAACATGAACAAATAAATTCTCATTGTTTAAGCCAATCTGTTTCATGGTATTTGTTTGAGCAGCCTCGAGACCTATAACATATGCTCCATAGCCAGTAATTACAAATCCAAAAGACATTACTCCCTGAGTGGTTTCTAGGGCTTGGACCCCTCTTGCAATAGAGAAAAGAGCAGACTAAATGGAAGCCTAGTCTTCATTTGCACCCTAATTAGAAACTTAGGGATTATGACACAAATGGATCTTAATATCAGAGGGCAAGTATAATGATAGTTCTGTTCTAACAATCATAAATCTCCCCATATGGGATTTTAAAGGGGTTCCCTGGATTCCTATAGAATACATTAGAGAGACCTGTCCATAGAGTAGGTATCAAATTTGGAAATCACTGTTTCTGTCAGAAGGCAGAGATGGTGGCAGTGGTAAAATATGTATTTTCATTTGCTTTTCCAGTGCAACAGGTTTAATAATAAGCCAGATTTAGGTAAAACTAGGAGTAAATATTTAATAATAAACTTCCAGGATTTCCAGTGCCCTTCAAGTTCTTACCAGACTCCTTCAAGTCACACATTTCTCTGTTAGCTTGGAAGTGTACTTGTTTTCATTTCCTGCTTCTGCAATTTAAAAATCCTACATCCATTCAGTCTCCTACTTTTCAAATAAGGGTTGTGTGGAAAAGGACATGGAAGAGAACTTGCATCAAGCTGATAACTTCAGTCTCACATTCACTCTATCGAATTATATTCCAGTATTTGTACATAGAAACAGGAGTTAATCAAACCATCTCCCTATGCTATAGGGGTGCATTTGAAAAGAAAAGGGGTGAGAAGTCATGATAATTGGTTCAGCATGATTAATATTCCATTTATAAAACATTTAATTTGCTCCCCAAGCTCATAGTTCAAAAGCTTTCATGAGGCTGAACTTCTGATTCCAATTAGGAGGTAGAACAGGAAAGACCTTTGATCTTCGGGTAATAACAAGAAATAACTAGAAACAATAAAATCATAATTTTCTATGAAAATCTTGAAAAGTAACAAATGCAACTAAGGCTTGATGTAATGAATTTCAGAGAGTCCAACCCTTTGTAGTTGAATAAAGAGCCAGAGAATCATCAATACATTAGGAGAAGAGTGAAGGGAATGAGGTGTGCAGAGTCAAGAAAAAAATAGCCAAGACTTTAACAATAATATGGGTTATAGGAATTGGCAAGAAGGCAGAAATACATTGCTCAGTCTAACAATTCTCACGGATCCACCAACCCCAACTCAGAATTTTCATGAGAAAGCCAGAGCACAGCAAGAGTAGATAAACAGAAATCTCGAGTCTTGCACTATTATGCTCGGTTTTCAGGCCCTCCTGGATTCTAATCCAAACCCAAACTATTTGACACAATGACCTAATTCCCTCCCAATTACATAAGGAAAAGTTCAAATATCTTTGAACTTCATTAGTAGCAATTTGGGAGACTGAGTGTTGGGTCATATTTAGGTGAATTCCACCTAATTAAAGCAGAGATTCAGCAGTAGCTAAACTCAATTCTTCGTGAGTCTTAATGATTAGTTTGCATTCTCTGAAAAAAGAAACAAACAACGCAACAAAAACCACAAAAGAATAACAAAAACTGAAAACAAAAAACATTATAGCTCTCTCCACTGTTCTTTTCCTGCACATTATCCAGAATATATACAACAAATTAAAAACTATGTAGAAAGCAGGATTATTTAATGCAAAATTAAGGCAAAAAATAGCCAATAGAAGAGTACTCATAAGTTATTTATACATTGGAATTTGCAAATCAAGAAAATTCCCATTTAAAATAACATATACTTTAAAGGGTCTGGTGAATACAATGACTAAAAGGATGAGACATTCCAAGAGAAAATTGGAAACCTAAGGACAAAATAAAATTATGGAACGGAAAAATAAAATACCAAATTCAAAAACTCACTGAATTGGGAAGCGAATATGGTTCAAGCGATTGGGCTCCCATCTACCATATAGGAAGTCCAGGGTTTGGTTCCTGGGGCCTCCTAGTGAAGGCAAGCTGCCGGCGCAGTGAGCTGGCCCCCGCAGGACTGCTGCCCCACACAGAGTGCTGGCCGGAGTGGAGAGCTGGTGCAGGAAGATGATGCAACAAAAAGAAACACAGAGGAGAGACAATAAGAGATGCGGCAGACCAGAGAGCTGAGGTGGCACAAGAGATTGGGCACCTCTCTCCCACTTTGGAGGGTCCCAGGATCAGTTCCTGGTGCAGCCTAAAGACAAAAAAGCAGACACAGAAGAACACACAGCAAATGGACACAGAGAGCAGACAGTGAGAGCGAAAACGACGGTGGTGGTGGTGGTTGTGGTGGTGGTGGGGAATAAATAAGTAAATATTTTTAAAAAACACAAAACTCATTGAATTGGCCCAAGAAGATTGGATACTATTTAAACAATCAGTGAACTATAAAATAGATCAATGGAAAAACCCCAGGAAAACACCTGAAACTCAGAGAAGAAAATACTGAAAAATAAGTAGCAGAGTATTACTGTCTATGAGACAATATAAAGTCATTTCACATGTAGATTACTGGAGTCCCAGAAAATCAAACAAGAAAGAGGGGTAAATATATTGACCTGGGGAAAAAAGGTTGATTTTCAAAATTAGATACCAAAATGAACCCACAGATCTCAGGTGCCTGATTAAATATGAAGACAAGAGGAACAGATCTCTAAAACAGAGAAAGAAAGAAAATAATAATGAAATTGTCAACTTTAAATTCTATATCTAACAAAATATCCTTTAAAATTGAAGACAAAATAAAAATATATTCAGATAAATGAAAGCTGAGAGAATACATTGCTATAGATCTGAACTACCAGAAATGCCAAAGAAAATTCTTAAGGATGATAGGAAATGATACCAAATGGTGGCTATACTAGACGTTAAAGCATGAAGAGCCTGGGGTTGTAAATGTGTTAGGATATGTAAAGGAATACATTTTATACTTTCTTTAAAAGATTATGGGTTATATAAATTAAAAATAATGTTTTGTAGGAATAATAATTTTAGAAATATGAATTTGGCAATAATAATATAAAAAAATAAAAACCAGGGGGCCTAAATGAATTTTACTATTGTAGGCTTATTACACTGGGAGTGAAATTTAATGTAGTTGTTTTTCCTAAAGTACTATCTAATTTATAATGACTGTATTAAATGTAAAAGAGACATAGCTAAAAGTCAATAAATTAGACAAATGTAATATTATGGATAATTGATTGATCAACAGAAAAGTTCCAAAAGAATGAAAATACAACTCATCAATATTCCATTAAATGCAAATAAACTAAACCCTTGATTTAAAATTTGTCAAATAAGACTAAACGGATGGCACAGTGATATACTGATTTTAAGAGGCACATTTAAAAATAAAGACACAAACGGAAAAATTCAGGAGAAAGGTCTAGCATGTGAACAATAAACATAATAAAGCAGACACGGCTGCATATCACACAAAGGAGATTTCAAGGCAAAGAGTATTAACTGCTACAGAGATAAATATAATGCAAAGGGATCCATTCATCAAAGAGACATAACAAATCTAAATGTGAATGCCTATAATAAAAGTTTCAAAATTAATGGACAAAATTTGGTAAAATTAAGAGATAAATACACAAAGTTATTATCATGGTTGGAGATTTTGACACTCTTTTCCAAGTACTTGATAGAACAAGAACAAATGGGGAAATTAATAAGGATGTAATATATCTGAAAAAGCCATCAACTAACTAAATATAGTTAACATTATTAGAATGTACACCCAGAAGCTGCAGAGTACACATATTTTTTAAATGCACAGGAAGCCTTCACCAAGATTAACAATATGCAGGCCATGAAAATTTGTGAATAAATTTCAAAGTATAGAAATTGTAAAACTTGGAAATAAATGAAAAATCAATGACAAAATGTTATCTAGAAAATCCTCCTAATAAACCATACCTCAAAATAAACAGAAACTAAAGTGGAAAACATAATAAACCATACCTCAAAATAAACCAGAAACTAAAGTGGAAAACATAAGGAAAATAGAAAATATATCAAACAGAGTGATAATGAAAACATGGCATTAACAAATTTCTGAGATGCAGTTAAATCAGAACTTTATAACTTTAAAATTACATTCCCAGGGAAGAAATGTCTAACATGAAATTTACAAGGTATATTAAAAAGTGGTGAATGCTCTCACTAATAATAAGCCTTGTTTATGGGAGGAGGTGAGGAGGTTAGGGTAAGCAATAGGCAGGGCCTACATACTTTCACCATTAGCATATAAAATGTTAATTTTTTTTATCACAAGCTATTGTATCCTGAACTTAGTTTGTTTTAGGAAATGACATATCTGTATTAGTTTCCTTGGCTGCCCAAGCAAATATCATACAATTGGTCAGCTTAAACATTGTGAATTTAATGGCTCACATTTTTTTGAAGTTGGGAAAAAAGTACAACTTAAGTCATCATAAAATGTGATGCTTTCTCCCCAAAATCTCTAGCATTGTGGGGCTGACTGCCAGTGATCCTTGGCGCTGGGCACTTCTGTCACATGGCAATGCACACGACTTCTCCTGGTCTCTCCTTCTCTTCCAGGTTCCATTGATGTTCAGCTTCTGGCTTCTCTCTCTGTGGCTTGCTTTCTATCGGTCTGAATTTCATTCTGCTTATAAAGGATTAAGATCCATCCTGGTTGACCTAATCAAAAAGTAATACTGTGGTACGCTATGGACTATAGTTAGTGGTAGTAGTCTGACCATGTTCTTTAACAATCTGTAACAAATGTTCCACCACAATATAAGGTGTTGGTGGAGGGGTGATGTATGGAAATTCTACACATTATGCATGATTGTTTGTAAGCTCACAATTTCTCCAATAAAAAAAAACAAAAGCAAAAACAAAAGTCTTATTTACAGTGGGTTCACACCCATAAGAATTGAATAAGTTTAATAACATGTTTTTCTGGGGTATATCTAGCTCCAAACCACCACATGATCTTTCAAAATATTGCATTTTGTGATGCCACTTTTACATCATACCAATCTTAGAGGATAAAAACATACCTATCTCATCTCTATTGCTATTATTATACTATTTATCATAATTTTCACAGGGTGATTTCTGTTCCACCAATTGATATAGATCAGAAAAGTCAAGCATTTTGACATCAAAATTATGAATTCCAACATGACAGTCCAGGCAAAATAAATTTCATTGAGTATCTTATTCATATCAAAAGATACCTCTAGCAGTGGGGCAATTTCACCTTAGAGAGAAGAATTTCTTTCTATTGTTAAATAAAATTTTATTCCATAACTTGCCAAATGATGCCATCTTGCAGGTACCAGAAACTAATAAATGTGTTGTGGAAGATTTTTTAAGAGTATAAAATTGCCTCTTAAAACTGCTGTTTTCTCCTCTTCTACTTAACTCCTTTCCATTTACTTCTCTCTTTTAGGAAGTTTTGATGCAGTACAAAGTGATATAATATAGAATTTACTGTTCCCTTCAAATGTGATGGGGATGTTTGTTGTTTCTGGGGAGATGGAGTAGATGAACGTTTTCTTATTCCTACCACTAAAGATAAGTTTTGGGAATTATTATTTTACTGTAATTGTTATTTTTTAGTAATAGTTGTTCAGAATTGTAGTTGACCTATCCAGAATTATGTTGTGAAATCTTATTTTAAGTCACCATTTATGATTACTGTTAATAGTTTAATAAAATTATTAAATGCAGTATGGAGTATCCATTACTGTTTTATATTTATATTGTTCAAAAGAAAGTTAATAGTTGACAAATAATACCACAGGTATCTAATGCAAATAACGCAGTACAATATCATGGAAAAATATACTAGAACTGACTGATTCCATCACTTTTTCTAACAACTTGGATGAGGTATTTAACTTCATTGTAGCTTGATTTCCATCAAATCATACATAATTTTAAAAATTGTCCCGAGGTTAAAATGCATAGAAGTGTTATTTGAATTCGTGGAGAAGACTAAATTACGAGGTTCTTAAATCAAATCCAATTTCATTAAAAATAGTTTTTGTCATGATAATCTGAATAACAGATTTGACTGTTTTCAAATTTGGATTGTATCTATAAAAGGAGATAAGATGAGAACAAAAATGATTAAAGCATAACTCATGTTAACTCTTGTATCAGAATATTTTAGTCTTAAGAGAACCTTGGACAATAGATGCTTGCACTTGAATTTACATTTAATTCACAGGATTTAAATATTGATGAGTGGACAAAAGAATAAGAATGATAACTAGCAGCAACTGTAGCAGTGAGAGGGGAAGGAGAGAAAGAAGAAATTTTTGAAATGGTGGTGGTCCCTCTTCTCATGCTACTCGTTGACTGATATAACACCTGATGTGGGAGAAGTGAGTGTGCTTTTCCTCATGAGGTACCCAGTCCACAGTCCCTGAACAATTTATTAATCTCTCATCAGGAACATCGGGGACCAGGAAGTAAAGCTGGATGAATGAGAAATATTGAGAGAGAATAATTTGGGGATTTGATGGGGCTCAAAAAATGATTTTCCTGTCCGTTCCCTTCTGAGTTCTGAATAACTGAGAGACAAATAAGTCACCCAGTTACAAGCAGCACTGAAAATACTACTGTGCTGTGATTCCTATAAAAGTTTCAGGAGAAGTCAGAACACATACTTATTTTCTTCAGGCAGCTGTCATCCAAGAAAGGAAAAAATCGAGCAAACTTGACCCTGTTCCTTTCACTAAACTCACCAATATTTTTAAGTCAAACTTCCAGTCCTAGGCAGAAATAAGAGCAGAATCCTTCACATTGAAAGCTACATCAAGAACCAGGAATTAATTCCTTCCTAATGTGTATGTCTGTACCTAGTCCAGCAACTTCCTAAAATAATTTTATCTATATATCATATCTGCCATACACTCTGACATTAGACCCTTACTGTATTTTTGCCATTATTGAAAAACTAATATGAAAAGAAGTCTTTCACAAATTCTTGTCACCATACCTTTGGCTTTAAACCCTTTGGAAGCTTTTTCATGATTCAGAAACTGTGTGTTTACTGTTTTTAGTTTTCTCATAGCTTTTTTATTCCATGCATTTATTTTTTAAAGATTTATTTTATTTGTTTATTGCCCCCCGCCCCCCTCCCCCACTCCCCCCCTTCCCCCTTCCCCTTGTTGTTTCCACTTCCTGTCTGCTCTCTGTGTCTGCTCATCATCTTTTTTGGAGACACCGGGAACCGAACCCAGGACCTCCCATGTGAGAGGGAGGCACCCAATCACTTGAGCCACTTCTGCTCCCCGCTTGTTGCGTCTCTCAGTGTGTTTCCTCATTGCATTATTTCGTTGCATCATCTTTTTGCATCATCTTGTTGTGTCAGCCTGCCGTGCCAGCCCTTCGTGTCAGCTTGCTGTCTTGCTCGTCCTCTTTAGTAGGCACCGGGAACTGAACTCAGGATCTCCCATGTAATAGGTGGGCACCCATGCACTTGAGCCACATCTGCTTCCCTTTTCCATTTTTTATTAAAAAAAATGACTGAATACAAAATGAAAGAGTGAAGAGAATGTATGATTTCTATGATCACTAAATACTAACTATTGGATGTTATTATAGGAAAAAACACATTTGGTCTAATGTACTAATTAATTCACCTTCAAGATTTTATAAACCCCAAAGAATATACCGATATAAATGACTAGGGACACATATGTAATTTTTTGCGAATTTAGTACAACTATACCCCTATATAATCAGTGAGTCAGCATGATTTTTGGATCTTCAGAAATTGTGCAGTGGAGTATTCCCTGGTGTTTCCCTCCCCCATCCTTGTTATAAATAAAATTTAATGAGAGCTTCTTGGTCCTTTAGTGTTTTCTAAAATGCCTCTGGCCACTAATTGGCTAAATTCAACAGCCACCTCTGACTTCATTTAGCACAGCATTAATTAAGCGGACTTTGCTTAACGAAAACCTATAATATCTTCCATGAACTAACCTCTAATCAGCAGAGTGCAAATGATACATTCCACATATTCAAGTAAAGAGTACAGACGCTTATTTCAATGGCAAAGAAGTGAAATATATCCAATCATTTCAAATGGAAGTGAAAGGCAAGGTTAATCATATTTGCAATTATAGAATAGTTTTTTTGTTTGTTTGTTTGTTTGTTAGGCTTTTTTTGGTAGATGATAGTGGAGGAAATGATGTTTCACAGAGTCATAGGATTCGCACAAAATTAAGCTTATTTGGCTTATATGCCAAGCACATACTAAAGGTAGGCTTTTTGCTCTCGCCACTCTTAAGATTGCATTAGGCAAGGGTTTCACATCTCTAAACTGTTTTGGATAATTTCTTTTTGTGGTGGCCTTATCACAAAGTATTTTAAAATATTCCAGAAGAAAGTTTCTAAAGAGATGTTTTCCTAAAATAGAAGTGCAGTAGTGGGTCATATGGTAATAGTGTTGCCTAAGCTTAAAGGAAGACCTGCAGGGTAAAAACAATGTAGGATCAGATGCTGAGAGTGGAGGACATTTTACAGAATTATGGAGAGTTTTTGATACTCTTACAAGTTTCTTCACTATTTCAGAAAGGGAATTGGTTGAAATGCAGAGCAGTCAAAATCGAATCAGTTAGGAAACACGGAGCATAACATCCTAACTCAATCTCATCGTTTTTAATGACATGAAGTTTCTCCAGGTCACTTTTCACTGTTATTTCTCTTTCCCATTGGGTGAGCTTTTTGATTTTTCTTGAACTACAATATCAATATATATTTAAGTAATTTTAATAGTAATAACTCTACACCTGGAAGCCCTGTTAATGTTTTGAATAACATAAAGTAACAAAAAATTCCTTTAAGAGCATGATTTTTAACTTATTGTTTATTTTTGAAAATTTTTTTTTTTTTTTAGCTTAAGAGGACTTATAAGTAATTAGTGGAGAATTTTGAATATGCAGCTACCTGAGCTACCCCCAAATATTTTGGTTAAATAGATCTGGGTTGGAGCTAATAAATACATATATTTTAACAGCTCCCTCATCAACAATAAGAATCTGAAGCTAGCTTACTGTGAAACAATGCTGCACAAAATGGGGATGAAAAATGGATTGGTCCTTAGAATAGTACTTGTCTGCAACAAGTTAAAGGCTAAAGTTGAGAGAAACTTTCAGAAACACTTATAACAATTTGACAAAATAAATTCATGTTTGTTGAATCTAATGGTAAAAATTTGGCCAGGTGTGTTGTTTGCCTTTTTTTCTCATTTCATTTTTCTATTAATTAATTTTTATTTTATTTTATAAAACCATCTTTCCATGTTGTATTGGATATCAAGAAAAAATATAAATCTAGTTCACCACAGATAGTTCGAGAAACAATGCTGTATTTCACACATATTGAGCATATCTTTTCTAGCAATAAGTTCTTATAGTAAAAGAATAACTTTTAAAAGAAAACACCTTATAAAAACCACTGTTTATAATATTTAGGGAGCCCATGTGCTGATATATCTGAGAGAAAAGGGGTTAAATTAAGAGATAGAGTAACAGCAAATTGGGAATTATAAAGTAAGAGGAGGTTTGTTGAGTTTGAAACTTAGAGAATAGACAAAATATGGAAAACTATTCACTTGAAAATTGAGACAATCCTTTAAATAAAATGAGAAGCAGGTTCTAAAGGAATCAATGGCTAGTAAGGGATTTTCTAGGTTCGGATCAGGTATTTCAAGAGATCTAAGCTTTAATTTGATACTCTTTGCTCTCCTATGCTATATTGTACTGGAAATTAAGGACTTTTTAAATATGATTTTAAAAGAAAATGACAATAGGAATCTGGAAGGAAAGAAGAAACTCATATTTATACTTTATCTCAGTAAAAATTAATTAGAAAATTTAGGAATAGGGATCTCTGTAAACCATTAAAAATTCAAATCAATTCATTTGTAAATTTCAAAATATTCTGATATTTTCTAATTATCATTTTGTTATTGAGTTCACATTACATCTATTATGGTCATAAACTCTGGCAATCACTACTTTAGCTGGGTAATCAAGGTTAACATTATCTGCCATAAGTCGTGTTAATATCATTTTCCCTTAACATGATATCATGAAAATGAATTTACCTCTTTGATCTTCCCCCCCAAAACCCTTCCCAGACTAATAATGAGAAATAACATCAGAAAAGTCTCAGTTGACAAATATTCTATAAAATTCATGACCTGTACTACATAAAACTTTCAAAATATCAAAAAGAAGGAAAGTTTGAGAAATTGACACAGTTAAGAGGAAGCTAGGGCATATGTTGAACGTATATAATGTGGCATACTAGACAGGATTCTGGAACAGAGAGAAGACTTTAGGTGAAAATTAAGGAAATCTTAAATTATGGGGTTTAGTTAAGAAATATCTAGTTTTTTGTCTGTAATGCTTTCTTATGTTCGGAGCTGTCGTAAATATCAAACATGTAACACTGAGGAAAGTTCCATTGAGTAGTCAAAGGACTTATATTTGGAGGGTTTCTATATTTAATTGACATGCTACAATATTGGCTTTAAATAAATGACAAAGTTTAGACATAGATTATTTTAATCCCCAGAGTAACGACTAAAAATTAACTCATGCATATAGGTGTAGCTAAAAGCCAATAGGTTAATTAAAATGGAACACTCTCATAGAGAATGTGGTTATTTAGCAATAGGTGGTAAGTGGGTCCTTTTGCTCTGTCCCCCTCAAAATTTAAAATTAGTCATGATGTAGAAATGTGGGACAATTTCTATGACAAAGAAAATATTTTGGAATTTTCTCATATATATTTACTTCAAAAATGTTATTAAATATGTTATATTGTCAGATATTTCAGCTACCAATCTGCACACTGAAGTATTCAAATCATTTGCATTGTATTTCTGATATTAAAAACAATTATTTAATGTGATTTACAATAAAGTCAAGTAATCATATTATTGTGTCTTTGAACTTCATTTTTTATTCTATGTATGTCTGACTTACTATCAAAAGTATAGATTTACACTCTTTATGGCATAACTCTATTCTCAAACTTAACTTTTTTAAAAAAAGATCTATTTATTTACTTATATCATTTTACTCCCCACCCCCCGTCTTGCTGTTTTGTGTCCATTCACTGGGCAATTCTCTGTGTCTGTTTCCTGCCCTCTGTTCTCATTCTTCTCCTCCTGTCTCCACTGGGATTCGATCCTTGGAACCTCCGATGAGGGAGAGAGGTGTTCTGCCACCTGTGCCACCTCAGTTTCTGGTTTTTCGTCGCATCTCGTCTTGGCTTTCCCTTGTGTTGCTCTCCTGTTACATCATCATCTTGCTGTGTGGCTTGGTGGGACCTGGCATGCTTGCACGCAGGGCCTGGTGGTACACCTACACGTGGGGCCTGGCAGCGCTCCCACGTGCCTTCTCTATTTTTCTTTATTTTACCAGGAGGTCCCGGGATTCAAACCCAGGTCCCTCCATATCGGAGACGGATGCCCAACCATTTGAGCCACATCTGCCCACTTTTAATCACATGAAATTCTAAAAACATTTTGATTGGCTTTAATCATTAATGATAAAACAAGAACAAAAAATTGACATAAAAAATGAATTCTAAAAAAGACTATTCCAGAGTTTTTAAGTCTTACAGAATACCCTTGCAAATATACTACAACATAATCTATTTCATGCAAACTAATAAATGGCAAAGAAAAATAATAGAAAACTATAATTGTAAAATTGAATATGAATGAATCTATTACAAAATACTATATCTCCAGGGAGCAAAATTTGTTCAGGTAAAATTTTGATTATTTATGCACATGGAATATCAAAGCATGAAATACAAATCAAAGATAATATATTTGGGGATGATGAATTTTATAAATTACTGCATTAATAAAAATTAGATTTGCATGAATTCAGCATATATAAATATTATATGGATTTTTGTACATTCTAGTTATTTAGAAATTCATAGCCCATGGATATTATTTATTGTTTTTCATGTAGTAATAATTACGCCTGATTAAAAAGTAACCTTTCAGAATGTGATTTTGCGCAGGAAACTAGTTTATCTTCCTAAGTATTTACATTTCATTTTTATATGAAATAGATATATAAATAAAAGTATACAAATGGATTTATAAGAGGTATATTTGAAAATCAAACTCCTAGAAAACCCATTATTATATATATTTAATACTTAAGGAATTTTTGCAGCAAATTAAAAGAAGGGAAAATAGTCTATTTTGTTTACCAAGTATTACTCCTTTCAATATTCTTCCTTTATGTTCTGGAGATCTTGGTTTTATCTGGATAAATTCCCTTCAGCCTAAGCTTCTTTTAGTACAGTTATGCTATGGGAAACTCTCTGAACTTTTATCAACAGATATCTTTATTTCATCCTCATTTTTGAAGAATATTTTTTCTACTTATAGAAATCTGGATCATATTATTTTTCCTTTCAGAATTATAAAGGTATTAATATTGTATAGACTACTGGAGAAACAGATAAGTAAACAGACAATTGCAATGTCTTTAGTAAGTGAAATGTCAGATACAAACAAGCAAACAGGTTTGGAAGAAAACTATATATAGGTTTCTAAGTAAGATTAGGAGTATATGGAAAATCATCTCAGACAGTCCAGTACCTAAATGAACCCTACAGGAAAAGCTTGGCAAGAGATGAAAGTCAGGATGAGATATTTTTTACGTATGAGGCACGGATTGCCAAGTAATTAAATGAAGGAAAATAAGTAGTACACGGCTCAGTTTGATTGAAGTATCAGTTTCAAGAGGAGCGGTGATAAAAGCTGTGTCATCATATTCTCATGTGTGCTAAAGGTTATTAAATACTCACCTAAATGCTGAAAGACTTTATTTGAAGAAGAAGTTTTGAATTCATTAGGTTTGCATTTTAAAAAGATTTTTTTTTTGGTGGCTGAAGGATGAATTTAAGGCAGCAAACTCAAAAAAGTGATTGTAATGATAAAAGTGTTGGAGTAATCTGAAAGAGATGAGATGGTGAAGCACGTCATAGACTGTGGGCATTGTAGGTAAATTATATCATTGAATGGATATAGGGATGTGCCAAAGTGATGGAGGGAAATAGGTTTAGATGGTACCTTGTTTGTGGCTTTTGGAACTGGATATATTGGGGTACTAATCACTGAAATAGAGATCAAGAAAGCACAGAAGGGGGACTGATAATGAATTCACTTTGGTCAATTAAAACCTGAGATTTTGGTTCATTAGACAATTGCATATACAGGTCTGAAGCTCAGGAAAGGTATCTGGATGGCAGAAATATATTTAGGAGACGGTATCGTCGTAACTAAGGACATTGGCCTGATGAAATTCTCTCAGGAAATTGTGATAAGAGGGCCAAGGAGAAAACTGTAAGGAATACCAGCTTTTCAGATATGATCACAAAACTGGAAGCCTACAAAAGAGTCTGAAGAAGAGCATCTATAGAGGCAGAAGGAAATTAAGGGACAGTGAAATCATGGAAGTCAAAGAAAGAGAGTATTTCAATGGAAAAAATATCACTGTTGCCAAAAGGAAGATTAAATTCAAGAGTGACCATTGGATCTGTAGACATTGTTTAAAAGGAGATAAAGAAACAGCTTTATGGTGTCTTGCTGTCTAGGGGTGAATCTGATTAAAAGATAAGTTCTTTTTGATCTAGGAATATTACTTAAACTGTCTGAGCCTTGGTTTCCTCATTTGTAAATCAGCATTAAAAGAGTTCACCCCCTCTATGGATATTTTCCCCTTATGAATAAATAGTTAATATATGCAGAGTATTTACAGAAATGCCTAGTCACCAGTGCATATTATATAAATATTTACTCTTATTATTTGAATTTATTTTCTTGTTCTTCTCCTTAGGATTTATTACAGAGATTGGAGGAATTTTTTTTTTTTTTTTGCTAGAAATGTGGAAATACATTTCTGTATAACTTCTAGTTTTGATGATTTTGAAGTTTGAATACATGCAATACAATAAGGAATCGTGTCCTTGAATTTTACTAGTATCGACTCCTGTCATAGCACACCAGGACACTTTGGGAGGAAATACAGTGACCAGATATAAGTGAAGCTTATCACTGCCAGAGAGTGTGTCAGATTTCCTCTTATCTCTCCAAACCATGTTCCAAAGATTCAGCCAGAGTATGTCATTTATCCCCGTGTTGGAGATAATTATGGATATAAGATGTTATGGTAATTGAATTGAGGGGTGTTTGTGTGGACCACTTAATGTTTGCAGAAGCTGTGATCTCTGAGCTGTGCTTGGGAGGATACACTGGGTATTCTAAGTTTCTCCAGATTTGACTAATTCTGCCTTCATGACATTATGCCACTGACCTGCAATAGGCCACAATTATTTGGTTGTGTCATCTTGAAACTCATGGATAACTTTACCTACCAAGAGATTATTGATGAGAGTGTGAGAAAGAATTTTAATGGAGTAGTTGGATCAAAGCTAAATTGCAATAGATTTTGGAAAGTTAGGAAGTAAAAACAGCTTGACTATACTGTTGGTGAAAAGAATGATAATGGTAGGTGGGAAACTGGAAGGTGACGAAACTGAGGGATGCTTTTCTTTAATAATGGAAGTAACTTTAAAATGGAAGAACTTAAATTCTGATGAAATAATTTTAAAAAGGAGAAAAGAATGATTATAAGAGAGAGGGGAAACAGTTTATAGAGGTCTCTGAGAAGGAAAAGAGAGACTACAGAAGAAGGGCATTAACCTGAGAGAATGACCTCACACAAAGATGATAGTACATGACTCAACACCAACGGATAACAGGGAAGAGAGATTAAGCTCTTACTGCGTGCCAGAAATTGTTCTAAGTCCTCAGCATGGATTTATTCATGTATTACTCATAGTAGACTTATCCTATTAGTCTCATTTTACAAATGAGTTAACTGATGTATGGAGAAGTTTAATAATGGACCCAAGGTAATTTAGCAAGTATGAGGCAGAGCTGTGGTTTTAATTTAGGCAGGTTGGCTCCCAAAACCCTGCTTTTTGCTTCTCTGCTAGATGTTAACTGTGATGAATATAGGTAGTTATAGAACAGAATGAAAAGAATACAGATGTAGAAAAAATTTTGAGTAAGAAATTGAGTGAGTTGAAACCTGTCTGGGTCTCTTTGCTTTGGTCTCTTAGTCTCTGCCTCTGTCTCTGTCACTCTGCCTCTCTCTCTCTGCCTCTCTCTCTCTCTCTCTCTCTCTCGCCTGATAGTTGTATTTTATCTGTAATGTATAAGGCATAGGTTACTAAGTTTATGGCAAGAAGTGGAATATGAGGGTCTTTAAGCTGAATATTCAGATTGCCACAGAGAAATAACTTTTCTTTGTAGTGCAAAAATAAGGAAAAATGTCTAGAGGTTTGAAAGTACTGGCCAGGGAATATTTAAAATAGCAACTCACAGAATGTGGTATGGATTGGGAATCAAAAGGAAACAGCTGATAGATCCAGGAGATAAGTTGGTAGAGTAGACCTTTAGGTTAAGAAGCACATTTGGCTCAAGTGAACTGGATGAAATAGGGATGTTGTTCAAAGAAGAAGACATAGTAATTTAGGAATTAAGAGATGAGCCACCTCTAGGAGTGTGGTCATGGGAGTGGACATGTGAAGTGAAGAGGAACTGAAAGTCTTGGGATGAAAGGAAGTCATGTCTACAATAATTGTAAACAGCTCATAATTTGCCATTTGTATGTTCATTTTACTTATGATGCTGTCGTGAATATATATTTGCAAAATTTAATATATTCAGCAGAGTGGGTGTAGCTCAAAAATTGAGTGCCTGCTTTGAATGTACGAGGTCCCTGGTTCAATCCCTGGTACCTCCTAAAAGCAAAAAGAGAAACTAATGTATTCAAATTAATCTATTGATTTTTTTCACTTTTTTATTAGAGAAGTTGTAGGTTTACCAAAAAGTTGTGCATAAAATAGAGTTTATCTATACAATCCTATTATTAACATCTTGCCACTCATAGTAATTATGCTGCAATAAGACATCCATTCACACATACTAGGCCAGCAAAAATTAAGATTTTATCTCCATCCCACTTATGGTCAAGGGTGTGTGGAATTGTATCAATTGGTAAATCCATTGGGATAGCAATTTAGTAATCATTATTAAATTTTTGAATGTGTACAATCAGTCCACCAGCAATTCAATTTCCAGTTATGAACTCAGAGCAATTCTGTGCATGTGCCCATGTAAGAATGTAAGTACAAGGCTTCACATAGTAAAATTACTTTTAATAGTGAAAATTCTAGGGAAACGTAGTTTCCATAAAAAATGGATAAATAATTTGTAGTATGTTCATGCAATGAAACGTTAGTACATTAGAAAACGGACTGTTGGTACAAGTACTAATGTGGAAAATACTCAGGGACATAAAGTCAAATTAAAAAAGAATGTTGAACAAGATATATACAACATGAAATTAGTTAAACAAATTTTGATCCCTGAGGAGCCATGTTTTATGTTGTTTAGGGATACATTTAGTAAAAATATAAACTGTATATGGGAACAATAAACACAAAATTTAGGGTAATCTTTACTTCTGGCTAAGAGGATGGGGAATGAGATAATGGAAGGTTATCAGCCCAGACCTCAGCTCAACTATGTTTTAAAGAGTATATATGTTAAGCTGGGTGCTGACAATATGGCCGTTTTACATTATTTTTAAACCATTTTGGATAACTGAAATGTATTACATTTATTTTTTTAAAAAGAAAAGCTCTGATTTACTTTTAACAAAATAGTTTCTTTAGAAAGAGAAATCCAGAACTTTGTTTCAGAAGATTTCTTTCCTGATTTGGAAGTTACAAGGAATAACAGCATTAAATCGGCAAGGGAAATTCTACCCTGAGTGGCAGTTATTCAAGTCCAGATTTAATTTAAGACACTGTAGGAACTGATTTTGAAACTAACTAGCTATTCCTAGCCTTAATTATTTTTTCCCACCACAAATATATGGCTTTAAATTAATTTTTTTTTCTAATTGACTTAAATCCTTCACATGTAGTTGCTCTGTGACGTTCTGCTATTTAAGACTTAGCTCTTCCTCACTTGGTCACATTAACCAGTCACGGAAGACTCAGAATCAGGAAATTTAGAATCTCGTTTTATAAATACCAAGTTTAAGACTTTGAGCAACATTCTGAACGTTCTGGTTCTTAGTTTTCTCTTTTGAACAATGTGATAACATAGACAGATTTTTTGGGGGTAGGGGGCTATTGAGTTATGGAACCTGGTGGTTTAATATTTTTCTTCATAAATAGAGAATTTTTTCTGGATACACATTCGGCTAGTTCTTCTCTCCCTTCTAGTGTTTTTATGTGCTTGGGCCAAGAGGTGAATCACACAATGTTTCAAGAAGTGTTCCTCATCATATCACCTTTTATCCATGGCACATATAACTGGTGAGAGCCCCAGGCAGACAGTTGATGAACATGCCCTCTCAGGATTACTGAAAGAGTTTTTTTATTTCCCTAATTTTGAGGTGAGAGTTTCAAAGAACTACTCTCTTTCCTTCATTCCACAAGCAATTCTCTCATTGCTTATTTTCTAAGTCTATTCTCATTGACTTTTACGTGTCAGTTTATCCAGGAGTACTGATTTTATGATAATTTATCTTATTCCTAATAAAAACTTCCCTTTAATTTTCTAAGGTGCTAACAAATTTCACCAATTTGATTAATTAGATGTTGCCTAATCCCCTTTCAGCATGTATAAAACAAAGGAAACATTGACATAACATGATTAAAATATTTTTGAACTGTCCTCTTCTTTTCTGCTTTTGCTTGCTTCAGGTTCCAAATTGACATCCTAAATTTAATATGTCATTATCTAAATAGTTATAAGATGTCATAATACAAACATAACCATAGACTACATTGAAAATGATAGGCACTTCAAGATGTAATTTATTCTAGACATTTAAGTGTTGCTATCTCAAGTTCCCTCAAGCCTTTCAAAGAGTTTAATTATATTCACAGTAATGAATTAGAAGATAATTTTTATGTGTAAATAAATAAATAAATAGCATAGCAATCAGTTTAGGATTGTGCTTATTGACTCACTAATTGTGAGTAGACTTTCTCTGTATGCTAGCCATTTTACTACATGGATACAATAATTAAAACACACATATACCAGTACTCATTTCTATAGTCTATTGACTTTTGCTTATCTGTCTCTCCTTGCATTGTACCAAAATGTATAATTTAATATTGCTTTAAAATATGTTGAAAGATATTTTTCTAAGCATGCTTTTTGTGTAACTTTTAATTCTTCTGTGCAAACTGAGAATCACGTCATCAATCATAGAAAATTACATTTGAATTTAATTGGAATGATCTTTGGAAAAGTGGATTAAAGGGATCCTTTCAAAAATTAAATACAGAAATAAGAATACAAAAATGACAATATTGTGATAGAGTGGAATTATGAATTTTTATGTATTTCTAGATTTTACAAAATATAATTAGTTTTATTTGGAAAATAATATTTAGCTCAAACACAAGGATTAATGGATGAGAAATTTAAGAGAATTTTGGAAAAGGGAAGCATAAGGCAAAAATTTGTCCTATTATAAATAAAACATATTTTCAAATTGTTTCTAGTAAAATATTATAGTGGGACAAAATGCTAATAAAATAAATGGGTCTGTCATTCCATATAGGAACCCTGTACATTTTGGTAATTGGTGGTGGCAATAGTAGCACAACGTGTGAACATAATTAACATAACTGAAATATATATCTGAGTAATTAAAAGGGGAAATCTAAAATTGTATATATGGTCACAGAATAAAAATTTTTTTTAACTTATGCAACTACACTATACAAACAGTGGATCAACCCTAAGTTAAACCATGGACTATTACTAATAATACAATTTTTAAAATGTGCTATCATCCTTTAACAAATGTTCCACATCAATGCAAGGTTTTAATAATAGGGTGGTATATGGGAATCCTGTATTTTATGCATGACTGTTCTGTAAACCCATAACTTCTTTAATTAAGAAAAAGAAAAAACAGAACAAATCAGTAGAAAAGTTAGCACAACATTGTAACTACAAAGAATTCCATTGAATTATACTCTCAAAAATGGTTAAAATGACACATTTTATGGTATATATGTATTACAATAAAAGATTAAAAATATAAATGGGCCAGAGTAGAGAGTCTTGAAGGAGAGAATATAGAATAAAATCACTAGAAAATGCAATGTGAATAACAGAGAAACAATTCAATAATTTATAATATATATATAAATGGTAATATATATATATATTATATATATATATATATACACAACCATATATAACCACATAGTTAAAAATAAAAATAAAACAAAAAAAATGGTTTTCAAATAATATTAATGGCATTGGAAAACATTTCCATGATAAGTGGGGCATTTTGAATGGAAAATGATGCTAGGGTATTAATTATATAAAAATGTGTGTTAATATAAAAAAAACTAGAAGAAATTTATAAAACTATTTAGATGATTAACTGTGATTTTTCTTTCATTACACTGAATACATTTTTTCTGTAATAAATGAGTATTACCCTTAAAACGGCAGTGTCCTTATGAAGGAAGCACACGAATTTAAAAGCAGCAAGTCAAAAACCAAATCAGCTGTCTGTGGTCAGGGAGCATGCAAATTTCACTGTCAAAACAAAGTGCTGAGGCTAAATCAGGTACTGAGTCAGTAAAAGGGAATATCAAGAAAATAGAAGTTGCGTTATAGCCATCAATCAGGAATCAAGGAAGCCGTCAGGGAGTAGAACAAACAAAATACTCCAGATGCAAGTGGATCCTCATGAGGCTGCTCCTATTTTAAACAGAAAGCTTAATTTTACTTTTGCAAAAAAGCTGCAAGTGAAACAAGTGAGTCAAATTAAAGAATTAATAATTAGGTCCGTGTGTTTGAAGTATGCTGTAATTTATGAAAAATGAGTAAGACATTGTCAAATAATTTGTAATTTTGAAAAGACAACTTGATGATGTGTTATTTGACTAAATTCAAATACACTACGCTTATTCATTCCTGTGTTGAAATAATGAATGTACACTGTAAAGGAAATTAAAAGAAGAATAAAATTACACATAATTCCAATACCCACTTAGAAATATTTTAGTATTTTTACTGTTTTCTTATAGTCTTTTGAATTGATGTATTTTTTGGTTTTAAGTTAATTTTAATTGTTCAGCACTTGGGGTTTTGAGTTGTGTTTCTTTTTAAATTTGCCATTACAATATTTACTTACAATGTAAATAATATTGTAGAGCCTTCATAATCATCATATAGAATAGCTGGAGAATAGTTTTTCCAAATGGATGTAGCTTAGTCATTCTTCTATATTTGATATTTATATTTACCAGACAGTTTTATATTATAAATGAAATGTGTATTTTTTTTAATCTGTGAAGATATGTGTCCATACCCTTCACCCTCCTATATTTACTTTATTTTATGTATACTTTTAATATACTAGATTTCTCTCTAGTGAAGTTATCAGATTAAAGGTATTATTTTGAAAATTTAGTCTATACATGGAAATAGGTTTTCCAAAGGGTTGGTATAAATTTACACAAGTAACATAAATATTTGAAGTTTTCCCTGCAATGAACATTTCACATTAGTGCAAATACCTTTGTTACGGTAACTTTGTAACAGTTGATTAAACAATATTATTACATCCATTTGTTTTTAATAAGATCTTAGTATTTAAATAGTTTTTTAGGTATTTATTGCTGTTTACCACATTGCCCCAGAACTTACTGGCTCAAAGCAACATTTATTATTACACAGACTTCAGGAGTGGCTTTGCTGGGTGGTTTGGACTCAGCGTCTCTCAAGCTATTGCAGCCCAAATGTCAGTAGAGGTTGCAGTCATCTCAAGGCTTGAATGACACTTAAAGGCTGAGTCCAAATGGATCACCCAAAGGAACTGCTGACACATGGCCTTAGTGCCTTGCTGGCAGTTGGTAAGACGTATTCATCCTTCATCTGTGGGTCTTCCCAGTAGGCTGCTTCACCGTGCTTAGGACAGGACAACTAATTTCCTTCAGAGGGAGCAATCCAAGATAGAGAGTCATGAAGCAAAAGTCTTTGATAACCTGTTCTGGGCAAACACTATCAGTTCCTCTTTATTCTATTTTAAGAAGGAAGTCATTAAATACAGCCCGTACTCAAAGGGAGGGTAATATAGCTCCATCTCCTGAAGGAAAGAAAACCAAGTAATTTGTGGACACAATTTAAAATCAATACAAATGGGCTTTTACAGATTAAATATTGTCATTCTGACAATTTCTGCTCCTTAATTAGAGAGGGAGATGATGAAAGCTGTCAGGGGGAAAAGGAGAGAAAAAGAAAGGAAAAAAAGGAAAAGAGCACTAAGACTCTGTCCTTCACTATGTGAGTCCTGGTGAATATTGCTGAGGGTTGTAATCTGACCTTTCTCCAATCACAGTGTTGCCTTGTTGCTTACTTTGTCTGAGATTCAGTTATTTCATACATATAATCAGTGGGTAGGGCTTTTTCTTTTAGCTACCTTCAAAAGTTAGAATGAAAATGATGCCAAGAGGAAAATCCATAAAATTTAGAATAGTAAATTAAAATTTCTACAAATCATATCTTTTCCTACAGTAAATTTGGTTGCAAATATGGTATAGTAAAGGAAACCCATATGTTTATTCAGACACTCTTATGTTTTAATGTTTTGATTGTTAGACAATGTCTTTTATTTTGTCTCACTGAATGGGATTGAGACTTATAAATTGTTAAATAAAAATTTTATAAGGTCAGTTTTCAATAATTTCATTCTTTTTTCTAAAACAATTTTTTGAAGTATATCATTCATACATGAACCTACATAAACTGTAAGTGTTCAGTAAACATCATGAACTTACAAAACAAACATCATACAGGGCTCCCACACATCACCCCCCCCCACAAACACCCTGCATTGTTGTGAAACATTTGTTAACAAATCATGAAAGAGCATCGTCAAAGTATTACTACTAACTATAGTCCATATCTTCCTCCCCTATACATTTATTATTTTAATGATTTATTTAGTTAGTTACTTTTATCCATTTTTACCCCCCCCCCCCGTATTTACTGTTTCTGTGTCCATTCGCTGGGCAACTCTATGTCTCCTGCCCTCTCTTCTCATCCCTCTCCTCCTGTCTTCACTGGGATTTGATCCTTGGAAGCTCCGATGTGGGAGAGAGGCGTCCTACTGCCTGCGCCACCTTAGTTCCTGGTTTTTCAGTGCATCTCATCTTGGCTCTCTCTTGTGTCACTCTCCTGTTATGTCATCATCTTGCTGCGTGGCTCGTGGGGCCTGGCGGCACACCCTCGCACAGGGCCCGGCCGGCACACTCGCACACGGGGCCTGGTGGCCCACGTGACTTTTATGTTTTTCTTTTTTGAAATTTTTACTGGGAGGTTCTGGGGATTGAACCCAAGTCCCTACATACGGGAGACAGACGCCCAACCACCCGAGCCACATCCATCTCCCTGCTATGTCTCTTAAGGTTTACCAAAGTTACAGTCTTTTCCCATACAGGATGGTCATATAATAAATCAGGCTTAGTTTATCATCAGCATTGGACATTGTAATAGGCTTTCTCCAAAAAAATGTAGGATGCCACAAAACAGGTTGGTGTTCAGTGGTCAAACTGAGTACCAGTAATGGAGATGTACAAATTTAATCCCTTATAGGGGGACTCAAATCTCACATTTGCTTAGATCTTGGAAGAGAGAGTATATATATATATTGCAATTAGTATGAAGGTTATGGACAAATTTATTGTTCTCACTATGTCCTTTTTAAGTTGTGATCGAATCAGCAATGAATTTTTAATCATCTGTTCGTGAAAAAGTTATCCTCCCTGGCAGATGTTCTAAGCTCTAGGTTTGACTTCAAAGAGTCTTCCCTCAATAGTGAGGATGGATGTTTCAAAAGTGCCACCTTATGGGTCAAATCTAGTTCTTTTGTCTCTAACATCCTTACCCAAACCTTCAATAATAGCAGCAGCAGAAGGCTCATTTATGATTCTGAGTACATTGTGATCAGTAATGTCCCTGGCACCTTTTGTGGCCTGATGCAGGGGTGGGGTGGGTGGGGAGGATCGTCATTAAAACAGGTGGGCTCTATGTCAAAGCATTGTTTATTTTCTTCCCAAGTTGTGGCTGTATTCATTTTCATAACCTTAGAAGATACTCAATGGAATAGAAGCTATTTCTCCTTCTTGTCTGGATATATGATCTCCCTGAATTATGTCCCTCCATGAAATACTTCATAACTGCCTGGACAACTATGATATTGAATCTGCATCTCATCAAATGATTGCAATGGTGGGGTTCATTACAACATTATCCTTTGAGGTAAAATGATCAATGTTTCTGTGTCAACAGTAGATGCAAAGTAGCAGGATGGGGATGGTTCTATTTCCCATATTATTGGTAATGATCTCAACCTTCTTGTTCTGGAATATATTTACAAAGGGATAGGCAGTGTCAAGATCAATGCCAACTAAAATTCTCTTTGATGTGGTTGCTGGGAAGGTTTAGTCCAGCAGTTTGGAGAAAATGGTAAATACCAGAACAATGATGAGTTCGCTAAGAGCACAAATTGAATTTTGGAAACCTAAATCATCTATTGCATAGAGATTATCTGGTTGAACGTCCTCATTTTAAAGATGAACAAAATGAGGTTCTAATTTATATAATTGAGTTTTGTAAAAGCCAAGCCATTCAGCCATGTGTATAGTAGCATTTTGGACCCAGGACTCTTCCAATTCCAAGGTCACTTACAGACATTCAATGAAAAAGAATATTACTTTACTTCAAATATAAAATTTGAAATTCAAAATAGAATTTTTTGAAGACAGTGTTGAAAAAGTGCAAATGGATAGCAAATATTTTAAAAATAATCTCTGGAGAGCACAACAGTATTTGAAATACTAGTGATCTTTTATGGTTAAAACTTATGGAACACTGTGGGAGAATCTAAAGACATACTTGTAACTAATAAATACTTAAATTATTTTGGGTGAATTTTAAAAATAAATTGCCTTTCAGTAGAAAGAAAATTCAATTCAACACCTAACACAATTTCTCCAATGAATCAACAGTACCATAGCAGATTTACAAATAAATTTTTTGCCATGAAATCAACCATTTACTTACATAAAAAAAGAATGAGATTTTAAAAATTTATTGAAATATATCACTCATACATGAACGTACATAAACAATAAGTGTATAGAAATAGTGAACTTACAAAACAAACATACATAACATCATACAGGGCTCTCATACCTCACCCTACCACCAATACCTTGCATTGTTATGAAACATTTTTAACTAATGATTAAAGAGCATCCTCAAATTATTACTTCTAACCAAAGTATTTTCCCCCAACCCACCCTATTATTATTATTACTTATATCATTTATACATGAACATACATAAACAATAAGTGTATAGTAAAAGTTGTGAACTTACAAAGCAAACATTCATAACATCATACAGGGGTCCCTTACATCAACCCTCCACCAACACCTTGCAATGTAGTCGTGAGACATTTGCTCAAATTATGAAAGATTATTGTCAAAATCTTACTACTTATTATAGTCCTTATCTTACATTTGGTGTATTTTTCCCCCAACCCACCCTATTCTTATTTTTTAAATATATTTTTATGACAAAAATTATAAACTTAGAAAACAATCATGCACATGTGCAGAATTCCCAAGCAACACCCCTCTATTAACACACCACACCCTGGTGGAACATTTGTTACAGATTATGAGATATCATCTGATTATTACCAGGTCCACAGCATACATTTGGCACACATTTTCCTACTCCCCCATTGTCAACACAACATCTTTGGCATAGATGCAAGAATATTACATTATTACTGTTAACCATACTCCATAGGTCACTCCAGTTATATTTTTCCCATGCTCTCCACATTCCCACCACCCTGCAATACTGATGTATACCTGCTCTAGCTCACAAAGGACACTCTTGCATCTGTACCATCAACCACTATTCTCATCCACCTCTGGATTTACAGTGTGATTCAGTCCTTAGATTATTCTCTAGCTTTCTGTCAATTGGCATTTACATCACTAGACTAACATTTTCAGCCACATCCCCATTTATAAACCAACTGTTACTCACTATAATGTGTTAACATCAACTCTGTACATTACCACACTTTTACAGTAAAGTTAATTAAAACTTCTACATATCAGTAATCCATCTCAGTCCTCCTCTTATCTCCTTAAAGAATCCACCACCTAGCACCAGGTCTTGAAGATATTTTCCTACATTTTCTTCTAGAAGCTTTATGTTCTTGCTTTTATATTTAGGTATTTGATTCATTTTGAGTTAATTTTTGTTTAGGGGGCCTCTTTCCTTCTTTTGCTATGGATATCCAATTTTCTCAGCACCATTTGTTGAATGGACTGTTTTATCCGAGCTGGCTGGGTTTGACAGGCTAGTCAAAAATCACTTCACCATAGATGTGAGGGTCTGTTTTTTAACCATTAATTTGGTTCCATTGGTCTATGTGTCTATCTTTATGCCAGTACCATGCTGTTTTTACCATTGTAGCTAAGTAATACAACTTAAAGTCTGGAGATGAGAGTCCTCCAACTTCACTTTTCCTTTTTAAGATGTTTCTGGCTATTCAGGACTCCTTACCCTTCCAAATAAATTTGACAATCATGTTGTCCATTTATTTAAAAAATGCTGGTGGAGTTTTTATCGGGATTGCATTGAATCTGTATAACAATTTGACTAGAATTGACATCTTAATGATATTTAGGCTTTCAATCCTTGAGCATGGAATGTTCTTCCAATTATTCAGGTCTTTTCTGTTTTCTTTTAACAAAGAGTTGTCGTTTTCTGAGTACGAGTGCTTTACATCTTTGATTAAGTTTATTCCTGAATATTTGAGTTTTATCTGTCATATTTTATTTTCACCACTCTACTTTTATTGATATAATCTTCATTTCTAGACTCTCTTCCAGACCTCTCTCTCCTGTCTTTTCTTTTCAGGCTGTAGCACACCTTTTAGTATTTCCTGCAAAGCAGGTCTCTTGGTCAAACTCTCTCAGTTTCTGTTTATCTGTGAATATTCTAAACTCGCCTTCATTTTTGGAAGACAATCTGCTGGATATAAGATTCTTGGCTGGAGGTTTTTCTCTTGCAGGAACTTAAATATATGATACCACTGCCTTCTTGCCTCCATAGTTTCTGATGAGAGATTGGCACTTAATCTTATTGGGTATGCCTTATATATTATTCATTGCTTTTCTCTTGCTGCTCTCAGAATTCTCTCTTTGTCTTTGGCATTTGACATTCTGATTAGTATGTGCCTCAGAGTTGGTCTATTAAGATTTTTTCGGATGGGAATATGTTGTACTTCTTGGACATAGATATCTATGTTCTTCAACAGGGTTGGGAAATTTTCTACCATTATTTCTCCAAATATTCCTTCTGCCCCTTTTCCCTTCTCTTCTCCTTCTGGGACACCCATGACACCTATGTTTACACGTCTCTTGCTGTCCTTTAGTTCCCTGAGACCTTGTTCAGGTTTTTCCAATCTTTTCTTCATCTCTTCTTTTGTATGTTCACTTTCAGAGGCCATTTCTTCAAGCTCACCAATCCATTCTTCTGCCTTCTCAAATCTGCTATTATATGATCCCAATGTATTTTTAATTTATGTACTGTACCTTTCATTCCCATAAAATCTGCTATTTTTCTATGTATGCTTTCAAATTCTTCTTTGTGCTCATCCAGTGTCTCCTTAATATCCTTAATTTCTTTAGCCATCTCATTGAATTTATTAAGGAGATTTGTTTGAACATCTGTAATTTGTTGTCTCAACTCCTTTATGTCATCTAGATGCTTACCTTGTTCCTTTAACTGGGCCATATCTTTCTGCTTATTGGTGTGGATTGTAATTTTTTGTTGGTGTCTTGGCATCTGGCTTACTAGATATTTATTCTGGGTGCAGGTTTCTCTTTAGTTTAGGGCTTCCTGCCTTTTCTCCCTTGCTCACTGTGTAGTAGGAGCCAAGGATGTAGTTGGTGCTATAAGCTGTGTAGGCTCAAGCTACCCTCGTTGCCCCAAGGACCAGTGAAGCTTCTCCCAACTTTCTCCTTTGCCAGGGGTAGGGACAGAGCCACAGCTGTGTGGAATAATCCAAGTCATGATGGCCTAGACTGTAGTTGCCCAGAGAGACTGATGAAGCTTCATGTTTTTTTCTCCCGTGCCTGGGGCAGGGATGGAGCTATAGGTGTGGGCAGTGATTTATGCAGTGCAGGTCCAAGATGACCGCAGTTACCCCAGTAGACTTCCAGTTATTCAGTCTGTGCCAGCTAAATGTACCTGCAGTTACCTGGATAGGCTGGTGCAGGGCCTGTCAGCTTCCTCCCTGCTAGAGGTGGGGCTGAAGTCCAGGCTAGGGCTGCAGGCCAATCTGGGTGAAAGAAACTGGTCTCTACTGTTACTGTGGTTTTCAGTCAGCCCGGCTTCCCCTTATGCCGGGGGTGGAGTCAAAATGGCGGTTGCTGCCCTCTTTCTTACTTGGAAAGGCTCAAACTTTAGCTGTTCTTAGGGTTATACTTTAGCCAGCCGAATTGACTATTCAGTAGCTGAAATCGGTGGCCAACTGTCTCTTCCTCCCCTGTTTTTGGGAACTGGAGCTTCCAACTCCTGCCACAGAATAGCTTCTGGGGTGGCTTGCGCTGCCAAAGTAGGATGATCACTGACCTCCTTGGCGTGGCCTGTAGTTTCCCAGAGAGGCTGGCGCAGCTCCCCCGAGCTTCCTCCCTGCCTGAGGTGGGCCTGGGGCTTATGCTAGAGCTCCAATCTGATCCAGATGGAAAGAAGCTGGTTCCTACCAGCACAGTGATTTTCAGTCAGCCCTGCTTCCCCTTGTGTCAGGCGTGGAGTTAAGATGGCGGCTACCGGCCTCTTTCTTACTTGGACAAGTTCAAACTTTAGCTGTGCTTAGGATTATACTTTAGCCCGCTGAATTTACTAATCAGTAGCTGAAATTGGTGCCCAACTATCTCTTCCTTCCCCATTTTGGGAAGTGGAGCTTCCAATTCCAGCCACTTCCTGAGGTGGCTTGTGCCTCCAGTGGAGAATGGGCACTGGCCTCCATGGTGTGGAGGGCTCTACTTATGAGTCTTCTCTGCATTTGGCCAGTCTCTTCCTTCCATTCTTTCAAAGATGTTGCAGGATGCACTTCTGGTCTCTTGCAGCTCCCAAATAAGTGCTCTGGTTAGTTGTGGGTGATCACCAGCTGCCCCATAGCAGGAGCTGATTCTTGGAGCACTTTACTCAGCCGCCATCTTGCTGGTTGTTCAGAATGAGAATTTTTATTGAGAACTTCTGGGATAATAACGTCCAATATTAATAAATAATACATAGTTAATAATAAACACTAAGCTCCATGGTGATAGAGTAATCTATGATGTCTAGTATTCAATAACTACATGCTGAATAAATGAATGGATTAATTTACCCAATCTACCCCAAATGGACATGTATTTCCCTAATATATTACAATTCTGGCTACAACAGTGCTACCAATCCTAGTAAAGCTCATTCTTTACTTCAACTATTTTCCAATAGCCTCAGCAGTAAAGGAAAATAGAGATGCAAAGTGGCAGATATAACTAGAAAATGTGTCCTCTCAAATTTGGATAGTATGTAATTTTAGAAAGTGGACTTTAGTGCCTGTATTAGATTATAAACTGCATAAGGGAAAATTTTTGATTCTGACTCTCCAATTACTTGCACTAGATTTTCCTAGGTAGTAAAATGATATTGAACGAATATTAAATCTGACCAATTGTATTTTGTATAAAAAACGATGGTTTTAGGTGGAAGTAGGGAATAGAAATTGTACTAGTTTCCTATTGCTGCTGTAATAGATTTCCACAAACTTAATGACTCAAAACAACACAAATATATTCTAACAGTTCTGTGTGTTAGAAGTTTGACAATGGTCTCACTGAGCTAAAATCATGGTATCCACATAGTTGTATTCTTTCTGGAGGTTTCAGCAGAGAATCCGATTCTTTGACTTCTTCCAGCTTTTAGAGGCTTCCCACATTCTTTGGCTCATGGCACCATTACCTCTCTTTCCACCATCACACCTCCTTTTCTGCCCCTGGACCCTCCTGCCATCCCCTTTTAAGAATTCTTATGATTGCACTGAGCTCTAGGATAATCACCCCAAATCAAGACAATGTCCCCTTTACCATGTAAGGTCACATATTCACAAGTTCTGGGGATTAGGGCATGGGTCTCTTTGGAGGGCCATTATTTGGCCTATCAAAGAAAGTAAGATTTCCTCCATGTAGCTAAAAATGGGAAGGTCAGAAAAATAATATATTTGGTCTCTCTCTGCCACTGACCAGCTATGTGACTTTGAAGTTGTAATTTGGCTTCTCCAAATCTCAATTTATTCATCTATAAAACATTTGTGTGACACTTGAATTTTAAAATTGGAACCAAACTACTTGTGAGTGTGTTAACTGTCCCTGGAACTGTTCAAACAGTTGGACAATCTATTTTCAGAGAAATTTAAAGTTTCATATTTAGGTGGGAGGAATGGACCAGAAGGTCTATAAAAAACCTTACATCCAATGTTTTCTGTGATCTGTTATCAACTTATAGTATATAATTTATAGATATCACCTGGTTTGGTGAAAAACATCCCTTTGTGCAACTGATCTAAATGGTTAGTATAATGTGATTTGGTTGTTTTTTATGATGTGGTTAGACATTAAAATATGCCATTTGACAGTATTGCTTCTTAAGCCATAGATTAATAAAACTACCCATCCTAATCTGGCTATCAGTTACCACAGAAAGTATGCTTAGTTTCAAAACTTCTCTACCTTTACATACCATGTGTTTTAATTGAATAATATTTATGTGTGGAAAGCCCTATTTTAAACATTGTGCATGAATCCAGAATTGAGAATGCAGTTATTCTTATACCAGTGAATTAACCTCATAAATTGCATACAAATCTGTTTTTTAAAAAGTAAATCCCCTCTTTCTAATGCTAATGTCATTAGAAGATATAAAACATTGCAATAACTAACAGCATTGCTTTAATTTGTGGCTATGACATTAGCTAATATTATCTATCTCAATTTTAGAGAAGTACAGCCCTTTATTCATATTAAACAAATATGAAGTTTAAAAATATTTCTCTGCTCTTCTGTTAAAATGTCTAATCATACTGATTCTATCAGATTTCTGAAACATGTTTTCTGGGAGCACTCTAGAGGAAAATAGGTATAATATACAATTAGAAAATTTACATTGTATTTTATATGAGAGGTTTGTTCCAAGAGCAAAGATGACTACTATTATGAAGTATTATATTTGAGGATTCTAACAATGGCATCAACAACTCATTTTGAAGCATTCCTCTCTTTATTCATTGAATATTTGAATAATACACTTTATCACAATTTTTTATCAATTCTTAAGTCTAAAACTCTTTGTACCTTCAAGCATTTATTTTTTTATTTCTTGGGTTTAAATCAAGGGAGGAAACCAAGTTTAACTTCAATTATTAAAGGGCTATAGGTATTTCTTTTACTTATTTTCTGCATTGAAAAATATAACTCAGCTTCAAAAGAAAATAAATGTTAATGAATAATATTTGAAATAAAATGCCACTTTAAAAGAGTAAAACAGAGGTTCGTTCTTTATGCTGCTGTTGTCTCTCTGGAGGCTTCAGATTTAAATGACACTGATTATACATGTTATTCTAATGCATTATTCATGAAATTGGCATTAGAGCATCTTCAAACAGTCTGTCATTTTCCATTACATTCCTTCAAGGAACCATATGCTTTTCTCACCGTGTATTGATACTAGGGCATACATAACATTCTCAGAAAGGCATATGGAGGCATTTTAGGCTTTTTCATGAGCTTTGGAAATACTTATTCTGTGCTTTGAATGACTTGCATGATTATGAAATGCTTTGACTAGCATGCTTCAACAGATGAGGCAACTGGTGGCCATCTCTCCAGGCGTAACCTTGCCAATTACCAGCTATCAGACTTGAGGTAACACAAAAGCCTTCTTGGCCTTTTTTTCACAGCTGTCAAATGGGGTTAATGATTTGATTCTCACAAGATGTTTGTGATTATGTAACATATAAAAGTATATGAATCCTGTCACTATCTGGCAGAAGAATGATGTATAATAAATCCTATTTGTATTCGCTAGATTTCTACCAGGTACGCAGGTTCTTAAAAGAGGCACAAAGGAGTTTTTAAGAGGTGCCTTTTAGCACTTCACAATTCTAACAAATGGAACCTGTGCATGTTTGTTTTATGTAGAAGCAATTGACATTGTACTAAATATACTTCTTTTCCACTATTGAAGAGTGTGGACTGATAGAACTCTCAGGTAATATACAAGGGATCCTTGTGGCAATAAAAATGTTTTGAAAAATTTTAAACCTAACATCATCAGCTGTACTGGAGGCTTTTTTCTGGTTTCTCAGTGTCATGTGCCATTGGATGATAACATTTAGTTCTATATTTGAATGCCATCAGAATGTAATGCAACATTTTTATCAGTGGGAAACAGTCAGAATGGGCTTTGATTACTAAAATTTCTCTCTCTTTACCCGTTTTTTTTTTTTTATGATCAGTTAACAATGGTTGGAAATAATTCATATATAGCTGACCCCCTACTTAAGCACATTAAAGATTTACTGTTTTTAAGATAAAGGAAATCATCTTGAGCCTTTAGACATGCAATTTCCTTTATAACTTAGTTATCTCAGTTTTGCATTTTTGGATTAGTCTTCTCATTTCTTTTTTTTTTTTGTAGGCAGAATTGAATATAAATTCACCAAATGGGAAGCATAAAATCTAAAAACAGAGTAACCAAATTCCTTCAGAGTGAAAGTGTAGGAAGACAATTTATCTGCTAATAATCCAGAGCTCAAATGGTGGAGTTGCAGAGAATGATTAAGTGAAAGACAGAGGATTTAGTATTTGATGTTTGTAAGAGTTCTTGGAGTTTCAGTTTAAGACAAGCCTGGCTTCTACTGGGAAAGTATTTTTTGAGCTAGAGACATTTAAAAATTAGAAAGTGTCAATTGCAATTACAAATAATATCTGTAGCACCTGTTCAGTGAAAGCCATTGCTATGAACTGCTGACATTTTCCCAAAGTACTAGAGATTTCCAGCTAAAACTGCTATAAAGTCAATGGATTGTTTACCCCTGTTTGCCAATGCAAGTGATCCCAAAGAAACTTTACATACTAAACTGTGTTTTTCTTTTCATGGTGATTTAAAGCTATTGCATTCAATTCCCACAAAGAAACAGAAAAAATATTGTATTTTAATTTCATGGGTAATGGTAACAATGAATGGCATTCAACTAGAGGACAGAATATATATAAAATACATATTTTTTTCTGAAAATAGAGGAAGAGAGAACAGATTGCTTCAAAAAGCTTCATAATACTACTAATAATACATGCTTTGTAAACTCATGGTGTATTTTTCAGTGCAGAGATTTGCATTATAGTGTACTCAGAATAGTCTTTTATTTTGTCTTTTTGGCTTTCAGAATAATTCTTAGCAAGACCAACTCAATACCCATGATTCTATTAAAAACTGACCTGTACTATATTTTATTACTGAAATGTTTCTATTTTAAACTTAAATCCAGCTAAAACTGGGAATTACTTTTTAGAAAACAGAGAAGTAACAAATTTCAGTTCTTTTAGTTAATTTGTGGACTTTGAATGCTGATTCATTCAGTTTATGTTTATAATAACAACTATCAAATTTAACATTGATTATTTTATAATAGTTTTTCATCACCTTCTGAGGTATTATCGTTATTAATGTATTTATAAATTAACCCTAAAATACATAATAATTTTTTTATTTTCAAAAATAAAAATAAACAATAAATGAAATACAATTTCATAGGTATTTTGACTGAAATTGCATTACAGAAAATATAGTAATTGAAATGTTTTAAAGTCATCTTTAAAATTGTTTTTCAGGGGAGCGGATGTAGCCTGCTTCCCATGCACTATGTCCCAGATTCACTCCCCGGTACCTCCTAAAATCAAAAACAAACAAATGAGAAAAACAACTCTTATTGGGTAGCAGATGTAGCTCAGTGCTTGAGCACCTGCTTCCATGTACGAGGTCCTGGGTTCAATCCCTAGAACATCCTAAAAAAATTGTTTAAATGTTTTTCAGATTTAAATTCTCCCAGTCTTTATGTTTGGCAACTACCTTTCATAGTGTCTTCCTCACATGCTGATTTTTAAGCTGTTCATTTTGCCTCTCCATTCTGTTTCAGGTATCATGCTTTTGATACTTTCATGGGAGGATAGAGAAGTATACCTCGATTAGTGTTACAGGAAAACTTGGAATTGGTTTTCTTCTGGTTGTGATGGCTCCCTATCCATTTTCATGTCCTATGGTTACCTTCCAATATATCCCTGACTTTTTTTTTTTTTTTTTTTTTTTTAAGATTTTTATTTATTTATTCATTTACCACCCCCCCCTGCTGCTTGTGCTTGCTGGGTCAGCCAACCACGCCGTGTGGGCGGGCCGTCCCCACCAGGAGGTCTCGGGAACCGAACCCGGGGCCTCCCATATGGCAAACGGGAGCCCCACTGATTGAGCCACAGTCGCTTTCCTATCCCTGACTTTTTGATCCCTATGTGTATACTCACTGCTAGGTCTTAGTATCAAACACCAAAGCTGCCTACATAATAGTTTTAGGGTGTCTTCTCAGGGCACTCTAGCTTCATGATGGGTAATGGATTTTTCCATGAGTTTCTCTATATTGAAACTATCATGTGTTTTTTCTCCTGTATTCTGTTAGAACAGTAATTGCCATTGAATGATTTTTTAATATTAAGCCTACCTTGCATTCTTGGAATAAGCCATACTTGGTCATGACATATTATTCTTTTTTATAAATTGCTGCATTCCTTTGATAATTTTTTTCTTTTGAACTTTTGTATCCATGTTTATGAAGGTTAATAGGCTGCTTTTATCCATTTTGGGGCATAATATCTTTGTCAATGTTGGTATTAGGATTAAACTGACATCTGAAAGAATTTGGGGTATGTTCCCTACTCTTCTATTTTCTGAAAAGCTTGCATTAGATAGGTGGTGGTTTTTCCCTAAATATTTTATTGATAAAATTAACCAGAAAACCATCTGGATCTTGAGATTGTGTGAGAATTTAATTTCTTTATTATATGTGAGACTATGCAAATTATTTCATATTGTGTCATTTAAAAAAAACTGTGGTAAAAAGGACAAAACAAAATTTACGATTAAACTATTTTAAAGTATACAATGCAGTTCCATTTAGTGCAATCATCACCATCATTTAACTCTAGAATGTTTTCATTACTGTAAAAGGAAACACTGTACCTGTTAAGAAATGACTCCCTATTCTCTTGCTCCTGGCAAACACTATTCTGCTTTCTGTTTCTATGGATTTGCCTATTCTTGATACTTGATAGTTAATATAAAAGGATTAATACAATATGTGGCCTTTTGTATCTCGCTTCTTTCAGTTAACATAAGCTTTTTTTTTTTTTTTTTAGTTAGGCCAGTGATTTATTAAGGAACTGAGAGAAGAGAAATGGGAGAAAATAACAGATTATGGGTCCCAGGTAGAGAGGAAGGGGCTGAAAAGAGATAAAGATGGCTGATTTACAGACCACAATTCCCCATTACAGATTACAAATACCCAGGTTTACTTGCATGCTGATCCAGGCAGGCAGAAAAAGGTAAGAACAGGGCCGGTTTGGCTTTTGTGCTTGCTTTTTAAACCATTAATTATTCTGTCCCTTTGCTAATGTAGGGGGAAGAATCCCAGTTGTTTGTTGCTTTGATTGATTACCTCAACCCTCAATCCCTTGGGATGGCCCGATATCAAGGCCCCTGGAGAATATCCAGGACTTCTTTATTCTGGAGGAAATCTCTTTCCAAATGGGGGTTCTCGCAGTTTTTTCCAGCAGCCATCTTGTGGGGTGTTTGTGGCCATGAGGGTTTCCTGCCAGGTTCCAGATCTGTCTACTGATTCCCTAATTTACTAGCCTGTCTCAACTCTCCCCTCAGAGAGTTTACATCTTTATTCTTAAAGGGGTGCTGAAGGAAAATGGCCATTCTTCTATAATTACTTCCTGCTGGTTAGGAGCAATAGTGGGCCTTACCTGATGAGGTGTAAAACCCTCTTGTTATTCTATTGTGGTTAGAGGAAGATGAATCTGGCATTCTGGGTGAAGCTGGATGAAATCCCTATATGCATAACAAGATGTTGATTCTGGAAGAAATAAATGCAATTAAAATTTTAAGGATGTATGGTCCCACTAAAAGGATACTGGACCACAAAAGTAAAAAAGTCCAGGTGCCTATAAGGCTGCATTTTCCCGAAGTTCGTGGGCTTTACTTTGCAGGGTTTGCATGTTGTTTAGGACCATTACATAGAGATGGCATTCCTCCTTAAGGAAAAGTCATGTTCCTCCTTGTGCTGCAATTAGCATGTTAAGTGCCCTGCAATTTTGCAACACCACAGCAACAAGAGAGCCTGTTTGCTGTTTTAGAGCTTCTAGGGCATGGCTGGTTTCTTTTATGCTGTTAGTTAGCTCTAGGTAGTGATTGTAATAGATAATGGGGTTTGGTATAAATTGCCAATCCCAGTTTTCCATGGTGGTGGTTATGCCTAAGATAGCTTAGAGAGGGGTGAGAAGAGCCATTTCCCTTTTAGTTATTGTATAGGGAGAAACTACAGGAAATGAAAACAGACAAGGTTTATTAAGGGGTACCTGGTTTGCCCTCCCCCTAGCAATAGACGTTTGGGCTAGAGTTAGAGGGAATAGCTGGCTTTGACACGGGCATGACTTAGCTTTGCTTCTTGAAGAGGTACTTCAGGCCGTCCAGTGACTGGCACTTGTATGACCTATTAGGTCCTGTTGGTGAGCTGGCACTTCCTTGGGCAGCTGGCTTCCCTCGGGATATGTGCACCCCGCTGGCAACTTCTTTAACAACAGTTTCCAGTGGGGGTTGAGGAGCACCACTCACTTACCTTTCTCCAGGTAATGGTTCACCAAATGAAGATGGAGAAGTGATGGATTCCTCTAGGTTCTTTTCTATGTTGCATAAATGAATTTATGAACACGCCAGTTTAGTTCGGCCAGTAAAAAGAATTTACTTGGGAAATTGGGGAAAGAACAGAGCTTTCTGAGAATTGGGAGCGAAAGACAGAAATACACACCAAGACTTGGTGAGGGATCCTCTAGGCAGAGGCCAGCGTAAGCCTTTCAAAGTCCATCCTTATGTAGTATCATATCAGTGCTTCTTTTACTTAAGGGCAGGATAATATTACATTGTATGGATATATGAGATTTGATCAACTGATTGGATACTTGGGTGGTTTTCCAAACAGCAATGTATAAGAGTTCATGACACCAACTCTCTATAATATTTTCCAGTATATAGAAGCAGAAGAAATGCTTGTTAAACCAATTTGTGAGTCCAGTATTACCCTAACACCAAAAATCAAAGATATTACAAGAAAGGAAATTTACAGACCAATATTTCACATGAATGTAGATGCAAATATTCTCAACAAAGTATTAGTAAAACATATCCAACTAAAATAAAAAAAATTATGCACCACAACCAAGTGGGATTTGTTCTAGGTATGCAAGTTTGATTTAACATTCAAATGTCAATTAATGCAATCTGTCACATGAAGCTAAAGAAGAAAAATCATATCAATAGATGCAGAAAAGTAATTTGACAAAATCCAACATGTAATCATGTTAAAAACTCTCAGCAAATTAAGGAATAAGGGAACTTCCTCAACCTCATAAGGAACATCTCAAAAAACTCACAGCCAACATCATACTTAATGGTGAGAAGCTAGATGCTTTCTTCCTAAGACTGGGAATAAGACAAGGTTGTCCCTTCAACTCTCTGCTATTCATCATTGTACTGAAAGACACAGCTAATACAACAAAACAAGAAAAGAAAAGAAAAAAAGAAAATGAAAGGACAGGAAAGAAAAGAAAAGGTATACAGGTTGGAAAGGAAGAAATAAAACTTTGTTCACAGACGATATGACTGTCTATGAAGAAAATCCCAAAGAATTGACAAAAAAATACTTGTGGAATTAATAAGCAATTATAACAAGGTCTCAAAATAGAAGGTTAATATACAAAAGTCAGTTTCTTTTCTATATCCCAGCCATGAACAATTGAAATTAAAAACACAACACAATTTACATTAGCACCAAGAAAATGAAAATATTAGGTACAAATCTAACAAAGTATATACAAGAACTACTTGAGAAGAGTTACAGTGTTCTGATTAAAGAAATCAGAGAGCTAAATAAATGGAGAGATAGTCCACGTTCTTGGATACGAAGACTCAGTATTCAATTTTCAATATATTACAACTTCAAAACATATTCTGTAGTTTTAACACAATCCACATCAAAATTCTGGCAAGTTTTTTTTTTTTGTGAATATTGGCAAATATATATTAAAGTTTTTTATGAAAAGGCAAAAGACACAGAATAGCCAAGACATACTGAAGAACAACTTTAGAGGACTAATACTCCCTGACTTCAAGATGACTATAATACTACAATGAACAAGATAGTGCAGAAGTAGTGAAAGAATAGGTAAAAGGTACATAATAGTACATAAATAGACCCATAGAAATATATTCAACTGATCTTTGAAAAGAGAGCAAAGGCAATTCCATAGAGAAAGACAGACTTTTCAACAAATGGTGCTGAAGCAACTGGACTTAACATGAAACAAAATGAATCTCGACACACACATCTGACACCTCTCACAAAAGTTAACTCAAAATGGATTACATATGTAAATGTAAAACCCTAAACAATAAAACTTCTAGAATTTAGCATGGAAGAAAATTAGATGACCTTGGGTTTGTTGATGACTTTTTAGATACAACACTGAAATCATGATCATTGAAATAAAATATTGATAATTTGAACTTCATTAAAATTAGAAACTTCTCTTTAAAAGACACAGTTGAGGTAATGAAAAGGCAAGCCAAAAACTGAGTGAAAACATTTTCAAAACATGTATCTGATAAACAACTTATATCCAAATCATACAAAGAACCCATACAACTCAACAATACGAAAAGAGGCAACTCAATTAAAAATGGGCAAAAGATGTGAACATACACCTCACCAAAGAAGAAACACAGGTGGCAAATAACCTTGTATAAAGTTGCTCAACATCATATCATTAGGGAATTTCAAATTAAAGCCACGATGCAATACTACTACTCAGCTACTAAAATGGTTAAAATCTAAAACACTGACAACACCAAATGCTGGTAAGGATGTGGAGTAACAGAAACTCTCATTTCATTGCTGGTAAGAATGCAAATTACTAGTCTCTTTGGAAGGCATTTTCTTATGTAGTTAAATATAGGCTAACCATACAATCCAGCAAGTTTGCTCTTAGGTATATACACTAATAAAAAAAATTGATGTCCATGCAAAAATCTGCACACTAATTTTTATGGAAGCTTTGTTCACAATTGCCAAAATTTGGAAGCAACAAAGATGGATTTCAAAAGGTGAAAGTACAAACAAACTGTGGAATATCCATACAGTGGAATATTATCTTGTGATAAAAAGTAAGCCATTGTGCCATGAAAAGACATGGTGGAAATTTAAATGCGTATTGCTAAGTGAAAGAAGCCAGTCTGAAAGACTACTTACAGTATGATTCTAAATATGACACCATTTAAAAAAGCAAAACTACAGGAACACTAAAAAGATCTGTGGTTGTCAGGTGGGAGTCATGAATAAGTGGAGCACAGGGCACTTTGGGGACAGTGAAATATTCTGTATGATATTGTGATGATGGACACATGACATGCATTTATCAAAATCCATAGGATGATACAACACAAAGAATTAACCCCACTGTGAACTATGGACTTTATTTAATAATGTATAAATATTGGTACTTCAGTAGTAACAAATATACCCCACTAATGCAAGATATTAATAATTGGGGAAACTGTGTGCATGTGGAAAGGAGGAGCATAAAGGAACCCTCTGTACTTTCTGTGCAATTATTTTTGTAAATGCAAACCTGATCTGAAAAATAAAGTCTTCTTAAAAAGTAGAATCCATTAGCAAATTCAAGGTTATGAAGAGTTATCCCTATGCTTTCTACTAAGAGTTTTAGAGTTTCACCTACTGTAGTTAGGTCTTTGGTTCATTTTAAGTTGACTTTGACTGTGATGTATGGTTAAGTAAACCACTTCATTCCTTTGCAGGTGGATGTCCAGCTGTCTCAGCATCATTTGTTGGAGAGTATTCTTTGTTCATTGAATGGTCTTGACACTACTGTCAAAATTCAATTTACCATGGATTTATTTTTAGACTCTCAATTCTTATCTATTTTTCCATATGTTCATCCTTTGACAGTAACACATTTTGTTGGTTACTGTGGCTTTTTGATAAGATAAGAAATCGGGAATTTTGAATCTTCCACTTTGCTATTTATTTTCAATATCATTTTGGCTATTTGGGATCTGTGGAATTCTATAGGAATTTTTTTAAACAAATCAATTTTGTTGATACATATTAATAAAGCATAAATCCATCCAAAGTGTACAATCAATGATATTCAGTGGGGCCACCTATTTGTACATTCATTACTTCAATCATTCTTAGAGCACTTTCATTATTACAATAATAATCATAATAAACAAAAAAATACACAAAGCAATCTCTCTATGCATCCCTTGCCGTGCATAGATGCTATTCTTTTTCCTTCTCTCTAGCATATTTGTATTTATATTTTGTAAAAACAGTCTTATAACCTCATTTAAAACACCCATATTCATGTTTTACATGAGGTTTTACTATCTTACAGAGCCCGGTGTTACAGTTTTTAGCTTTCCTTCTAGTAATTTACACGATCTGAGTCTTTCCCTTTCAACCAGTCATACCCATACAATAGTACTGCTAGTTACAAACGCCATGATATGCATTAACAATTTCTATTCATTTCCAAAGATTTACAAATAACCATTTTAGCCAATTCTGCACAGATTTACCCTTAGCTTTCCATTCTCTACCCTCCTTCTATTTTCTGGTGACCTATATTCTAATTATTAACTCCATCAGTTTACACAATATATTTAGTTCATAATAATGCAATCATACAGTATTTGTCCTTTTGTGTCTGGCTTGCCTCACTCAATATAATGTCCTCCAGGTTCACATCCATGTTGTCATATGCTTCACTACTTGATTTCTTCTTACCGCTGCATAATATTCCATTGTGTGCATATACCGCAATTTGTTTATCCATTCATCAGTTGATGGATACCTGGATTGTTTCCAACTTTTGGCAATTGTGAATAATGCTGCTGGGAACACCGGTGTGCACATGTCTGTTTGCATCTCTGCGTGCAGTTTTCTGGGTATATACCTAGTAGTGGTATTGCTGGGTCACATGGCAAGTATGTTCAACTTCCTTAGGAACTGCCAAACAGTCCTCCACAGTGGCTGTACCATTCTACATTCCCACCAACAGTGAATAAGCATTCCCATCTCTTCACATCCTCTCTAACATTTAGTTTTCTAGCTTTTTAATAGCGGTCAGTCTAATAGGTGTGAAATGATGTCTCATTGTAGTTTTGATTTGTATTTCCCTAATTGCTAGTGATGATGAACATTTTTTTTCATGTGTTTCTTTGCCATTTGTATTTCTTGTTTGGGCAATTGTCTTTTGCTCATTTTTTAATCACGTAGTTTGTCCTTATATTGTTGGGTTGTATGATCTCTTTGTATATCATGCATATTAAACCCTCATCGTATATGTGATTGCCAAATATTTTCTCCCATTGAGTTGGCTGCCTTTTTACCCTTTTGACAAAGTCCTTTGAGGACTTAAGTATATGTAACTTCAGTATATGCACTGCTGAAGCAATCACCCTTGATCCATTTCGAGTTAATTTTTGTATAAGGCGTGAGATACTGGTCTTCTTTCTTTCTTTTTGATATGGATATCCAGTTCTCCCAGTACCATTTGTTGAATAAACTGTTTTGGCCCAGTTGGGAGGGCTTCACAGCCTTGTCAAAAACCACTTGACTGTAGATGTGAGGGTCTACTTCTGAATTCTCCTTTGGTTCCATGTGTCTGTCTTTATGCTATTTTACATAAGTAATATGCTTTAAAGTCTGAAAGTGAGAGTTCTCCAACTTCGTTCTTCTTTTTAAAGATCTTTTTGGCTATTAGGGGCCCCTTACACTTTCAAATAAATTTGATAATTGGTTTTTCCACTTCTGAAAAAATGGCTATTGGGATTTATATTGGGTTTGCATAGAATCTGTAAATCAGTTTGGGTAGAATTGACATCTTAAAGATATTTAGTTATCCAATCCATAAACACAGAATATCCTTCCATTTATTTAAGTATTCTTCTATTTCTTTTAGCAATGCTCTCTAGTTTTCTGAATACAGATCCTTTATGTCCCGGGTTAAGTTTATTACTAAATATTTGATTGTTTTAGTTGCTTTTAAAAATGGAATTATTTTTCTGATTTTTTCCGAAACACTATGATTTTGGTGTCTTAATCTTGTCTCCCACCACTTTGCTGAACTCATCCATTAGTTTTAGTAGTTTTGTTGTGTATTTTTCAGGAGATACTACATATAATATCATATCATCAGCAAACAGTGAAAAGTTTTACTTCTTCTTTTCCTATTTGTGTCCCTTTTATTTCTTTATCTAGCCTAATTACTCTAGCTAGAACATCTAGCACAACATTGAATAACAATGGTGACAGTGGGCATCCTTGTCTTGTTCCTGATCTCAGTGGGAAAACTTTCTGTCTTTCACCATTGAGTACAATGCAAGCTGTAGGATTTTCATATAAGCACTTTACCATATCGAGAAAGCTTCCTTCTATTTCTAACTTTTGGAATATTTTTATCAAGAAAGGGTGGCTTTTCTGCATCAATTGAGAGGATCATGTGTTTTTCCTTCTTCATTTTGTCACAGTGGTTTATTACAGTAATTGATTTTCTTGTGTTGAACCCCCTTGCATACCTGGAATAAAACCCACTTGATCGTGGTGTGCAATTCTTTTCATGTGCTTTTGAATTCTGTATGCAAGTATTTTGTTGAACAATTTTGCATGTATAATCATTAGAGATATTAGACTGTAATTTTCTTTTCTTGTAGTATCTTTATCTGGTTTTGGTATTAGGGTGATGTTGGCTTCATAGAATGAGTTTGGTAGAATTCTTTCCTGTTCAAGTTTTTGGAAGAACTTGAGCAAGATTGGTATTAGATCGTCTTTGAATGATTGGTAAATTTCACCTGTCCTGGGCTTTTCATCTTTGTGAGGTTTTTGATGATGTTTCAATGTTATCACTTGTGATTAGCTTGTTGAGGTCTTCTATTTCTCCTAGGATCAGTGTAGGTAGTTTGTGTGTTTCTAGGAATTTGTTCATCTCCTCTACATTGTCTAGATTTTGGCATACAGTTGTTCATTGTATCCTGTTATGACCTCTCTTATTTCTGTGGGGTCAGTGGTAATGCCCCCCTCTCATTTCCCATTTTGTTTATTTGCATTTTCTCTCTTTTTTCCTTTGTCAGTCTAGGACAGGGTTTGTCAATTTTGTTGATCTTCTCAAAGAACCAACTTTTGGTTTGCTGATTTTTTTCTATTGTTTTGTGTTCTCGATTTCATTTATTTCTGCTCTATCTTTACCATTTCTTTCCTCCAGCTAGGTTTTGTAGTTTGCTGTTCTTTTTCTAGTTCCTTCAGGTGTGCAGTTAGATCTTCAATTTTACCTCTTTCTTCTTTTTTAATGTAAGCATTGAGGGCTATAAATTTCCTTCTCAGTCCTGCCTTTGCGGTCCTATAGGTTTTGGTATGTTCTGTTCTCATGTTCATTTGTCTCAAGATATTTGCTGAATTTCCTTGCTATTTTTTTCTTTGACCTACTGATTGTTTAACAGTGTGTTGTTTAATCTCCATATATTTATGAATTTTTCTTTTTACCATTATTTAATGATTTCCAGTTTAATTCCATTATGATCAGATAAAGTGTTTTGTATAATTTCAATTTTTAAAAAATTTATTGAAATTTGTCTTTTAACAAAACATATGGTCTATCCTGGAGAAGGATCTATGAGCACTTGAAAAGTAACTATATCATGCTGTTTTGGGGTACAATGATCTATAGCTATCTGTTAGGTCTAGTTCATTATCATATTATTCAAGTTTTCTATTTATTCTTTGTCCAGGTGTTCTATCCAAAACTGAGAGTGATATATTGAAGTCTCCAACTATTATTGTAGAAACATCTATTTTTCCCTTCAGTTTTGCCAGTGTGTGGCCCATGTATCATGGGACAATCAAGTTAGGTGCATAAATATTTAATATAGTTATTTCTTCTTGATGAATTGCCCCTTTTATTAATATGTAATGATCATCTTCATCCCATATAACATTTTTGCATTTGAAATATATTTTGTCCAATATTAGTATCGCTACTCCAGCTATTCTTTGGTTACTATTTGCATGGAATATCTTTTTTCTAACCTTTCAATTTTAACCTGGATGTGTTCTTACATCTGAGGTGGGTCTCTTGTGGACAATGTTTAGATGGCTTATATTTTTTTATCCATTCAATCAGTGTGTGTCTTTGATTGAGTTCAATCCATTAACATTCAATGCTATTAATGTAAAGGCATTACTTACTTTGTCCATTTTGTCCTTTGGCTCTCTGTTGTCATATTGTTCTCTTGTCTGTATTCTTCCCTTTAGTTTATCCTTCGTAATAATCTTCGTTTCTAAACTCTTCTCCAAATCTCTTGCCCTTGAGGTTTTTTTCATGTTGCTACACTCCCTTTAGTATCTCTTGTAATTCTTGCCTTTTGGTAACATATTCTATCAGTTTTTGTTTGTCTGTAAAGACTTTGAATTCACCGTCATTTTAGAAGGACACTTTGGTTGGATTCAGAATTCTTGGCTGGCAGTTTTTCTCTTTCAATACCTTAAATACATCATACCACTTTCCTTCTCGCCTCCATGGTTTCTGATGAGAGGTTGGCGCTTAATCTTATTGATTTTCCCTTGTATTGATGCTTCACTTTTCTCTTGCTGCTTTCAGAATCCTTTCTTTATCTCTGGTATTTGTCATTCTGAATAATAGGTGTCTTGGGGTAGGTCTATTCAGATTTATTCTGTTTGGGATGCACTGTCCTTCTTGGATGTTGATATTTATATCTTTCATAAGGGTGGGGAAGTTTTCAGTCATTATTTCCTCAAATATTCTTTCTACCCCTTTTCCGTTCTCTTCTCCTTCTGGGTCACCAATAACATGATTGTGTGTTTCGCGTTGTCATTCAATTCCCTGAGACGCTATTCCATATTTTCTCTTTCAGTTCGCCTGTCTTTTCCAGTTCAGATGTTCTGTCTTCCCAATCACTAATTCTGTCTTTAAGCAATTCAAATCTGCTCTTATGTGCCTGTAATGTATTTTTAATCTCATTGAGCTTGTCTTTCATTCTCATAAAGTCTTTAACTTTTCTTTGCAGGTTTTAAAATTGTTCTTTATGTTCACCCAGTTTCTTCTTAATATCCTTTATTTATTTAGTCATATTTTCTTTAAATTCTTTGAAGTGATTTGGGAGAGTTGTGTGTTTATCACGGATTAATTGTCTTAAATCCTGTACATCTTCAGAATATTTGGTTAGGTGCTTTGGCTGGGCCATCTCTTCCTATTTTCTAAAATTGCTTGTAATTTTTTGCTGATTTCTAGGCATCTGAATTGGTGAATTTACTCTGATGGCCAATTTCTCTCTCTTGACAATTTGATAATTTTGTTTTATTTTGTTTTGTTTTGTTTTGTTTTTCCCTCCACAGCCCATCTTTTATATTTAGTTCAACTTACTGTAGGTCTTTAAAATTGCCTGGCTTAAGTTATCAGAATTGGGCCAGGGACTCACTAATGGGGTGCAGATTTTCTCTCAGCAGTAGGATACAGAGAGTACCATAAGTTTTTATCCATGCAATTTTCAGACCGGCCAGCAGATGGCACTCTTCAATGCACCTTTCCATGGAGGTATTTCAGTCTGGGCTTTCCTGTGTTCCTATGTTGAATCTCCAAGGCAGAGATTCAAAGTGGGCTCTGCTGGCCGAATTCACTGAAGAAAAGTCCCCCCCAACTTCCCCTCCCCTTTCCCTTGAAACAGCTGACACAGAGGAAGATGTCTGTTCTCCTCTCAGTTGGCTGCTGTGAGCCAGAGGTTTTACCCCAGATTAACTTCTTGGAGGTTGGGGAGGGGAGTCCTTCCCCGCTGCTGCGAGGGCTTGGTAACTCACTTTTGTTGTTTTGGCTTTTTTGTCTTTCTGTCCCTCACCCTCCTGGGACTTGTATAGTACTGTCCTGGTCTGCTGACCCCCAAAGCAGGTTTCTCAGACAGCTTTTGGTTCTTTCTCTGTTGTTTTTGGGAGAGCATTGAGCTTTGCCTGTTAGTCCATAGCCATCTTCCCACAATCCTTTCCACTGGAATTTTAGGATCAACATTCCCATTCTGCACAAAAGACCAATGGGAGTTTGACTGGGATCAAATTGAATCTATAGATGGATTTGGAAGAATTACCATCCAGGAAGACGAGATATGTTTCCATTTGTTTAGGTCTTCTTTAATTTCCTTCAGCAGTGTTTTGTAGTTTTCAGTGTAGAAGTCTTGTACCAGCTTGGTTAAATTATTTCTTATGTATTTAATTCCTTTTTATGCTATTGTAAATGGAATTGTTTTCTTATGTTCCTTTTTGAATTGTTTATTGTTGTGTGTAAAATCAAAACTGATTTTTGAGTTTTGATCTTGTTCCCTGAGACTTTGCTGGATTCTGTTATTATCTCTAATTTTTTTGTATTTGGATTATTTAGGGTTCAAACCTTAGATAATAAGATCTTTTCAACAAAGAATAAGGATAGTTTTACTTTTCCTTTCCAATTTGAATGCCTTTTATTTCTTTTTCTTGACCAATTGCTCTAGCTAGAACTTCAGTACAATGTTGAATAAAATTGGTGGAAGTGGATATTTTTTCACTTTCTCGTGACCTTAGGGGCAAGGCTTTTAGTCTTTCACCATTAATTCTTCTGTTAACTGTGGATTTATCATATGTTAACCTTTATCAGGTTTAGGATGCTCCCCTCAATTCTTACTTTGCTGAGATTTTTTTTTAAACATGAAATAGTTTTAGGTTTGTCAAATGCTTTTCCTGAATCAATTGAAATGATTATGTAGTTTTATTTTCCTTCATCCTATTAATATTGTATAGTATATTGATTTATTTTTGTATTTTGAAACATTGCTCTATTCTTGGGATAAATCACCTTTGGTCATGCTGTAAAATCCTTTTAATATATTCTTGAATTTGGTTTGCTAGTATTTCATTAAGGCTTTTTGTGTCTGTATCCAAAAGTATTATTGGATGTAGTTTTCTTTCCTTGTGATGTTTTTGTATGTTTTTGGTATAAAGATAATGCTGGCCACTTCAAAATTTGGAAGGGTTTTATGATTGCTAATTCTTCTTTAAGTCTTGTGGAATTCACCAATAAAGACATATGGTCCTGGGCTTTTCTTTGTTTGGGTTTTTTAAATTACTGACTTAATTCCTTAATTGATATAGGTCTATATAGATTTTCTTTTCTTCTTCTTTTTTTTTTTTTCCCAGTTAGTTGTCGTAGTTTGTGTGTTACTTGGAATTTGGCCATTCCTAGATATTGAATTTGTTGTTGTACAATTGTTCATAGTATTCTCTTAAAATTATTTTTATATCTGGAAGGATGGTAGTAGTGTCCCTTCTCTCATCTGATTTTAGATGAGTCACATCTTCTATCTAGTTTATTTCTATTCTTTTTCCATTCTCTATTTTATTTATCTTGACTTTAATTTTTATTAATAACTTCCTTCTGCTACCATTGTTTAGTTTACCTATTTCTTCTAGATCATGAAGGTGTCATTTGCCCACTATTTTTCTTGCTGCTTGTTCTGGGTTTTAATTGTTTACTGCTTAATAACTTTTCCAAGTTATTTTCATAAATATTGTATTCTTTATCTTGTGAGATCACTGAAGTCTTTATTCCATTAGCTTCATGATAAGCTAGTGATTTGATCTGAGAGAGATTTCCTTAAACACCTAGAGCCAACACAAACAAACCAACAACAAAAAAAAACACACATGTAAAACAAATCTCCCAGTCTTGTAGCTGGGCTCTGTGTGTTTCTTGCTGTGTGCCTTCAAAACGAATCTGAGCAATTAACAACTCATTCTTTGCCTTCACTTCCTGCATCTGCAGAGCTTCAAGGTCAGCCAGAGTTGAGAGCTTAGGCCCTTCTAAGGTCTTTTCTGAACATTAGCCATATCCTGAGCATGAATGCAGCCTTCTGGATGGCCAGAATACATGGAAGCTTTTCAAAATCCTTATTCTCCAAAGCATGTCACACCCAAGTCTTTCCCACAAGCACTTTTGTTGTGTCTATTGTCTTTCCCAACTATTATTCTTTGTCCCAGGTATTAGTTGTTAGGTCATTTACTTTTTTCTTTTTCTTTTTAGGCCCATAAAAAGAATTTATTTGGGAAATGGAGGGAAAGAACAGAGCTTGCTGAGAAATGGGAGAGAAAGAGGGAAATACACATCAAGATTTGGTGCGGGCTCCTCTAGGCAGGGAGAGCCTCATTTAATTTAAATGTCTTCAACAAATGGCCTCCAAGTAGCTTCTTTTCCTCCCTGGGAGAATTCTAAGTTAGGCAGAATAGAGGCAAGCCCCCTGTGTTAGGCCTTCACATACTCTGAGTAGTGTGCTCTGAGTTAAATGAAACAAAGCCAAGTACCTTGAGTCGGCTTTTCAGAAAGCCCACCAAACAGTTCAAAATAGACAGACATAATCCTTTGAGACAAAAGCCTGCTCGGTTTCCTTTGCCACCAGAAACCCACAACAGGAATATGGGCTGCTATCTTCAAGACCACAACGAAGTCCAGAAGGGAAGAATAGGGCAAAGGTAAGTTTAAATGGCATAAAATTCTACTCCTAAGTTTCAGTTGTCTTTTGCTTGATTATGTGTTCCCTTGGTTACCATAAACTTTTGAATATTTGACCAGGGTTCCAATAAATTGATCCTGACAATTTTTGCTAGTAACTTTGGTAATTTTGTGGATTGACAGACCTTGGTGTACCCTACTCCACCATTTTTCTTAATGTCATTGTGTCAGTTTTTGTAAGTTATATTTTTAAAATATTTGCCAATATAATCCAAGCTGTCAAATTTGTTTACATACATTTTGTTGTAGTACCCTCTTTTTTTTTTTTTTTTTAAGATTTTATTTATTTATTCATTTATCCCCCCCTTGCTGCTTGTGCTCTCTGGGTCAGCTAACCACGCCATGCGGGCGGGCTTGCCTTCACCAGGAGGCCCCGGGAACCGAACCCGGGGCCTCCCATATGGTAAACGGGAGCCCTACTGATTGAGCCACAGCCGCTTCCCTGTCATACCCCCTTTTAATCATTCGATATATTGCATCATCTAAGGAGATAAAAACTCATTTCAGATTTTCGTGATTTATGTTTGTCTCTCTTTCTTTTCATTGAACACTCTAGCTAGAGATTTATTTATTTTCATGATTTTTTTCTTAAAAATAGCTTTGGGCTATGTTAAATTTAAATTTACATCTAAAGTGATTAATAGAATCCCCCAAGTTTTGATTTATTGCAGTTTCATTATTGTTCATTATAAAATACACTCTTAGTCTCTTTGTGAGTTTTTTCTTCGTGTCATATATTATTAATAAGCACTTTAAAAAATAGCAAACATTTGGGGATTTCTAGATACAGTATTGTAATTGTTTTCTGAATTCCATCCCTTTTGGTCAGATAATATAATCTGTATTATTTTTATCCTTTAAAATTTGTTGAGAATTGTTATGTAGCTCCATATATGATGCTTTTGAAAAAAATGGGTATTCTCCAATCATTATGCAATGATCAATTAAGTTAAAAGTGATTGCATGTTTTTTAATAACATGTGTTTATTATAGTTGGTAAATTTCTAGATATTCTTTGTTATTTTAAATTTTTAGAAGAGCTTCAAATTTGCAGAAAAAGTATGACGATATTACCAACAGTTGCATATACCTCACACCCAAAATTCTCCTATTATCAACATCTTATATTAGGAGACAGGGAGAGAGAGAGAAAGATAGGTGGGGGGGAAGGCAGAGAGAGATGAAGGAAGATTGGGGTGAAACCTTGAAGAAACAGAGAAATAAAGGTAAACCTCTTTCAGTTTTTGAAGATTGGCTCTGTGCAAGGGTATTCTTTCTACACTTAACCAGGCCATTTACAGCACTGCCTTAGTCTTTACTTCCTGCTTGCACCCAAGCGTAGAGATTAGCCAGAGGTGAAAGCTTATGGTCTTCCTAGGACCTTTTTCACACGCTAGGAAGAGGCTAGAAAGGATTCTTCCCTGCAGATTTTAGATGTAGCACAGCCTGCTGACACCTTGGTTTGGACTTCCAGCCTTCAGAACTCTGAGACAAATTTCTGTCTTAAGCCATCCAGTTTGTGGTACTTTTATTATGGCAGCCTTAGGAAACTAAGAGAGCTTCTGGTGGTTTTCTTCTGGCAATCGCAGTCATTCCTAGGCTTTTGCAGCATAATTACAATCTCTGTCTCAGTTGTTACAGAACATTCTCTGTTGCAACTGCCCTGGGCATATACGTGGCTTTCTAAATACCCCAGTATATTTGGATGCTTTTGAAGGTCCTCATTTCAAAACAAAAACAAAAACTACTCTCTCCCAGCTTTTCTTTCCAGACTTATTGCGACTCTATTGTATGCTGCAACCATAATCTTTTGCCTCAAGTTTCTACAAGTAGCTCCTTTGCACTACAGTGCTTTCAGTGAGTGCTCACCGCTTTCCTATTCTGAGTAGTGTTCTCCAAGTTAGATGAAACCGAGACAAGTATCTTGAGTCAGTCCTTCAGAAAGTCCCAGGCAGGTTAGAAGAGATAAATATAATTCTTTGTGAATAAAGTTTGTTCTGCTCCCTCCAGATCCAAGGACTAGGATCCCACCCTGGAAATGCAAGCCAGCATCTTCAAGACTGCATCTGAGCTGGGGGATGGGGGGAAGCTGGGAGGAGCAGGACAAGGACAGAGCAAAATGCCACCAAGCTTTCCTACCATTTTTAATTTGCCTTTTTCTTGTTTTATCATTGGCTTGATTGCTGTAAACTTTAGACTATGTTCCAGAGTTCTGACAAAGTTAATTCTGACAGTTTTTGCTTGGTATCATCTTTCATATTTTTGTCTCTGTGGAGGGACAGGCTCTGGGAGCTGCCATCTCTGTTATTTTCCCATAATTATTTCTTGACTTTAATTTCAATAATAATATCTCACATTTTAGGAGTCATTGGAATTTAGAATATAATTTGATTTGCATTTTTTACATTTAATCTTCATAGTAAATCTGTGAAAGATGTATAATTATCCTTAATAAAATTTAATGAAATTGAATTAGAGTAAGATTAAAACTTGTCTCCAGTGCCAGAAGGAAAAGGAAAGAGAATAACATTTATTGATATCTCCTAAATGCCAATAGTATACTAGGAGATTTGCATTTTTCATTACACTAGTTTAACACAACATGGAATTCAGCTGAAATTTAAACTCAAAATTTCCATTGCAGTTTTAGCACAGCTTCCCCCTTAATAATAAATTACATTTGCATAATATTTCAGAGTTTCAAATTGTTTCCATAAATAGGTATACCCTGAATATTATAATAGGGAGACTAAGGTACACACCTGTGAAATTATTGGACCTGGTCGCAAGGCTATGATGAAAAGTTGGAGACTTTAAAGTATAATGCACGTCCTAAACCAGTGCAATTTTTACTCTGCCATCACATTCACACATTCATGTACACACACACACACACACACACACAAACACCACTTTGATGTACCCTGAAACTTACAAAGAATGTTCATATACATTTATTTAATTTGCTGATTGACTAGGGTGCCAGTGGTTTTAAGTTGATTTTACTTTTATTTATTTTTAGCAGTACATGCTAGGTTCTGTACCTATTTCCTTATTCTGTCTATCATGAATCAGAGCAGTGAAAATTGCTGAATCTGTAATAAAGAAGTGAGTGGTGATGGTGCTAAAAATTTATCTGCTTTATGATAACAAGATGATTTGCCCAAGTGTTGCATGTGTAAGCTAAGCAATAGCTAATTATCATTGTGTTTTCAGAGAATTAGTGTATGACACCTGGATATTTCATTATTTTAAAGACAACAAATTGGCATGCAATTTGAAATATATTTGTTTGACAATATTTGCAGGCTATTCTGTTTTAAAATCCAAAAGCTTTTGATTTTCAGTTTGATTTTGAAGCAATAATACCTCGGCCAGTAAAAGTGTCAACTTCATGGGGAAGAATGTAGTGATGTACATGAAATGTAATAGTGGAAAGATGTTTCTTGGACTTTTTGTAATAAATATTGTATAAACGTTGACCTCTACCCAGCCCCTTGGAGATTTAGGTGTCTGTTTGAATATCCTAGACAGATTTTGTCATATCAATATATTTTCATATGTGCCTTTTGAAATTGTGCTCTTAAAAGTGACACCATTTATAGGACCCATAAAGAATATGATTTCTATGGAGTTTTAGGTGATTCTAGTGAAATATTGAAAAGCATGCCATATTAAATATACTAGCATTAGAACCTTCCTCTAGGCAGTTAGAAAAGAGGTTTAAGGAATATTTAAACATCAAATCATCTGGCTCTTTTAGTGCTTCTCAAATCATACAATTTAAGGAAGAGTCTATGGGAAAATGTTAATGTTTATCTAACTTGTACTTAGATTACTTTTTTGTCTAATTCCTATAGCTTTTAAGATATTTCCCTAATTTCCCTTAATACGTGGTCATTCAATAAAATTAGGCAAGGGATTATATCTTTGAAATTAGAGTATTTTTCTTGATGTAAAAGGTACTCTATTTTCCTCTTTTTTGCCTCATTAAGTTTATTAATACCATAAGAAGAGAAACAGTGGGATATATTATAGAAATGTTTCAGTTCAGAAAGCTATTTAGATATTAATATTTGGAATTCATTCCAGTGCTACAAAGTTATGCTGTGTCCAGTGGTGTCAGCAATTTTGGGGACATCAGCTGGTCAGCAGAAACGAGAAGAGCAGAATAACATTGTTTTAATTGTGGGTGATTTGGAATTAATTTCTTGGAACCTAGTATCCATTTTTTCTGCCTGTTTCTTCAGCCTAATTCCCTAGTCTTCTAATCCTGTGAGGCATCCAGTCTCCTTCCAAAAATCCTTTTCTCTACCTCAGGTAATGTCACGTATTGAATCACCTCCCCGACACATGGCATGTTCAGGTCCCAACCCTGGTTTCTGTCCTGTGAACTGATTTGTAAATAGGATATTTGAAAATTTTATTAGTTAAGATGTGCCCAAGTGAATGAGGGTGGGTCTTAATCCAATATAACGGAAGTACTTATAAACAAGAGAAATTGGACATGGAAACAGAAAAGTCATGGAGAAGTAAGAAGCTGGAAATCAACATAACCCAGAAGAGAATGGAGAGGATATTGCAATGTAATGGAAAAACCAAGGAGCCCCAAAGATTTCTAGCCATCCAGAAGATAGTGACCTCTGGGAGGAAGGAAGCCTTCTAGCCCCTGAAACCATGAATCAATAAATTCCTATTGCTAAGCCAACCATTGCATGGATTTGAAAAATAGCAGATAGGGAACTAGTAGAGTTAATTTAAGATCAAGAAACTTGACTTCAAAGAAATTTTTATAAGACTTGGACTTCACAGAAGGGGTGAAATTTGTAAATGAATAGTTAATATAATTGGGGCTAAAGTCAAGAACAAACACATTAGTAATCAAATATTGGGGCATTTTATACACAGTATGCAATAGCACAATAGATAAAAGCCTTATCTCTTGGGGTCACCTGGAATAAATTCTCCTTTGGAGGCAAAGCTTTGGAGTTCCATCAAGAAGTGCATGGTTGCAACTTAAGGTGGTTGAATGATCAGAAATAAGAGAAATAAAAAATTTAAATCCTTAAATTCTTGGTATAAGGAATGATCTAAGCCACGGGGATTCCTATAACTGCTCTAAGAGAATCCATCGTGTATAACAGCTGCAGAACTACAATACTGTACACAGATACCTGCACCAGTATCATTCAGAAATTTCGGTGCTGAATTGCAATTCACAGCTTCACTAGTTTTCATAATGAAAATTCAGGTCCTCAGAAGAAAAAGTTTCTGAAATTTACAACAGAGATATTTCTGAGAACTTGGAGTATTCCTTGATCTCAGTGAGGTTTTCTTGGCTACTAAAGAAGTACCTTTTTACTTGAGAGACAATTATTAATTGCATTAATTTGTATATAAATAGTATACCTCCATCCAGCAGAGAAGTATAAACTAATGATTGGCTTATCATTTATAGTGAAAAGTCCTGTGTACTACCCTGTGATAACTACTCTCCAATGAAAAAAAGACTGTTTTGTTCTTTATTCCTAGTCCAGTCTGTAAAAAATCCAGATCAATCAAAATTATTAGTGTTGATTCACACATGCAAATTTACCAAGTGACTCTAAATTCTTAAAAATGTGAATAAATTATATACATGGTTTGAGTTCATGCCTTATCCATCATCATCTCCTCATCACCTAGCAAGTCTCTGCCTCATAATACAAATTCAATAAACACATGATGTGTAGAATTGAGGATGGCTTTCTATAATGCCTAATAATGGGATTGGAAGGCTTTAATGTTGTTTAAATGTATATTTAGAAGATGGGCTATTCAATACAGATACAGGGTAATTCTTAAAACATTGCTACCTTTCAAGTTGAGAATAATCTTTCAGTAAATACAAATATTTTCAAATATTAAAAGTTCCCTCTCAGTTGGCATTTCCATCTCAGCTTGCCAGGGCTGCTGTAACAGAGTACCACAGACTGGTTGGCTTAAGCAGCAGGAATTTATTGCTTCACAGGTTTGGAGACTAGAAGTCAAAATCAGCATTTGGGCAGGACAATGTTTCCTCTGAAGTCCTTAGTGTTCTTGTGGTGAGTTGGTGGCGACCCAAAACTCCATCTCTGCCTCCACTGCATGGCCGTCTCCCTCCCTCCCTGTGTCATCCTCTGTTGACAGGGCTCAGTATAGACATTGTCAAAATGTCTAGAAGTTCTTTTCTGTTCTTCCCAAAGCAGTTGGTTATGTATATTTTTATAAAAATATAATTAAATTCTGATGAGGAATCCATATTGCCAAAAACAAATCATCTTTCACTATTTAGCAATTAATGCTATTATATACTCATAGAAATTCTAATTTAAAAATTGTCTTAATTCCATATTTTGATCCAAGGAAAAATTCAGCGTTCAGAAGGAGGGCATCTTTGTGTGCTTGGGTGTATGTGTGTGTGTGTGTTGTTGTTACTTTAAGGACTGTTTGGACAGGGTTTATTAGCATAATCAATTTACAGAAAAAGCCTGAGAATATTCTCGAATGCATTCTGTTCTTTACTTTTCCTTTTCACTTTACTCTTTCTAATAACAGTTAACATTTGTTCAGCTCTTCTTTTCCTAAGTGTCCCAAGGGTTAACATTTTGCTAGTTTGCTTTCTTTCTCTGACACTTTCTCTGGGTACAAAAAACCTGAGGATAACAAAGAATTGTGATGGAAGGAAACTGGTGTCTCTTTTATATTTTTGAAGCTTTAAATCATGAAACCCATTTTAGGTAGTTTGAGCTAGGGTTTAATTTGGGGTTTCAATTACTTCCTGAAGAAAGCATCTCATTTGACACATACAGAAACTGATCCATTCTCTTTATTTGCAGAATTTTATTTATTTGTCACAGTCTGCCCATTTCAGGAGTGAGGAAACACATGAACAGAGAGCCTATAAAACTTGTTCAGAAACACACATTTTACAAGTACTTTGTATTCCAAGCCAGATAGAACAATGTCAAAACCTGTGTCTTTTTCATCTCACTCTCCTGTCCTATGTTCCCCTCTACTTATTGGCCTTCATCTTTTTATTATAAAGAGCTCAACTAGTGTGCAGATTTGAAACAATCTGGTGTATAACACTTAAAGATTATTACAACCAAGTTTATCACTGGGACAGGGATGACACACTAGATATGAAGACCCATGTTTGACCTACTAGGGAGAGATCCCTTCTCATCCCAGCAGGCATTTTAGTAAGCTGTTCCAATGATCCCATGAGGGAGAAACTCCCATGAGAGAGACTAGATTAGCTTTGTAAATGTGGTCTATTAGAATTCTTCACCTAGTGTTTGTATCTAAATATATTTTCTTTATTAAAACACAAAAACAAACAGTTGGGAATAAGCTTTCTTAATGTTAATTTTCATTATCTTTCATTTAATTTAAAAGGAAAGAGGTCCCATTTGAATAATACAAAAGTGGATGATTCCATAATAAGCTATATATGCACATGCTTATATTGCTCTAGTAATAAAATAAAGGATTTAGAAACAAGATTCTGAGTAACACATATATTTAGATTTTTGTTGGGTCCATAAAGATAACAGCAATGGCTGCCTGCTACTTTGATTAACATGCAAATTATAGGACAGTGTTTGCCAAAGCTGCCTTTAAAGATAAATGCATTGCATCTGAATCTGTGGTGCATAGAATATCACCTAATTGATTACCCAGCCGGATTCGACAATCTAACATAAAAAGATTAATGGATCACTGCAGTCCTGAGTAGAATTAGCTGCTGAGCAAAACATCCCATGATTCATTTGAACTTGTCACTAAAAATATTGCCTGGGATAGTGCAACTAGCCATTAAGAGCAATTAGGGGTGTCTATAGTAACCTGGACAGAATTTTTACCTCTGTGGATTTGGAATATCACCTGTACCTTACAGAGAAATTGCAAATTGGGGAAACTACAGACACACATTTATTCTCAGAACAGCCGATGGTATTTAATAATGACATATTTTGATGCTGCAGAAATCTTGTTTTATAATTTGCAAAATATATAGACAAAGGATATCATATCAACTGATTATTTTCTGGATTGTGCTGGCTATATCTTAATTAACAAGTTCCTGAGGTACTCAAGGGTGTTGATGAGGGAAAGAAACATTCAGTCATAATAAACACGATGGAGATCTTTCCCAAGCTTCTGGAAGAATGCTTATTTATTTATTCATTCATTTATTTATTTTTAATAGATCTATTAGATTGAAGTAAGGAGCCTCATTTGGGGAAAAGTTACCTATGAACTCTTTATGTAAGTAAGCAAATGGAAGCAAATATTTATTTAAGGCTTTTGTAAAGATATATGTCAGAGCCAAAAGCTCTTAAGGGAATTATCATTGTTTGTTTTATTTGAATGAGAAAACCACTAAGTTATAAAATGGACAATGCAAAACAGTTTAAATGATTTCGTTAGGCACATATTACAGATGAATTAAAATATATATTATAAACTTTGGCACATAGTTTCCACAGTTCAAGCTAAATCTGAACCTAAATCTAGTCTCTCCTCTTAGGTACTTGGCTGTATTTCAAAGCCAGTTGATGGGTGCCTAGAACCCCAGGTGCTTGGCGAGGTAGACGTGGATGAAGACACTTAGACGTGCCTGCAGGCAGCACTGCTCAAAGCATCCCCTTGGGAGGCAGCCCACACAGGCTCTTAGAGCCTCAGTGCTCTTAAGCAAGTTACCAGGCAAGGTATTTTTGATGGAACTTCATTCAGGAAATCTATCTTCTAAAGTATTGTTCTTCCATCTTTTCAAAGCAGTGGAGCCCTTGTGTGCACAGGCAAAACGTAGTTTTGTAATATCAGTGACATAATTTACTTGGTATTTAATTGATATAAATGGGTTTTTATAAATTTAGGTATGTTACAGTTAAGCCAATCAATCAAAGTAATGAAACTATTTTGATAAATAAAAACATGAGATTGGGATGCTGAGTGAGGATTGATTTCTTCTTTAAAACTCAGCATCCACCTTATGTTCTGTTTCATTTATACACCTGTGAACAAAACCTGCCAAATTATTGCCAATGGTAACTTTTTTTTAAAAAAGAGATTGTGTTTTAGTCTCAAAATATCTTTGAATAAAACTATTGTAGCTCTTCAAAGACAAGTGGTGAGAATTGTTTTTCAAATTTGAATTACTAGCAATTCCGAATGAGTAGTGTTTTAGAATCAGAAGTGCTAATAGTTCTGCTACTATTTCTACTTCTATTGTTACTATTGATGCCACTGCAATTGAATATCAGCAGCAAGGATGTTGCAAGATTAAAAACTGATATTTTTACAAGTGTTATTTAAGTTGTTTTGAATAATTCATGTTTGGAGAAATGCTGTTTTCTCAATGGACAAAAGAATAGAATGGAGATTTTCATTATGCAAAATTCATAACAAAGCCTGGAGGCAGAGATTGTGTCAACAATATGGTTGTCAGATTTAGCAAATGAAAATACTGAATGCTTAGTTAAATTTCAATTTCAGATAAGCAACAAATATTTTTTTTAGTATAAGTAGGTCCCAAATATTGCATGGGACATGCTTATACTCTATTAGTATTCATTGTTTATTTGAAATTCTGTTCAATGTGACATCTTAGTATTTTATCCATAAAACCTAGCCAGGAAGAAAACAAATGCTCCCAATAATAATATAAAATGAAGTTTCATTACAGACCTGGCAGCATCACTACAAATCATTTTTACGGGAGTGTGTGTGTTTCCTTTTTTCCTCTGGATGTTTACACAGAAAAATATGGAGTCTTCAACTAAGGAAGAGTAGATAAAGGAATAAAACCTCTAATCTGAAAGAAAGAAGGGGTCAGCAATGGATAGGGGTTATATAAGTTGGCATGGAGGCCCCCCTTCCCCTCCAGGACAGGGCAGAGCCCATGGCACAATCCCCAAGCAATAGCCTCTCATATACCATTGTCTTGAATTGCTGGAATGAGGGGCATGGATTTGCCTGTTCTTGGGGTTAGTGGTTTAGAGGGAGAGGACAGTGGCCTGGAGAAACTGTGAGGAGACAGCAAGAGGAGGATGCCACAGAGCATCTAATACAGACATCTGGAGGAAGAGGGGGGCATAGGTATACCCTCTCCAGGAATAGCAGAGTGCTCAGAAAGGTACCCAGGAAGTTGAAGACAGAATTTCAGAAACTAAGGGAAAACTTGGGAAGGTATGTTCTGTTATGCTTCTCCATTTAATATATGATATTGAAACGGGGAAATTAAAATAAATTGTCTACACTCTGTATTAGTTTCCTGTTGCTACTGAAACAAGTTACCACAAACTTAGACACTAATAATCTTACAATTTTGGAGTCAGAAGTACAATATGGGACAAAGTCACAGGGATGGCGGGGCTGTGTGTCCTTCTGAAGGCATTATGGGGAACTCCATTTTCTTGCCTTTTCCAGCTCCTATTGAGTACCTGCATTTTTGTCAAGTGGCCCTTTCCTCTGTCTTCAAAGCCAGAGTTCACATCACTCCGACATCTGCTTGCATTATCACATCTTCCTCTCTGATCCTCCTGCCTCCCTCTTTCTTTTAAAAGAACCCAAGTAATTATATTGGCTTCACCACTTCCCATCTCAAAATCCTTAACTTAATTACAGCTGCAAAGCCTTTAGCATGCAAGGTAACATAATCACAGGTGCCGGGGACTACCAAATATGGTAGCATATTTGGGGAGGAACGGGTGAGTTATTCTACTTACAACAGTCTCATACGTAAAGATTTAAACAAAACACCCAATACCAAAATTATGCTTTTAACCTGGTATTTGATAGGCAGACTTACAGTGTATGCCAGCAACTCTTCAAATTGCGGAGGTATTCATTTAATCATTATATTTATTAACCCCATTTTACCAATAAAGTAAATGAGCCTTCCAGAGATTAACTTACTAAAATTTCACAGTTAGTAAGTTGCCTAGCTACCTTCATGACTACCAAGTTGTACTGATAATCTGTGTTTCTTCCATATAATATAAATATTGGAGATAAACTACACAAAGTTTACAAGTGTTAAAATTATCTCTAAATTAATACTATAATGCTGAAAATGCCATGCTAAACTTTTTACTATATGATTGGCCATCAAACTAGAATATATACTGTGCAGAAAGATTTCTGAGATTGCCCAGTCTTTCATTGAAAACAACTCCAAGGAACATGAGTTTGCCAGAGAGCAAAATTGAGAGTCATTAAAGTAAATGTTGTTGGGTGCTGACTGACATCCTCGAGCAGTGCCCCTGATGTCAGGTTACTGTGCAGGCTTTAAAAGGGTGACTAACAACCACTGTTCTTCTGTGCTCTGACATCACTGCCAATCAAATAACTGGCAAAGAGTACACCGCAGTAAGGCGTAATCAGCTGTTTCACTGATAGGTTTCGATAAGAATCTTCTTATTTGACTGAATAATGGAATATCCCCATTGATATTTAAAGATACCAAAGGGGATTTTTCCCATTTATTCACCCATCTGAAGCATCTAGAGTTTGCAATATGGAAAAGAAAAGAGATAACTCAATAATTGTATCACTCGCTACGAAAGCAGGTAAACCTAAATTTGAAATAAAACTCTAGAATTTCTAAACTGTAAGATCTTTGAACATAGCATTTAACATCTTTAATCATCAATTTTCTTCTTTGTAAAAAAGATAAAAGGATGTACCTTTTAGTAATGTACTTGTCACATAATAATTATAATGACTAATATCTATTAATTAGTTACTATTTTACAGGTATACATTTAAGTACTTTATCCATATTATTTCATTTACACATAGAAATGCTTTTAGGTAGTACTATTATTATTCCCATTTTTATAGATGAAGAAACGATAGGATATATTCTTAAATAGTTCCTAATATCGCCCAGATAATAAGTGATAAAGCCAAATTTCCAGGCCAGTAAATATGACTTCAGGGCAGTAAAAATGTCGTTAATTTAGAGTTAGCCATGTTCTCAGAACTATTGAATAACTCCTTGTAAAATCTTGCAATCTTCTATTTTAATGTGTTCTGAGGTGCATGTTTGAAAACAATTATGCATCATTAAAAAGTAAGAAGTAGTTTGTTAAATGAAATATAAATTATTAAAAACAGTCATAAAAGGAAACATTATTTGGTGACTGTCATGGAAAATAAATATTTGATGCAAATTCAAAGTAATAAATCCAAAATTAGAAAAGAATAGACTTTAAATATTTTCTTAATTGGAAATACATAATGTGAAAGATAAGTGATATTTAAAATTCTAAAATCTATTACTTTACCTTACTTTCCTTGCTGAGAGTGAAACAAAAGAGAGAAGTAAAAGCGGAATGCAATATAGACATACAAAAGTAGGAATTTCAGTTATACACATACTCTCTAACGTTTCATGTACTATAAAATAAAATATAAAAAAATTTGTGAAGTTGATATTTTATTAAACACAAGGATAGTTTTGAACTAATAGAGATAATTAAGTTTATTAAATGAGTTATTTAATAGGGTAGGCGCTTTTATTTCATCTTATCTTCTTTTGATTTTTATTATTTTTGAAAATAGTGACAAACATGCCAATTATATTTAATGGTTAAAAATCATAATTATGTAGAAAGGATTTTCCTTGATTTTTAAAATTTAACCACACTTAAGCAGAGTTTAACTCTTGTAATAAGGAAAATATTGACTAGATGTAACTTTTATTGAATGCAAGTGCCAGGCATAGTACCGATTGCTTTATTTGTGCCCACTCTTGCCATCCTCAGTCAATCCTATCAGATAAATGATGTTGTGAAAACTTTTTACTTTTTCATGGGAAAACCAAAGTTTATATTGACTGTTTTTTTGCCCAATATTCAAAAATTTAAAAGTACCAAAATTAGGATTTGTACCATGGCTGTATGGTAACTGCTTTTCTTCCTCTTCTTATTCCCAGCTCCTGATAGAGTTCTCAGCACAAAGTTGGCACTGAATGATTTTATGTTGAACTCTCTACTGACCTGCATTTCTCACTGTGCACAAGCCATATTCAGATATGTACAGCTCCTAGAATATACAGTTGGGTCTTTTCATACATTATTTCTTATTTGTATATTTTTAAAAATTCCTTGAATGAAAAAAAAACATTATTCATATACTGCATGATGAATCAAAGCTAGAAAGATAAATTTGCACAAGGCTACCCAGGTAATAAGGGCTATGCATATATTCTGGAAGAGGCGGTATGGTCAAGTTTGCTTTTTAAAAAAAGCTTTATTGAGATATAATTGACAATAAACTGAACATCTTTAAATTGCACAATTTATGAGTTTTGACATTTTGATATATGTTTGCATCCTTGGAATCATCACTACAATTAAGATAATGAACATATCCATCACATTTACAAATTTCCTCTTGTTCTTTGTTAATCTATCCCTACAGCCACCACCCACTCACCTCCCCCATCGAATCCCTGCCACAGTCTCTAGTCTACAACTGAGAAGTATTTGCTTGTATTTGTTTGCCCAGTATCCCCTGGATGGATAGTGTACCATTTCCAGGTTTGACTAATACAAATCAAGCTGCTATGAATATTTGTAAAGAAGTCATTGTGTGAACATATGCTTAGTTTCTCTAGACCAAGGGTTCTTAACCATTTTTGTTCCATGGACCCCTTTGCCAGTCAGGTGAAAACCATGGACCCCTTACTAAGCCCACACTATACTGTGTATTATTCAATCAATATTTCACACTTGCACCAACATGTCCTCACAAGAATTATGTGTTTTTTAAATTTTATTTCAATTCAAGCTCATGGACCCCTTGTTAAGAACCCCTGCTTTAGGGTAAATACCTAGGAATTGAATTGCTGAGTTATATGGTAGGTATATGTTTAACATTTTAAGAAACTACCAAACTGTATCCAAATTAGTTGTACACACTAGCAGTGCATTAGAGTTTAATTTGTTCTACATCCTTCCCAACATTTGGTATGATCAATATCTTAAATTTTTGCCGTAGTAGTGGAAGTGTGGTTGCTTTATTTGGATTTCCTAATGATTAAAGTGTTGAAGATCTTTAAATGTATTTATTGCTGTCCTTATATCTTCTTCGTAAAGTACCTTTTTTACATCTTTTATACATTTTTAATTGTGTTGTGTATCTTCTTATCATTGAGTAGTAAGAGCTTCTAATATATTCTCTCTACATATTTGTTGGATAGAAGTTTTGCAAGTATATTCTCCCAAGCTGTGGTTTACCTTTTTATTTTCATAACAGTGTCCTTTGTAGATCAATAGGTTTTAATTTTAATGAAGTCCAATTTATAGACATTTCTTTCATAGTTCCTGCTTTTCTTTGCCCTAATTAATAAACTATTTCCAAATCCAAATTCAGCAAGATTTTCTCATTTACTTCTAGCTGTTTTATAAATTTATCTATGTATTTAGGTATTATATTCAGTTGTATGATTAGTTTTGAGTTAATTTCCAAGTATGGTGGGAGAGGGTTTGAGGCTTATTTTATTTTGTTTTAGTTGCATATGTCCAGGTGTTTCAGCAACAATGTTGTAAATATTATCCTTTTCTCCTTGAGCCACTTTTGTACACTTTTCAAAATTCAATGTCTCATATATGTGTAGTTTTATTTCTGGACTTTCTGTTCTGTTCCATTTCTCTATATAGCTATTTTTACTCCACCACCACATTAACTTGATTACTGTAGCTATGTAATAATTTTTGAAATAAAATAATGTAATTCTTCCAACTTTGTTCTTTTACTAAATTGTTTTGGCTATTCTAAGTCCTTTGTACTTTGATATAAATTTTAGAGTTTGCTTTTCTATTTCTGTGAAATGAAAACCTGCTGGAATTTGATTAAGGTTTTGTTTAATTTTCATGGGGATAATCAAAGTATTGTAATCAATACTTTAGCCTGATTGAGTCTTCCAATTAATGAATATATCTCTGCCGTTATTTAGATCTTATATCCAGTAGTCTTTGGATGGGAACTGCTTCCATAGATGGGGCATAATCTTGGGCAGGCCATCTCCTTTAGGCTGAAGGTAATTTTTTGGGAAAGACTCAGCTGCTTCCATATGCAGATATTACTCCTGGTAGTTTTAGGAATGTCTTTCTTGGTCCTGAAAGAGGATATCTGGTGATACACCATAGCATATATTATAGTTCAACCCTGTGCCACTTGTATACACTTGCTTTGTGTAATAACATCTGTCCCCACCCCACAGTTATCTGGATAAAGCTTCTCTGAGTTCTGGTTTCTTTTCCTGAGAAAGTCTATAAGAAGGTTACTAAGATAAACTATAGCCCCAGTCATTGCTGGAATTGAAATTCATATCCCTTTTTCTTCCTCATCTATCATCCATTCGCAATTCCTTTCATCTTCACCGTTTGCTAGGCCTTCTCCTTGTCTAGATGGTTTACCAGGATGGGATGGTTTGGGTCTTCATCCTTGATGGGTTTGCATTCCTTGTCACCATGACTTTCTAATATATAGGACACAGGGAGTCAATGGGAGTGATGGTGAGTAGGGCTATTTCTACTTCTACCACTTACTTCTCAGACCCACATACTCTGTTTGGGGCGAAAGACTATATACTGACCATTGATTTTGTGTGTATAGTGTATTTGGAAGGATGCCACCCATATTTGCAATATTTTATCTTTAGGCTGGCACTTCAGCTATATCTTCAAAAGTCCAATGCAGTGGTCTGATGGGACCAGCAGGTTTCAGTGTTGCAGTATGTGATAAGCTTCTATTTTCATTTACCCTACACTTTTCTTCCTTTGTTGTTAAATGGATACCTTTGACTAAGACAATAGTTGAAACCATTTGTGAGATATGGATACTGGGATTTCACATAACAAGCAGAAAATACAGACCTAAACTTGTCTATTCCAGTAATGACATATCACGGTCCCTTCTAAGGATGAAAGAGTCGAATTTAAAGAGGTTCCAATAGTGCCTGATTGCTCTTCTGACAGTGACAGTAGAGAGGCAGCTTTAATGAATGGGAGCCCATGCTGTTGGATTCATTCATTGTCTTTATCCCTGACACCATGATTGCTCCATTCTTAAACCCATTTTGGCAGCAGTGACAGACTGACATCAACTAGGTGCATAATTCTGTCTACTTAGTTGTTAAATGTCTCTTCAGCAGTGGACACTATCTAGTGTGGTTAGAAGAGTTGCATTCTTTATGTTCACTTCCGTAAGTCTATGCATATGCCTCTTTCTCATACTTCCTTGTTTATAATCTTCCATTCTTGATCTTTCTACACTTCTCATCAACTGGCCATGACAAATTTATCAGTTCTTGTGAATCCATAAATATGGTTACCTCAGACTACTTCTCTTTCCACAGAAAGTGGATAATCCTGTGTATGGCCCAAAGTTCCACTAATAGGGAAGCTACTCCCTCAGCACTTTCATTTAGGGCCATGAATGTAGAGGAAGAATCCATATGTGGCTTTCACCTACAGACTGAGCTGACCTCTCTGTGAACCAAGCTCTGTAATTTTCTTTCCTTGACAATAGGTAATAATTGACCACTCCCTGAAGTTATTGATTTTAGCTGTGGAAGAATGAAATACCCAACACTGGAATCTAGGCCACTTTCTCTTCAGTTTATTTACGCCCTCTGTCACTGCTTGTGCATAATCCCAGATACAAAACTTCTTTTTCACAATGGATCATTGCTGGGTCTGTTCAAACGTATGATTTAGCTTATGATGGGACATTCAAGCCATATAATTATTTGCACCATGACTTGGAGTTCCATCTCTACAGTGCCAGCATTTGCTTTTCATGTGTTGCATAATTCTCTTCTACAGAAGACATGACCTTGCTGTTGACCCCTAGATATTATGGATTGAATTTTATCCGCTCAAAAGACATGTCAAGTCCTAAGCACTAGCCACATGAATGTTACTGTATGTGGAAATGGTATCTTTGAGATGTTATTAGTTAAACCCAAACTGGATTAGGGTGAGCCATAATTTGATATGACTGGTATGACTGATGTCCTTATAAGAAGGGGAGAATTGGATGTAGACCCAGAGAAAATGGTCAGAGCAGAAATTGACCTATGCCAGGGATTGCTGGCAATTTCTGTCAGAACCCTAGAAATTTCAGAGGAAGCGTGGTCCTCCCAATACCTTGAGTTCAGGCTTCTACCCTCCAGAGTTATCAGAAAGTAAATTTCTGTTGTTTTAAGCCACCCAGTTTGTGGTATCTTGTTATGGTAGCCCTAGAAAACTAAGACACTAGTGTTCCACATAGCAGTGAGCTTCTATATACTCCATATGGCATTCTTTACAACAGATAATTGTACCATAGAGTCTGTGGGTCATATGGCCTAACTAGTGAATGTTTGCCCTGCATTCTGCACCTGCTGCAGAATACATTCCTGCTCTACCTCTTGTTGTCTTTTGCATAATTCAATTCACAGATAAGAATAATATTCTCAAGGGTAAAATATCTGTCTCCAGAAACTGAAGATGTTTAGGAGGCATTCTGCTTCCTTCTTCGTACTGTGAGGTGAAGATGCATAATTTGTCCTTTGCTATGTGAATGATGTCTTGAAAAGCTCCAGATTTTTGTATTAATAAAAGCATCACTGATGAGCTAGGCTTTGCACCTTCACGCAGTTTATTTACCGTTCTAGGTTGCATGTGTCCTATCAATCTTCCAACATTCTTGCCGTATCTTGCTTATCCAGCCTCAATGAAATGACGTTTTCAATAGTGTCACATAGACCAATGTGACATTCAGTAGAAAGTCCATATGCTTTTTGATACTTTGAATTATAACCATGACAAATAGTAGGAAGATGAACATAGCCCTAGGACAAGACCATAAATGTGTACTATTATCCATACTAGATGAAGGCAAACTCCTTCTAGAAAATGCATTGTCCAATCAATGAGTGTATACTGTATAGCTGAGGCAGCATAAATCTTCTGCAGCAAAACACTGAATCAGATAATTGGGATTATTACAAGGTGTAGTTTTGGTCTTATTAATGTAGCATTTATATTTGTCATTCTGCCTAAGATGTATTGTCATTTCTTATTTACTGTGATGTCTGGGATATGAGCAATTTCAAGGACTGCTGCTGCTTCTTTTTAGAAAAACAGATGTTTATCATATAGTGAGTTTGGTAGTAGATGAGGATTGTTGTTAATAATACAAATATAAGAATGTTCCCCTTTTCAGGGTGTTAAGAATATGGTGATATATGGGAAAATACAACTAATATAACTTACAGACTATAGTTAACACTAATATTGTAATATTTTTGTAGTAAAGGCAAAGAAAGTACTTTATCAATGCCAAGGGTAAAATAACAATATGGGATTTAGTTTAATAAGATGTGAATATGATCAAGCTCTTTTTTTCATTTTCTTCATTAACAAGGATATCTTGGTCATGTCATTTAATCAATATGTGCCCATTTATTTATCTTTCAGAACACTGGAGAAACAATTGAGTTTGTTTCTAGGATTAAGTAGGATAAATGTGCCTGGACAGGATTTTTAAAGTAAGGCTTCCATTATTTGTTAAGCTGCCTTTTGACTGTTATTTTATTTTGTTGAAGTTGAAATAAAGTTAAAATAAAAAAAAAACATGTTTATTGTGGGCAGAATCTTTAGCTTTTTTTAAAAAAATTAAAGAACGTGTGAGTGTACAGAACCATCATGGATAAAATACAAGATTCCCATATACTACCCTATTATTAACACCCTGCATCGTTGTGATCCATTTGTTACAACTGATTATAACACATTTGTATAGTTGTATTGTTAACTGTAGTCCATGGTTTAACTTAGTGGTCACAGTGTTGTACAGTTCCAAGGACTATGTTTTCAGTTTTTCCTAGCACCAAATATAAAACCTAAAATTTCCCCTTTTAACCACATTCTCACACACACACACACACACACATACACATTTAAGTGCTGTTAATTACATTCATAACATTGTGCTACCATCATCATCATCCAGTACCAAGACATTTCCATTTTTCCAAATAGAAACTCTATACATTTTAAGCCTTAACTCCCAATTCCCTATCCGCACCCTGTCCCCTGGTAGCCTATATTCTAGACTGGATTTGCTTATTCTAATAATTTCGTATCAGTGAGACCATCTTATATTTGTCCTTTTATGTCTGGCTTATTTCACTCATTATGATGTCTTCAGAGTTCATCCCTGTTGCCACATGTATCAGAACTTCATTCATCTTTATGGCTGAATAATATTCCCTTGAATATATATACCACATTTTGTTTATACATTTTTCTGTTGAGGGACACTCGGGTTGCTTCCATCTTTTGGCAATTGTGAATAATGCCACTATGAACGTTGCTGTGCAAATATGTTTGAGTCCTTGTTTTCAATTCTTTCGGGTATAAACCTAGAAGTGGCTAATTCTGTATTTAACTTTCTGAGGAACTGTCAAACTTTCTTTCACAGTGGCTGCACCATTTTACTTTCCCACCAGAAATGAACGAGTGTTTCCATTTCTCCACATTGTCTCTCTCACTTACAATTTTCTGTTTCTTAAAGAGTAACCATCCTGGTGGGTGTAAAAGGGGCCTGTGTCTTGCCCTGGGCTATGCTTGCTAGTTGCTTAGGCATTCCTCTGTTGGCTCAAGTTTGAATGCCCCTTCTGCTTCCCAGGAGACAGAAGTTCTCCCTCTCCTGGGTACTCCCTGCTGGATTTTAAGCAAGGAAGGCTTTGTACCAGGCTCTCCAACTCTATAGTTTTTTTACCCTCATTTTGATATCTCAAGCTGCTTTTGCATGGAAGGGAAGGGAATTTCTGGGAGGGGGAGACATGCAGGAGAGATAAAGTCCCAAGTCAGTCTTTCCCAGCTGAAACTAGGGAGCACAGGCTGCCTGGAAACTGCCCTGGAGAGGGGTTGAGGGAGGGGCTAGGAAGAGCACCAGGAGCTTCTTCCAGGGATTTCCCCAAAGCTGTGCTTTCTTGACCTGCCCAGTCAATGTAGCCCATCAACTGTCCTCCACAGCTCTGAGGAGCCATAGACTCTTCAATTCTCCTCTGCCTCTTCCTTTCTCTGGATTGGGTTGGAACCATGGCCATGCCCACCCCAGAATCTGGGGAAGTGGCTTTTTATGTTCATTTCTGGCTCCAGCAAGCCACACAGGGGGCAGACCCCATGGAGGACTGCTGTGAGAATGAAGAAGGGGCACTGATAACTGTGCAGAGAGCAATTTACTGGTCTTTACTGTCATTTTCCAGCCTCTACTCCTGCTCTTCCCTGGATGCTATAAGTGTTCTGCTAGACTCTGGAGTTTCAAAATAGTTGATTCAGACAGTTCCTAACTGTTTAATAGTTGTTCTGATGGAGAGACTGATTCTTGGAGCTTCCTACACAGCTGTCTTCCCACAATCCTCTCCAGAAACTACTCCTTGACCTTCTCTATTCTCGAAGCTCTTAACCAATGACCAAGGAATCAATGTGGAGATTCTTCCAATTAGCAGGTATAATCCATTATATTTATTCATTTCTGTACCATGGTAGTTACCACTGGATAGGTATTGACAATGTGGAATTCCACCATGAGCTGGCCTGGGCCAGAATTCCACATATTATCTCAGAACATGCCCATTCTCAAACAGAGGTCATTATGGCACTTTGACTCTCTTGTTATCACCATCTTCTTGGAAACTATGCTCAGAAGCACTTGAAATATCTGCATATTCTCCGTTTCCCAGGGTATGTGCCCAGTAAATGTTTGTAGGTCTTTTTACAGAAGAACTGAGAAATTGTTAACACACACACTTGTGTTGCGGTGTTGCAGCATCTTTCTTCTCATGAACCCCGGTTTTCTTTCATTCATTGGCTCAGTTCTAAATACTGGTTTAGCTATAAAATCAGAGCAAAGGATAGTGACATTTTTATTGATATTCTTATTCTTGATTTCTTTTGATTGTAATGATTGAGCACTATTATTGTTGATTACTTCTCTATCTTGCCTCTAGGAAAGCCAAGTTCTATTCTCCAGCTCCATGACTCCCTGTAGGTGAGGCATATCTTACACTCATTGGCTGCCACTCTGACCTTACCCCTCAGTACATAATTGTTACACCTGGCTTCCAATGGTCACGTACTAGTACCTGCTCTTGACTGTGTTGTAGTCATGTCATTGACATTATTATCAGGCAACCCAGTCTTTAAAAGGAATGTCCTATCAACAGTTGCCGCCTAGGTTGGAGAGCCAACATTGCAATTCTCCACAATTTCAGTGCATCTCACAATAGCACATTGATTGTTACTTTGATAAATGAATATACATAGTATATTCACTCTCGTATGTTAAGTTCTGTGAGAACTTTGATCCTTCCCTACACTACCTGCTATGGAAGGCATAGCATCTATTTTTTCATTTCATTTTGGCAATCATTTCTCCAAGTTTCTAAGAGTCATCCTAATGGCATGTTAGCACTATTTCTCAGAGTCCTTGTCAGATTGTTATATTCTGTTTCCTGGGAGAGTTTTCCTATATCAATACACTGTACTTTACCTAACTTTATGTCCCAACCCCCAATTCCAACACCCTAAATCCAGTTTTATACATACTCATCTGGCTCCTGTTAATATACATGGTCTAGTTCCATTTGCCCTTTTGGGCTATATTTCCTTTTACCCTTTTTAGACCCAGCACAATTATGGCCAGAATATATTATAGCTTAGTGATGGCGCTACTTCCCGATGGAGACAAATGCTTTCTTGCATGGCAGAGATACTTGACTCATCTGCAAATATGGAGGAAGTTATAGATTATCAGGAAGGAGTGAGTTACTTGTGCAGAGCACAAGGTTTCAGATTTGGTGGTTCAAGATTTTCAAATGTATTGAAATTGATGCTATAGTCCATGTCTCAGTCTCTTAATCCTTCTCAGTCACAGTCCCACCCTTGGAATGTCAGGCTTGCCAAAGTGAAATTCAGTGTTCTCTGGAATTCTGGTATACCTATTATTAAGTTCTGGAACAGATATCTTCAAGTTGTTCTTCCCTCCAACTGTAGGAAATTAATGTCCTTTTGTATGCTGCTAGGGAGCCCTTTTGTTTCACCTTATATTGGTGATTAATAATCTTGGCCTTTTATTGTCTTTTCTAATGAATCAATATGCTATAGCACCAGCACATGATTCAAATTCCTATTCTATCAAATCTCTCAAAAGTCTGACATATTACTCACCAATGCATGACCTTCCAATGGTATTCCATCTCGCTTCATCACCAGCGAGTTATTATGTCTCTGCTACCCTTTTTCAAGTGCTATCTGTCCTCCACCTACCACCACCAGTGACTGGAGCTTCATTGTCAACAGCCGGTAGGTGATCTGCCTCAAAGATCCCATTTTAGAATGGGATCTTCCTAGGATCACTCTTGGTCCTGAGTGTAATTGGGTGGAATTTTCAGGAAAAAGACTCTGAATCTTAGGTTTGCATATTAATACTTTACTGAATATTGTTCTCAGGAACAAAAGCTATAAAGGGTGAGGGAAGAAAAATAAAGCAGAAATTAGTGACAGTAATTCTAGTAACAACAATGCAACTGCAACAGAGGTCCAAATGTTGAGGATTCAACTTGGAAGGCTCTTCAGAAATTTCCCAAATTAAGGCAAGGGAACCAGGCAGTCTTACATACACATCAAATAGTCTTTGAATGACAATAGCCTTTGCTTGGAAAATGGTTAAAACCTGGGGCAGAATAACTCTGTCTTACTTTTCCAGGGCTGCTATTACAAATATCACACAGTGGGTGGCCTAACACAACAAGTATTTATTTTCTCATGGCTTTTAAGACTAGAAATCCAAAAGGAAGATGTAGGCAAGGTCACACATGCTCCCAGAGTCGGTAGTGTTCCTGTAATGGCAGTCCTCCATCACATGGCAATCTCTCTTCTCTGGCTTCTTCTGACTTCTGGCTCCTACTGGTTTCTACAGATTGTGTCAGACTTTCCTCTTTATAAGGCTTCCAGTCAAACAGATTAAAGCCTACCCTGACTCAATTAGACCTTAACCTGTTCATGAATTAGTCCACACCGTAACTGGCAATAACATCTTCAAAGGTCCTGTTTTGTAAATGGGTCCACACGTATACAGGAACACGGATTAAGACCTGAACATGTCCTCTGCGGACAGCATGATCCAATCCCCAACATCTCCCTTAAAAGGAGGACGGTCCTTGGGGATGGGCTCTACTCTGTGCCCTTATCGGAAACACCTCTCACTTTTGGAGATCCTGGATCTAGAAAGACACATCTGACCAAGGCACTACAGTATCCAACCTATTATGCTTTCGACAAAAGACAAAACACATCAATAGCATTAACAAATCACCCCATTGTGAATATAATGTGCTCTTGCTTAAAGTCATACATGAAAAAGGCTCACCAACATGTTAGTGCTTATTTCAGGGTGGTAGGATGTCAAGGGCTGATTATACTTTCTATAATAACCTATATGTTCTTTCAATTTCTTACAAAATGAGCAAGCATTCTTTATAGAATCAGCATTGTCATGTAGTATTTTCATTGTTAAAATATTTTTAAAATTTTAAGATAACAACCAACACAGGATGTAGATTCCAGCTTCCTCTAAGTCCTGTATGCTTTTACGTTGATTTCTGAATCAGAGAAAAGACAGATGCATTTATACATATAATTTTCAGCCAATCTTTTTAATTAAAATAATCCAATTAGACTACCTTTATCTTCTTTCCATTTCAGAAAGCTAAAGTTAATATTTGTAATCATTCTCCTGTTTCTTTGTTCACAATAGCCTCTCTTCTTTTATAGATTTTATGAACACAATTTCAACAAACTGATTCTCCCTTTTTCACTGTTTGTTTTCCTGGTTTCTATTTTACACCTGCTATAACCATAGTAGACTTTGGTGTTATTTCAATTTCGAGGTGAAATTTGTATTATCTTTTGGTGATATTTTTGAAGAAATTATTTGTAGGTCAATCTCCTTGTGTTCTCTGTAGATACTGTCATTTCCCTCAATGAGGCCTTTAGCAAACCCTTTCTCCCTGAACTGCAGCTTGCAGGGAGACTAACAGGCTTTTGAAGTTGCTTGTTAGATTTTCTTTGATGTGTTTCTGAAGATTGTAGAGAACATAATCAACCCCTGGTATGTTCATATAGGTTTTGATGTCTTTTCAAATCCAATTTTTGTTTCTAAACTGAAGATGTTCACATCCATATTTCTAACAGTTTTTGTCCTTCTGAGCTAACATCTTTCAGCCTTTCACCTTAATCACTATGATAAATTTCAGTTGCTCACTTCATTGTGTTCTTTAAAATTGAAATAGAAAGTTTATTTATTTAATATTCTTGTGAGAAAATTTTACGTACATATATATTAAAACTTATCGTGGCTCTTTAAAATTTCATGATTTATTTGAAATTTATATTCATTGTATTGAAGGATATTCTGGATAAAATAAAAGTGGATGGAAGTGCTGGAGAATAAGCAGACCGACAAAATATGATTCGTCTTTCTTAAGGTTTTTAAAACTTTTTTTTCTAAGAGTGAGGAGATATTTCTAATTACTCTGAAAGGAACCTTTATGCATAATTGGGTTACTGACTGGTAGCCCTTAATTATGGCTCTAATGGTCTATTATTACTAGTGAGATTCCCCAACTCATAGTCCTAACTTTAATCGTCAGGATTTATAATAATTAGAACTTAGAACTTCCTCCCTTCCTCCACTGCTCATCTTTTGCTTTCATATCATTTACAAATCAGTGAAAGTCCATTATGGCCACTGCTTAAGAGAAAAACAACGCAAACAATAGCATGTGCAATGGGAATATGTTGCAGAGAAAATCAAACTGAATAAGATCTGCCAAGATCTGCCCAATTACCTCAGAAATAGTTAACAAGTGGCTATATTAAATGAGTAACTGATTATTTAAAGCTAAGTGATTCTCATTTGCTCAAATGCAACTCATATTGTTTCTTAGTACACTTAGACTAATTTTGTGTTGAAAACTCATTTTTTTAAATTGATAGAGCTGAAAAGAACCAAACCCATTGTTTGATGTCTCAGGGTTCAGTTTTTCTAAAACTGCCATCCTCAGCATGACTTGGCTAATTGATGATCTTCTAAAATGCCACCCACATGTGAATAGCGTTATGACATTTGTAGCGTTGTCTTTATCGATACCTGTTTGCATACCTTTCTCCATAAATAGATTGATATAAAGATGTGTCTTGAAATATAGGGTCTTCCTCATTTATCTTTAGTACCTGACGTGTAACAGATGCACAATAAATTTTAATTTCCTAAAATAAATGTAATTTTTAAACTTTCTGCCTAGATTGGAAAATTAACAAGACTGCTGGTTTCCTCCCTTAAAATCAATACTGGAGAAACTATAAAGGGAAAGTTGAATCCAAGAAATAAAACAATAATAAACCATGAGAAAACCTTCAGATGCAGACACAGAGAGGAAAGAATGATACTTCAGAAGAATATATACATGGTTTTTCAAAACAGTAAGTCCTAGTCATAAAGAAAATCATTGTTAAATCATCCAACTTTAAAATCAGAAACATCTTTTCATCAAAACACTATATTAGGTGAATGAAAATGCAAAACAGAATGTAGGAAAATCTATTTTTGTAATAGATATAATAGATAGGGGACTTATATCTAGAATATACAAAGAAAATCTACAAATCAATAGGTAAAAGACAAATAAGCCATCCCCAGAATAGGCATAATACTTGAACACTCACTTCGTGGAAGGGTATACCTAAATGTCCACAAAGCATTTTAAAAGGTCTTCAATCTCATTACTACCCCAGGGGAGGGAATGTAAATTAAAATTGTGGTTAGTTACCACTGCACCGGAATGGCTAAAATTAAAAAGTCTGATGAAACCAAATGCTGGAAAGAAAGTAAGATCACCTGGAACTCATACCTAATGGCTTGAATGTAAATTGTCACAATCACTTTGGAAAACGATTTGACAATATCCATTAAAATACCTTATTTGCCATATCTGGGTATGTGCCCAACAGAATAGTGCACATGTGTGCCAATATAATGTTAATAGTAGCACTGTTACCCCACACAGAGGGGTTCCTGAGAGCTCCGGAGACACCCTGGTCCTATATAAGGGGGGATAGCCCCAGAGACTGATGCCTTATCAGTGGGTTCTATTTTGGAATCTGTGCTCCTGAGAGTGACAGAATTAGACTCAAATAAGTCCTCCCTGCACATGGTTCACCAGTCCTTTCTATTCAAACCTATATGTGATGCTGGAGTTTTTAGGTATACTTCCAGAGACTGGAGCCTCCTGCCTACCTATGTGCCAGGTGTGCATGAAATCTCGGTGGAGCTGCAACTCCTACCCTACAGCTCAATGGACTCATCCAAGTCACCTGGTGAGGAGACAACGATGGGCAATGGCCATCCCAGGGAATGGAGAGGGCCTGCATCTGCAGGCAGGATCATCCCACCCACCATATCCATGGGATATAAGCCCTATCTCACTTGGAGTTGGAGTGGACATCACCATCCCAGTCCCCTCAGGATTGGGGGAAGAACTATGGACTAGAGTGGACTTGATGGTATTCTCTTGTTAACATATGGTGATTCTAGCAATGCAAGAAATTATAACAATGAGGTGGAGCCAGTGGCCACTTGACACTTTTGGGGTAGGGAGGGGATGAGCACTTGAAATACAGGGGCTTCTTTGGGAGTTGGAGGTTGTCCTGAGTACCGTTGTGGCAACGGATGTAGGCCATTTTAAATCAGCACACACCACTCAGAACTGAGTGGGAGAGAGTGTGGTCTACAGTGTGAACTGTGGTCTATGGTTGGTGGCAAGGCTCCAGGATGTGTAAGTTCATTGGGGTGGTGGGCCACACTTGTGGGAGATGTTTGTGTGGAATGTGGTGGGAGGTGTGGGAGGTGGGCAACATGGGAATCCCAGTGGGTTCCATGTAATATTTTGGGTAATCTAAGCACCTCTTAAAATATATGTATATATATATATATATATAAATAACATTTTTGTAAGCAAATACACATATATGCATATATATTTATATATCATTTTGCAAACGTTTGTATGTATTGTGAGAATTTTGATTTTTACCCACAATAAAAATAAATTAAAAAAAAAATAGTAGCACTGTTTACAACAGCAACAAATAATTGGAAACAACCTAAATGTTCAACAGCAAAACGGGTAAATAAATTGTGATATATTCACACAGTGGAATATTATACAGGAATACAAATAAACAAATTGCTGCTACACTCAATATCACAGATGTATCTCACAGCATAGTAATAACAGAGAGATCCCAAGACAACCAAATACAGGCTTTATTCAAATAGAAAACTGCAGCAATAGAATGCCAATTATCTCATAGGCTGGCTATGAGATCTCTTTTAATTGGACAAGCTGGCTATGAGATCAAATTAATTGAACAAGCCCATGGTTGGTGGAAGTTCTGAGAAAAGCTGTTAGACAATTACCTGGAATTGCAGTGAGTACTCCATAACCAGGAATAACTGGAAAAAAATTATATCTTAGAGCTTTTTAAAAAAGTAATTCTGATGATATACTTTACATAATGAATAAATATTTAGGAAAAAGAGTGCCATCAACTGTGACATTTTGAAAAATAGCATAAAAAAAATGCAATATTCTGCTCCCCCCAAAAATTCCCATCTATTTTTAAGAATACTTCGTTATAACTTTGCACCTTACTCAATGGGCCATGATCTCTTTTTTTATAGTACATTTGACAAATTTGAAATGTTGTTAATATTTAATTTTATGTCTAACTAAGAATATTTACATCTATTCAAATTCATGCCGTTTAAGGCTAAGCTAAATTATACTCTCTTCTAAGAAGAATATTCAGAAAATTACAGGTAAAAATACTTTTTTTTTTATTAGACTGATAACAATTACTCTCTTTAACACTTAATCAAGAATTTGTCACTTAATTGCTAAACAAAGCTATTGCATTAACTATCATTTTTTATTTCCTTTGTTGCTAAATAATTCACATGCGATCACTATTTTATGAGCAAAGTTAAAAATAAGCTTCTTGAGAATAAATATTGTTTTTTACTTATAAATAATTCTTAGAGCATATGCTGAATTGCACATATTTTGCATCAAAACACTTACATATTAATATTCTCCTGTGAAAAAATACCGTAAAATTAACTTGAATCAAATTAGATACAGATTTTATAATTCTTACCCAGGCTATTCCCTGTGGGTGCTAGGTGTTATTTTTTTACAGCTCAATATTTAATGTTTGGTAATTACTAACTGCTGTTTATATATGAGTTAATAATTCTCTATTCTTTAGAAAAGCTTGCACATTATAGTGGAAGTAGAGCCCATACTGTAAAGTAGTCGACCACTTAAAATTTTCATAATGATGAATGAATATAACATGCATGTTTCTAAGTCAACTTCACATAATTAATTAATATATGTAACAGCCAATAAATGTGGAGTACATGTTGTCATTGTTCATTGCAAAAAATTTCATTACATTGAAATTTCTTTCCCACATTCATCAATCTCTTGTAACATATCCTATTCTGGATTTGTTCCATTTAGCTATTGACCATGAGCACATCTTTATTGCTAAAAACACATTTAATTCCTCTTGCACGTGTATAATGTTTGAAAAACATGATTTCTAACATTTTAAAACAACTTAGACCTTGAATAAAATGAACTTTTTGGAAATTGAAAGCCATAAAGAATAGACAAATGGTTTGAAAGCGTTGTGATGGCTCATTTTCCCAGAAGTTTTTGAAGCAAGGACTGTAATTTCCACTTTTACAGTAAGCCATTCATTCTAAAAACAACAGGAAGGGAATATCTATCATTAGGATATTTTAAAACAGCTTCCCATAATACTTTCCTGATAAATGAACCATTTCATTGCTAGCCTATACTGGGATAACTGAAAACAAAGTAGTCTTGCAGTCCCCATCTGTACTGAGGGAGGAGTGGCTCACCCATCTCATGGAATATACATTTTTATAACCTCAGTGACCTTTAATTATAATACCAAAAGTTGTTTAAGAATTATTTTATCTTTGAAATTATTGGTTTAAATTTACTAGAAGAATAGCTCTTGCCCTTTTATTTTTTGTGCGTACCTTCAATAGAGAATTAGCTCCAAGGATTCAGGACACTTGCGCCCTGTTCTTATGTAACAGGTCTTATTGCAGTGTTAAGAAAGTGATCGACAGTATGTTTCTCAAGAACTTAACGTCATCTCTTGACTGATGTGATAATTTAGTTAATGAAATAAAATATCTAATTTTAGAAATCGAGAACTATAAGGCTTAATGTACCATTTTCAATATGATGGATGTAGCACTTTAGGAAATTATAAGTGACCCCATGAAATCTTGCGTTACTTGTATCTTCTTTGGGGAATGAACAGATAGATTCTGATGTGCTTGGACCTGACTTTCATGATCATGGTATCAGGAAGGACTTAATAGTTTTGGTGCATAAGAAAAGTTCTAAAAATGGAAAAGAATTCATATGCACATGAGAGGTTATAAAATTAGTTTATCAGAGAAAAGGGAAGTGTTTTAAAACATTCCAAGAGCATGTCTAATGGTGCAGGCATTTTTAGAGATGAAACATTTGGAGGTCTTTTAATTATTCCATACTGGTAACCAACAATATAATCTTGGATTACCTCTGTTTTATCAGAATGCTTCCTTTAAAAAAAAAAATCATTTTCTACCTTTGGCTCAAATAGGACCCTCAGGGATACAGGAAATTAGGGAATTTCTTTGATTAATTAAAATTTCTTTCTCTTCAAGAAAAATTATATTTTGCATTTTTCCATCTATATGATTTTTTTAATGTGGCTTTCATTTTATGTTGGAAGGGGATACAAATGTTATTTTGGGAGTAGGTTTTAAAATATTTTTACATAAATATACTTTTTTTGAAAAAGACATGCAGAACCAAACTCAATGTTTTCCTGTAGACTATTATAATCCAACCCAACATGATTTTTTCCTACTTTCTTGAATCATAGAAACTCATTATGGGTCCAGGAATAAGAGAGGTAATTAATCATAAAAATGTATTAAATATAGCACCTAGACAAGTTGATGAAATGTGAATTCTTATAAAGAAAACACATTATCAATCTTCAGGAATAAAAAAAAAATAGGCACTCATTTTCTACATGGTCTCATAATGTAATTTATAATATAAATTAATGTGACATCACTAAATAAACATGGGTCTCAGGATGATATATCAGAGAGAAATCACTTTTAAGTAGATATCTGCAAGGAATTCAGCAATAAAATCCCGAACTTAGTTTAATCTCTGGTTTTCTTTCAATGACTACTCAACTTCAGTAAACCGAGGCATCTGGGAAGGGCATTAGGTGCCTGGACATGTGTGGCATAAAGAAAAAGAAATGGCAAGAAAAGAATATTGAAGATAATTTTTGTATTCTTCAGGATGTTGCTTAGGATTGATTGAAAGCAATCCCCAAATTTTCTTACCTTGAAGAATATTACCATTGAAATGTTGACGGCAGGAGAAAACAGTTGTCAGAGAACCTGATATACATCCAATTTCTTCATTGGTTAAAATATCTGTTACTAGTATCATGCTATTTTTCAAAGTAGTTATTTATTCAACTATAGCAATTTGCTTAGTCATTATTTTCAATATAGCCCCCCAAATTCTCTGTTTTTTGTTCAGTGAAATACTCTGAAAGATACTTTAGTCATGTTTCAGTGACAGAGGATAACATCGTAATAGTCTTTTCATTGTTTTCCCCAAGTTCAAGGAGAGCTTACTAATGCCATCTCCCTAATAACTGGAATATCTTTGTTGTCTTGTAGCTTTATCTACACAGCCGCATGTGTGTGTAGATTCTCTTTCTGTTGGATTAGTGTCTATTCTTAACTTTAGTAGAGTGAAAGAGAATCAATTAAAAGGTCAGAATGCGAGAGCAGAGGTTGTAGGTAGGCAGGTGACTTATTGACCCTTACAATTAATTTCTTTTTATCTTCTTTTATGTCTGTGTGGTGTTTTATTTAAATAAATGATGAGGAATGTTGATAAAAATAAAACATTTGTGTATAAATATATATGAAATTCTATCATTGGCATTTACTTTTCAATAATACATTTAGATCTTAACCATCTTTTCCTTCTTATAAATAAGAGCCAAATGATATCAAACTTTCAAATAAATCTATGGGGTATGCTAAACCTAATTTAGCCAGATTTATACCATTATTTATTGTTAAAAATAGAATCAGTTTCTTAGTCTAACACTTTTCAAATTAATTTAAAAAATAATTCTAGCTTTTGTTTAGATTGAATTCAGTAGATAACTTAAGTGATGTGGATTCAACTAATGAAATCACAGGGATAAGTCAAGAATCAATCGTGCTAAAACTTGAAACTCATTTTCATTAAAAACTACTTTTGATTATTAAAATCCAAGCTTTCCCATAAAGACTAAATATTAAAGATCTTTGTAATATATATATTATCATTATAAACATGGAGTTACCTAAATATGGTAATGCTAATTTCCAGTGATATGTTTTATTACTTTATTGTTTATAAAATATTAGGATTAGTAAAGTTCAAGATATTTGGGGTCTATTGCTACTAACTTTTAAGCTACAAATAATTATGTGAGTCTGCAGGGAAGTAAGCCTGGTCAAAGTGTGATGGAATGAACCCTTTGAGATTGCACACATTTTACTATTCCAAGTGTAAAGGTTATATATAGCAAAACTTAGCAGTTAGTTCCACTAATACTTCATTTGTTTTCAGGGTCACAAAGTAGGTGGGAAACTATATTTGTATTCTCTGCTTCTAACCCACATCCACCCTCAGGAAACTTGTCATCATTATTGATTTTGAAATGGGGGAAAGTCCAAAATAGGTTTAACTTAGTATTTAAAAGTCAGTGAATTTATTTGTTCAGTAAATTAAATTATATATGTGTATATATTATTGACTACTGTTAAAAGACAGTTTTAAAAAGTATGCCTGACATACAGATATAAAATTCACATGTGTTGACTATTTTATTTAATTCATAAATGAGGATACCAGGCAGATGCTATAACAGATTCAAAGGAAAATCCAAATAACAGACTCATTAATAGATAAGGAATATCGAAATGAATGAGTAATTGAGGTGAAATTATCTTCTTCTACAGTGGAGGAGGAAGACATTTGAACATTTACTGGGAAAGACAGAATTTGCCTCTCGACAGACAAAAATTATTTTGCATTGCTACCAGTTAGCTACAATTTACAGACTTGTGAACTAGCTACCCTAGAATCAAAATCAGATAAATGGCAGGGGTGTCCTCTAGACTATGCTTAGTTTTCTACTGAAGCACATCTCCCCCACCCCCAAACATTCCTAGATTTTGGATTATTTAATATTCATATTAAAGATAATTGTGATCTTTCAGAAACAGGATGAACTCTGCTGTCTGGCAGACATGGATTCAAATCCTGCTTGTGCTACTTAATGTCTGCATGACCTTAGTCACCTAATGAGTCCATGCTTCATTTTCCTCATTCATAAAATAAATAAAATAACTTCATATATGCAGGGGTTAAGGGGAAGGAATAGAGGATTTAATGAGATAACATGTGGGAAAGGTCCTCAATAAATGCCATATAAGTATGCCATATAGTTCCTACAGTAATCATTTTAGATAGATTTTGTCACATTATGAGACTGTGCTCATTAAGTTCTGTGCTCAGGGTTGTTTGCCCATATCACTCCTGGAGCTGACTCTTTAGAAATCTCTTAGACTTGCACTTAATATTTCAAATTCTGTATATAATCAAATCCATTTTATCCTCTCTGAAACTGGGGGCATTCAAAAATCTCTGGTATCTTGTACTTGTTCTTGGCTGAATGGCTGTCATGGGCATGGATGCCAGTGACTACCAATGCCCAGATCTTGTCATTGCTGTTCATGTTGTCAGCAAATCAGTTGTATTATGTGTCTTATTTGAATTATATGGGTTAAGTTCACTTTCACTTTCATTTGTCTTAAAAAATAGTATGTTGCAGTTTACCATTGAAATGAAAAATTACAGGGTATTCAGAAAAATATGGAAACAGAAAGACAGTATTTTATTGTTAAAGGATTCTCTAAAATTATTTAGCCTAAAAGAAATTTTCATATATAGAATAAAAATTCAAAGCTATAAGATAGTCTTTTTTGGAAGTTTTATTGGCTACATTTATTTTTCTTTCTTATTTTTCTTTTGTAATATGTAGAAAAATCATCCAGTAAGGAATTTTTCCAAAAATTTTCAACTAAAATTTCCTTTAGATGTTAAGTTCATGTGCCAATTTGGCTAGTTATGATGTCCAGTTGTTTGGTTAAGCAAGCATTGCCCTTACTATGAAGGCATTTCTTGGATTTAAATCATTAGTCAGTTGATTGCATATATGGATGATTACATCTACAATTAACAAAGGAAATTGCCTTCAGCAATAAGAGAAGTCTCATCCCATCAGTTGAAGGCCTTAAAGGGAGAAATGAGGATTTCAGTAGTCAGAAAGAATTACTGTCTCTACTTCAGCTAGCCAGCTTTTCCTGGGGAATTTGGAAAAATCTTCATTAGAGTTCAAAGCTTCTGACCTACCCTACAGAATTTAGACTTGCTAATCCTCGTGGTTGTGTGATCCAATTCTTAGAAAATCTCATTTTATAAGATGAGGTTCTGTTTCTCTGGAGAACCCTGACCCTAACTAATACAACCTCTATTTATTTTTCCATTTTATCTCAGAACAGAGATGTTCAAACATAATGGTTGGCAAAACAACTTGATTTTCAGTGGACTCTTGCTCAATTGGTTTTGCGGCAAGTTGCTCCTCAGTATTTCCTTTTCTGGCCTACAACACTTTGGGATCACTAGAAAATCCAAGCCCATTCATGAAATTATTTGTCATAGCTTTCTAATCCCTGATCCTGAATAAAGAAATGGAGGAAAGCAATACAGTTGAACCTAGAATTTAAAACATATGTAACACCTTAAATCCCAGTAAATTGCATAACAATATATCATATTGCTATAGCCTTGTTGGTCTTAGAAAATATTTACTTAGTTGATAAGAAAGAAAGAACCTCCAATTGTTTTAAAGTATATTAACTCTAATTAGGTAGTAAAACCTAAAACCATTAATTTTTCATGTCATAGCTCCTTTAGAAATGCACACAAAGAGATATATTCCCCAAGATGGGGAAATGTACAATAACCACTGCCCTCCCAGCCCCGCTTGCCTTCCCTTCTGTATTAGTCAGCCAAAGGGGTGCTAATGTGAAATACCAAAAATGGGTTGGTCTTTATAAAGGGTATTTATTTGGGGTAGAAGTCCACAGATACCAGGCCATAAAGCGTTAAGTTTCTTCTCTCACCAATGTTCATTGCCACGTGTTGGAGCAAGACAGCTGCCAGTGTTTGCCAGGGTTCAGGCTTCTGGGTTCCTCTCTTCCCAGGGCTGCATTTCTCTCCGCTTAGCGCCTCTGTTTCCTCCACAAGGTCAGCTGCAGACGATCAGGCAAATGGCTTGCTTCTCTTCTCCTGGGGCCTTCTTTCTAACATCAAAACTGCTTCTCAAAAGACTGTTTCAACTGTCCTTTGCCTTGCCTTTTATATTCGATTCCCCACCCACCAAGGGGTGGGGCCCAGTGCCCTAATCCTAACCTAATCATGCCCAGATTAATAGATCAGTTTACAAGCATGATCCAATTATAATTTTGGAATTCATAATTACATCAAACTGCCACATTCCACCCTCTGAATTCCAAAAATACATTACAATATTTAAAAAAACTTAAATCAGTAACAATCCAAGTACAAAATCATATCAAAATCATTTTAAAGAAATACAGTTTGTCTTCAGGCAAAGTCCCATCTGCTATAGACCTCTGAATCTTACAAAACCATTTAACTGTTTCCAATACACAAATGGAAAGACAAACGATAAACATTTTCAATATCATAAGAAGAAATTGGGATGTTAAACATGAGTCATGGATCCTCTACAGTTCAGTAAACTTGCAGGGCATCCTGCAATTCTATTTCAAAGTCTGAGAGTCATTTTTAAGAAGATGTTTTCTTTTCCTTGGGGCCACATGGGAACCCATTCTTTCCATAGGCTTGGCTAATGGCCACTTTCTTGGTTCCACCCTCATCAAGCATCTGGGTGTCGACCAAGTTCCAGACCTCACCCTCCGACAGTGTTGGGGTGATTGCCACACCTTACCCAATCCTTGGGTTAGAGTCTTAGCCCCCCTAGTACAGTGAGGTGAAGACAACATTCCCCCTAACCTTTGGCATACAGGCTCAACCCTCTCAGAGCAGCGAGTTGACCACCTGGCCTTCCCTAACCTTTGGCATACAGGCTCAACTCTCTCAGAACAATGGGTTGACCACTTGGCCTTCTCTAATCCATGGGGGACAGGTACACCCCTCTCAGACAAATGGGGTGTTGACGTTAACAGCCCTAATCTTTGAGGAATGTGCTCCAACCTCCCTGCACCCTGGGGTGGCAAAACTCTTCCTGAACATCGGGTGGGGACATCCACCCTCTTCAACTGCTGGGGAAAACTCACCCTCTCTGTATATATGGGTGGGGCTCCTCTCCTGGCCCAAGGAGATGTCTTAATCCCAGATCTCTGCTTCCACGGTTTTCTTCTTAAAGCTTTTCCTCCTTCAGTCTCTCCTTTCCATGTCCTCTTTTGTCCAAGCTTACAGTGGTTTTGTTCATACAGCATTCTCAAAAACTTTGTTGGTTTAGCATGCAGGAAGCAGGGGTCCAAGCCATCAGAGAGTAAGACTTTCCACAAGTCTTTTCGAAATAACTGCATCTTTAATTCTGAGTTATGAGTTCCAAGTTTAGTAAAGTCTTCAAATAGGGCATTTTCATCTGGGAATTTGATTTCCAGAAACTTGGAAGTTCCAGAATTAGTTTCTGTTTTCTTTTTGCCCAAAAGTTCAGTCCTTAGTGTATTTCTCTCATCTAGTATTTTGCAATAAGCTACAAGGAGAAGCCAAGCCACATTCTCCGAATTTACCTTGGAAAGTTCTTTAGCTAAATGCTCTGGTTTGCCATTTTTAAATTCTGTCTTCCATATAACACCAGTAGTTAATCTTGTTAAGTTCTCTGCAACTTTAAAACATGGATCACCCTTCCTCAAGTTTCCAATAAAAGATTCATCATTTACTTCTAAGGCATCATAGAAAGTCTCTTTAGCGTCCATATTGCTATCAACAGTTTCTTCAAAGCAATCTTGGCCTTTTCCATCAAGCATTTCACAATTCCTCCAAAAAATACCCCTTATCCATTTATAAAACCGTTCCAACATTTTGGTAATTACAAAAGCACTTCCCCACTCCTCAGTACCAAATTCTGTATTAGTCAGCCAAAGGGGTGCTAATGTGAATAACCAAAACTGGGTTGGTCTTTATAAAGGGTATTTATTTGGGATAGAAGTCCACAGATACCAGGCCATAAAGCGTTAAGTTTCTTCTTCACCAATGTTCATTGCCACGTGTTGGAGCAAGACAGCTGCCAGCGTTTGCCAGGGTTCAGGCTTCTGGGTTCCTCTCTTCCCAGGGCTGCATTTCTCTCCGGGCTTAGCACCTCTGTTTCCTCCACAAGGTCAGCTGTAGATGATAAGGCAAATGGCTTGCTTCTCTTCTCCTGGGGTCTTCTTTCTAACACCAAAACTGCTTCTCAAAAGACTGTTTCAACTGTCCTTTGCCTTGTCTTTTATATTCGATTCCCCACCCACCAAGGGGTGGGGCTCAATGCCCTAATCCTAACCTAATCATGCCCAGATTAACAGATCAGTTTACAAGCATGATCCAATTATATTTTTGGAATTCATAATTACATCAAACTGCCACACCTTCCTAATATTACTTTTGAGATAGATTAATTTCTTAGTTTGAATATATATATATATAATTTTCTTTAACTTTTCCAAATGTAGACTCTCCTATTAATCGTTTCCAGAGCCTTTTCTCCATTCCAGAATATTTTCTAGATTAAGCCATTCCTTGCTTCTCCATCCCTTTTATCTTCACTATATGATTTGACTGACATATCAATATAATTCACACCACAGAGCTTGACATTTAAAACTATATAACCATGGACAGATTGCTAAAGCTTTGTATGCCCCAGTTTCTTTATCTGTCAATAGGGATTGTAATAAGTAAATCATATATTTTTAAGAATTGTCAATGGGCACAAAACACAGCCCTGGTAGGTGATAATTTAAAAATAAATACTATTTCTTTATTTTGATACTTATGTCACTTCTTGAAGTATTTTGCTTCTTTCTCAAAGTCCACATGCAAGTTATCAGTTAAGCCTAGCTTATCTTATAAGAAGAGAATTTCTGTGTTGTCGAATGAAAATGCAATCCAGCCTTGAGTAAGCAGAGACCTTGTTTGAAAAGACTATTGCAATACCAGAAAGGAACTATTGCAATTCAGAGACTAAGATCTATAAGCCTCTCAAAGGTCAGGCAGAAAGGGTTTCTCAGATGAGCAGGTGGTGTGATCAGACAGTTGAGTGAAAAAAATACTCTTTGTGGTCAGCCAGTTCTCTGCAGAGGCGGTGAAAAAGGTATGATGCCATCTTCCAAAGCTTCCTTCATCTCAGAGTCAAAGTTCAGGTGCCTGTGGGGAACAGAGAAACCTAACTCCAATTTGGTTTAGTCAAGTTAGCAGGCATTTATCCAGAAGGTCAGTGGGAGCAAACAATTCAGCTAGTCATTTGAGACAAAGAATGGGAATTTGAAGAGTGTGTGTCTGGTCTTTTCACAGGTAAACAAGGGAATCCTCTGCAAGTCTTAACTCAGCTAGTGGGGAAGGGTATTTGGTATTTCTTTGCAGTAAGCCATTACCCAAAATATAGGCAGAATTCTTGAACCTTGCTATTTCAAAGAGCACAGGGATCAGGTAAATAACATTGTCACTATTAAGCACAGTACATTATAGATGTTAACCTTTATTCATTTCGTGATTAATTCCTACTCTATTTTTTCACAAAATAATAACTGATGATTACAGGTTGTTTAGGGTGTCTGTGGTAGTTTGAGACTGTACATACCCCTGCAAATTATGTTCTTAAAGCTGGTCCATTCTTGTGGGTGTGGGCCTATTTTGGGTGGGATCTTTTGATTACCTTACTTCAGTTAAGAACCTTTGGATTAGGTTACTTCAATTAAGCATGGTCCAGAGTAGGTCTTAATCCTCTTACTGGAGTCCTTTATAATTGGGATCAATACCAAGAAAGAGAAAAGCCACAGAAGCAGGGAAAGCAATGAAGTTGGAAGCTGAAGGCAAGGAAGCCCAGAGGAGGGACAGCCCAGCAGATGCTGCCATGTGCCTTGTGATATGATATAGAGGTCCAGGGTCATCTGCAGCTGGTCTTTGAGGAGAAAGTATTGCCTTAAATTGACTTGGACATTTTTCTCAGCCTTAGAATTGTATGCTTGCAAACCAATAAATCCCCATTGTAAAAGCCAAACCATTTCTGGTATATTGCATTTCAGCAGCCTGGCAGTCTAAAATAGTGTCCATCAGTCTCTCCCTTTATCTCTCTCTCTTTGTATGTATCTATGTATGTGTGTATGTATGTATGAATATGATGCATATGTATGTATAGATACATTTATCACACACTTTTAGACAATGCAGGTGTTTTACTTATTTTTAAAAAAATAGGCCATTTATATTCTCTCTTCCATTACTCTTTCCTTTACATTTTCTTTATGTATAATAGCCTTATTCCTGAACTCCACTTTTTTATTCCTAGATGTCCTTTGATATCTATCTAAAATCCTAGTTTTTAAAACCCTCCTCTTCGATGCCAACACAGTGTGTCTACTACCTTCTTTAATACTAGTTGTACTTATTTTTTATCTAACCAATGTGAACTCCAGTAATGTCTACTTTGTATTGAGACTTTTATTTTCCTGTAAGTGCTCTGATATACCAACAAGATTGGAAATCATTTTGAAGAAGATAAAATTTAAATGATATTTTGCATTTCCAAATATCCCTAAACATTTTAGGTTATAAGGAACATTATTGTTGGTGAAAATAACAATATTGATAACAATACTGTGACAATAATTCATATCACAGGACTTAATATCAGAGGACATAATATAATTTAACTGAGTCACTTTGTGGTTGCCAAAGGATGGGCATAGAAAAAAAAATCAGTTATACTTAATGTAATTTGGTAGCTATATGAATTTATTTTCTGACCAAAAAATTGCCCTCCTCTCCTGCTAAATTCCTTAAATAGTAGTCATTTTTGGAGATAATCTTTAAAATACCAATACCCCCGAGAAATGATGCCTTGAGTTTATTATAAAGTGATATACAATTACATATAAACATACATAAAATGACATAATATAGGCATTTGATTGCAACAAAATAAATAGTGGAAAGTGATTTGGATTTTGGAACCAGACTTTGTTCCATCACTTACTAGCTCTATAAACTGGAGAATTTTTAAACATCTGAAATACTTTTTCTTTATTTTCAAAATGGAAATATGATGCATTTCACAATGTTGATTGAGTTACACTGTTGTCAATATGCTTTAGTGTGTACCTTCTTCCTTCTACATTTCTATTATTCTCAACTGAATGGACTGACTCTTTACTACTTACCAATCATTGAGGTAGATGAGGAAAATATTAGGTAGATGGTTCTAGGCTTTCCATGATTTAACTCAAATTTATGGATTTTTAATTTAAAGAAATGGAAAAATATGATTTCTCTAAATGGTCCAACCTTATGTCTCTCCTTTATCATGGGTTGAATTTCCGAATATAGATTTTGGGGAAAACTTAGTCTCATTGATTTAAGATTATAGATAAGAGAGGCAATACCAGCAAAAACTTGCATGAAATTGGAAGATTTGATATTCATTTTTTTCTTTAGGCAGGATTCACTGGGAACTAATGGGCTGAGGATTGGAAGTGTGATCATGAGAATTGTTTGCGTCATCAGGATACCCTTCACCTGTTTACAAATAAGTGTCTCTAGGACTTTATTTCTAAATTTCTTTTACACCATCCTTTCTAGTTTTAGTTCTTTCCACATGCATTTTATAACTTTTCATAAGTAAATTTATTCTACTTATAAGTTAATTCCTTCCTAATGAATATATTTTCATCCACACTCTCATTCATTCAACAAATTAAATGAATGTGGCATTATTTTAGCAAAATAAAAGAAGTGGACACCTAATAGGGTTAAGTACTTGATGAATTAATCAATAAGTAAATAAGGTAGCATTCCTGATTTTAAAGATAGTACAGCTCATACTCAGAGAGTGTTCCAGTTTCAGAAGTATATAGGCAAGTAGGCACCAATAAAAACAATATTCACATTGCAAAGAATTAATTAGTTTTCAATTTTATCACTATGAATGGATTTATAACATTTGAAATTTAATTGTTAGATCAACTAAACTTCAACAAATTACTGTGAAATTAGTAAATTAGACAGGAACCATTATAGTTTGCTTAATCTTAAATAATAGGCAAAGAATAAGAGATAATCAAGTATATCTTTCTGATCATCAAATCTATATATTTCCATATATAGATTTTTACTGAATTAAGAACACTTAAATATGGTTATGTTTAATATGATTTGTGAATACAATATTGTAAGATTCATAAATTGAATTTACAACTAAAGGAGAAGAATATATTTACTATTTTTATTTCAAGAAGTTGAATATTGCCTTTGGACTAAAAGCTTTCCTAAAAAACAACAAAAAACCTCAACAGACTTTCTTATTGGGTGGTTGGATTTTTTTCCATGCATTTAATCCATATTTATGGTTCTTCTGTGAATCACACATTCAGACCATTTGTTCCTCAGAGGTTGTACCACTAGGGTGAGAAATGTCTGATGCCCAAACTCCCTATTCAATGGACCTGGGGGGTAAATAGACAAATGATATTTGCTAGGATGAAGAGATCAATACAAAATGTACATTGTTATATGACCCTGGCTAAAATATTACTCTGTAAATAAACTTGCAGAACATGGATTTATGAGGGATGGCTTCCTGAAAAATGCTACATAAACTATGCACATTTTTCGGGTATAAAATGGAGATGATTTTGTGTGGAATTTTCTCCTCAGCTCCTATAATTTGTTTGAAGTCTCTCCCTTGCTCAGTTCCCCATTTTCCTCAAACTTTTCAGTTCTGGGATCCAACCAGTCTTACAGCAGTTCAGTCCTCCTCCCTGCCTGCCCCAATTTTTTTTTTTTTTTTTTTCCTGTGAGGCTTTTCTACCTCTGATTTCTTCCCTGTCAGTGATAGGGAGATAAATGGGTTCATCTAGAAAGGTAGGTAAATCCTGTGAAGTCCTTTTGCATTTAGGGGGTACAGCCAACAGAAACTGGATTGAGCACATGCACCTCTTTTCATCGGGTCTGCCTTGGTCTCTCTCTTTCTTTCCCTTCACCCCCAAAGGGCCCTTTACTTTGCAGCCCAGCTCAGTGGCTTGTGTTCTGCTCTGGCTCTCTGTGGACTTGGGTCCTTGTTCCTGGCTGTGGGGTCCAAATTCACTGCTGCGAGTGGTTCAGAGAGGAGGGACTTTGGCCATGCTGTCCCTGCGTGACCCCTACTCTACACAGGACCTAGTGAAGGGGTGGGGTCTGGACTGGCTGATCCAGGATGGAAATTTCTTATCTGATCTTGGAGAACATTTTTCTTTTTCTTTGATTCAGCATTTGTGGAGCCCTTTCTCAGTCTCTATTGTCCTCCAGGGTTCTAAGCAAGAGGGATTTGTCCTTTTCTCAGCTGATTCTGAGACGAAACTCTTCCACAGGATGTCTCGTGTCATGTTGATCATTTCACCTGATCGTGCACTATTAATGCATGATCTTCTTATATAATAATTTAATAACTTTATAAGGAATTCTCATAGAGTCCCATTCTAGAATATATGTTATTAGCAGAAGGCTGGGGACAGGGAATGGGAAGTTAAGGCTTAAAATGTACAGGCATCCTCTTTGGAATGATAAAAATGTTTTGGTAATGGATGGTGGTGAAGACGGCACAACATTGAGACTACAGTTTATAGCACGGAGATAAATATCTGGAACATGATTAAAAGGGGACATGTAATATTTTACATATGACATTAGATGAAAAAAATTAAAAATCAATGCAAGTACACTACACAAACAGTGAACCCGAAGTTAAACCATGGACTTTAATGGTACAATTGTATTTTTAAAATGTGCTATTATCTATTTTAATAAATGTTCCGTACCAATGCAAGATGGTGGTGGTGGTGTGGTTTATGGGTGTTTTTTTTTTTTTCAGGTTTAATGTGTTTAATAAGTTTACCCCTTCAGTTCCTATTCGCAGCACCCAATATTCCTTTGAAATACCAGACAGACGCGGCAGTGGCCAACAGTAAATTTCAGACCTCTCAGAGTTTAAATGTTTAGGTTCTCTGACCATTCTGTATTGCAGTGGCACTTGTCCAGAATTGGTACCTCCCCACACATGGGGAACTTTAAATGTACCAGTGAAAAAAACCTTTTTCCCCTTCAAGGGGAAGAGAGAAATCACTCCTCAAAACCCAGCAGATCTGGCTGGGAGGTCTTTCCTCCTGTCCCATTTCTTCAGGCTTGTTTTTTGCAGTGAAACAAGAGACCCAAACCTAACCTGAGTTACAAGAAACAAGACAGTGATGGCTATAAAGGGAGTGACCAGGAGCAACTCCTTTACCCCCACATCCAATGTGCTTCACAGGAAAACAAAAATAACAAATCCACAAATTACAACAGCTAGATTTACAAAATCCATTCATCCAAGGTGGTGGAAGGCAGGACGGGGAGGTAGGAGGGTAAATGGCACAGGGATAAAAACAAGTATTCAAATCAGCCCAGGCACAAGGGCTGGCAAATGCTAGAAAACAGCTGCAGAAAAGCCTGTGGTCCTTTCAGACTTAGTTAAGGTGGTGGTAAAAATCCACATACGGGTGTCAGGAGATTCTGCCGTACGTGCACCAGAGACAAAAATTCCAATTCCTCAGAAAGAAGGGAATATGCAGAGGGCTCTTGGCAGAGTGGGTCCTGCCTTCCCTGGATAGGAGAAGGCGAACAGGGAAAAGATCTGCTGCAGCCTTCCAATCCCACCACTCTCTTCGTATGGCAGGAGATTCAGTGGCCTGCAGCAGCCTTCAGTTTGGCAGGCGATGGATGTGGTGAAGAGAACTTTTCTGCAGAGGTTGAGCTACTCAGGGCAGACTGCAGGTAGACTGTCTTATGGAAGAGTCTGTTGCTAAGAAGACTACCAAGGAGAAGAGGCACAACTGGAAAAGGTATGCTTTGCCAGGGGTCTTTGCTTCATTGGCGCTGATAATGAATAAAGGAAAGAAGATAGAGAAGAGGCAGCCGCTGCTAATGTATGACGACTGCATTGCTGTGAGAAAAGCCAAGGGCAAACCAGATCCAAAGTAGTAAGGCCAGTTCCTTTCTATATTTGACAGCCGCTGGTGCATCTCAATTCCTTTATTGAACCAGCGATATTCGAAGCAGTAAAGTGAGTAGAGAAGCGACATATGTAAGAGACTAACCAGATGACCAACGAGATGGATGGGAAAGAGACTCACAAACATCCCCTGGATGAGGAAAAGAGCCTGCAGCAAAAGGTTGAAGAGCATGTCAGCAATTATTTTACTGACACTAGGGAAAGGATGAGGCTTCCTCCCTGACACCTCAAATGCCAGATCAGCTATATCTTGAAACCAAATGGCATTGACAACTTTGCTAAGCACAAACAGGGGGAGCACCCAAAGAGCACTGAAAATTGACGTAAGGAAGAATTCCAGCCAAGACCAAACATCTGCATGTAGTGATGGATCACCAATAATTTGTGCTGTTACTGATTGAAGCACAGGAATAAACACTCGATGAAACAAGAGGAGACTGAACCAGAATACTCCACCGTTCCAAGCACAGCGCTGGAAAATTCTATTAACAATACGTGGTTCACTCTCCTGCTTCCGCTCAATGCTCTGGGCTCTCCGCTGGGCCAAGACACTACTTGCTCTTCTCCGACGCTGCTCTTCTCTCTTTAGCTTTGAGATGATACAAATACCCCAGATGGAGTCTTCGATTCCCCTGCAAAGGTCCTGGAGAAAGGTTTTGACACTGTCAGCCATCTCTTCACCACCCAAACTATCAACTACATAGAGGACAGAGAAGCTCCCCAAAATCTCTCATGGTGAAGAACCCGGCAGCTCTGCCGCCCGAGCTCCGGCCCCGGCCCCGGCCCGGCCCCTCACCCGCTGCGGGCCTGCTCAGCTGCTCGGCCCCCGGCCGCCCGCTCCCGCCGGGGCTGTCCCACGGCCGGGGCCGCTGCGCCCACACTGGGCATCTATGGGTGTTTTATGCATGATTTTTTCTGTAAACCTACAATTTCTCTAATAAAGGAAAAATTGTATACAGTTATAATTTCAGATTATATATATTTTTCAAAATAATCAAAATAGTGTAGACAAATCTAGTCATACCAGGATATAATCATATATTTTTCAGGTGACTTGTAGGAGAAAAAAATGAAAATGTTAGAGAATAAGAGACATTGTATATGGTGGATAAAGGGCTGGTGTCTGCCAGCAGACCAGAGTTTCCTGAATGATATTACTATTTAAGTGTCTGATTTGGGGCAAATTACTTAACTTCCCAGACTTCACTTTCCTCTTTTTAAAGGGTCACCGATTTCATAGGATGGCTTTGAGGTTTAAATAAGATAGAGCATGCCCAACACTTAGTACAGTGCCCTTTTGGTAATTAGACCTAATATATGTGCAGGGAAATAAAGCTTCCTGGAGAAGCTCCTCCTGAGCCATGGAAATAGAGGATGTTTGCTTTCATTTCTGTAATACATATTGTACTTTTCATGTGTCATACGACTTGCTCTGCATTATTTGTTTTCTATTGAGGGAGTCTCCGAGGAGATTCTTGGAAGGGGAGAGGAACAGCTGCCTCCCTCTTTTAAATAAACTTCCAAATTTGGATTTTAGGTGTTCCTTGTTGCAATACTGTGTGTAGGTTATTGTTGCCCAGGCTGTAAGAATTAAGTACAGGGGAACAGTGCAGTTATCATTTGCTTATATGCATGTGTATTAAGGATACTGTTAGTGAATATGTATTTTAAAACCTATCAATATGGAAGGTAGAATGAAGATGATCATTGACTAAATTTAATGTTAGAAAAGGTCTTTGATATCAGGCATCTTTGTATTGGCTTCTAAGAAAAAAGGAGATTATAAGAGGACTGTCTAGGAGATAAATGGGCTCATATTTATTTAAGGAAATCAATTATGAGATCATTAACTTTCATATATTCTCTTTCTCAAAATCAGTTCACCCATAAACATCCCTATGTGCATTAGTTCTCCTTTGCTGTAGTCTCCCCTTGCAGTCTGTCTGTTTTTCACTTCATAACAGAAAGGCATAACTTCTTCCATCAGATATCTTGCAATGGTCCTTTTCTCCCTAGGAATAAAACTTTATGAACATACAAAAAAGGGGTGGAACTCTTGAGAATGCATAAACCCTAATGGCAAATCTCACATTAGAACAAAACATAAAAGCATTTACATCATTAATACCATGTAGCTGGCTTTCTGTCCCTTCCAAGTGAGAAATTTACGACAAAGTTCCTTGTCTTATCTGTTCATCAATCTTTCTTCTTTTTTCTTTCTTTGGTTTATTAGACTTAGGATTTAGAGGTGAGATGGTTGTCTTGAGAATACCTGTTAATATTTTTATTTGAATTTAAATTTCATGCCAGCTTTTCTGTCAAAAATAAGTGTGAACGACTGATAATTTTTGACAGTGGGATCTAGCTTTGCCAATTAGGTAATCTGGTGGGTAGTTTCCTTAAATAGAATGAAATAAATATACAGTGCCAATGTTTGGACAAAATGTTTAACACACACGTACAATATAAAACATGGGAGATATTATTTCCCTTGTAACTATTTGAACTTATAAAATTTTTGGATATTAACTTAAAAATGTACAAATGGGCACATTTTCAAAACTATTTCAGAGAACATAGACTGAATATTTGAAAAACACTGTTAAAGACTTTTTCCACTTCCATAATTACTAAGATGACAGTTGGACCTATAAACATTGTGTCATTTTTTTTTCATGAAAAACCAAAAGTCCTTTTTTTCCTTAAAAACCCTACCACTGGGTCTCAAGTTTTCTGGCTATAATTAATATATTTCACATTAAATGCTTATGCCCCTGATTTTAAAATGTTTGGTAGAATATAGGTTATTAAGGAATAGGGTGGGGATAGGGAATGGGAAATTAAGGCTTAAAATGTACAAATTTCCTATTTAGAACAATGGAAGTATTTTGGTAATAGCTATCGTGATTCACAATGTTTTGAAAGTAATTAACAGCACTGAAATATATATCTGAATGTCGTTAAAAGGGGAAATGTCAGAAATCAAACTTGCTGGGGTCACCTGAAGACACAACTTCCAATCAGGCTTCCATTCAGACTCACTCAGAAGGCTGGCAGCTGATGCTGGTTATCAACTGGGACCAAAGCTGCTAGATTTTCTACCAGATTAGATAGAACACGTGGCCTCTCAAGCTGGGCATTACAGGGTTGTTGGACTTTTTCCACTAAGGTTGGCTTCTCCCAGGATGAGCCTCCCAAGAGAACCAGGTGGAAGTTGCATGGCCTTTTCTGACCTAGTCTCAGAAGTCACCAAGCACCACTTGTGCTGCGTTGTCTTAGTCAAAGCAGTCAGAAGCACACCCTCATTCAAAGGGAGGGAATGTAGACCCGACCTCTCAGTGGCAGAGTTGTGGGAAATTTGTGATCATTAACATACACACACATACACAAACACACACAATTGGCATGCTTATATTTAATGGATTGTTTATAACATCTGTGCCAAAAATGTTAGACAGTATTTCTCAGACAATGTAGGATATAAAAGACCATCAGGCCACAAATGTCCTCAGTAAAACAAAAACAAACAAAAGACAGAAAACAAAAGTCAGTGCTCAAAAATATAATGCCTAGGATTTTGCTTTTCTTATAGTGCTACTTCTTCCTGGATGGTCACACTACATTATTTCTTTGTTAATGATGGATGATCTCCCTCTGTATGTCTGGTTATAACAATTTGGCTTCAAAGTTGAAGCCAAAAAAATCTAAAAACTGTTTTTTTTGTAAGATATCTAAAGGATCATAGAAATTATACAAATGAAAGTTCTTCAAATCATTTTTTTTTAGAAGTTGAGGTTCTAAATATGTGTAAATTATATACGATTTGCTGGTAACATTTCCCAAGAGTAATTCAAGGTCCATGTGTAAATTGTTATGTATCTCATGAGGAAAAAAACATTAAATGACATGCCCTTGGCCCTCAATCTCTTCTTCCTTCATGGGATCCAGTTTTACCTGTTAGAATGGATGAAATTGTGCTCTTATCAACGGAATTAAATCTACATGGTGACAAATATTATATGGCATTTATTTTAGTATTTAAAAATGTGATTTTTATAAAACCAAAATATATAAGTATATATAAGTACTACAAATAGTAGTTGTAAGAAAAATTAATTAATGTGAAGGCAACTAAAGAAAATAGCAGTTCTCTAAATAAGTTACTGAATAAAACCTGGGCATAAATTGGATAAAAATATGTGTCAATATGCTAACATTATCCAATAATAAATTTATATAAACTTCAGACTCTAGACATTTTATGTTATTGTGTTTTAACCTGCTTGAATTAAACCACAATTTATACAACATAACTAACAAATTAAATCTCTAAATAATTTGCAGAAGCTACATGTTTCTGATATATATCTATAGATAGATAGATACAGGAAAAGCATTACATGCCACATGAAAGAAAACTTGAAGATATTTGGTAAACCTGGAAATTTTTGGCAAACATTTTTAAAACCACCAAATTACTTTTATATGTCCTCATAAGAAAGCAGCATGTGATATACATAATTATTCTGTTATAAAGCTTCCAAAATATGTTATTTTTTACATGTAATCATATGAAAGTATTAAGCACAAATTCAGCCTGTCTCTTAAACAAGATGGTTAAAATCTGTCATTTTGGTAGGCAACTCTGCACAAAGTCTGGTGACAGTGAAGTCAAGGTCAGATTTTAATTGTTGCATAGAATATTAGTTTCATGTCAGCAAAATATTCTTTTATATCCAGGGAGTTTTTGGTAATGATCATAGAAGTATCCAAATGAAAATAGAACAATCAATAAGTGCATTTCTTTCATTTCTATAAGAAAAACAATTTAAAGGACTTGTTATTGACGAAAAAATTAATTATCCTCAAATATAATCATCATTTTAAAGTTACACAGCCTGTCCCTTGGCAATCATTATAAGGCATAGAAATTGATATAATGCTTTTTAAAAAATAAAGTGAGATATTCTCATTTCCCTGGTTCATGATGTTGTTAGCCTCTTCACACACTAAATCAATGGTATTATTAGTATATCAGAGAAGGAATAATAATATCTATAATACCAGATTTATTGCTCAATTTTTAACTGTCAATTTTGACTTTTTCTGAATTTATATAATCTTATCGGTGAGGCTTTTTCAGAAAAAAAAAGGCTTTAATTCCAAGGGTTCTTTTTTTTTTTTTTTTTTTTTGAGGTACCTGGGCCGGGAATTGAACCTGGGACCTCGTATGTGGTAAGCCGGCGCTCAACCACTGAGCCACATCAGCTCCCCTGAGTTGTTTTTTTGTTTGTTTGCTTGTTGTTTGTTTGTTTTGTCTGTTTTTAGAAAGAAACTGAACACAGTTTCCCATGTGGAAAGCAGGCTCAACTCCTTGAGCCACATCTGCTCCCCCACGTGGTCATTTTACATATCAAGAGGTAATCCCAGTGAACTCAGACTAGAGTTTACCAAAGCAGGCTCTACATAACAGGCCTGGCTCTTTGTTTCTTACTAACAAAATTCCAATTTTGTTTAGTGCGGCTGAGAACCATGTTCCAGGCATTAAATCACTATTGGTCTCAGCCAGTCATGACAACTGTTTTCTCTTTGCAACATCCTCATTTCCCCAGTTGAAATGAGGGATTTCATTTCATTGTGTGCAACCCAATGCAGTCTAGTCCAGTGATATGGAAGGGTAGTCTGCTGGGAACGTTGGGGAAAATTGTTAGCTAGGTTCAGGTAAGAGTGAAGTCCTTCTGTCTCATTATGCTGATTTCCTGCTTTGACATGTGATTGCATATGGAAACTCTCATAATGAGGCGATATACTTGAGACAAAAGTCCAACACTTTGAGGCAGACCAGAAAGATGAGGGGAAAATATCAGCAAGGACCCACCTACAGAAATCCTCGGTGAGAAAAAAAACACAACTCTAAGTCACCATTATATGGGTTTCCCTTATTAGTAACTGAAGACATTTCTTATTCATCCCTCAGTGGAAAGACCCAAAAATACAGAATTCAGTGTTGTGCAGGGAAGCAAGGAAAAGCTTTATCCAAAAGTCTGGTTTATTCAAGTAGTAGCAGTAGAAAAAAAATCTTAATGTTATAAGAAGAAAAATTAATAGAATTGGAGTTCCAGTTTTCTCTCATGCTATGTGTAATTATTTTTTTTCCCAGAAAAGAGGGTAAGAAAACTGGCAAGGCTTATTTTAAGGATGGTGCCTTCCTACCCAAGACAAAAATCATCAGACTTGTAGACTATGCAGACAAGAAGTTTGGCCTCAAAATTTTAAACTGACCAGAAACAAGTATTTGGGAATCTCAATAAATCATTGAGAAAGCTATAATGGTCAAAAACCTCAAGTCTGAACAGCAAACAAGTGTGAGTAACTATTGCTTAAATCAACCCCAAGCCTGCAAACTGGCATCATCAGGCACTGAAAACTGAAGGTGTCCTATATGCAGAATCCTATCTAATTCTCAATTCAGATATGACCGTGGAGGACAATAGACAAAGAGCTCTCTCACCCCCAAAGGTGCTTCCTTATTTCGGAATCCAAGTGGTGAGCAAGTCAGGAATATGGAGGTCTAGGTCAGCCCACAAGGCAAACAACCCAGCCCAGCTGAAGTGGATGGTGGAGAATGGCCATGAGAACTAATTCTAGTCTCAACACTGGTTTGTATAATGGGAATTATAGCTTAGTTTTCTTGCTCCTTTTACAGTGTTTTTAGTATCTGGGGTCGGCAAATATTTTCTATAAAGAACAATGTGAAGTAAATATTTTAGGCTTTATGGGTCACCTGCCATGTCTATCACATATTTTTGTTTATTTGTTTTAAAATCTTTAAATATGTCAAAAAACATAGCTCAGAGAGAAACAAGAAGAGCTTGTGGGCTGGGTTTTACAAGGGGCCGTCATTAGCCGATCCTTCTTTTAGAAGATTACAACTAGACAAAACCTCGTAGAATTGGATCTTTCTTCCCTTCTCAGGTAAAAAAGGAAAGGCATCTTATTTCATGTTGAGACTGCACTCTCTTAAGAGAATGCAAGTGGATCTGACTTATGCAAAGGGTGGGCTGTGTTGGATTCGGTTTATTTGTTAGCCTGGGTTCATGCATCTTCCTTGCCTTCTGACCAGAGTGCCTGACAAAGGATGACACTGATTTTGGCTTGGTTAGCTGGGCTGCTCCTCTTCCTGCTTCTCTTGCTATTGATGAGGATGCTCTTTGTCTCTTATGTCATACATTCAAAACGTAACTTACTTTTACCTTATGTGCTGAACACTCTGCTCTTCTTAACATCCCACTGAGGACCTTCTTGTCATTTCTCTATAGAAGTCTTTCAAGAGTGGATGGCTAGCTTGTATTGAAGCTGTAGCTAGCTCATTAGCAAACATGTTATCTTTCTCTCTTTCCCTCCTCACTCCCCTGTCCCTTCATCCCCGCTTCCTTGGGTTAGAGCACTCTCCAGTAAAGTATTATTGCATAAAAATTTCACTTAGATTCTGTTTTCTAGAGCACCTAGGTCAAAACCATAGCCATATTGTCATATTGAAGAGAGGAACAAGGAGAGACTTAATGGGTAATGGGTACTTCCAGTCCACTGAATGGTGAAAGTATGAAGGGGAAGGAAAGACAAGAGGTCAGGTACCAGTGTCCTCAATTCTTTTTACTTCCCTCCCCAAAATTCCCTAAGTTGGAGAGAGTATAAAATCACAAATTGTTTCAGAGGAGTGCCAACAAAATAGGGAACTTGATAGTGCCACTTATATTTCTGAATACTGGAAGGAAACTGTCCCGCAGATTCTCCCAGGTCACAATGTAGAAGCCAAAGCGTGGTCTATTTAGGCAAACATAGAAGTCCTGAGGTTGCCCCACACCCCTGGCTGCTTAGCTTGTAGAAGACAGCCTGTCACGTGACACTGAGGGGAGAGCGCCAGGGTCATCCTCCAGGGCTGATCCTGAGGGACAACGTGGGCTTCAGTAGAGGACACTGGATAGCTCCAGCCAGAGCAATAGCAAAACAGGAGTGACATTTACCAGAAGTGACCACCAAGGTTACAAAGGTTACAAATCTACACGAAATAACAAATCCTTTTGAAAAGTCCATACTTACAGTTTTGATAATCTGACACATAATTTTTCCCAACAGTGAGAATGCTTTCAGAGGGTCAGGGATTTAAGATGTTCTCCAATATCGGGGAGATGTCAATATTTCTTATTCTATAATAAATACTATTGCTTTAAGTTCACAAGCACAGCTTCAATGATTTTCTATTTCTCTCATCTTTCCAATTTTTTTTTCAGAAGACATTGTTTATTTCTATTTCGATTACTGTGTTTTCATGTAGGAAAATTTTTCTTTGTTTTTCTGGGTAGACTCTCAATACCACTATGTTATATTTAGACAAAATGCATTGTTAGAGGAACATGTGACAGTACAAAAAGCACCCAAAGTCCGTGAGAGACAAGGCAAGTATACATTCTTAATATAAGACAGTGTTAAAACATATGGAAGTTAAAAATGAATAAAGTATGGTCTAGGAGGTATAATAATTTTTGTAAAGTGCAGCCAAGAATGTCTCTTTCTATAATAGCTATTGAATTTACAAACACAATTAAGGAGAACTACTAGGCTCATGCATCAATTGGACTTGAAGTCTTTACTGAAAACTCCCATTAGTGTCAAAAGCAAGAAATAAGAGCAAGTTTTACTAACACTGCTAGATTTTCTAACATAAGAGGAGATAGCAGTGAAATTTCCACTGAAAGCATCCATGTGGTAGTTTTCAAAAAAATTATTACAGTACTGTGTATCTGTAATGCTTCTTCATTCAGATGTTCACTTATTCATAAGACTAGAGTACACATGAAATGGAAAAATAAGTATGTCACAAAAGTTAAGAAATATTCTAAATATAGTAAAATTTTACCTTATTTGTTCACTTGTTACTTTCTGTTTCATATTTTAAAAATACCTTAAAGTGAATTCATTCCTTTTTTTTAAAAAAAAATTATTGGTACAATATGAAGAGGAATTTTACCTTCCAATGCTTGAGTATGTAGAATGAAAACAAGTGGAGCATGAAAATGCATAATAAGAATGTCAAAATCTTCATATTTAGAACTGAGAAAAATTAATCTGAAAAATAGGAAATTAATATGCAATGTATAGTGAGAGGAACACAGTTGATGATGATGATATTTTATAAACTTATAAAAATAAGTTTATGAAAAATAAGTTTATAAAATAATTGAAGGTGAGGGATAAGAAAATTCAAATTCTCTGCATCATCTGACATAAATCAATTTAAACGGACACTTTTGTTATGTTTTGTTAAAGGAGTGGTTGGTTTCTTGTAAAAAACAATAGTGCTTGAGAAAACATTGATGCTTCCCTTAAAATAATACTGTATTAATTCCCTTAGCATTACTGAAAATCTTGAAATTTAAGAAAAAAATTTTACCTTCCTAATCTAAGATTTTTCCCACCCTCATTTTTGCAAATTTCCTTCTGGAAAAGTTTGTTCTTTTGAATGAGTTATTTGTTTCTTCTCATTCCTTCATTTTTATAGCATTTGATTTAGCATGCCTTTTTCAGATGCATAAATTTTATGCTACTCTGCAACTGATTGAAAACAATACTGAGAGAGCAGATGTTGCTCAAGTGGTTGAGCTTCGGCTTCCTGCATATGAGGTCCCGGGTACAACCCCTGGCTGTGGTCCCTCAAACAACAACAAAAACAAATACTGAATTTGAACAATCTTAAATAAGGTGAATCTCAACGTCATATAGTGGAAAAAGAGTTTGGAGAAAATATTTTCTGTGACCTCTATATATCAGAGACAGGCCTCGTGTGTACAAACGTGAATGGAAGTCTTCTAGGATTTCTGTGATATGTCCCCGGGAGATTGACTCATTTATTGTGTTGGCAGGTTTATAAATTAAGGTGATGTGCATGCACAGTCCTTATTTACATTTCTCTGCATTTGTATGACAAGATGTTATTTAAAACTTTGCTTTTCTCTATTTATTTTCTGAAATGCATACGTGCCTAGGAACACACAAACACCCCCTCATATTTAAGGAACTACATTAATAAAAGAGTAGCTAGGGTACAATGTTACATAGAAGTCACCTCTTCTATGCAATGTCCACAGCTGCTCCCCAGTGTCCCAGGGTGGAGCGGCTTTGTTCATATGCACACACACCTCTGTTCCTGAACACGGCAGGATGTATTAGAACGGACCAGACGAGACTGTCAATATTCTATCTTTTTGACCTATAAAGATGGCAATTTACGCAGCTCAATTTGACAATATTTTCTTGTGATGTTGGCAATTTCTAATAAGTTAAATTTTTTTTTTTTACATTTTTAAGATCAAAAACTGTTTCTTCGGTGCTTATTAAGTCATAGAGAATTTAACATGCACATGAGTGTTTCAATTCTTGGGAGTAAGAACCTATATTCAAATAATATAAAATAAACTCTAGTAAATATGATGAAGAATCAGGAACTGTCTCAGTGGCTGCTGTAGCACTCGTCGCTCATGCAGCTCGGCATGCCTATAACAAGCAACATGTGGATGAATGAGCAAAGGATTGCGAGGTGGAAGTAAGTGGTTGAAGTCGCTCCTAAAACTGGGCCTACAAAACTTCACGGAGGCTTTAAACTTAAATTTGGAGGTAGAAACTATAAAATATTTTCCCTCAACCCTCTGCAGGAATCACTGATGAACCTTAATATGAAAAATGAAAGAGTTGACCATACTTTTTTATGGCTTCAGTATATTTTGGGTTATTTGCTCTAAGTATTATCATATGCCTTTTTAAGTCAATACTCCAGAAGAGTGTTTTCGATCATATTTTAAAAGACAGATACAGGCCATTATATATCCTGCCACAACCTACAGAATTGAGTGGGAGAGAGTGTAAACTACAATGCAAACTGTAATCCATGTTTAGTGGCAATGCCCCAAAATATGTTCATCAATTGCAATGAATGTACCACACTAGAAAGAAATAGTTAATGTACGGAAAAGTGGGAGGTCTGGGGAGTGGGGTATATGGGAATCCTTTATATATATATATTTTTTTATGTAACATTTTATGTAATCTAAGTATCTTTTAGAAAAAATAAAAAAGATATTTAAAAAAAAATTAAAGCGGCAGACTCTTTTCTTTATGCAAAACCTGATGTAGAAAGCCAGTGTCTACTAGAATGAAAGTAGAGCTTTTCTTGTGGCAGGTTAACTGGGAGCCTCATTGCTTTCCTACTGACCCTGATCTAGTACCTGGGATATTACTCTAGGATGTAATACTCAAAATTTATTTCATTGAAGGATAAATGGTTTCAAGATATGGATATGAGTAATGTACTGTGATCCCAAGTCATATGTTCTTAAATGATAAAATTTCCAAAAATTCCAAATCCTAAAATATGTTTGGGGTTCATCCCTCTTAAAACACACCATTATATAAGATCCTTCAAAACGTTTTGCTTCTTTGTTTTTTAGTTTGGAGACAAATGGGAGATTATTCCTTAAAGGATAATGGTGGTGCTTATTCTTTGTAGTACCCCTTAAATGAGCATTTATAATCATTAAAAAATAATTTTATAAAAACTCAGTCTACGATTTTTATCCCTGCCCCATTCACAACATAGCTAACTTAAAGTCATTCAGCATATTTAGAAACATGAAGTCCTTAACATCACTATGCATCAGCAGTATAAGCAGTGTTATTAACTCTTGTACATTGGGTGCCCAATATTAGCGTCTAGTGATATTGGGGACACTAGTCTAAAGGGAAAAAAATGGGAGAGACAGCATCTATTGAGCTTTAATTCCATGGAAATACACTAGATTCTGTACAATTAACACAATTCATTCTCAGAACAGCCCTATAATTTTATATTATCTAAACTATACAGGAAAATAATTTTATTGTCAAAATCATAAAGTACTTTGACAAATCTCTAACAATAAATAGAATATTGAGATGTAATCAGAGCTCTTATTACAAAAATCCATTTCCACACACCACAAGGACTTAGATATTTGACAATGAATTATCACTTTTCTACCGATTAACCTTGAGATGTTGCAAAGGACATAGTCAAATCTGTACTCTCGGTAGTGTTCAAAGATTTATTCCTTCTATTAAGTATTACTCAGCAGTGAACTCAGGCTAATGTACACTGAATAAAGTAATGGCAAATGCAAAGCATTTTCTATTAGTTTAAGAAAATATCCTTCAATGTTTTTTTTTTTTTTAAAAACAGCATTTCCTTCTTAACAAATATGTATGTTCTTTCCCCTTTAGCTATATAATCAACTATTTAAGTAATGATGACTTAGGGTTGCCTATTTCCTGGCAGAAAAAATAATCACATTATTACCTGCTAGGAAAATCCTATCTGGAATTCACTGAAATTATTATAAGCTGTAAATATCCAAAAAGAAGTAATATGAAGAAAATGTGCTATTATACTCTAAAGAATATAAATCTCTAAAGATTCTAAATTTTTTAGATGGATCAGAGGGAATGTGGTAAGGTTTTAGTCCAAGTTGAATAAAATACAATATTGAATACTTTCCATTTTATTAATACCATTTTAGTAATTTTATCTGCATATCGTCTGGTAATTTATCACTAACAGGAAAAACATTAAAAAAATTCTAATTCTGTTTCAAATATGTTTCAGTTGTATAAACACTTATTTATACTATTGTTTTTTTCCTTACACAGAAGGAAACATTTAAAAAAATCAGTTATTAAACTAGCATTAAAATATATTTTCAAAAATATTAGCATTAGATTTGGGGCATGTCATTTTTTTAATGAGAACTAAGTTATTTATGCAAATAAATGTGTTTGGGTGTAGGTGTGGGTGGGTGTTATGTGTGAATTATGCAAACCTAATCTATAACCTTAAAGTGGATTTGAATAAAATGATATGTATTCCAAATTTGATACTTTTCATCCCCAAACCATCTGCCTCTCTCTCTGTACCTAGAGGATCAAATTGTAAAAATTTTAAGCTATTAAATAAGTCAATAATTGGTACTAAAAACATTAAGAAATAAGACCAACTCATAAAATTTCTAAATAATGATATCAGAAAATTTTAAAATACTCATAAAAATGAAAGCAACTAATCAAGCAAATGGTTCTGCTTGGTTCTCTTCAAAATCTTTTCATACATTTTTAAGATTATTTTTGGAGTATTGTTTAACTAAATACTTAAGAGTTTTGTTAATGCAGGCACATTTTGGTGTTTTTATTGACATCTTCCTCATCTTAATATCTTAAATTAATTGAAAATTATTTCTTCTGTCTGACAAAGTTGGTATGAAGATTCCATGTGAGTATATAGTTTCTAGTATATCGTAAGAACATAATAAAATGCCTGGAATATAATTGGTACTTAGTGAAAGTTTAGAAAGGCATATAAAATATGGAAACACAGTCTGAATATTGTAAATCATTATAAAATATGTTAAGAACAATATCAATGATAATGCTATATGAACTTATGTACATCACTGACCATCTTTTAATGGACTGCTATCTGACTCTGAGTAAATCAAACCCTAAACTGGAGATATCTTTAGGAAAATTAAATATGCTTTTCAGTGTGAATGTTTAAAAGGCAAAATTACTATTTGTGAAAACATTAATAGATAAATGTATTACAAAAATATATAGCAGGAGTGGATGAGGTTCAAGCAGTTGTGTGTCCACCTCCCATATGGGAGGTCCCAGGTTTGGTTCCTGGTGCCTCCTAAAGAATGCAAGCAAGACAGTGAGCTGACACGAAGGGCTGGCATGGCAAGCTGACACAACGAGATCGTACAATGAGGAGACATGACAGATAAAACAAGCAGGGAGTGGATGTGGCTTAAGTGATTGGGCACCTCCCTCCCATATGAGAGGTCTTGGGTTTGGTTACTGATGCCTCCTAAAAAGAAGACAAGCAGACACAGGAAGCAGAAAGCGAGTGCAAAACAATGGGGGTGGGGGGATAAATAAATAAATAAATCTTTAAAAAATATATGGAAGTTTCATTTAACTAATATCAATATTATAAAAACAATTCTTCTTTCAAATAATGTAATTGTGAATTGCTGTAATACAAATGAACCAACCCAATCATGCTACAGTTTTTTTAAACTCAATTTCCATTGATATTTCTAGCCCATACACAAGGAGTTTTTATGTAATGGAGATAATTATTTCAAAACCAATGAATGTAATTTTCTCTTCAGGACAATTTTATGGGTGATTTTTTCTCCTGAATTCTGTCAGAGACAACTAATGTCATTGAACTTAGATGAATCGTTATAGCCACAGTCTAATAGGAAACATTGAGTTTTTAGATCTTATTTTCCTAAATATTTTGTTTTAATTTTCAAAAAGACAATATTCTTGAAATCCAATTTTGTTTAGAGAAGTTATTTTTTTTCTTTTCTTACTTAATATGCCAAGAAGTTTAGTTACATATTAGGAACCACACCTGAAAATTTCTACTAGAATAATGGGTGGCTAGCAATTTATTAGAACACCTCTTAATGATAACAATTGTAAGCTTCTGACAAAAGATAAAATCATCTGTTTGAAAGCACTGAAGATTAACCAAAATCAGGCAGAAATAGGTTTGGATATGATCTTAGAAAGAAGAGATGTATACTAGATAGGCATTTCATTTTATTGGTTTTCCTCTTTGGGCACCCACTGATGGTACAGCCCCTGAGGGTCAGAGCACCACAACTAGAATACAAAGAAGACCATACCTATGTAGGACTCATTAAAATTTCACAAAACCAAATATAAATAGAAAAGTTAAAATCAATCAATCCTAGGGGTAGGGGAGAGAAGACACATTAACAGAGATAGCTGAGTTCTTATTAGAAGCATTGTAATCAGAACACAATGGAATAACACAAAGAGCTGAAGGAAAAAAATAAAAACAAACAGTCTTTTATCCCAGAATTCTAAAACATTTGAAAACTAGCCCTCAATATGGAGGTAAAATAGAGACATTTTCATGCAAGCAAAACCTAAGAGAATTTGTCACCAGGAATTGGTGTGACAAGAAACTCCATTGGAAATTATTCAGGACAACGGGAAATTATTCCAAATAAAAGCAAATCTTCAGAGGGGAATGGAGAACACCGTAAATGATAAATGTCAAGAGAAACATAAAATAAAGATGTATTTTTTATTTCTCAAAAATTCTATTGACTAAAGCAAAAATAATAAAGCATTGTTGGCTTCATAACATAAATGGGCAATGCAGAAATGAAATGTATGAGAATGCTATCACTAAAGATTGTACCTTTTTAGTGTTTTGTATTGTAAATAAAGTGGAATATTTTAAATTTAAGGTATACAGTGATAACTGATGATAAGAGATTGTAATACTCCTTTTTCAATAATTCATAAAACATGATGACCGAAATATATATAAGAATTAATTCACATGAGTATTCAAATTCACCTAATTTGTCTATAAGACTGGAATACATACATTTGTCTCATGGGCACATAGACCATTCACAAATTAGAACATATGCTAGGCCAAAAGCAAGTCTCAGCAAATACAAAATAATTTAAATCATATAGTTTGTTGTCAGACAACAATGACATTAAATTAGAAATAAAAATAATATTCAAACATTTGAAAATAAAGTAACTCAATTTAAATAACTCATAGAATAAGAAATCACACTGAAAGTAGAAAATATTTTAGTTTATGCTCCTGAAACTATTACTTGGGGAATTATAATAAGTTTATAGATTAGAGTAGAAGAAAGATTTACAATTAATGAACTAAGTTCCAGAATTCAAAAAGCTAGAAAATGGAAAGCAAAGTAAACTCAAAGAAAGGAAAGGAAAAGAAACTATAAATATAAGAACATACAAAAATGTAATGGAAAAAGAGGTAAATTATTGAGACAGGGATCAAAGGCAAGAGTTAGCATTTTAAAACTATTAATAAAATTGAAGTGTAGCAAGAATGAAGAGAAAAGATAATGAAAAAAATTAATAACGTGAACAAGGAAGGATGTATATCAATAAAGATATTATGCACATTAAAAGCATGTAATTGGATATTAAAGATGTAAAATTGTCTTTCTACACAGAAGACATATTTTTAAAGTAGACATTATTATGGTATATACAGACAAGTACTAAAAGTATTAGGTGGATTTGGTACAGAAGCAGAATACAAGTTCAGTATAAAAAAGCGTTTGTATCTTTTACTACCAACAAACAGAAGAAAAATTAAATTACTAGAATACACTTTTCTATTTTTAAATAACAAACTCTTTCACATGTATGGTTAGAATCTTTTAAAAAGTATAATTCCATCTCCTAATTTTTCTTTGTGATTTTGCTTTCTTAATTTTAACTCTACACATTTATAAACTCCATAATATATTTTATTATTTTTGTTTGATGCAACCCATTATCTTGTTGTTGTTTTTTCTTTTTTGTTTGTTTTTTTATCTTGCATTATCTTTTAAAGAAATTAAATACTGAGAAAAATATCTTATTTACCATTTTCACTATTCTTCATTCCTTTGAAGGAGAAGCAAATTTTGATTTGTTATTATATTTTTTCTGTTTGTAGCACTTTTATAAAAAACATTTTTTTAGTATAGGTCTCCTGGCAAGAAAATAAAAATCATTAGTTATCAGGAACATGCAATGTAATACTAGTTTATACCATTAGAATGGCTAAAGTTAAATGACTGAAAATACCAGGTCTTTTCAAGATTGTGGAGTAATTGGAACTCTCCTACTGCTTCTTTCAGTGTAAAACTTTAGTTTGGAAAAAATATGTAGCAGTTGGTTATAAATTTAAAGACACAGCTAATTTATGATTCAGAATTCTTATTTCTAGGTATCTGTTCAAGAAAAAGAAAATATATGTCAACAAAAAATCTTATACTGTATTTTTTATAGCAATTTCATTCATGTCTTCAACCTTGAAACCACAGAAATGTCTATGAGCCAGAGAATGGATAAACACGTTGCTGTATTTTCATAGAGTAGAATCCTACTTTAGCAATATAAAACTGAACCTCATTTAAACAAATATTGAAACCTGCTGTATTTTTTCAAATCTCGGGGTTTAAATACAATACATAGATAAAAAGTCATTTATATTAAATAGAGTGTGCACCTAACAGAAAGAATTAGAGACTTTCCTTATGTAGAATATAAAAAGAAAGGAGGACAAGATTTAGATGTATTTGTACAAGATTTCCCTCTTGTTGTCAGTTATTTCTGGGAAGACAATGAAGAAGTAGGGAAAAATAAGAAAAAATAATTTGGTGAGGAGACGAGCAAGCAGACTGGCACTCAATTTCTCAGAGCCTCGCCACTTCAGAAAATTTCTGCACTCAATTGCTTACGCAATGTGTCAGTAATAATTGAGGGAGAGCTCTCTAGTAAAACAAACAAACAAACAAACAAACAAACAAACAAACAAACAAACAGAAAGAAAGAAAGAAAGAAAAGTTTGCTGTCCTTTCTGGGAGCTGCCACTGGAGGATCCAGAACCCTTCCCTCCGTATTTATCATTAGTAGGTTTGCCATGGGACATGACATCTCATTGTGCTCTGAATGCAGTGGAGGGTAGGACACACTAAAACCAGTGAGACATGCAGTTCAGTTAAAATAGCCCAGGTTACCAAGCAGTTTGAGAGATGAGACCTAATTTTCACCATCCATGGGCACCATCAGCAGAAGCCAACACACAGTCACCATGTGAGACGAAGCACAGGGGTGCTTTCTGTAACTTCCAAGGCCATAGATAGCAGACCTGGCAATGAGCAAGTAAACCCTGTTTTTCCATTGATTTGCTACTACTAATATACTTTTCTTATAATTATATTGGCATACATAGAGGAATCCTTTTCTTATATTTGGTGACCCAGTTCATTCCCCTAATTTCTTAGATTTTTGAAATTCACTGGACTGGAAAACCTAGGAACTAATATGGATCAATATAGGTGAAAAAATGAAACATTTCATCCATACTCAGATGAAAAGGCATAGAAAATAAGCTGGAAATATTGTTTTCGAAAAGTCTGTTAGTGAAAGGAACAGTAAGGGAAAGGAAAGAAAGGAAGCTAACCTTTATCGAGTGATTACTATATTGTAGGAATTATTAGGCATTTTCCATTTTCCATTTCCTGCTATATTCCATAAATAATTTAAAGTCATGTGAAAGAGAACAATCAAGAAAATAGATGAATGTGAACAAAATATCAAAACAGCAGAATAACAACATATGGAATGAAAATAGAAAGTTGGTAAGAGGATATGCACCAAGATGCTGGAGATTATTCCTACTAAGTGGTGCTTTAAATAAAAATAAAAATGTCTACCTGGTGAGTTACAATATTGTCATTATCCCAAAGGTGACAAATCACCAGTTCCATAGGGTAATAACATTTTCTTTGATCTCACACAAAAATTATTTTCTTCAATGGCAGGTTAAATAATGTCCTAAACATTTAAAGTAATAGAGAATTATAAGACCATATCTGCGATCATGACTCAGTGGTATCTGAGGAAAATCTTGGAAGCCTAAAGTAAATACAAATTCTTTGGTTCAGACAGTGGTCAATGTCTGAATAGACAATAGTTGAGAAGCTGCTGTGAGAGGAATATGGACATGCTTATAAACTCAGCTTTGCAGTCATTCTGTAGATAAAATTATCCCTTCAAGTCCTGGTGGGGGTAAGATTTGTAAGGGTGCCATCATCTCGTTCCACACTTAGTGTGAGGTCATGATACACCTGTTTAGGGTTCATATGGAAAAGCAGGGCATGTCACACATATATCCAAACTTTTATTTTTTGAGCCACATTTCTCTGTACTTATCAGTGAACAACCCATGAAAAGAGTCTATTAAGCTTCAGAGCTGACAGCTATCATTTTTAGGGCAATGTTTTCAAACGTGTTTTTAATCAGTATTCTCATTCTAGCAAGATTATTTATTGGAAGTACTTTTGCCTCTGAGGTCAGCTTTACTTATTCTTACATTGTCAGAAAGCATCAATTAGGCAAAAACTAAATTCTCTCCACCTGTTGTTTAGGAACGGCATATCCTCTGAGAATTGACTGATTTCTGTGTGTGTGTATGTGTGAGCATGTTTATCAGAGATTTCCTTCAAAAGCCATTGATGTTGGGGAAAATATCTTAACACACATTATTTACTGGATGAATACTCCTTATCAATTTGTGGGCCACCATTAGTATGTCTTCAGGAAATGGGGAATTTTGCACACCCCACTTTAATATTTACAGTGGGACATTGCAACAAATGTTGAATGGAGAAACTCTTCACTTCTCTATGATTTCATTGACATCCTCTTGGTTATAATATGATATCTAACATAAAATCAATATTTATTTTATCTTCAGTACTGTGGCAAAACCCCTTATGAGGGGAACACTGCTATCACCCTCATGGTGCAAGTGAGGAGAAAAGCTCAGAGGACATGAGAATGCCTTTTGAAAGAACCGTGGTACCTTCTCCGTTCACTTTTGACCTCAATAACTTTGCAGTGGAACCTAAGCCAGTAGCAGTTATTAGTACTAATTTCAATGAAAAATCTCAGAGAAAGGGGCTGGTATTCAGAAGTCTCCTTTAATGGAACATAGAGAGGGCAATGAACATGAAATTCAGTTATATAACCTACTGACTTAGAAGAAATAGGATGTGAAGCAGCGTTTCCAGGTGACCAGGTTTCTCCTCTCTAAAGACATATATTACTGTATCTGCAGTTGCAAACCTTATTTGAGTCTCCAGCAGTTGATAGAGTTGAGGCTCCAGCTATTAACACTTGGATTGGCCTTCAGGACTAATCACTGAATATGGGTGATGAGTAGGTGCACTAATTTGAACTGGGTCAGCATCTGGGCCATTTTAAACCTGTATGTGGAAGATATCAGCATTTCCACCTTAATGATCATGTATAATTTGATGATGTAAAGCTTCAATTTCAAATGTTGTCAAATTTTATTGTTGTATAACAAAAAGTTGGTGATCTTATTAGTAATGACATTTTCCAAGCTCCATCCTTAGTGGTACTGAAACATTATGTCTGGAATGAGTCCTAGAACTCTCAATTTCAACAAGCATTCCACAAAGTTCTGAAAAACAGATATTTTCTTACTTCCCTTTCAAAATAATTGTTTCATCTGATGCATGCTTCTTTGGTCTACACCTAGTAAATAGAAGCTCACACCTCAAGTAGAAGAAACTAGCACCAGGGCTACTTTTAAAAACTGAAAGTGCTAACATTAATTTAAATGTATAATTTCTAATATTTGTGTTTTAAAATATAATTCATTGCTGTATATTCAAATTGCTTTATACTGATTGTTTTTTTTTACTGGCATCACATTAGGAACAGAACATTTTTGAAAAGTAAGGAAATGTCCATTGAAGTTCAGGCTCCATCAAATTACTCAGGAGGAAACTAAATTAACCTTAAACATTATTAAAAACAAAGATCATAGTATATATGCATTTTCATCTTAACCTTGTATCCCTAAGTCATGCAATACAAAATCCAAGAAAAGCCAATGCAACTTGAAGCCTATAAATGTTTTCTTTTAGAACTGCATCAGCTATGTTTTTTGAATATTTGAAAAGATCTATTCACATGTTCCTGTCACCACTCTGAAAAAGAGAAGATAGTACCAAGAAAAGCAAAGCCTCCTAAAATTTGATCAAGTAACATCGGGAATCCTGGAATCAATTCTCTCCCACTACTTGGAGAAGGCTAAATTCTTTGTGCTATATAATAAAATATACACATCTGCAGACCTTTCCCCTTTATAATAGAACAGGTACATTTGCTCACTCTTCCTAGGTCCTTCAGTATCAAGCCAGAATGCAATAGAGTCTGATGAGGAATGTTGAAAAGTGAAGTCAAGCCAAGAAAGACTGCAATGTGGTAATGACTTAGCAACAAATAAGGAAGACACTGGTGCATCACAAGAATCAGTGAAAAGTTAAATGAAGTCAATGTATATGAATGCATCAGTGAAATGTTAGGAATGTTATGTCTCCATACATTTCTGTGTTCCAAATTTGTCTGATCAAAAACAAATCACCTGGGTTGCTTATTAAAATTACTGATTTCAATATCCATCTCAAAAATTCTAAATCAGAGTAAGTGGTAAAGAGCTTGGAAATCTTCATTTTTAACCAGTGCCCCAGTTACATTTTTGATTGGGTAAGGCTGAGAAATACTACTAAATAGGGAAAGGGTTAACTGTAGAATATAGTGAAATATGCCTCAATTTTTATACTATAAACAAGGATAAATTGACCCTTTCTAATATAAGAAAACTATGAAACAATAAAATTTCACTTACATTTTCAGACATTGAACTAATGGATTTTTTTTCCCCTACACATCCCCTTTAAACACCTAAATCACTTAAATTTATTTAAAAGACAAAAGTTAATGTCTGTGTTTGTATAACTCCTGCTAAGTAAGGTGTAAAGCCATATGGCCATGGTCTGTGTAGAGCCCAGCGGCCCAGCACACAGAAGCAGAATTCTAGCCTTGAACATGTACATGGCTTTGCAAGAGCATCAGGGCTGACCTCAAGCCAGACAGCACCAGCCACGTCTGGATGAAGATATCATTGGATGCGTGGAGCAGCAGAGATTTTATCCTGTGGCCCCAGCAATTTCCCCCCATCATCTCTGATAAATATTTGAAAAACTTTATGAACAACTAAAGGAAGGAATATTTTACTCAAAGACTCTAAAGCCCATACCAAATATTGCTGAATCTGGGAGGAGCTACAGACTGTTAGGATAGGTCGTTTAATTCTAAGAGGGACAAACTAGGTAAACGCCAAACCACACATCTTCTCTAGCTTCTAAATTCATATTCTAGGAATATTATTCACAGCAGCGGTTCTGATAAAAAATAAAATGAGGGGAGCGGATGTGGCTCAAGCAGTTGAGCATGCACCTCCTACATGGGAGGTCCTGGGTTCGGTTTCCGGTGTCTCCTAAAAGACAAACAAACAACGAGCAGACAACGAGCAAAAACAAACAAGCAGGGAGCAGATGTGGCTCAAGCAGTTGAATGCCCACCTCCCACATGGGAGGTCCTGGGTTCGGATGCCAGTGTCTCCCAAGGAAAAAAAAAATCAGACGAGTAGGCAATGAGCAAAAATCAACGAGCAGAGAGCAAGCAGACAACAAGCACAAAAAACACCTAGCAAAAACAATAAGCAAACAGACAAGGGAGCCATCTCTGGGGGGTGGGGGTGGGCAGGAATGAAATGAAATTAGTTTGTGGCTTAAGAAAAAGGAATGACTAACAATGTTCTACTGATGAATCAGTTAAAACTTACATTTTAAAATTCCCATCCCGTGCAGTGTTGATTACTTTGTTCCTAAATGATATCATGATCACAGGGATGTGGAAAAAATAATTTTATAATTTTAACTACCCCCTCTTAAAAAATCAATTTCCAAAAACCTGCTGGAAAAAAGGTAGAAGATGGATGGACAGATAGGCAGTTTATTAGATAGACATAGCTAGCTAGCTGCTAGCTAGCAGATAGCTAGAGAGCTAAATAGCTAGATAGGAAGGGGAGGAAGGGGAGGAAGGGGAGGAAGGAGAGGAAGGGGAGGAAGGGGAGGAAGGAAGGGGAAATTTATTGGTGAGTATTTTCTACCTTTTATGCTTCAGGTAGTTTTCTGTTAGAAGTATCTGTTTAAGAGGATGAACTTTTAAGTGAAAGTGTAAAAATATTTTAATATAAAGCTAATTAAGTCTGTAAAGAGACATTATGGCTTGCTTAGTAACACGAACATTTTTGTTTGGTGTTGTTTTCATTTTTTACCACCCGTTATTGGCGGTACCGCTAACTGAGAAGCAGGATTGTGAAAGGAGAAAACTGATGAATTCAGAATACAGAGGGAGCATCTGTTTTTTCTTTTGACACTTATTAGGTCGCAAGACCCAGAAATACATGTGCCCCTTAAATATGATATATCAAATAATACAGAATTAATCTTTTTTATTTTACCTTGGCACTCTCTGTCTGCCTTTGCCTTCTCCGAACTTTATTTAGAGGAAATATAAAGGTTCATTTATTCTCATTGATGTTAATGTAACCCCATTTGGAAAACTTCGTTTTATTATATTCATTGGAAATGAGAACTTGTTTGTAGCTGGCTGTGTTTACATTTATTGTGTCTGTGGAGTATCTGCTTTGAAGTATTAGGAAGTGCTTTATGCATCATGCATTATGAATATGCACCAGAAACAATATTGCCAGGAGATCATTTAATTCACCATGGTTGTGTCATACGTCAACACGGCTCATATAAATTGACTACATATTATATGAGTCAGAGATAAATAAAATGACAAGATAAGGAAAAGGCTGAAACTCTCCCCTAAGCAAGAAAAATTATTGCATGTTAATCTTTTTTTCCCCTAAAATATAAATTGTTCTAAGACTGAAAACATGATCTTTTTTGTTGAGTCTAATATCTTAAGTGCTCAATAATATTAACCAAATGTTAGGTAAATCAGGATTACTAAAAAATAGGTTTCTTCCAATTTGGGGTCTGAAATAGGTATTCATCTGGGCCTAGGCAAGAAGTCTCTTTATTGTTTTAGGAGAATATTTTCTTGTGAATTTAGTGACTATCACACAAGGGCAATAAAACCACATATATAGAAAACATTATGCCTAGATGCAATTCAGCAACTGTGGCACCTGAGATATCCCTGAAGGATCGATTTTAAGGTCTTGTTATATTTAAACACCTGTATAAAATGATCTCGGTTTGCAGTTACAGCAGGCTCATTTACATTTTAATGTGGCCAGTACCATTTTGGATGCCATTGGGCCTTGTTTAGAGAAGTTCAAGGACACTCATCAAGAGGTTTTGACATATTACAAACTACGTTTGTGCTGAATGCTGCTGCACATAAGATGAAAGCACTGTGGCTCACATTTTACAATATAATTGTGAAGAAATCCATGGCTTTTATTACTTTATCAATATCTAAATCTCTGGGTATAAGGTAACAGAGTATGAGCATAAATACACATTGGTTTGAAGTGCCATTAAATCGGGAGGTACAATGACAAAGTGTGTTTTTTTCCACATCCATATTGTTTTGCTTTTTCTACTCAGGACTACTCTGATTAACAACAAACAACAAACAAACAAACAGACAGAATGCTATCAATATAGATATACCCTAGAACAGTCTCTTTCTTGAACACAAACTTTATCAAAAATGAGTTTGGTATGTTAACAAATCCTTTCTATCAGACAGGATGAATCTTATGATATTGAAGAAACTTCTCTATGAGTCCTCTTTATGGAATATATTGGAAAATCACATTAGTTCATATAGTTCTCTTTTGAGGATTTGTCTCTGATATACTATATTTTGAAAAGTCAAAAATAAAGCATTTAACTATAGCACAGTAAATATCAATGAAGAGGTTTTACATTGAACAATTTAGCAGCAATAAAATATGACTTGAGACCTGTAAGCTTTGTATCAATGATCAATATAAATATTAAGAAAAGGATTTGTTAGTGAGATAGGTACGATTTTATTTCTTAACTTAAATCCATTTTCAACTTAAGCAAAATATCCTTATGTCCTTTGTGTTAAGACCCTTTTCTTTTTTCTCTTCTCTTCTCTTTTCTTCTCTTCTCTTCTATTGAGCCAAGATTCTTGAAGCAAAGCATTTCCTTTTGTTGTAAAACGCATAAGCAGATCAATTCTGCTGACCACTATTACCTTAGATTTCCACATATCTTCATTTAAATAAGTTATTCTATCTTCATATACAAACAGTATAATTAGGGCAGCATATATATATTTTGTAAATTCAATTTTAGAAATATTTCTCTAGCTTTAAGTAATATCTTTCCATTTCAGATAAATAGATTTAAATTTACTTTTCTATACACAGAGGAAATACTCTCCTAATAAATTTATTTTGCATCTATATATCACACAAAAATAACACATAAAAATTGTTTTTACTATCTATCAAGCTATAGTTTCCCTGCATTCCCCATCCTCTCATGCCTCTTTGGTATCTTCCTCATCCCTGTTCACGTGTAAGAGAAATTTAAATCTATATAAATTTGCCTTAAAATTGCTGACAATGTGCTGGGTCTACTGAAAATTTTTTGTTGGCTAAGGATGTTATATCAGATTGAAAGGCTTACATTTGCTAGTGACATGAAATGTTAACTGGGGAAGAACACCAAACCTGGCTTTCCCATGACTGTTAAATTTGTCCAATTTCCACTTGCAGCAGGATTCTAAGTGGGTTGGTATTCTACTTCCAGTAATCTTAGTAAAAGCTTAGAACCTTTACATGGTACAGCAGAACCTAGTACCTCCTCACCATTCATCGAAGGCTGCTTACTGCATATACCTGAAATAGGTCATGAAGACATCCTTGGCCAATGTGTTGGACACACCGAATATGACTAAGAATTAATGCCCCAGGAAGAAGTCTTCAACTTATGTCAGAAGGAGTTGGTGCAGGAACACCCAAGCTTCCTTTCCTTTTGGTAGGGTATATGTGAGACATATTCTGGGCTCTCTCACAGAGCTCCCCAGTGAGTTGTGTCCAAGTAGTGCACATCATGCCTAGTTCAGAACACATCTTTTGTTGGCTTGCTTTTCCACCCTGTCTTCCTTCTCCTGTCCACTAACCAGTATTTCCCAAATAAACTATAAACTATTTGTACTTTCTTATCTCAAAGTCAGCTTCTGGGAAAACCAGATAAAGACATAGGACTTCAAAAATCTTCTCTCTAATCAGGCTCTGTTTATCTCTTTCACCAATTCTCTGACCCCTAATCCTTTGATCTATCTTGGCCCAGCCATACTACTCTTTAAATTTCTCTAGCATGCTACATACTCTCTTATTTTAGTAACTTTATACTTATTGTAGTATCTAGTACCCTCTTTTCTCTAACACTCTTCCCACATTCTGCCCCATTTCCCACTAAACTGTATAAAACCCAATTTTGTTCCATTTTTCAGCATAAAAATTCCTTCCAACAATCCAGTCAAAAGAAATTGACAAAGAATATAGATATCCACCTGTGGAAGAAATAAAAGGTAACTGACATACTAAAAATCACTTAACAAATGATGAAGAAAATACAAATTAAAACAGAGGTTTAAGAAATTGGCAATTCATTTTTAAATTTTGACAATATCAGCTGTTGATGTAGATGTAGAAAATTGATTATTGTATACTGATGGTAAGCTTAAAATGATACAGTCACTGAGAAGACAATTTGATAATAAATCAAAGTTGAAAATACACCTCCATTATGATCCAGCAATTTCATTAATCATTTAAAACTAGAGATAATTTGCACAAGAGGGAATTGTGCACTAAGAGGCTTGTAGGAGGAAATCTGCAGCTTTGTTTGAAATAATTTAAAGGGCACAAATTCACAAATGTTAAATGACATCAATGGCTAAATTAACTGTGCTATAATTTATCATTAATATTATATAGCATTTAAAAATTCTGACAGATGATTAGATATATGTATATTCAGATACAGATATATACTGACAGAGTTTGCCAAGATATTTTATGTGGTACACATTTTATGTTAAATCATACAATAGTGTTATGTTTTCCTACTGGGAGAGATCTATTCATGTTAGTTCATGGAAAAAGAACAGAATGAAGGCACACAGACCTGGAGAGAGGATTGAGATTGAGGGTATCTATCAAAATTGGTCTTTAGATTTGTCTTCTGAATCATTTGCTAAGTGAGCATATTCTCATATTTCTTATATAATTGGAATTTCAGTTTCTTGGAAACCAAAAATACCCAAATAGTCAGAAAAGAGGAGAAAATATTTTCAAATCAAGCATATCATATGGGACATGTATCCAGAATATATAAAGAACCAATCTCATAGGAAATTTAAAAAATACACTCAAGGATATTTGTTGTCTTTTCTCCTTTAGTAAAACATACAGACTATTCTTCCTATGAGTTCAATGTGCAAAATAAGAGAAATGTTCATAGATGACAGACTTTTGATTCTTAGTCTCTTAGGGATAAAAGCACTTTTCCGGAAAAATGTCTATACTCAAACCATAATTGTATTAGTCAGTCAAAAGGGGTGCTGGTGCAAAATACCAGAAATCTGTTGGCTTTTATAAAGGATATTTATTGGGGGTAGAAGCTTACAGTTACAGGTCATAAAGCGTAATTTACTTCCCTCACCAAAGTCTGTTGCCATGTGTTGGAGCAAGATGGCTGCTGATGTTTGCGAGGGTTCAGCCTCCCTCTTCCTCTTAAGGCTCTGTGGTCCCAGCTTCTTCCAATATCAGATGTAGGCTGGCATAAATCCCGTCCTTTTCCCAGGGCTCATTTCTCTCTGGGCTCAGCTGCTCAGGGCTTTAGTCTCTGCAGTGGCAAATAATCAGGCATACAGCTCATCTCTCTTCCGGGGGCCTTTGTTATGTCTAATAGTCTTCTCTGTTTCCTCACATATCTGCTTCTCTGTGTTCTTTTCCTGATTGTTTACTTCCCAGGCTCGAGCTCAACAAACTCTGAACTCTGTCCTTTGTCGTGTCTTTTCTCTGTGATTCCCCACCCACCAAGGGGCGGGGACTCAATGCCCTACCGACATGGCCCAATCAAAGCCCTAATCATAATTTAGTCAAGTAAAAGTGAAACCTCAGACGGACAAGTTTACAAACATAATCCAATATCTGTTTTTTGAATTCATAAACAATATCAAACTGCTATAATAATTTTAAGACAGCTACTCATTTCTATCTCTCTAGATACACCATTCCCATAAAACTCTAAGCAAGTTTTCCTATCATTCTTTCTTCCCTTTCTTCTTAGGCCTTCAGACTAAATCACTGTTCATCAAATTGCTCTGTCCAACAAGCATTTTTCCTTCTGTTGCCACCAGTTAAACTTTACAAAACTAGCACTTCTAAAAATCTTAACTGGGTTAAGTGATTTTGTCTCGTTACAACTTCCATCTTTCAATATTCCTTGATCTCACAGCATTTTTTTTTTATTTTAATTTTTTTGTTTTTATTTACTTTATTTTTTAATTTTAAAAGAACTTTAAATTACATAACTATTTTATCAAAAATATAGGGGATTCCCATATACCCTACTCCCATCCCCTCCTTCACTTTCCACCATTAACAAAATCTTTCATTAATGTGGTACCTTTGTTAAATTTTTTTTTTTTTTTATTATGGGTAAAAATCAAAATTCTCACAATACATAAAAACATTTGCAAAATGATATATAAATATATGTGCATATATGTGTATTTGCTTACGAAAATGTTATTTATATATATATATATACATATATTTTAAGAGGTGCTTAGATTACCTAAAATATTACACGGAACCCACTGGGATTCCCATGTTGCCCACCTCCCACACCTCCCACCACATCCCACACAAACATCTCCCACAGTGTGGCCCACCAACCTCAATGAACTTACACATCCTGGAGCCTTGCCACCAACCATAGACCACAGTTCACACTGTAGACCACACTCTCTCCCACTCAGTTCTGAGTGGTGTGTGCTGATTTAAAATGGCCTACATCCATTGCCACAACAGTACTCAGGACAACCTCCAACTCCCAAAGAAGCCCCTGTATTTCAACTGCTCATCCCCTCCCTACCCAAAAACTGTCAAGTGGCCACTGGCTCCACCTCATTGTTATAATTTCTTGCATTGCAAGAATCACCATATGTGAGCAAGAGAATACCATCAAGTCCACTCTAGTCCATAGTTCTTCCCCCAATCCAGAGGCGACTGGGATGGTGATGTCCACTCCAACTCCAAGTGAGAGAGGGCTTATATCCCATGGATATGGTGGGTGCGATGATCCTGCCTGCAGATGCAGGCCCTCTCCATTCCCTGGGATGGCCATTTCCCATCGTTGTCTCCTCACAGGTGACTTGGATGAGTCCATTGAGCTGTAGGGTAGGAGTTGCAGTTCCACCTAGATTTCATGCACACCAGGCACATAGGTAGGCGGGAGGCTCCAGTCTCTGGAAGTATACCTAAGAAACTCCAGCATCACATGTAGGTTTGAATAGAAGGGACTGGTGAACCATGTGCAGGGAGGACTTATTTGAGTCTAATTCTGTCACTCTCAGGCGCACAGATTCCAAAATAGAACCCACTGATAAGGCATCAGTCTCTGGGGCTATCCCCCCTTATATAGGACCAGGGTGTCTCCGGAGCTCTCAGGAACCCCACTGAGTGGGGTCTCACAGCATTTGATCCCAAGAATATATTTCTACTAATTTAACAAAAAAATCCTTAATGGAAAATTGGTTTTATTTTAGGAAACTACGGTGTACTGGTTAAGAGTTTGGTCAGATTATCTGGACTTGAATTCTGACACTCACACTTGTAAGATTTGTGAGCATTTTAAGCCGCAGTGTTCTCAATGGAAAATAGTTATAATATTATTTCCTATATTATAGGGTTGTCCTAAGACCTCAGTGAGTTAATCCATTGTAAGTATTTAAAATGGCACCTATATAGATGAGTTCTTAACACTATTATTACTAATAAGTAAACAAGAATGAATCAGATATGTCCTGCTTTCCTTACAGAGCCTATTGATGTAACCAACATGGAGGCAGTTATATAAATATTTTACTCAATATTATCCAACTCAACATTTCTCAAAGTCTTTTCCACTATAATAATCCCTTTAAAAGTCTATGGGCACAGAAATTTTTTAATTTAAAAAATTTAAAGATAATTGTATATATACATATATACATTAAACCTTGCTTTCTCCTGATACACCACCAAAAATAGAGTAAGAGGTTTCTTGAAAGCAGAAGTTCTTAACAAGGGGTCTGTGAGCTTGAATTGAAATTCAAAAAAACATCATTCTTGTGGGGACGTGTTGGTGCGGGTGTGATATATTTATTAAATAATACACAGTACTGTGTGGACTTAGTAAGGGGCCTGTGGTTTTTATCTGACTGGCAAAGTGAACAGAATAGGTTAAGAACCCCTGCTTTAAAGGGTAGTATGGTAGGCTGTTATGTGCCCCGGGAAAAAAAAAAAAAGTTCTTAATCCCATTTCCTGAGGGTGTGAACTTATTTTAAATAGGACTTTTGAAGACATTATTTTTAGTTAAGTTACCATCAACTGAATCAGAATTGATCTTAATCCTATTATTAGAGCCTAATAAAGAGAAAGCCACAAGGAGGAGCCTAAAGCCAGAAGTCCACTGAACCAGAACTTGAAAGAGAAAGGAGAGGACATCACCTTTTGGCTGGGAAAGCCAATCCGAGGATTGCCGGCCGACCAGACTGTGAGGAAGCAAGCCTGCCAGCCTCTGAAACTATGAGCCAGCACATTCCTGCTGTTTAAACCGACCCGTAGTATGGTATTTGTTACAGCCAACATGAAACTAAGACAGAGACAGGACAAGGGAAAAAAATAGCACCACCGTTTTCTAGCCAGAAGGCAAATAGGCAAAGAGTAACTTACTTAAAAGAAGTAAAAAATAAATAAATAAATTTTAAACAGATGGTTTTGAAAACAGAACACCCAAATCACATCTCAGGGACCCAAAATGCTCAGAAGTACTCAACTCCATTTACTTCTGATATTGGAGATAAAGGTGAGAGTATGTATATATATATATATATATATATATATATATATACACATACATACTCGAATATCCAAGAAATATTTGCTTGGTGCCTATGATTTGCCATCAGTTTTCTAGGTGCTTGAAACCTATCATTGAGGAAATAAGAGAGAAAATGTTCCTGACCTTGTAGAAAATAAAAATAGAGCAGAAGGAGGGAGATCTTGAGTGCTATCACACAAGGGGACTATAAGCTTAAATAGGATGACCATGATAGGTCTCAAAGAGGAGGGGACAATGGAATTGAACTTGATACAAGTGAGGGAATTAACCCTGCAGAAGCCTGGGGGGGGGGTGGCATTCCAGATAGAAGAAAGAGATGCCAAGAGGCCCTAAGGCACGAATATTCCTGGAGAGTTTCAAGAACAGAAAAGAGCAATCTGAAGAGCAGAGTGAGCGAGCCAGAGAGCAGGGGAACCTGAGATAGGGCCTTGCAAACTTGCTCTATTTGAGCACGGCAGTGGCATGATCAGACGGATTTTTTCCAAGTAGTACTCTGGATCCTGTGTGGGACTGGGCAAGAGCCAACAGAGCCTGCAGGCTCGGCATTGTTTGCTAATATTGCTAGAATATTCCAAGTCTAGGTAATTAATATGCATAAGCAGTATGTCCCTTATATAAGGTTTAGTAAAGTTTTCATAATTGCAACAGGTGAGACAAAACAATTTTCACTTTGAGGCATACTATAGAAATATGGAATAGCTAGAAAAATTGAAGCAAATTTAATAATTGATAAATTCCTAGGATAAAATGTGAATAGAGAGCATTCTATGAGCATATTTTCTTGATAGGAAAAATGAAATATTCTAAATACCTGCCTCATAATCTTGGTTGTATATAACAACATAATGTTTAAAAATCTATAGGAACAAAGGGCAAAATATTCATGAAAAAACATCTAACAGAAGAAATATTAAATGCACCTTGATAGTAAATACTAGAGCAATTTTTGTGAAAATTCAAATTATTTAATTACAAATTAATTGTAATATATTTATGCCTACTGTGGTCAATCAAAATAATTTCCTCTTAAAATTAATATATGAACAATATACTCCTATTTATTATTCAAATCTGGCATATGCTTTCAGAAAAACCAATCCGACCTTTGATTTCTGGCTCAATCTCAAAGCTTTAGAAATAACCTGAAATTGTCATAAAATAAAACGAATCTTGAATTATTGTTGCAATTTTCTTTCTTCAGTAACTCTCAATTATGAAAATCCACAATATGATTTTATGTTGATTTGCTAATTGTCCTATAGGCTTATGATTTAGTAATTTATGCAAACCGCTAGGCTGTTGTTTGTGATAAAATTTTATCAGTTACACTACAAGTGATGTGGAATTCTACTGGTCCTTTGTTTATTCTTTTCAGATAGTACATGACATTTTCTGTCAGCCTCCAGTGATCATTAATATGCCAATCCAATAGTTATTCAACAAAACTTTTAGATGACTGGCACATTTTCTTTGAAAGCTACTTCTAATGGACAAGTAATAATAATATGCACATTATCATGAATGAAATGTTATATGGAAGTTATCTGATATGTTAGTCAGGCTTATGCAGATATTTTTGGTCCATTTTTATAAGTATACAACATCAAATTATCTGATTTGGGCACTAATAAAATGCCATTTAGCAAAAAATACAGGGAGAATTTATTAAATTCTATTTAAAATATAAGGATCAGCCTATTGAGCCAATGCAGGTTCTGTGTTTTTAGGTAAAGATTGTTTTGGTAAAATAATCTTTGAGAGCAATAATAAGCCTTTGCGTCTCATTTTAAACAATAAGCACAATTTGCCCTTTGTAATTGAAATTGAGTTTATGGCTAGTAATTTATGCAGAAAATGGAAAGGTTGTGAACACTGTTTGCTTCTACAAATAAGGTAGAACTAGAAGATAATTTGGGTGCAACTATATTTGTAAAAAAAAAACATCGTAAAGGACAATGTGATAAGGAGATATTTTTACTATGCAAAATAAGAAATAAGTATCTTTCTTTAGATAGAAAATATACGGGATATCCTCTATGTTTCTTATGAAGTTCAGTAAATGCATAAATGCCTAATATATATTAAATTAGTGCTGAAGAACATAGATTATTTTATATTCTTGATAAGCTTAAGCAATATATTGAAATAAACAATGGAATTATTAATGTATCTTGTTAATCAAATTCCATTTAATTATTGTTTGAGAGAATTAAAAATCTTGCAGAGTCTTTTGAGAATTTTTATAGGTCATTTGATCTTTATTATTAGAGGATAAAAGCTGCACTATATAGACATGATAACAGACCCAAATACCAGTAGTCTGCATAATTTGGAAAAAAATTTGAAACACTTTTTTATTTTTGAGTTACCAGGACCTTGTATGCAGGAGGCCAGCACTCAACCACTGAGCCACATCGGCTTCCCTGAGTTGGCTCCCTCGTCTGTTTGCTTGCTGTTTGCTTGTTGTTTTCCTCATTTGTTTTTACTTATTATCTGCTTGTTCTTTTTCGCTTGTTGTCTGCTTGATTGATTGATTGATTGATTGATTTTTGCTCATTGTTTATTTTCTTTAGGAGGCACCAGGGAACTGAACCCATGTGTAAGTTGAGCACTAAACTGCTTGAGCCACATCCACTCCCTGCTCATTTGTTTTTTTTTTTTTTTTACTCATTATTTGCTTGTTTTCTTTAGGAGGCACTGGGAACCGAACTGGGGACCTCCCATGTGGGAGGTGGACGCTCGACTGTTTGAGCCATATCTATTCCATTAATCACTTTTTAATAAATTAGTTGGATAGTTGTATAAGTGTATATATTCTGCCTGCAAAGTGAACCATGATATAAATATTTATTTAATTTTAAAAGAAACTTATGAGGTAGGTATATAGGCATATTCCTTTTACAGCAAAGAGGCTTGTACCTGCAGATATTATGGAAATTGTCCAAAAATTACAAAGCTAGAAAGAGGTGGTGGTCTGATTTGCACACAGGTTTGTTAGATTCCAAATGATATACTCTGTTATTTTAGGGCATCATACACACTTTCTTTTTAAGGACCACATTAGGGAGTTGCAGAGATTTGCCTCTATGACAAAGTTAAGCAGAGGTTGTTAGCCTCCAAAGTTAGCAAATTTTACCTTCTAATTATTTCCTATACAGTGCTTCTGCCAATGTACCATCACCATTCTCTTAGCCTAGGTTCTAAATTTCTGCTACATGGATTCTTTGCCTTACCGGATATTCCTAGATTCTGAAACACTTGCCATCTTGTACTAAACACCCTCTGCTTGCCTTCTGTACCAAACCTTAGGTGATTATTCTAAAACTAATATTAAGTCTTCCAATACATGGACATGGGATTGTCTTGCCATTTATTTAGGTCTTTAATTTCTTTCAGAAGTGTTTTGTAGTTTTCAGCATTCAAGTCTTTCACATCCTTAATTAAATTTATTCCTAGGTATTTTGTTCTTTTAGATGGTATTGTAAATGGAATTGTATTCATAATTTCTTCTTTGGGTTGCTCATTGCTAGTGCATAGAAAACACAGTTGATTTTGTGTGTTGATTTTTTTACCCTGCCACTTTATGGATTCTTTTATTAGCTCAGTTATTTTTCTTGTGGATACCTTTGGGTTTTCTATATATTAGGTCATGTCATCTGCAAATAGAGAAAGTTTTACTTCTTCCTTTACAATTTGGATACATTTATTTCCTTTTCTTGCCTAATAGCTCTTGTTGGAAGTCTAGAATAATATTGAATAGTGGTGGTAAAAGTGAGTATCCTTGTCTTGGGGAAAAGCCATCAATTTCTCACCATTGAGTATGATGTTAACCGTGGCTTTTCCAGAAATGGGCTATATCATGTAAAGAATTTTGGGGTCTTTTTAATTCATGGTATCAATCAGTCTCATATCTGATAAAAATTTATCATCATGTCACAGTTTTCTTGCATTTCCACTCCCACCAACCCCTTCTTTAAGAGCTAGGACCCTGAAAAATATGTCCTGACTTCCAGTACTGAGTGCTTTATCATCCCAAATTGCCATATAGGTACATTTCTAAAATCCAGAGGCTATAAATGACTCTGGTGTGTGTATGTGTGTGTATGCATGTGTGTATGACTGATTGCTCTATTGAATCTTACCCTTTCTGTGATGCTTTAAAAAATCTCCCTTTATACCACTTTGTAATTGACAATATAGTAAATTGTCTAATGGTAAACTGCATGATCTTATATGGTTCTCTCAAATTGTTTCGAATTCCTTTGTTATTATTGCCTGAGTCTAATTCACCTAACTAAATTATAAATGTCTTGAGGACAGGGACCAATTCTTACTTCTAAAAGCCCCTGAAATAATGCTGACCAAAGAGCAAATGGTAAATAATACTTGTTTATAGACACATCAGGGAAATAAAACTGAATAATAGAAAGTATACAAGAATTTGGGTTTACTTACTCCCTTTAGCATCATAAATACTGTACTTTCATATGTATAAGTTAAGGTTTATAACTTCTGATAATTTTTCTGGATGTTCATAAAGCATACATCTTCACTTTGGATATCTTAAAATCCTTCTTATTTCCATCTTCTATTCTTTTTTCTCTATTTTATAACTCATCAGCTCACTTAAAAGAAATTTAAATAAATTAAATAGAAGAGGGAAAAGAAATGTTCTTCCCAAGGACAGGGTTTCAAGAATGCGGCTCCAGGAAAAAAATTATTAGCTTGTTTGCCAGAACCCCATGGATTTTATTATGGCATTGTGGTATCTTGACTTAGGGAGGTACACGACCTCTTAATCTATTGTTTTGGACAGGGATTATATCAAATTCATCAATTCTATTGCCAAAATTATGAATTCCTAGAAGCTGCAGTTGCCTCTTCCAAGAGAAAATCATTTACTTTTTCCTCCTGTCAGTTTCTCTATAATTCTAAATATTTAGATGACATTTCCAAAAGCAATACAAATGTGTGCTTAATGAGCATGACAACTGCTAACTAAATCCACTGGACACTTGAATATATTGAAAGAGAAGAATAAGCCTGTTTGTTTTGATTGTCAACATACTAATGAATTAATTTAGAGCTCTTTCAGCATTGCAAGCCAAAATTTTTATTATCAGTTTTCTCATTGCTGAAATTTCCTTAGAGGCATTTGAAAGGGCAAAAGAGTAGCTCTTCCTGTGATCTCCACACTAGCAAACTGTTTTTTTCTAGTGACATACTCCCATGTTTATTAAGTTCTTGCATTTATCTCTTCCTCAAAGGAAATTATGGCAGTGCAATCAACTTTTGGTTCTGATAGTGCTCACTTCTAGTATGTTAGTTTCCAAAGCTGCCTAAACCATTTATTTTCTCAACATATAAAGGGTGTATCCAATATCCCTACCCCCTTAAATCTTTTCATTCTCTTTCATTTCAAACAGACTAATTTCTACCTACTACTTTAGGGCTTTGGTGTGCCTGCTTCCTTCCTCCCCACTCTCGCCCATATGCACAGGTCACAAGAGCGCTTCTCATAGATATCAGCTGAAGGCCATTGCTAACCTGATGCCCCAACTAGGTTTCATCCTGTTACCACATTCCCTCTTGGACCATTTCCTTTGCCTTCATATCACTTTACATGACTATAACTATGCAATATTTTTGTTTTGCTGACTCTAATGCGCATTTCCCTTTCTGGGCCATAAATTCCATCTGGGCAGGAACTTTACTCTCTTCTTCCTTCTATCCTCTCTCTTTAGCACATCAGACACACAGAAGAAGAACAAAAGCTCTTGATTGAATGAATAAATGAATAAACACCTGTCAATTTCTGTCTTCTCTGAAGCAGATATGGAGGAAACATTAATTTCTTTTATTTTAAGAGAAAAATATATATTTTGGCATAATTGAAAATTGGATTCTAACACTCTTAATGAATATTTACTCACTTAAGTCCAACTGTATGTTTTATGTAGAAAGTTCTTTGTAGTTCTCAGACAGAAGGAGCACCAACCACTAAAATATATAATGGTGTAATTATTCCCTAACACGCAAGTGAAAAAATTTACCTTTTTGCTAATGCCCTGGGTTTCAATAACTTTTTGACCATCTTCAGATTCTACCATAACTAATATATGTGTACTCTACTAGTATTCACTCTGATGCCCTAAATGAACACGTGCCTACACATGAACATGTTTCTGCACTGTTTTTTTTATTTAAGGGTAGTCTGTTTTGACTTAGCACAGTCATTTTGGGGAAAATGTAACTAACTTTTTGCAGTGGGCACTATGTATACGATTCTAAAATAATTTGGACTGTTTCTAAGTTCTGTGTCTGTACTCTTACCTCATGTTCTTCTCTGTGGTTCTCAAATAATTGTGCTTATGCTAATGAACTTGGCATTTAAAATAGGTGTGGAAGATGTTAGTAATACACTGCCAGAAAAATGTAATTTTAGTCTGCAAGAGCAGCTGCAATAGCACTTTTAACACTGCTGTCTGAAACATGACAGATGTGTGAGTTGGCTGCAGTGCAGTGCAGTGCCGTTTCCACTGTCAGTGACAATTTAGAGGAGGGGTCACATTTTGGGAGATAAGCCATGGGTTATTTGGTCTTTAAGCTTTGAGAGTGTGTTAAACTCCTAAGTACAAAACACATTGTGTTGAAGGGATTCACCAATGGTATTGCAGGCAAACGGTTTTGGTTCATATGGCTCAGTGATTTGCGACATTTAAGTGTTCACTTGTTTAATTCCCAGGGCAATATCATATCATCAATCTGATTATGTTTCTTTGCCTCAACATTTATTATAATCAAAGCTTATATTGTCCACATGCCAAAGTGAATGGTTTCTTATCTGTCTTCCTGTCTACCTATCTGTCTGTCTATGTTATCTCTGTATCATCTATCTGTCTATCTAATCAATCTATCATCTACTATAACCAATAGTTTTGGAATTGAGAGCTATTTATCTCTGGGGGTTGCAACAGAATTTGAAATAGCTTTAGAGTTCAAAGTTATTTCATCTCTGTGAGTGTTTTCAGTGTACAAAGCTTGGTTCTCAGTGATGGTATACTAGTATTTTGTATATCCATGTAAATATACGTAAATTTATATGTATATAAAAGCATATGTTATCTACATACATTTATGTATTATGTATATGTATATTTTTGAAGCCACTGTCGGGCATGTTTCCTGCCATGTGAAAATTTGAAATAATCTCATCTTAATAAAATAGATTAAGCCAATCTGTAGAAAGAAATGGTGAGCGATGAATAGAATCCTTGTGGTATTTAAAAGATCTTTTTACTTGAGTTCAAATGCTGTTAAGTTGTGCCTTTTATTTCTATGGTTTTGTCGTTACATAAGCCACACTGTTATATTTCCAGTATATTCTTGTTTTTTTCCTACATCAGTATGAGCTTAGTTTCTGTAACCTGAAATCAAAGTCTAATGTCTATTTTAATGAATTATAAACATATACAGGAAAACTCATGCCTTAGTGAACTACTGAAATAGATATATCAAAATCCTACTTTTTGAGACAATTTTTAAAAAATTTTAAAGGAAAAGATAACAGAATAGTATTAAAACCTCAGCTGTACAGGGTTCCCATTTGTATGGTGTGCCCTGTATGATGTTATGCATGTTTGTTTTGTAAGTCCAAAACTTTTACTATACACTCATTGTTTATGTATGTTAATGTATGAATGATATACTTCAATAAATTGTTTTTAAAAAGACAGTGAGCAGTCTCTGAGAACCATTGTCTGAAACATAGGTTAATAAGGGAGAGAAAGTGAAGAGCAGACTTTGAGCCCTCACCCATATGGACATAATCTATGGTAAAGGGATAGAGTATAGTTGCATATTGAAGGATAAGACAGATGGGTAGTGATATTACTGGGTTTGGGGGTGCAGGGTTGACAGGTGGGCAGGTTGGAATACCCAGGAAAGAAAAAATAAAATAAAATAAAAATAAATAAATAAAAAGACATTCAAAAAAGAAAAACAAAACCTCAACTGTGTCAAATCTAATGATGAACCTGTGAAAGGAATCACTTATCAATTTATTTCTTTATTTCTAACATTAACAATGGCTACTTCCTTTCAGTCTAACTTTTACAGTTTAACTTTTAAACTGTCTTTAACATATTAATCAAAGATGTTTTCAACATCTGAGAGTTCCAACATATATATCATGTATAAGCCTGGTTCTGATGAATATGTTGTCTTAGACTATGTTTTTTGTAACTCCTTTGTAAGTCTTGTGACTTTGTTGAAAGCTAGAAATATTGTATTGGACAGTAGATACTGATGTATATGTTGCTATGCTTGGAGATGAAAAGATTTGGCCTTTTTATTGTGGTTTGTGTTCTCTACTCAGGAGTTGGGCTGGATTTGGGATTTCTTGTTGCTGTGGTTCAGGTTATGTTCAGTGTACCTGAGACTTCAACCGACTTTCCAATGATTCCCCTCACGTGGCTTTAGGGCTTCCTTCTTGACTTTGGGTTTACTCTTTGTGATATTACCCAGAGAGATTCTTTCTCTGGCAGCTCTCCCTGCTGTATTTCACAGGTGATTTTGCCTAGCTTGGTGGAAATGAGTGGTGGAAGGCTCATTCTCTGATGTTCTGGTGTAGCCCTCAGTCTTAGGCAGGTACTGCGGATCTGCCTCAGGGAAGTGACCTTATCAGCTGTCTCCCCCTGGCCTCAGATCCTATGCTGGGCCTAGCAGGTATTGCTACCCCCTCCCCAGGGGTATAACTTGTTTTTCTTTCTGTTCCCTTTGCCCAGCTGCAGTGGGTTTTAATCAGTTCCCTAAAAGAGTTGTGATAGCGAAGGGCAGGCTGGTCAGTTAAAGACAGAAAGGGAGAGAGAGAGAGAAAGCGAAAGAGCGAGAGAGAGAAAGGAGAGAGAGAGAGAGAAAGAAAGAGAGAGAGATAAAGAACAAAAGAGAGAAAGGAAAGAAAAAAGGAAGGAAGGGAGGAAGGAAGGAAGAAAAGAAGGAAGGAAGAAAAGAAGAGAGGGAGGGAGAAAGAGGAAGAAAGAGAGGGAAAGTAAAAGTAAAAGAAAAATAGAAGTGATCCAGTTAAATTTGAATTTCAGATAAACCATGAATAATTGTTTAGAATAATGATGGCTTATCCATACTTAAACCAAAAATTTGTTATTTGTCTGAAATCCAAATTTACCAGGGTGTCCTGTATCATATATGGAAACCCTATCTAGCGGAAATAGGAAATATAGGTTTGGCAGGATTTAGATGGCAGCTGATAAACTTCTCCTGCAGTTGTAGTAGAGTGCTAAACTTAGGCTACAGGTGTTTTCACTTAGCTCTGCAGATTCCCGCTTTTGCTCTGTAGATACTGAAGAAGTCTGCGTGGTTTGGGCAGTGTTCTCCTCCAGCCAGCATCAGTGGGAAGCTTTTTCAGGATTCTCCCAACCTTTTCTCTGAGGAACAGGCGGAGTTCCTGAAGGAAAAATCAGCAAAATGGTGAGAATCCCTCTGCTGTAGCCCCCAGGGGCTTCACCTCTCTGTCTCTCTCAAAGTTGACCTTTTGTAGTTAATTAAAAATTTCTAGCTGAATCTTCCTCCTCACTTTATAGCTTTCTGTAGCTTTTGTCTCAGGTAAACAAATCCTTGGGTTCTGTTTCTCTGCAAGGATCTCTCTCTCTCTCTCAGATTTTAGGATAGTTGTTTGCCCTGTAACCTCAGTTCTTTGATGGGTCCAAGAAAAACAATTTATTTCCGGTGTGTCGTTCTTTTTCTTTTTTGTAAAATGGGAGCAATGCTCCTTTTAGCGCTGTGTCACTGAGTTGAAATTCCACTGAGTCTTTAATTCTCTCCTTATCTTTCATTTCTTCCGCATCATACATTGTTTTAATTTAACCCTGCTTTAGGGTAATGTCCCTAAATTAATGTCTCTTATTAATCCGTCCTCTTATACATTATAATACTACTACTCCTGAGTCTCATCATATTTATTTTACATTATTATCTTAAACACACAAAAGAAACAAAGATTCCTGTTTTTGATAAGTACATTTTATAGTATTAGAAGTTGATAAGTGTTATTGGAAAAAGAAAAACATTGAACAGGGAAGAGGAATCTCAAGTGCAGGTTGCAATTTTAAGTAGCGTAGTTTATTAAGAGTGTGACATGTAAGCAAAGCAACACTTTAAGGAGGTAATGGGAGTCAGCCATGTATTACCTGAAGGGTCTAGTATAGGAAAAAGGAATGGCATGAGCAAATGCTGGGAATTTGTCTAGTGTGTTCAAGGAAAGGCTAGGAAGCCAGTGGTGCTGGAGATACTAACACAACTTCTACCCTTACTTTTTTTTTTTTAAGATTTATTTTTATTTATTTATTTACACCCCCCCTCCCCCATTGTTGTTTTTTGTGGCTCGCTGTCTGCTCTCTGTCCATTTGCTGTGTGCCCTGTGTCTGCTTGTCTTTTCTTCTTGTCTTCTCTTTAGGAGACACCAAGAACCCATCCTGGGACCTCCAATGTGGGAGAGAGGCGCTCAGTCGCTTGTGCCCCCTCAGCTCCCTGGTTTGTTGTGTCTTTCATTGTCTCTCCTTTGTCCCTTTTTTGTTGCGTCGGCTCTCCGTGTGGGCCAGCTGTTCAAAATTAAACACATCTTTTTTAATAAAAAATGTTCTTTATAAGGTAATTTGCTTCTGTAATGTCTTCTTTTTTGTGACCTTGTTTGAACTTTATCTTGAATCATAAAATTTAAATCACAACTGAATGAGCATGGAGACAAAGTTGTAACCATTTATAGATATTATCATATATTAGTAATGTGACTTCCCCTAAAAGCAAAATGAATAACATTTCAAGTTGTATTTTTATGCAGGTAAACTTGTTACGTATAAATAGTATAGGTGGACTACGGAACATTGAGGAAAATGAAAAGGGTATAGCTATGAATGCCGAAATAAAAATGTTCAAAACAAATATGTGCTTACTTCAGCAGCACAAATACTAAAATTGAAATGATACAGAAAAGATTGGCATGCCTCCTGTGCAAGGATGACACACAAATTCATGAGCATTCCATATTTTTAATTGTAACAAATATACCACACTAATGAAGGATGTTGTTAATGTGTGAATGTGTGGGAAGTGGGGCTCATGGGAATCCCTTATTTTTTTTATGTAGCATTTATGTAATCTAAGGCATCTTTAAATTTTTTTTTTTAATTAAAAAAAATTTTAAAAGAAAAACAAATATACTGGTCATTGAGGTGCTGGGTTATTTACAGTAATAATATTTGGAAGGTTTGTGGACTAGTGTTGGATCAGTTATTTGTTGATAAATTATGGAGGCTGTTGAAAATGAAGAATCAGTGTAAATTGAATATAAGAAGAGGGAGAGACACCAAGGGGATTTTTAAAACAGGATATACTGAGATTTGATTTAAATATTTTAAGTCTGAGGGTCCTATGCAGATTAGCTAAAGTGTAGAGGTCTAAGGCAGTGAAAACCTGTTTAGAGGGTCCCTAGAATGAAGTGCTGAGGTCAGACACATCTATGTGGACCCCTTGTCAGCCTTGAACTTGCTTCCAGGCCTATACTCTGCCTATGCTTTTAAGTCTTTGGGCATATTTATCTTTATTCTATTTCATAGTATAGTTATTGTTCATGTCCTTTAACTCTTCTGACTTCTATTCTTTCCAGGTTTATTAATATATGGTGCTACTTGATCTTTACTGTTAAACCTGAGGCTCTTTATTATTTCAATTCTCATTTAAGATTCAATTAAATCATCAACATAACTCACGAGGAAATAAAGATTTTTCATTGCCCCTTTTAAAATGTAACAGCATATCTACCTTTTGTGGGAATAGAATTGAAATGCATTGAGAATATTCACTATCATCTATAATGATTTGCCCTTTTTACTTAAGAACAACTATTTCATCTTCCCTAATGATCTGCCAACATTCAGCTCTTTCTAACATTTACTTTTTGACATGAATACTTAAGATTAAAATAAGCTTCCATCCTTCCCAAGGTCCAATGAGTGACATTACTTCTTTTTGGGTAATAGGTCTCCTATTAATAAAGATAGCTGAACTTTTGAAACATCTTTTAAGCAAATTTCACTATTTTGAGTGAACATGAAATTATGGATTTATAAGACAAGTCGTAAAGAGCAAACATTCATTTTTTTATACATCAGCTTTCTTTGCTGATTTTATTTGTTTCATCTTTCTTCTGTAAAATGTATTCAAATTTGCCAACTTATGCTTTGAGGATCAAATGTGCTGAACAGAAGTCTTGCCCTTGTCTACTGTTTTTACAGTGAGCATCTCTAGGGAATATGCCTGCACCTGGGTATTCTAATAGGAAATATTTCTCTTGTCTTTCAAGTACAACCTAAGTCAACCTCTTGACCCTTTCTCTTTTAGGTTTAGTGTCCCTTATAAATTAATCTGGTCTCTCTAGCATCCATGTGTTACACTTCATTCCATTGCCTTTTGTAAAAAGTTAATAGAGTGGAAATGGTTGAATAAGGTATAAAACTATAGGTTATTGGACTCTGTGAATATTAACCTGCTACTGAGTTTGGTTAATTTAATTACTTTGACTATTTTCTCATAATGAGCCTATGCTGGAAATTTTAAAAAAATTAACATATTATTAAAATATCAATTAATCTTCATTCTGATAATAACATAAATTCTACGTGTTTATATTTTATGTACTTCAGAATTATTATTTAAATCCTCATAAGGTTTGCATTAATGTTTAATTCCAATTGGATATAGAAATCTGCACCTTTGAAGAGGTGGAGCTTGAGTTTAAAAAATATGGAGAGCTGTCAGCTGTAGATGGTATTTAATTGGATGAGTTCAGCTCACCTGGGATATGCATGTTGCTAGAGCAGAGGCATAGGAATTGGGCAATGAGGTATTCAAACATTTAGTGTGGTGGATATCTACTTTGGCTGCTGATTTTAATCACCAGGGAAACTTTAAAAACATGCCTGTGTCTGAACCCTATTTCAGGAATATTGAATCAGATTTGGCTTGATTGAGTAGTGGAGAAACATCACTTCTGGTGATTCTAGAAATGACCAATTCTTTCAAGTGCTAACGAGAGATTAAATAAGATAAGTTCTGATTATTAACCATTAGATTTGTCAATGTGAAAGGAGCAACTTTAACTTTAAGCAACTACTTGTGAGTGAAGAAACAAGTAGAGTCAGTGAACATAAGCAATTGTTTTGAGGAGTTTTGAGATGAAGAAAATCAAAGCACTGAGTAGGAGGGGAGTGAGAAATTATTTTTTTTAAGATTGTAGTTCATCATATTTTTATGATGATGAGAATGATCCAGTAGTGATGGTTATAGTGCTCCTGAAGATTGTGGGATTGGAGCAAAGCTTATTCAGGAACAGTGCACAAAAATAGGGTTTGTCCAGCCAGACCAATGTTTTGATAAGAAGGAAGGCAGAGTGTATGTGCCGAGATTTGCCTGGGGGTGGATATATGGATGTCCACCTCTGATTGCTTCTAATGTCTTTGTAAATACAAAGTAAAGTGACAGGTGCAAGAAGGGGTGATAAAATTTGAGAAGAAAAGTTATAAAACAATCTTCTCTGAGACTGGAAGAATGAAATAATTAAAACAATAACGTTAATATTTAAAGTTTGTGTTTAATTTAGTGGAAGACAAATCAACATGTGTGTTTTTTTCCAACCAAACTCGGCTGATCAAATACAGACTTGGAGTATGTTGACGAGGCAAATGGACCAGGATCAGGCAACAGTAGTGAACAGTTCCTGCAGTTCATTTCCTCTGCTAGCCACGTTACCACAATACTTAATCCCTGTGAGTAGTCCACTTACTGCATTCCATCGCCTTCAGAATGCAAAAAGAAGAATAAGATTAGGAACACTTTTGCTGGTGAAGGGAAGAGTAGAAAATGAGACAACCAATGTCAGTACAGTGTCAGTGTATTTTACTACAATAAATAATCTCCCTCCCTCATTTTCTAGTATTTGTTTGAAAGGTTACCTATCGGCAGGGAAGGTAACACATTTACACAAACACAGGCACACCCAAAATAGTAGTTCTATGAAGGAAAGCACACTGAGGAAAGGAATGCAGGCAGTCAGGATAGTTATCTTAGGTAGCTATGACCTTCTATGTTGAGAGTTTTAGGTGGGCTAAGTTGTGTGCTGTGACTGTGCTCAGCATGTGGCAAGTGCCCCCACTGTGATCGCTGTTAATTTTATTCAGAAGGCAAAATGGCTCCAGCCCAGGAGTCTAACGATGGGCAAAGAATCTATTCCTCATGTAGCTGTCAATGTTATTTTAATATTGTGTACAAACGCTTGACCTTGCTTTCCAGCTCTGTCATTTAACAACTGTTTGGTGGGACAGGTAAATCAAGTTAATTAACCTCAGTAAGCTTCATTTTCATGATTCATTAAAAATGAATGAGGATACCTGTCTAGTTTCACACTTTAACTCTCTCTTCATTAGTAGCAAAGCAATTACTTAATGATATTTGGTAATTTTGGGCTTTAATCCCTGTTATTCCTTCAAAATAAACATGCTATTTTATTTTTTACTTTAACACAGCTCAGGAATCACCTTCTCATGAAAACGTGCACTGATGTCTGGTATGCTGCTAGGCTAATGCTCCTCGTGTTTTGGTTCTCACACACATCTCTGAACACGTCATCACACCCAAATCTTACATTCTAAAACACTTTTAGAGCCAAACTCCTGTTTTACTGTTTAAGTTTTCTTGCTCCTAACTTTACCCTGCCCAGAACACCTGAATTCCAGATTCTGTTGTCTTTCTGGGAAAACTATGGGAGCATAGTTCTTTAATTTTATTGTCTTTTGCTTCTTTGCACCTCCAACTTAACAGTATATTTCATGAGGTTATTAAAAACAAAATCTTCTTTCCACTTAGAAAACCTCTCCATGAATGCAGAAGACAAAGGAAAACAATTTTATTATTGAATAAGCATCAAACCAGACTGTGATACATCACAGGCAGTATGCAAAGAGATTGCAAAGACAGAAAGAGTGTGCATCCTTCTTACGTGGCTAAGCAGACGCAGCCCACTGCATACACATCCTTAGGATATTTCAGGAGGAGGTTTACAATTTGGAGTCTGGAAGTTGAGCTAATCTGTGCCCAGCAACTGGGGTCAGAGAAAATATTGTCCTTGATTACATTTCGAATGGACAAAGAGAAAATTTACAATTCCAGGTTTCCTAAAATAGATACTAAGAGATGGGATGAAAGAGGAAGTCTCTTCCCTTCCAGTCAACAGGGAGAATTAAGCTTTTTTTATTTTTAGATTTCTTTTTTGACCCTTACACTTGCACATACATTTAACCTGTCTGAGATACCTGCCTCTCTATTATAGATTGAATTGTGTCCCCCAAAGTGATGTACTTGAGTCTTCACCCCTTGTTCCCTAAATGTGATCCTATATAGAAATAGTATCTTTGAAGATTTGATTAGTTAAGATGAGGACAAGCAGGATTACAATGGACCCTAATTTCTTTTGAGTGGTATCTTCATAAGAAGAAGAAATTGGACATGGACAGGAATGAGAAGGTGGCCAGATCTCTTAGATATTGACTTGTGCCACAAGCCAACGCCATTGCCAGGCCTCCAGAGCTGTGAGATGATGAATTCCTATTGTTTCCACCACCCTGTGGTGCTTTATAAAGGCAGCCTCAGCAGCTAATGTGTCTTCTTTACCCAGTGCCCTCACCTCCTCTACACAATGATATTTTTTCTCCCTGAAACACATGAATTCCAGGTTCTGTTGCCTATCTCTCTGCTTCCATATCTCTTACTTCCCAAAATTTATTTGATTATATTTTACTTTTTTGTACCTCTAACTTGATAGTACATATCATGAGGTTATAATTTCTCTATATTGCTCATTATACAGTCTAAAATCATTAAGACTAGTGAGAGAAGACAACAGGTAACCTTTAATAACAGGAATAAAATGCTCTTATCCATGAATGATAACAACTTTTGATTATTTTTGAACTATCTGCAAATGAGTTTGTATTAAATTTACTAACTGATTCTTCCCATGTGGGATAAATGTGTCACTAATATGAAAAACAATCTCATTAAAAGTAATGTATGTAGCTTAGAGACAATGTATTTTACTATTAAATGGCAAGTTTTTTTTAAAATTTGATAGTTATTTATTTATATTTAATGCATTATTCTCACCTCTAAGTATCAGCAAATAAGTTTGATAATATCCTCAATAAGCTATGCAAATGAGGATTCCTATTGATTTTTTTTTTTTTTTAAGATTTTATTTATTTATTCATTTATCCCCCCCTTGCTGCTTCTGCTCGCTGGGTCAGCTAACCCCGCCGTGCGGGCGGGCGTGCCCTCACCAGGAGGCCCCGGGAACCGAACCCGGGGCCTCCCATATGGTAAACGGAAGCCCTACTGATTGAGCCACAGCCGTTTCCCCCTATTGGTTTTTGATAAAATTTATTTTATTCTAGAAGAAAAGTAAGTTTAAATTTCAATGAGTTAAGGAAAACCTATCGCAATTTCAAGAAAATCAACCCATTATTTTCAGTTAATGACTTGAAAATAGTTGAGAATGAGCCCAATTGACAAAGACATTTTTTTACCAATTAGTAAATGCATTGTAGGTAGAAATGATTATTCAGCGCACTTTCGCATGAAGCCTGCAGCAAATGTTAGGATCATAGTGGAATATAGCACAGTATGTAGTGTACTGTGGGAACACTTACATAATTGACCTTGATTATAGTCAGCTCTCTAAATCTAATCTTATTTTAAGACTTTTCCTAACATAGATGGGGGAGTTAGAAAACTTAAAAATGGAAAAGGTTTTAAAAAATTTTTTCTTTTTTATTTATAATCCTCAAATAAATTCTTTCTCTATTTTTTCATTATTAAGGCTCTTCCAGCTCTAAAATTTGGAATGAGATATTATTGATATAATTAGCTTAGATTTTAGTTATTAAAAATAATCTTATATGGGTGCCTCAGTGACTCCTCTAGCCATCATAATTTGAGTGTAATATAATTAACTCTTAGGAATGTGATGTGATATACAATTTGAAGGGAAAAGACCCAGAATTAAACCCCAGCTCCCCAACTTTCTAGCACCAAAACCTTGGGTAAGTCTATTATTCTTTAAGGATTTAAAATCTTAACAGTTAAGATTTTTAAGTTAACATAAAAGTTAAGCTTATATTTTTTTAATTTTGTAGTTTACAGAGAGATTTAAATAAATTAAAATGTAAAAATTATAATACATAGAAATGTTGGCTAACTTTTAATTGTTCTTCTGTCACAAGATAGAACTCACAATGAGTTAAGGAAAACCTATGGCAATTTCAAGAAAATAAACCCATTATTTTCAGTTAATGACTTGAAAATAGTTGCGAATGAGCCCAATTGACAAAGACATTTTTTTTACCAATTAGTAAACCCGTTGTTTACTAATTGGTAAAAATAATGAATAACTATTGTAGAGAATGGTGTTAGGCACAATAGGATTATGGGAATATTATGGAATTTTAATAAGTCTGTCTATGTGAAAGCTCTTAGTTTTAATGGGGGATTTTACTCTGAGATATGGTCTGTTTTTCAGTATACTCTTTGTTTTTATTTATCTTGTGGTCCATGTGCTTCCATAACTTATCAGGACAGGCCATGAATAAAATTTTTCTAGTTTCATTTTATTTTATTTTTTTACTTTTTCAATTCATTTAATAGCATTGGTTATTTATTTGGATACTTCTTTAAATTTATGAAAAATGAGTAAAGCAAAGCTAATTAAACCTAGATTTGGAGTTAATATTTATTTATTTCAAAATGCTACTTTTGGAGATGTATTTGTGTATGCACCTGTGTGTGAACGTGTGAGCATTTGTGTTATTAATAAAGCATTGTAGTAATTATGAATACCAATAACATTTATATTTTAGATGCATTAAATATTGTTATTTTTCACACACAAATATAGTTATTTTTTAGGATAATTTCACAAATAAGCAAGCAAATTCCATTGTATCCATAATAGGAAATGAAGATAATCAATATAGTTTTAGGTAAGATTTATTAATATATGTGCCCAAATCAATTAAACCTCATGTGCCATGTCTGATTTTAGTATGAATACCTTTAGAATTACTTAAATGTCACCTTAAAGCCAAAAAAATCTGAGCATTTTCATGTGCATAGTGTCACCATGGAAACTTAGCATTTATGTTGTTCAGTAGAACTGTCTAAAATGTGACCTGGCAAGTTGTGAAAAACAGGTTTCAGAATGACAAAAACATGTTTCTTTATATATCAAGACATTTAACTTTTACTATAGTACCAGTCCCAGATAATAAAATATACAATTAATTATGCTAGAAACTACATTGTCTACAGAGTGACTGCGGGACCTTTTGTCCCTATTGTAATTAGAATTCTAAAATTTCCTGGCATTGTGACTGGCGGAGGTCACTTCACTTGTATTTTGTATAAATCATACTACAATGATTAGAAAAAGAATGAAAACTGAGAAAATACTGCTTCCAGCTTTCAATTAAATGAAGTTTATGCCTAGAACTTCCCCGTGAATTTTAAATACAGGTGCCAATAATGATTTACTTGATTTCTTAATTATAACTATCCAGAATTTCCATGAATCAAAATGACTTCACATTAGTCCTAAACTTATAAAGTTGAGTACCATCCTCCTAAATGAGCACTCATCATGAGAAATCATAAATGTGTAGTAAAGAATGAAATTATTTAAATGAAAATAATACTGTGATACAATATTTTATCCATTCTCCACTTTTTGTGGAGGTTAAAAATATAAAAAGTATATTATATCAACTCCCTTCCTTACAACATTTTGTATATGAATTAGTTTTTACCGATTGGATTCTACCGAGATTTGGAAGAAAGAGCTAAAATGGAGATGATCATTCTGGGGCTGCTGGCAATTGTCCCTGTGTAGCAAGGTCCTATGGATTTCCTGCTGTGGATTCTAATGTTCACTCTGGATAGAGTGCATACCCTGGATTTGAGGAAGCAATAGGTATGGAGACAGCCTCTTGATCTCACACATGAAGTTCAAGATTACAGCTTTGGTTGTACATTCTCCAGCCTCCTGGTGTTCAGAGGCTGCCATGGCTCAAAATCTGAGAGAGCTCCCCAGGTAGTTCTCGGAATACTTCTAACTGCCCAGCCTAGAACTTGATTTTACAACTTTCAACTATTTTCAAAAGCTCCCTAATCGCTGTTTTTAAATCTCTTTAAATCTGAATAAAATAGATTTTTGTTTCATTTACTATATTCAGACAAGCAGTATTTGTGTAGTTATTACTTTAGTGAAAATGCAAAATGTAAAAATTATCCATAGAATTAATAACTTGAAAATAATTTTGATGGAGAAAATAAATAATGTTTTTTTCTTGAAAAATATTTTTAATTTAAATTTATGACAAAATACATTTCAATATCTTTTATTTCCAGGAGAAAATGCTTCATACTAGAGATGTTGGCATCTTCATATCCTTGCCACCAAGAGGAAATCTTTAAAGCTGAAAAACAGTAAGTAAGATATCTTTTGAATTGTACTTGCAATATCTTCTGAGAGGAATACTAAATATAAATTTACTTTAAAAATGTCCCTGTATTTCTTACATTATGATGCTTAGGGGAAAAAAAGTACAAAATTCTAATTCTAAATGTGTAGGCATCTAATATTGATTCTTTTTGTCACCTAGTAACTGGATAAAATTTTGTTCATTTGGAAATAAATATATACCCCAAATAGTAAATTGACCTGGGAAATTATCTTTTGGAAAAAAATCTGAGCTTTAAAAGAAAATAAATGAACACTTTTTTCTGTTTTTAGATTATTATTTTAAGTACCAAATGTGAAATTTAGTTCCTTAATATTATCTTACTCTCAAGTCTACATGCTTTTATGTAAGTACTTATTTTACCCTTTATACATATTTCAGATTTAAAATAAATGATTCTCTGAGAGTAACTAGAACTACAAAAAGGATGTTCAGAATTTTGCTATAACAGAGTATTCTATATTTATGATTATAATAATTTTATTGTCCAATACATGACTTTGATCTTTTGGATAATTTCCAGAGTTTCCTTCTCATTGCATTTCAAATCATGTAATAGAATTCTAAGTTTGAATTTCTTTCAAATTGAATCAACTGTATAATTTCATGCCATTGAAATGCCAGAAATTTGTTTGCTAGGACCCACTATAGTTCTTCTAGTCAAAGTATACCAATAACATGTCTACCACTGAGGTAGAATATATTAGATTAAGATATAAAGAATGGCACTTTGGAATAAAACATGGCTGGTGATTTCTGAAGCATCTAAAAATGTTCGTGAGGTCAGGATTTTGATCTTAACACACTTTATTCAAAGTTCATTGTAGAATCATCCCATAAATACCTGATGAATAAGTAAACGAACGACAGATGTTTGCATCTTCTATTTACAAAAGATTGTGCTAGATTCTTGGGACATAACATAAGCAAAATAGTCTGTGAACCCACAAAGATTGAATTTGCTAAGGGTAGACAATTAAACTAGCAATTCCCTATTTTATACTTGCCTATAAGTTGAGAAGTACAAAACAATATGGGATACTTTTGCTCAGTATATTGAAAACTTCTCTAATCTCCTAATTTAAATATATCTATTAAATAGCTAAACAGTTTTAGGCTTTATTTTTAATTGTTACCTGTGGATTTTGCATGAAGGGAACTATATATTGTCATAAAAACATGAGTGTCTTACAGGGGATATTTATCTTTGAATTCAGTCTGAAAGAATATTGAAAAATAAAGTTGGTCCATTGTATGGACTATCCCATTTTATCTTCACAATGACCTGTGAGAGAATTGCTATTTCCCACATTTTATATAAGAGAAACTTGAGGCTCAGAGAGAAGTATTTTCTTTAGTGTAGTACAACTATATGGTATAAGGGTACAGGGCCAAGAAAACAAAAATCTTGACTGATATCTAATTTCAAATGTCCATTCAGAAAATAATTTCATTGTATATAATTGATTTATTGGTTTAGACAACTTTCCATTTCCTTGAGACTTTATTTATTTATTTTTTTTAAATATTCTAGGATATAATTACCGGGAATCATTTTCAAATTTTATAGACAGTAGCATTGAAACATTTATACTTTGTCTCTCTTTTTTTTTAATGGAACAACCCTCTTTCTAGTCTTGCTTGAAATAAAAGACTGTTATGTAACTTTATAATTTTACCGAGAAAAGACTGATTGAAACATACAAATGAACAGATTTGTGCCTGAAATGCATTAGTAAAAGGTTTCAACAACATGAGTTCAGTCAAGCTTTTAATTTAATTTTTCTCCACACATCTTTATTAAGTTCCCTACCTTATCAAAGGGTCATATCTCCACCATATTACCTAAAATTAACTGTGTGAAACCAAACTCAGTTATCAAAAGTTAAGCATAAAATAAAAAAGATATTCATGGAAGAAAAAGTTGAAGAATAAACTTTAATGCCATGCATAGAATCTTGTTATTTCTGCCAGAGAAACTGTCAATATGAAATAATGACACTTAGAAAACAGATAATTTACAAGATATTAGCTTCCTATAATATTTTGATTCTGCAGTTGTTTTGTAAGTGTGAAATGCTTTTGAAATTCTGCACCTTTATATTAAAACCATAAATATCATTTCATATATCTCACAATATAGCAATTAGAACATTTCAGAATCATATAGAATAGTCTATACATCTCTAACTAGACTATGAATATCTAGGTAGCAGCCAAAATCAGGTATTATTATGAAATCCCCAATTCACAAATTACGGTGCAGTGAGGCTCTCTCCAGGCTTAAATAAAACACACTTACATTCTTCTTTCTTCGCACCCTCCCACCATCAAACCACAAGTATGCTGTGTATTTCTCTATTCTTCTATGCTTTCAAATACACATTTTTCCATATGAATTAAAACCTTCCTCCTTCATCTCTCGGCTCTTTCTAGAAAATAATATTATTTATTCATAAAGATTAATTTTATATCCATTGGTAATTACAACTTTACAAAAATCATGAATATACCTCTATCATAGCATTTGACATATTTCAGTGGAAATATTTTAGTTATGTTTCTTTGTTCCTACTTTTGCTTTTTCTTTGCCCAATATCCTGTTTTTCTATTATGCAACAGTCCTTTTCCAACCCAAATTATTGTGGTGGGCCCCTCAGTCTACCCCAACTTCTGTTTTACTTTATAATATAGTAGAAGAACGAGGAGTTGGAAATCACGCTTTGTGGAATCTGCAATGGTTGAACTCAAGCATGTTCTGATAGCAGGGCCAATCAGAGACTTCCCTGATATATATATATATATATAGTTGCTGGAAAAAGGTAGTCCTTTCTGTTTGGAACAGCTGATGGGGAAAGATGTCATTCACTGGTCATGGGCAGTTATCTTGCCACTGGGCTTATGAGAATCCCATAAAAGATTAAGCCAAGTATAGTTTGGAAGGGCCAGGAGTTAGAACTTAATGACATTGTTTGTACTTCCTGATCCAGCCATTTAAAATACAAACTGTAAAATCCCTGGACTTCACAGTTCTGTAAAACTTCATATTTCCAGTTTGATTAAGTTGATTAGAATTGGATTTTCATTGTTTTCAACCCATGGTATTCTGAGAAACATGAGCTATTTACAAGAGTGCAGTTAGCTAGGTAGACATGAAATAAAAGTATCAAGGACCATTCTAGCTCTATCATTCAAGTTTGGAACTGATTAGCCTAATAATTAAAATTATAACTTGTTTTATTTTCTATCTTAGGCCATGCCCTGTGAAGTTTAGGTCTTTAAGACACTTGGTAAAAAAAAAAAAAAAAGTGAAGAGTTGGTGCACATTATTTTCATCCTGCTGTATTCAGTAGGTTATGGATGAAACAGGATCTTCCATCCAGGTTGGTCCCTCTGACAGCCCTTCATGTCTTTACAAAGCAACCTCATTATATCTGCGTCCAGCAATCTTAGATTGGGCTAGAGATCAGATAATGACTTATCCTGTAGAATTTCCAATAAAGCTGAAGTGAGGGATAATGAGTTAGAAAACATTTCTTCATAGGTTCTTGAACAACCAAGATTGACACGATGACCAGGGTGTGAGTTTTAGGAAAGCAATGCAGACATACATATATTACACAGAGACAAAGACTTGGAGCTGGAAGTAGTAACTGAGATCTTGGACAATTAGAAATTTCTCTTTTTTGCAGGTATTAAGAGCATTTTTGTTGTAATTCTGATAATTCCTTGATGCCAAGGCAGAGTATTTTTGGAGTTTATATATGGAAATAGGAGTTTATATCTTTCATTGGGTAAATAGAGTGGAAAATTCCTATGTTTATCATCCCAGTGGCTCTTTTATTTGCAGTGGAGAATTTCTCACTCCCATCTATATCATTATGATGATATTGTCAACTGTTCATGCCTAATTTATCTGATTACTCCTGTGACCCAAATGCCTGCTGGTCCTAGCAGGGCATGGTACTTACATGAATCAGGCCAGTTACAGGATAAGATCTCTCTGCATTACTGGTTAAAAACATGAAACCAGAGATGCTGGTAGAGAAATTCTCTCTTCTGGAGTGAAGAGAGGAACAGAGCTGTTAAGAAAGAAGAGTGTTTAGCTAGTGTAAATCTGGCTGCCATTTTTCATGCCACATGGAAAAACCCTGTCTAAAGAATGAATCCAAGCTCTGAGAGAGGCAGAGAGCTGAGATGAAAAGAGAAATGGCATATGTGATGGCATGCATTTTACTCCTGGTAAAAAAAGAAAAGCAAAAACAAAACTCTATCTGTACTTTAATATAGTTTTACACCTGGACCTTTTGTTTTTATTTTAAATTATTTGAGCATTCAATTAGAACTTTGACTAAACTCTTATTCAAAAGCTTTAGAGGTGGAAATATGTGTTGCTCATAATGATATCTCCATTGACTAACACTCTTTCTGGTACTAAAAAATGTTTTGTAAAGGAATGAATCCAAATACATTAAGCTATCATTAACCATGAGAAATAGTTTCATACTTATTGTTCAGACACGATTACTATTCTTTATCTTTCTAAAAATTACTATATGTCATAATTAGAATATTAAGAGCCTCATAAATTTAGCTCTACAGATTTTAGTATAAAATTGTATATATATATATGTCAGGATCATATAGATAAATATTATGTTTTACATTTATAATTGAAAAATCTGCTTGATAAAATTGTAAATATGTGCAAATGAAAGAAAAGAAGGAAAAGGAAAAGGTAGAGGGAGAAAGTAATAAGGGATATTAAAGGTCAAAATGTGTTCTTTTGAGAATACATGGGAGAACAAATTTATTTCTGAGAACATTTATCTTCAAGAACACATGCATTCTAGAAAATATATGGAAGAATCATTGCTATGAATTACCAAATTTACTAACTTTTAAAAAATAATAGGTAATAGAAAGGAGAAAAACTCTAACAACTTTTTAAGTTATTTAAAAAAAAATAATAATTGTACTTTAGTGGTTAATATTATTTTATTGTGCTTACACTGAAAAATAATTTTAACCTATAAATTGAAAATAATAACTCATTCCTCAAATGAATTTAGAAAGCTATTGAGAGTTGAGGTCACTGACATTTTTAGTAAACATAATTATATGAGTGATTGAGAAAATGCTATATTTTAAAAGATATAATTCTAAAATTGGAATAATAGTGTGATTGAAGGTTCTAGTAAGTTTTAGCTCAAAAGTGTTTTATAGAAATAAATATATGATGTGACTTCATTGTAACATTTATTCATTAATATAAAGCTTGCTATATGCTTGGTCCTATCACCTCATTTGGATTTAAATGCATTGAGACAGGATTAGTTATACTAGTTAATGTGGCCCTAATACAACTATATACCGTAATAGTTTTACTAAAATATTTTGAATCTCCAAAGACAGTTTTTATAGAATATCTTTCCTTATAAATGTTCTTTTTTGTTTCTGTTAAGAAAATATTGCTGATCCCTTTTTTGCTCAAAATCTTTTTTATTTCTATTAATATATAGGTTCCATAATTAAAATATAGTATTTATTCAAGTAGGAGAGGCAGCATGGTGCTGTGGTTAAAAACATAATTTCCAAGGTTAATCTCTTAGAATCAAATCCTACCTCCTTGTGTGACTATGGACTTGCACAGCAACTTGAGTGATCTTTGTAAGCCTCATTTTCTTAATATGTAAAGTAGCGATAATATATTGGTAGGAATAAATGAAAAGATATATGCAAGGTGTATGGAATATTTTTTATTGCTCTGATACATACGTTTATAAATTGAAGTAAGATATATCCCTATATTTCTTTTTAAAATATCAAAATGCAATGACAGAAGACTTCTGCTTTTGTGAAGATGGAAAATGTGTACTTTTCCTTATTTCTTCCACTAAATACAGCTAACAACCCTGCCCATTATATATAAAACAAATATCAGAAGCCTCTGAAAGGTAGAGGGAGGCAGACATAAGACAGACCAGCAAGGGACCTCAGGATGTGGGGAACAAGATGGTTGTGAGTTGCTTTTTTTCCTGTGTCCCACACTTGCAGCCGAAAAAGTTGGCAATCCAGAGATGCCAATGGATGAGGGTAAAAATGTGTCACAGCAAAACCTGCTCTCCCTGTCCAAAGTACTGGGAAAGGAAAAACCTAGCAAGATAGGAAACTTTTTGACAAAATCCACTCTACCATAGATAAACACCTAAAAAAAATTAACATCCCCCCCCCCAAAGAGAAAGAAATGTGATTCACACCTATATTAGGAAAGACCAAGTGGGAGTCTAAACTTCCCGACTTGTAAGGTGGTAAAGAGGAGACCACAGCTACTATTAGATAGTGTCTGAGAAGGCCAAGTATAGAGTCAGGATTTTCATTTCATTGTGATTTTCAATCAGCCATAATTCCCCTAAAGTGGAGACTACTGGTTTCTTTCTGACTTGGACAGTTTCAAACTTTAACTGTTCTTCGGATTAGACTTTAGTCAGCTGAATGCACTCATCAGTAGCTGAAATCAGTGCCTCACTGTCTCTTCCTTCCCTGTTTTTGGGAATTGGAGCTTCTAACTCCAGTCAGGGAATAGCTCCCCATGCGGCTTGCACCACCAGTGGGGGGTGGGCACTGGCCTGCTGCGTGGAGGGCTCTACTCATGAATCTTCTCTGCAGATGGGAAGTCTACTCCTTCCATTCTTCCAAGGATATTGCAGGATGTTCTTCTGGTGGGCCCCACAAAAAAGGTGCTTTAGATAGCTTTGGGTGATTATTAACTGCTCTGTAGGACGAATTACCTCCTGGAGCTCCTTACTCTGCCGCCATCTTGCCCCTCTCCCAGATCCACCAACTTTTAACATTTTGCCACATTTGCCTGTATTTATCTCCTACCTCCCTCTCTCCTTTCCTGCCTTCCTTTGGGAAGGGATATCTTACTCTAATAGTGCTAGATTTGATCTTGATCTCTTTCTGGAGTGAAATGTTCTTAGGAACACACCCGGAACCCTTTTGTTCTCTGTAAGTGAAGCCTTAGAGTTGAGGAAGAGTATCTTATTCCAAGCATAAAATTAGCAAAGACTTTATCTTAATATAAATATAAGTATTTACCTTAACCTCCCTGATCTTTGTGCCTCTTTTTGCTGTATCATTTTTTCTGTCCATCCAGCCTCAAATTACTTAACACATTAAACTTTTAATTGCAATGATTACATTTTTCTTTTATTAAAATTATATTTGATTAATTTTCAATTCTCTCTGGGCATGTTTGATGAACTCTTGACTGCTTTTTAAAAATTTACATGTTATTAAAAATACCATTTCATGCAGGTATGGTATATTCTTTATTCTTATAATTCCAATATCTGAAAGTCTTGATGAGATAATAAATTTTGGAGTTTGCATTTTTATTTTCCATGAACTGTTCTCTATTGGCATGTTTAATGATGTTTGATGGGGACCTCATATGTATCTGGATTTCTGGGATCATTACATTGGGAACATTTTCATATATAAGTATCAGTATGTGTATATGGATATATATTTCTTTTTGCAGAGGATTGTGATCTAGACTGAGATCTCTGTCATGCAATTCAAAGGTACTGAATAAATGCATTTTAGAATCTGAGATGCCATTTTGGGAGGAAAGTCCAAAGCTTAATAGTGAATCAGAGGTTGTTATCACAGTCTTCCCCCACAGAACACAGTCTTCACCACATTGGCCTACTGTTCACCCTTCAATGTTCAGACTTCAGCTTCCTGATGTTTTTGTTCACTAGCACTTAGAAGTCCTTTTACTTGCCCTGTCCCTAGCAAGGCATTCAAATTACATTTGCTTCGGGTTGATTTTTTTTCAATTTTAGTGGGAGGAGCTTTTGGAATATTTATTTTGCTATACCACCAAAAGTAGAACTCTCTATCCTATTTTTTCTCATTTCCTTCACGACAGTTTTCACTCTATTACATTATATATATCATGTATTACTCTGTATTGCTCTGTTTCCTTGTCGATAATATAAGCTCTATTAGAATTGGGAGATTAGATTGCATTTATCACGGTACCTCAGCACTTAAAGAGCTATTTTTACAAAGTAGGTAATGAATAATTATTTTTTAATTGAATAGATAGCAATATGAATAGGTAAACTCTGTATGCCAGTCACTCAATTAGCTGCTTATGGCAAATAATTTTTAATTGCTAATAATAGTAAACAAAGTACATAGTACTGTAAGAACATTTAAGAAAGAGTACCTACCTTCAAAGATTAAGGAATGCTCCATTGAGAATAAATCATTCAAGGTGATATTTTTATAATAAGTAATCATTTAAATAAGAGAGGAGGTTGAGAGAACCCTAATAGAGAGCATATTCAGTGAGGAGTAATGGCCTTGACAACTGAGGATGGAAAGATGGTCAATGCCGCTGATGTAAAATAAGCAGGGGGAAAAGTGGCATGAGAAAGGCTTGTCTCAGAATAGGCAAGAGTTTAGAGGGTAGGTTAAACATTTTATGTTTTGTCCAAAATGAAATGGGAATATTTTAGATGGGTTTTGAGAAGGGATAACTTTCTTGAAAGGTCTAAGTTCTTAGGGATTCTGCCTCTGTTGGGTTGCTCTAATCCTGTACTGATATTTACTCTTAGATGTGGAATTACTAAGTGACAAGGAGTCCCTTGAGTTATGTATATCGTCTTTCCATTTCATTGAAGCAAAGCAGTATCGCCTTGGTAAATTTGATCAATAATTAGGTCTGTTTAGTGATGCCTTTTTATGCCTGTTGGTTCAGGAGCATAAAGATCTCAAAATAGTGAGACATTAATCTCAACATCCAATTGAATAAAATCATTGTGTTGCTCCCTGCTACAAGTATTTTTCTTTATTAACTAAATATTCTAATCTAGCATAGCCCAAGGTTTGTAAAATTGAAAGTAAATTTTCTGAAAGAGGGTTATTTATTGTAACAGTCAAAAGGCCCACTCTCATTTCTATCATTGGTTCCAAAAGCTGTGTATTACAGCATTAGGAGAAAGATCGTAATGTACAGATTGTTCTTTAAAAGTACATAGTGGAACTTGTAGAACAGTCTCCTATGCTAAATCTTTAGTATAGACTGACTTGCATCTGACAATACTTGTAAAGTATCATCTCAAAGTTATTACCGTGACTGTTAACTAGGATGCCATTTCATTATTCTAAACCCAGCTATTTCTGGGTGATGAATTTTATGGACTTGAGCCTATTCACAAACTTCTCTTGAAGGAAAATAAGTCCCTTGGTCAGAAGCAATACTGTATATGTTATCATTGCAGTGAAAAAGGCATTCCATAATCCATGATAGTGGTATGCCAGCTAGGGAGAAAAGCTTAAACCCTATCCAGAATGTCTGTTTGTTCCATTTTCTGAAATTAATGACTGTCCCACTAAAGGGAAAGGGTTTTATTGAGGATTTAATAGTGTTGGTAGTAGTCAGATCAGCCTAGGTGAGGAGAAGTCCCTGTTGCTGAGCCCCATGCTTACTCTCCATCACTGCCAACATGACCACTTTGTGTGCAAGTCTACTGAGCAAGCCCAGGGTGGCTAAGGAAGGAGGCTACTGACATCCACAGGATAGACAGCTCATTCATCTGAGTGTGAGAATCTCCTCCTCAGTGAATGTTCTTTGATGACCATTTACATGGGACACAAATATCCTTATAAGCTGTTCCTTTCCTTTTTCTGCATGTGGTTTGCTTTGTAATTTAAAAATTGAACATTTAACTTATTCGTTCAAGTATTCAGACTTGTGTTGGGGAGGAGATGAGCCCTTGGGGACACAGCATTACAGTTCCACTCAACAGTGTTCAGGAAGACAGTGTTGAACTTCAATTCTCTGTGTGGGCACCTCATCAGTAATCACACCTGAATTGTCCTCATTGCATGAAGCAGAGACACCAGAAGTACAGGTCAAAACTGATATGTGGTCCATGGCTAAGAGGTTTGGGAGAGACTTGGAAAAGCCAAGATTGAAAGATTAGTGACAAGGAGGACTGGGGAAAAATATCGTGATGAACCTCACCAATTAAGAATGGGATAAATGAATGATATGAGATAAATTTACCAAAAAGAAGGGAGGCAAAGATACATGTTCTAACAAGAAACATTCATTGAGATATATTGTTCTAAGAGAAATCAAGGCTTCCTAGTTGGGAGGATGGACCATTTCTAAAAGGACACAAGACAGCGTAACTAATAATTTCCCTAGAGAGGTAAAATGGGAGGTGCTGGGTGTGAGAGAGACTGGGATTTCATTGTATATAATTTTTTACTGTTTGGGTTTTTTGAAGGACCATTCTATTTTATTAGATCCCTTGGGCTTTTTTTCCCTCAGTACAAAGGAAACTAATGATTATTATTTGTGTATATTCAAGATAAAAATCCAATAATCTACCTGATTTTAAACTAGTTTTTACCAAAAATGTATTTTCCTCAACTTGGCTTTTCTTTAAATTGCGATTACTGGGCATTATTTTTATGTAATCCCTTGTCCATTGACCAGTCTTGGTGTACTATTTAGTTCTTCTTGTGCTCAGTAAAATGATTTGGCATTATATTATGGTGTTCCATTAATTCAAAGACAAGAACAATATCCAGAGTGTTAAAATATAAAATTATTTCATAATATTACTATATCACTTTATAGAAATTGTAAGTTTTATTGTTTCTCATGATATAGAGTCCAGTTTCTTTGCTCAGGAAAATGATGTGCTAGTATACCTACAAAGCAGTGGTTTGGAAGCTTGCAAGAAAATGAATATACCAACTCATAACCCTTATTGAAGTTTATACTGGAATGAGAGTACAAAAGCTGAATTCCTTGCAAAGCAAAAATGGATATGTCAGCCTGCAAGATATTGTGTAAGGACAGCTTTACCAACTATTCTTATTCTTCATGGAGATGAACCCAGATTGGTCCCTAAATTTTATGATGTCTTGACAAGTCACTAGACAAGGCTCATCAAACCTCTTATATCCCTAATTGAATCTCCTTTAAACTTCAGAGTAATTATTTTATATGATTATGGAAAGATCTTTTCTTAAGTTATATTACATGGATCCAAGATCTCAGTTACTTGTGAAATATTTTCCACACAAAAAGCACCTAATTTATGATTAGTAAAGTATATTATATCATAGCTTCTAATGCAAGTGTGGGAAAATGACCTGCTATGCACTTGCAAAATTAGTTCAATATCTGGACGTCTCTTAGCCCCTCAGGCCTAATTAGAGTCCACAATAGCATACCACTAGACATAGGTAAGGCTTCTTTCATTTAAAATGCCACTCCTAATCAAGATAAAATAAAAATAACGAGATAAAAGAGTCATTTATAGAAGAACATTATTTCCATAGAATACTTTACTTGAATAAATTTTTCAGAGTTTCAGGATATTTATATAACTATCCTTATTTATGTTGTCTTATTAACAAATAAAATATTTCCAATTGTTCTTGACATTATTGAATGCTTGCAAACATGGAGAATCAATAATATTGAATGTTTACTAATGCTGAAATGTAAAGAATTTAAAAAAAATGTCAGATTCAAATATGCCCTTAGATATATATCTAATAGTTACAGATACATTTTATCCACATTTTTATCAACATTTTGCTCCTTTAATCTTTCTATCTATTGCTAAATTAGCAATGATGTTGTGATTTAGGAAGCATAACAATACATAAAATGTTAGAAAGCTAAAGTGTTCCCCAAATAATACTTTAAATTAATCTACTATTTTCATTTTCAAAGAAATAGTTTTAAATAAAGTGCCACCAACCATTACAGAAAATGTATTCTCTGGAATTGTTTGATTTAAGATGTCAGAGATTGTTATCTAGAAAACCTGTGCAGTGACCTCATGTAGAAAATTTTATATATGTTATGAAATAGGGACGTATTTAAATTTCAGTTCACTAAAATGCCAAAGAAATACTTAAAAATACAATCTTAATAAAAATGTAAATCTGTTGATTTTCCTCTTTTAATTTGAGCTTGAGTAACAAACAAGCTGTATTTAGTCTGCAAGTAACCTTAAAGAATAACTTTTATACAAAAGAAAATTTGAAGAGAAGCTTTGAAATTATTTGACAGTCATTCACCATTTATTTTCCTACTGTTTTTCAGTTATATGTGTTTAATTTAGTTCTTCTCGCTCAATTCTTGTTTCATTTCTGATTCATCCTTGGCTGTTATTGGAAACAAATATTTACCTAGTAAAAAAATGAAACACAAAATAGAATTTCATATGATATTGGTGAAGCAGTATATCAGAAAGAAAAAGGATAAAAAGGAAGCATATTTTAAAATATAATAATTTAGAAACTCTCTAGAATGAGTTTTTCCTGATTCTTATTAAATGATCCACATCATTAATTTCTCATCAATGTAGAAGTATATGTAAACATACTATTAGCTCAATGAACAACTATAAGCTTGGTTAACTCCTCTAATATAGGAAAAGTGATAGTCAAGTGCTATTATCTTCTAATAATTGATATACTAGTTTATTAATGGTTTCATTTTGAACACTTTTAAAACTGAATGGTAAAAATCCTGTCAGTTCAATAGAAATGTTATTGCCATTCAAACGTTTTCATAAAAATATGTAATAATGCAAGTATAAAATGGTTTTCCTACTAATTGTTTGAAAGTAGTTAACGATATACTTTGTTGGCGATATACTTTTGACAATATACTGCAAACATTTAATACAGGTTTATGCAGACCAAAAAGAATTTTTTAAAAACAATTATGCAGTAATTATAAATAGTATAGATGTCAAAATAGACATGAGAATTAAATGTGTTTTTTTTTAAATGCTAAAAAACATTTTTGCCTTTTGTCATTTTATTATAAAGTTTGGCCATTGCATGAGGACAAAAGCACTGATGTTCTTACTTGGGTAAATTAAACATAGAGCTACCTGATTTATTTATTTATTTATTTTGTAATTTTACATGGGAACATATTATTTCTTGTTAATGTGGCATTTGGAAGGAAACCATTAATCAAGGAGCATTGACAAAGTTTCAGGGACTATGAGAGATAGTTACTAAACTCCTCTTTTACCTGTGATCTTCACTAGCTTTATTTCTAAAATGTCTTGAACTTTACCTGCAAAAAAAATAAGAAAGAAAATTTAGAAAGAAAATATATTTTCTATTTTTGAAAGATCTATTTTTTATCCAAGAAGTAGACTATAGCAATTGAGAGAATGGGCTTAGGAAGTTATTTAAAATGTTGTAGCTCTCTTTTCTTACTGGTAAAATAGGCAAATTATTTGCATATTTCTCATAAGTTACTGTGCTTAGTAAATAATAAAATACTGTACTTAGAAGGACTCATAACATAATATGAACTTAATTGTTAGCCATAACCATTACCATTATTAAGTGACAAATAACATAGTTATGAAGGTGAAAATGTATGACTAGCCAAAGAATCTTGTCATTGTAATTAAAGAATAACTTTACCGTTTCTATAAAGTGTGGGGAAATTATCAATTTATATTTGATCTATAAGATAAATGAAATTTGGAGGGAGAAGATTTATGTTGAATTTTAAAACTTTATGGAATTTCATTTCAAAATATTTTTACCATTGTGTCTGTGGATTAAGCAAAGAGTACTTGTATTAGAAATATGTTTATGTGAATACATAAGACTGTTATCCTCTAGTGCCAATTGCACTAGAGAATAACATGAGAAAAATATACTTTATTTTCCCCCAAATCTCACTGTATATACAATAGAACCTACAAGAGTATAGAAAGTGCTTGCATTAATATACTGACTAAAAATTTTATGAAAGTGTTGCCTGGTTACTGTAGTTACTACTAAAACATTTCCCAATCACTCATCTTTTTTCTGCTGCCATTGAGCTTTTGTCTTCTTAACTGAGTTGATCAAGATGTAAGGTAGAAATAGCTGAGATTTTTCAGAATAAATATGGCAGGCTGTAAAACCATAAGCAGAGTCATCAAGTTAGATGCAGACCAAAACTGGCAAACACCCACATCAATTTTAATAATCATTCCATTAGTCTCCCTAGCTCAATATAGAGTTGGATCAAGATAAGTTACACAGTTTATGAAAAAAGTTAATGTATTTTCATAAATTGCACATAGATTGTAAATTTTAAAATCCATGGAAGCATAATAAAAATCAATCAAACAAATTTGTAATTCATAGAAATTAGCAAATTCAGATTACTTTATTATTTTGATGACTCCGATTAATCTTTGCTTCCCTTGATAAATTTAAGTTTCTCTTATTCACCAGTGCACCCAAATATTCATCAGAGTATTCAATATATAACTCTTGAAACCACAAATGCATGGACACATTAAGAGAAGCATTTTTTAAAAATTTTAAGTGTAGAGGAAATTAGCTAGTTGTTAAGCTGTATAACACGGAAGAAAATACAATAGAATAAAAACATTCTAATAAAATAGCTAAAAAAATCTAAAAGTATTAGGAAAAAATTTAACAAATGAAATTAAGGTAATTTTGGATAAAAATATAAAATTTATGAAAATACATAAGAGAAGGTTTAAGTAATTTCAGGTCTACTGCACATTTAGAATTGGAAGAAAATACTGTGAATATGTTAGAATTTACCAACATTTATTATAAAATGTGATGCATTTTAATGAAATTGCCATGTATATTAATGAATGAGTCTGAAAAGATTTTTCTCAAGTTCGTCTCACAGATTATTAATGCAGATCAACTAAGGAATTTCTAAAAAAGAATGGGTAAAGAAATCCACCTCGTCCAGGAATTAAAATAAATTTTAATTTTGTATTAATCAAAGTACTGATAAAGGGAAATACACAGATTACAATGAGACAAAGCACACCTATAAGAATGTACTGCATAACAAAGGTATATTTTTTTAAGATTAATAAGGAAAAATGGATTATTCAAATGAACTTTAATGATACTATTGATTATCACTCAAAACAAAACAAAAATTATGTCTCTATTATATACCTTATATTAAAATATAATTAGTAAGTTAGAAATGTGAAAATATAAAATACTAAAAATCATGTCATAATTTGTTCTTATGTTTCACAACAATGCAAGGTATTTATAGTGGTGTGATGTATGGGAGCCCTGTATGATGTTATGCATGTTTGTTTTGTAAGTTTACAACTTTTATTATACACTTATTATGTTTGTATGGTCATGCATGTATTATATACTTCAATTGTTTTTAAAATGAAAAAAAGCATAAGTCAAGATTTAAATAATTTTCAGATAGGTAATTATTTGAGAGTATATAATATAAAAAATGGAGACTAAGGAGGAATTCCTTGATATGCTTGATTCCATGGAAACTAAAAGTTAAATTAAGCTTATCTTTCTATGCATCCATCCATTCATCTATCCATTTATATGTATACCATAAATGTAAAAGGGCACATGGTAGACTGAAAAAACATACTTTCAAAGAAATAAAAAATATCATGGCTCAAACAGATCAATAACTTATGCAATATAAATCTCACAAGTAAAAATAAGCAAAATTAATTATGTACACACTCCACAAAATCAGAGAAAGACCTTATAAAATCTACTATGAGATGCCATCATGTTCATATAACAAACTGGAAGTAATGTGTACAGGATTGTTTTAGGATGTTAATATTTTATATATGTTAGGGCTTTAATATCTTTTGGTTAATATTCAAAAAAGGGAATATATGGTCATGATACATAAGTCAAAAAATACAAAATTATATACAATATATTTCTCCTTGCCCATCCTCTTATAGGTGTGTAACCACATTTTGGGAGAGAATTATAACATACAAATAAGCTCAATCTGCAGTTGAGTCTAAAAATATTAAAACTATCTTAAGGACAATTGTGTTTTAGATATTTGATTCTTTAAAATTGTGCATATATTCTTACTATGCAAGTCAATGAAAAAAATAGCCTAATGAAATAACACTGGGTCAAAGTGAAGATTTAGATCTATGAATCTCTATTAGATAAACATTTTAAAAATTCAAAGCAAAATACATGAATAATAATGAGAAATATGTAGAATGCATTATGTGTGGCTATATAAATGACTCATCTGTAATGAGTAAAGATCATTAAAAATTGCCACATTTTAAATTTTGTGCATAACCCAGCCCTTTCTTAGATAACATACAGTTTACGGCAGAAGTGTTATCTTGTTTATTTATTTATCCCAGTGTTTAGAAGAGTTTTTGACACATGGTGAGTACTTAATTTATTTTTGGTAAGCCGAATGAATGACCGTCTAGTTCCATGGAGGTATTCAATACTACATGAGGAAAAAAGAGCAAAATACAAAGCAATTTGGCTTTCAAAATCACTTTCTATGGCTATACATTCACAATATATGTATTATAAAGTTTATATGCTCATTTAAAAGAAAAATGGGAGGATAGAATACATTTTTTTTTTTTTAAATCGAGGAAACTGAACTACACAATGACTCTTACCCCACCCCCCCAAAAAACAAGAAAAAAATGGAAGTATAACTATCAGAGCATTATCAGGAATTATTTTCCCTTGGTAAATAGATTGCATATTTATATTTTCTTTTCTTTCACTTTGACTTTTTTGTTGGGGTGGGCATTGGTCTAATCTTTTTCCTAATCAGTCTACATAAGTTTGTGTTACATTTCATTAAATCAAAATCATTTTGCTTTATGAAGATACAAAGCATTTCAAAAGTATAATGATATTACATTTTGAGTTCTTTATTTCAGTAGCATTTAATGTGCATGAACTAAAGACCTTAGGATGCTGACATTGTTACCCTAGATTAAAATATGAGGGAGTCAAAGAAGGTTTAGATTACAGAAAAGATTAAGGAATGAACAAACTTAGGGGAGAAATGCAGCTATAGACTAAAGTAGACATTATTATTCTAGTAATGGAAGAACTTGTAGCACCGATATAGGGGCAGTGGTCGCTGCAGGTTCTGAGGGGAGGGAGACGGAAGAATAAGTGTAACATGGGGCATTTTGGGGATATTTTTGGGGACATGGGAATTGTTCTGTGTGATATTGCAGTGACGGGGTACAGGCCGTTGTACATTTTGTCAAAACCTGTAAAATTGTGTGGTGCAAAGTGTAAACCATGGTTAGTAAAAATGCTTCAATATATGTCTATCAATAGTAATAAATGTACCACACTAATGAAAGATGTTGTTAATGGGGGAAACAGTGGGAAGGGGTGGGGTATATGGGAGTCCCCTATATTTTCGATGTAACATTTATGCACTCTATAGCATCTTTAAAAATAAAAAAAACATGAGGGAATTGACATCCATAGTTTGAACATTGGTTTAAAATAATTTAGTTATTAGTGGAGAATTAAAAATTCAAAGAAGCTTTTTCCAACTCTAAAACTTAGTTCTTTCCTCTATGCCACACTGCTTAAATGTTAATGGAACATATATATGTATATAAAATAATTTTTATCATAAAATCATGAGCGTAAGATTCTTTTACATACAATATTTTTGAGTATCTTAGAGGTATAAAATAATTTTCTGGTGGGTGGCAGCTTCATCTCTTGAAACATCCAATGTTGTTTTTTTTCTGACAACAGTCAGTGCATAGTAGTCTTGTTATAGGAAGGTTGAGGAAATGCAAGTTCAACAGTGTCAAACCATATGGCACATATCAGTCACCAGGTAGTTGTGTGAGATGAAACTAGCAAGGCAGATTGAAGGCTGACTTGTGAAATGCCAGCCTGTCAAATTTGGAAATTAGCCTGTTGACAATGTAGAGTCAATAGAATTTGTGTTGTGTTGTATCATGTTTTGTTTTTAAGGATAGCAACACAATCCAAACAAGGGAAATGACTACACTTTTCTGTATATTTCTCTTAAAAATACTTGTCCTTTATGAGATATATTGAATAGAAACATCTAATCACATAATTTCCTCTTAGACTTACAATGTTCCATGTTTTCCTACATAGATGTCAGTATTTAAGAAGAGGTGTATTCAGCTATGAATCTATGTTTAGACCCATTGCCTGGCAAAACTTTCTATCTTATTGAGTATACCAGTCATGTACTGAAAAATGTCTGGACCAGAATTTCTAAAATCTGTCATTCCCAATTTGGGTATCATATTTTTCACCAGAAATTTCAGTCAACCATGCAGATGCTGAGTGTCAGCACTTCTCATTTCCTATTGGCTAGGATGCAGAATTAAAATAAATTATAGAGTAACTGCACATTATTAGGCTAAAAGAAATCTAATACAATCTAGATTTTGTTCTGAAAAGATGAGTTCGGATTTGAGTAAGCAAGAGATAATTTTATGGAAAAAATGGAAATTTATAATAAAATGAATTTTATTATACCACTACATAGAATCATGTTCAAGTTTTTGTACAATTCTGTTGAATTATTATGACAACATTTTGAAATCGAAGAAACAAATTTCTGTTATTATCGGAAATTCAGGTCTAAAATACACAAACACAACACTCTTAGTCCAATAACAGGGATTCATTATTTCTAGGAGAAGGCCACAAACTTTGCTAATTAGAGGAACCATTCTTTCCTCTATGTTATCAATGAGAAAAAATAATGTATGCTTTGAAGGATGGGCTTAAATTAATATGTCATGATAAAAACCATTAGGTCTGCAACACATGAAAAATTTGAATATGAATTCTAGGTCTCATATTCACAATCATGGGACTAAAGCCCAACTTTCCCAGATACCTTTAAGATTTGACACTAATCAATATCTTTGCATGCCCAGGTGAGGTCTGGGGCCTACAGGAGGTTTAGAACTTAACAGGAAAACTAAGTTAAGGGTAAGGAGTTTGTTCGTGAAGAAAAAAGAATTATTATGCATACATTGAATTGTCAGCCATGTTCTCCCTGTGCGTTTATCTGTTTAATTATTTTTTCTGAACTTTTGTGTTTCCGTTTTCAATTTGAAATCTTACTTTTTAATTATATTGATAGCTAAGAACTTTCTATATGTTAAGGAAATTGGTCCTTAATTTCTTATGATGTAAGTGGCTACTCCATTTATCATTTAGTGATTTCTCAATTTTTGTTTCTCATGAAAGTGATTACATGAGTTCTTACATATGGGAGAGAGTCTATCAATTTTAACTATAAGGGCAATTATTCATGCATAAATGATGCATTCATGCTTTCCTTCCTTGAAGTTCTTTACACATTATGTCACTGTTCTCTATCTTTGACTCTCCCAGTGCAGATGTCCAAGCTTCATTGGTCAATTTCCCTGGATAGGTAATTCTTGGGGAATGATGACTAGCTGTCCTTACAATTCCTTCTATATCCCTAAATCTAAAAATTTTAACAAAATAGATGTGTTTAATGTGATATATCACATTTTCTTGCTAATATTTCATCCTTTTAAACTAAATATTCATGTCATACCTGTCTGGCAACTTTTATTTTAAGGAAGTTTTATCCTATATTTTCTTCCAATTGTTCTATTCCTTTTACTGTTTCTACTAAAAACATTTTCTTCACATAAATTTAATTCTGTTATTCCCCAATTAAAATTACATTTTATCAAGTCAACCATGTTAGGTTTTCAAGAATGTCTAATTTTATAGTACTGCAGTCAATTTTGGGCTGATTGTATTTTCATTTCACATTTCTATATTCAGCCATGCCAGCTCGCTTTATATCTCCATCCATCTTACCATTAATCCTTTGAAATTTTTATTCTTTCTTTGGAGCTCTTGATTAAAAAAGAAATGAATTTTGTAATATGATTTTATTATTCTGATTTTTTCCTTATGAATTGTTCACTTCTCTATTGGCATACCTATTTGGAGAATGTATGTACTTTGTCTTCTTTTTGTTTTCTATGCTCTGTATCTTTTCTTTTTTTTTTAATGCAGCTTTTCTTTTTTTAACTCCATGTATTTTATTTCAGATTGTTATTCTTTAGATTGTTTTTTTTTTCTTCCTTACTGTGAGTACTACTTCATAAATGGTTACTGTGTGAGTATAGCCAGTGCTGTATGGAGGGTAGACATGGATTTAATTTTGGTATATTATTTCTGAACATATTCTCAAAAACTTATTTCTGAGGGTATATTTTTCTGAAAATTTAGCTCGTTTCTCAAGGCTGATCTGTTTGTCACACATTTTTAGGTGATAATTTGCCATTTATTTTTCTTAAGCTCTTCCAAAGTTACTGTCTTGATTTCCATTCCAATTTAAGTTAATTTTATTTTATAAAAAGAAAACTTGAATAGAACATAGAAGAACATGATGAATTCTGTAGTTCTGGCACCAGCTATGCTGTTATAATAGGCAACTACTTAACCATTTAGGGACTGAGTGAAAAAAAAAATCTATTAAACTTGCCAAGTTGTGATAGAGTTATGAAAAAGTATTTTATTATTAAAATCTTAAATATCAATGGATGTATAATTATAATGAATAATAACACAAGTAAGTTTTTGGGCTTAGTGCTAGGCAACATGACATATGGGAAGGTAGATGAGCCTTGGTCTTTGCACACAACTGAAGACCCCTTGATGTGTGTCATGGAAGATGGTCTGCTGCCTGGAGCTCATTCCCCAACTGCTGTGACTTTCTGCTACTGAGAGCTCACAGCTCAGCCCCTCTTTACGTATTGCTGTCTGCTAACAGGAGCTGCTTCACACAAACTGCAATGCCCTCCCTGGAGGAATTCAAATAAATGAGTAGGTGATAGAGAAAAACAAAATCCTTTGCCCTTGCCTCAATTTAGGAAAACTCAGAAAGGTCATCCCCCTGCAGAACTCCTGGTAGGTTGTCTCTGTTGCAACAATATTGCATTTCGGCATCCGCCTCTGCCAAATCCTATTTCCCTCACACACTTAGAGATGTCCTCAAGAACCTTTACAGATCAGCTTCCTGTACACAAGCTTCTAACTTAAGAGTCCGTTTCGTGGGAACCCAACCTAAGGCAGTCTGAGATACATGTAAACAACAGACTGATACTCGAGCGCTGGACATGTGGAAAGGGCAAGACATTGGGAATAAAGCAGATGTTACGCGTAGGGCATTGCTCACAGATCCAGAACGGCTATTGTTAAATCTCATCGCACGTACTATATATATTCATCAGACTTATGTCCCAAGCTATTTGGAAATTTGGAGTTGGGAAATCCTGTTGTTTCTCTCCCTTTTTCTTTTGAAGGGTGTGTGGATAGCTCAGAATATAATACTTCATAAATATTATTTCATTATAATTATTGTGTTTTGCCTTTGAATTACCATTAATCGTTTTTTCATTTATTTTTATTAACTTATTATATATTTTATGAATATAAAAGAAAGGCAAGCAAGGTCCATCACGCAACCCATAAATTAAAATTACCAGTTAGTTACATCAACTTGTTTGCTCTCCTCCAACCAGGGAGATTTTATCTTTCCCTTCATTCCTAAGGTAACCAATTTGCTGAATTTGTGGTATATATGTATTGTGATATGTATGTAAATGTATGTATTTGTGTTTAAAAAACAAAATATTATTTGGATTTCCATATTTTTAAATTTTATAGAAATTATCACATTCTATTATTCTGTTGTGACTTGTTTTCATACCAAATATTATCTTAATAAATTTCAGTCATGCCATAATATGGGCCTCTATTAGATTCAATTTTAGTAATGTATAATTATTCCATTCCGTGAATAAAGCATACATGATTATCACCATTTCAGTCGGTATTGAAGTTGGTTCAAATATTCTTCCCTTATTATCAACAGCGCTTCCACTGTCTCCTAATGTACAAATATAGGAATGTTTCCTATGTGTATAACTGGGTTAGGTATGCTCTCTTTGCAAGGTGTTTTAGTTTCCTAACTTCTAAAATGAATGCCATCCATTCATTTTCACTTAACAGTGGGAAATTATTGGCTCGTAATTTCAGGCGTAGAAGGCTTGTTTCCTCCCAGGGTCAGTTTCTTCTGTCTGGCTGGTAATATTTGTATTTTCTTGGCTTTTCCATGATAAGGCAATGCACATGGTGGTGTCTTCTCATTTCTTTGCCAAGTTCTACTGACTTCCAGCTTCTGACTGCTCCCCTTGGCTTCTCTCTTTATAACCTTCCCTGTAAGGCCTCCAGTGACAGGATTATGACCCATCCTGATTTAGTTGGGGCACACTGACGAAACCTCATCCAAGGTCCTATTTACAGCGGGTGCATACCCACAGGAATGGATTATGATTAAGAACATGTTTTCCTGGCATGCACAACTGTAAACCTCCACACAAGATAATGCCAATTTGTTTTCAAAAGTTCTATCAGTTACACTCCTGCAAGCAATGTATATAAATTCCTATTGACTCACATTCTTTTGCATTCTTGGTACACATCCTTTCAAACAATAATGTCAAGCTACATAATTTTTGGCAATGCTATGTATATATTGAGATCTTGGTATCTCAATATTGCTTTGATTTATATTTCCAAGGTTACAAATCACTCAGAGAACCTCTTACATTTATTGAAAATATACACATTCATATATGTGTGTGTACATATATATTTATATATACACAGAATTAATATATACAAGCATCTCTCATTTTATTGCACTTCTCTTTATCGCACTTCCAGATATTGCATATTTTACAAATTGAAGGTTTGTGGCAATCCTGCATCGAGCAATCTATCCGCGCTATTTTTCCAACAGCATGTGCTCAGTTCATGTCTCTGTGTCACATCTTGGTAGTTCTCACAATATTTCAAACTCTTTAGTTATTATGATATCTGTTATGGGATCAGTGATTAGCGGTGTTTTTGGTTAGTGTTGTAATTGTTTTCGGGCCACAGGAACCACACCCATATAAGACGGCTAGCTAAATCGATAAATGTTGCATGTGCTCTGCTCCACCAACCAGCTGCTCTCCCATCTCTCTCCTTCTCCTCTGGGCTCCCTATTCCCTGAGAAACAATGATATTGAAATTAGGCCAATTAATAATCCTACAATGGCCTCTAAGTGGTCAAGTGAAAGGAAGAGTTGCACACCACCCACTTTAAATCAATACCTAGACATGAGTAAGCTTGTTGAGAAAGGCATGTTAAAAGGTGTGATAGGCTGAGAGCTAAGCCTCTTGTTCTAAACAGCCAAGTTGTGAATGCAAAAGTTCTTGAGGGAAATTAAATTGCTACTCCAAGGAACACACAATTGATAAGATAGCAAGGCAACCTCATTACTAATATGGAGAACATTTTAGTGGTCTGGATAGAAAATCAAACCAGCTACAACATTCCCTTATGCCAAAACCTAATCTGGAGCAAGGCTCTAAATCTCTTCAATTTTGTGTGAAGGATGAGAGAGGTAAGGAAGCTTCAGGAGAAAGGTTTGAAACTAGAAGAGGTTATTGCATGAGGTGTAAGGAAAATAACCATCTCCATGTCATAAAAGTGTGAGGTGAAGCAGGAAGTGCTGATGTGGAAACTGCAGCAAGTTACCCAGCAGATCTAGCGATGATTGCTGAAGGAGGCTTCACTAAACAACAGATTTACAAACTAGATAAAACTGCCTTTTATTGGAAGAAGATGCCTTCTAGGACTTTCATAGATAGAGAGGAGAAGTTTCAGTGCAGGGTTTCAAAGCTTTAAAGGACAGAATAACTCACCTGTTAGGGATAATGCAGCTGGTGACTTTAAATAGAAGCCAATGCTCATTTATCATTCTGAAAATCCTAGGGCGCTTAAGAATTATGCAAATCTACTCTGCTTGTACCCTGTAAATGGAATAACAGGCACTGGATGACAGCACATCTATTTATGATGTGGTTTGCTGAATAATTTAAGCCTTTTGTGAGACTTACTGCTCAGGAGAAAATATCCCTTTTAAAATATTACTGCTCATTGACAATGCACCTGTTCACCCAAGAGCTCTTACAAAGATGTACAACGAGATTAATGTTGTTTTCATGACTGCAAATGCAGCATGCATTCTGCAGCTCATGGATCATGGCATAACTTTGACTTTGAAGTCATATTATTTTAAAATGCATTTGATAAGGCTACAGCTGCCATGGGTAGTGATTTTCCTGACAGATTGAGAATCTTATGGGAAGTTTTCTAGATGTGCTTAAGAACATTCACGATTCATGAGAGGAGGTCAAAATATCAACATTCACAGGAATTTGGAAGAAGTTGATTCTAACTCTCATGGATGATTTTTTAGAGGTTTCATACTTCAGTGGAGGAATTAACTGTATATGTGGTGGAAATAGAAATAGAATTATAATTAGAAGTGGAATCAATATATGACTGGATTGATGCAATTTTATGATAAAACTTGAATGGATGAAGAGTTAAGTGATTTCTTGAGATGGAATCTACTCTTGCTTTTTATTATGTGAACATTGTTTAAATGACAGCAGAGGATGCTGAATATTATATAGATTCAGTTGATAAAGCAGGAGCAGTTTTTGAGAGGACTGACTGCATTTTTTTTCAGTTGAAAGCTTTAATTAGTGAAAATATACACGTGAATATTTACCTCTACTTGATTCTTCATCCATTCTAATATTTTATATATTGCTTTTATTAAAGATATTGTGAGTTTACAAACCAACCATGTATACCATTCAGGATTCCCATACACTACCTCACCACCAACACCTTGCATTGTTGTGGAACATTTGTTACAATTGATAAAAGAATATTCAAGTACTACTAACCATAGTCTATAGCTTACATTAGGTATATTTTCCCCCGTAAACAGCCCTATTATTAACATCATGTATTAGTATTGCACATTTGTTATAATTCATGTAAAAATATTCTCATTTTTGTACCATTAACATAATTCATCATCTACCACAGGGTTCACTGTGTCATACAGTCCCATGCCTTGTACAGTCCATTCAAAGCATACACTCTGGCTCTCAGTTTCATCAAAGAGTTGTGCTGTCATCACCTCAGTCAATTTTAGAACTATTTCATTACTCCAAAAGGAAAGATCCTGTTCCCCCATAAACCACCCTAATGTTGATCCTTAGCGTTGACATAGTACCTTCACTGCCAGTGATACAAAAATATAACAATATTACTGTTAACTATAGCACATAAGTTACATTAGTTGTATTTTTCCCATGTATTGCTATATTCTTAACACCCTGTAATAGTGATGTACATTTGTTCTAGCTAATAGAAAAGTCTTGTATTTGTAGTATTATCCACAAACCTCATCTACCACTGAGCTCACTATGTTATGCAATCCCAAGATTATTCTCTAGCTTTCTTTCTATTGACATTTACTTCCTTATGCTACCCTTTTCAGCTACATTTACCTTTATAAAACATTGGTCTTAGTTATACTCACTATAATGTGCCACCATCAATTCTAGACACATCCTAACATTTAAAATTAACCTTATAAAAGTTCTACAGACATTAAGCATCAGGTCCCCATTCTCAACCCTTATTCTATCCCCTAATGATCTATACTTTGGATTTAACTCCATGAGTTTACTCTTTCTATTTAGCTCATATTAGTAAGACAATATATTTGTCCTTTTGTGCTTAGCTTATTTCACTCAACATAATATCCTTAAAGTTCATCCATGTTGTCATATGAATCCCAATTTTATTTCTTCTTACAGCTGAATAGTACTCCATTGTATATATACACCACATTTTGTTTATTTGTTTATTGGTTAATGGACATTTGGTTTGTTTCCATATTTTGGCAATTGTGAATAATGCTACTATGAAGATCCATGTGGAAATGTCAGTTTGCATCCCTGCTTTCAGTTCTTCTCAATATATTCCTAGTTAGAGGAATTGCCAGATCATATGGCAGTTCTCTAGTTAGCTTCCCGAGGAACCACCAAACTGTCATCTACAGAGGCTGCACTATTTTACATTCCCACCAATAGTGAAGGAGTGTTCCTATTTCTCCACATCCTCTCCAGCACTTGTTTTCTGTTTTGTTTTGTTTTTAATAATGACTATTCTATAAGGAGTAAAATGATATCTCATTGTAGTTTTGGTTTGCTTTTCTCTAGTAGCTAGTTATGTTAAATATTTTTTCATGTGCTTTTTGGCCATTTGTACTTCCTCTTTGGAAAAATGTATAAGTCTTTTGCCCTTTTTAAATTAGGTTGCTTGTCTTTTTATCATTGATTTGTATGATCTCTATATAACATGGAAATTAAACTCATGTCAGACATATGGTTTCCAAATATTTTCTCCCATTGAGTAGGCTGTCTTTCCACTTTCTGGACAAAGCCATTTGAAGTCCAAAAGTGTTTAATTTTGAGGAAGTCCCATTTATCCATTTTTCTTTCACTGCTCATGCTTTGGGTATAAGGTTTAAGAAACCACAACTTACTACAAGATCTTGAAGATGTTTCCCTACATTTTCTTCTAGGATTTCTATGGCTCTAGCTTTTATATTCAGGTCTTTTGATCCATTTTCAGTTAATTTTTAGACAAGGTGTGAGGTAGGAGTACTCTTTCTTTCTTTTGGATATGAATATCCAGTTCTCCCAGGCCCATGTGTTAAATAGACTGTTCTGACCCAGCTGTGTGGACCTGACAGCTTTTTCAAAAATCACTTGATCATACATGTGATAGTCTATTTGTGAATTCTCAATCCAGTTCCATTGGTCTGTATGTCTATCTTTATGCCAGCACCATGCTGTTTTTACCACTGTAGCCAATTTATATGCTTTAAAGTCAGAAAGTAAGAGTCCTCCAACTTTGTTCTTCTTTTTAAAGAAATTTCTGGCTACTAGGGGCTAATTACCCTTCCAAATAAACTTGATAATTGGCTTTTCCAGTTTTGAAAAAAAGGCTGTTGCCATTTTTATCAGGATTACATTGAATCTGTAAATCAATTTGAGTAGAATGATATTAATGATATTTAGTCTTTCAATCCATGAACGTGGAAGGCTTTCATTTATTTAGGTGTTCGATTTCTTTAACAATTGTAGTGTTCTGACTATGTTCTTGATTAAGTTTATTCCTAACTATTTGATTCTTTTAGTCATTATTGTAAGTGGAATTTTTTTTCCTAACCCCCCCCCCCCCGGGATTGCTTATTACTACTGATTTTGGCATATTAATCTTGTATCCTGATGCTTTGCTGAACACATTTATTAGTTCTAGTAGCTTTGTGGTAGTTTTTTGGGACCTCCTAGGTATGGGATTGTATTAGTCAACCAAATGGGTGCTGATGTAAAGTATCAGAAATCTGTTGGCTTTTATAAAGTGTATTTATTTGGGGGAAAAGCTTACAGTTACAAGGCCTTAAAGAGTCCAACTCCAGTTATCAAAAGAGGTACTTTCTCACCAAAGTCTGTTGCCATGTGTTGGAGCAAGATGGTTGCCGATCTTTGCAAAGTTTCAGCTATCCTCTTTCTTCTTAAGGCTCCATGGTTCCAGCTTCTTACCATTTCAGCAGTAGGCTAGAGGGCTCGTTTCTTTCCAGGACTTTCAGCTGCTCATATCGCTGGTCTCTTCAGCTGCAAACTATCAGGCTAATGGCTCAGCTCTCTCCAGGGCCCCAGGATCAAAGTTCTCTCCTTTGCCATGTCTATGGAGCTCTCTCTATTCCTGTTTATATAGCCCACCAAGGGAATGGGGACTCAACCCTGAGTCACCCTAAGGATGTGGTCAAATCAAAGCCCTAATCTTGATTTAATGAAGTAAACACAAAACCTTTGAATTTAATACAGTCAAAGAGTATCATGCCCAGAGGAACAGACTGGTTTACAAACATAATCCTTATCTTTTTTGGGATTCATATATATTCCCAAACTGCCATAGGGATCATATCATCTGTGAATAGAGAAAGTTTTATTTCTTCATTTTCTATTTGGATGCATTCATTTCTTTTTCTTGCCTAATTGCTGTAGCTAAGAACTCTAGCACAATATTAAATAATGGTGGTGACATTTCCTTTTTCCTGACCACAGTGGAAAAGTTTTCAGTTTTTCAGTTTGAACAAGATTGGTATTAAATCTTTTTGAATGATGGGTACAACTCACCTGTGAAGCAATCTGATTCTGGGCCTTTCATTTTGGGGAGGATTTTAATGACTGTTTCAATCTGTTTACTTGTGATTGGTTTAGTGAGGTCTTCTTGTTCTTCTAAGGCCAGAATAAGTTGTTTGTGCATTGCTAGGAATTTGTACATTTCACCTATGTTGTCTGGTTTGTTGGTGTACAGTTGTTCACAGTATTCTCTCATGATCTCTTTTATTTCTGTGGTGTCACTAGTAATATCCCCACTCTCATTTCTGATTTTATTTATCTGCATCTTCCATCTTCTTTCCTCTTTGCTTTGTTAGTTTAGCTAACATTTTGTCAATTTTTTTGATCTTCTCAAAGAACCTTTTAGTTTTTTTGATCCTCTATTGTTTTTCTGTTCTCAATTTCATATATTTATGCTCTAATCTTTGCTATTTCTTGCCTTGTGCTTGCTTTGCAATTAGTTTGGTATTCTTTTTCTAGTTCCTCCAGGTGTATAGTTAGGTCTTTGATTTTAGCTCTTTTTTCCTTTTTAATATAGGCATTTAACACTATAAATTTCCCACTTAGCACTGTCTTTGCTGCATGCCAAAGTTTTGATATGTTGTGTTCTGGTTTTCATTTATCTCCATATATTTACTGATTTCACTTGCAAATTCTTCTTTGACCCACTGGTTATTTAAAAGTGTGTTGTTTAACTTCCGTGCATTTATGCATTTTCCAGTCCTCTGTTATTGATTTCAAGCTTCATTCTATTATGACCTGAGAAAGTGCTTTGTATAATTTTAATCTTTCAAACTTTATTGAGACCCATTTTATGACCCAACATGTGGCCTATCCTGGAGAATGATCTGTGAACACTTGAGAGGAATGTGTATCTTGCTGTTTTGGGGTGCATTGTTTTGAAAATGTCTGTTAGGTCTAGTTTATTTATCAAAATGCCCAAGTTCTCTATTTCTTTATTGATATCTGTCTAGGTGTTCTATCTATTGATATGAGTGGTGTGTTGAGGTCTCCAATTATTATTGTAGAGACATCTATTTCTCCCTTCAGTCTTGCCAGCATTTGCCTCATGAATTTTGGGGCACCCTGGTTAAGTTCATAAATATATATGATTGTTATTTATTCTTGGTGGATTACCCCCTTTTAATAATATATAGTGTCCTTCTTTGTCTCTTTTAGCAGCTTTACTTTTGAAGTCTATTTTGTCCAAAATTAGTGTAGCTACCCTAGCTTTTTTTGTTTGTTTGTTTCTGTATGCATAAAATATCTTTTTCCTACCTTTCTCATTCAACCTAATTGTATCCTTGGGTCTAAGATGAGTTTCTTATAGACAGCATATAGATAGCTCATATTTTTTTAATCTACTTTGCCAACCTGTGTCTTTTGATTGGGGAGTTTAATCTATTAACATTTAATATTATTACGTAAAGGCAGTGCTTAATTCACCCATTTTGTCCTTTGGGTTTTATATCTCATATTTTATTTTCACTCTTTTTTAGACTTTTAATTACTTTTAATGTTGATCTTCATCTCTAGACTCCCTTCCAAGCCTCTTCCCTCCCTCCTGTCTTTTCTTTTCAGGCTGCAACACTCCCTTTAGTATTTCTTGTAAGACTGGTCTTTAGGTGATGAACTCTCTCAGTTTCTATTATTAATGAATATTCTAACTCACCCTCATTTTTGAAGGACAGTTTTACTGGATATGAGATTCTTTGCTAGTAGTTTTTCTCCTTTATTATCTGAAATATATTGTACCACAGCCTTCTCACATCCATAGTTTCTGATGAGAAATCAGCATTTAATCTTATTGAGCATTCCTTGTGTGTGATGTATCACTTTTCTCTTTGATTAGTATGTGTCTTAGAATATATCTATTTGGATTTATTCAGATTCGAGTACATTGCACTTCTTAGACACAGATATCCATGTCCTTCAAAAGAGTTGGGAGATATTCTACCATTATTTCCTCAAGTAATCCATATCCTCTTTTCCCTTCTCTTCTCCTTCTAGGACACTCATAACAACTAAGTTTGTGTGCCTCATGCTGGCACTTAATTCCCTGAGATCCTGTTCAATTTTTTCCATTCTTCTCTCTATCTGTTCTTGTGTTCAATTTTGGACACTCTATCTTTTAGCTCACTGATCCTTGCTTCTGCCTCTTCAAATCTGCTGTTGTATGCTTCCAGTGTACTTTTAATTTCATTTATTGTACTTTTCATCCACATAAGATCTGTTATTTTTCTCCTGCATATTTTCAAATTCTTCTTTGTGCTCACCCAGTGTCTTCATTTTTTTTTTAAACAATGTATTGAAATATATCATTCATACATGAACATACATAAACTATAAGTGTTCAGTCAACATTATGATCTTACAGAACAAACATGCGTAACATCATACATGGCTTCCACACATCACCCCCTGACAAACATCCTGCATTATTGTCAAACATTTGTTAACAAGTCACTTCAATCATGGCCTCTTTATCTATAAAATAAGGATAATTGTAGTATTTTTCTCTATTTCCTCATAGTTCCTAATGATTTGATGGGATCAAATATTAATTTTAATGTTAAGTATATCTTAATATTAACCCTCAATTACCTGAAATTTATACCAATGCATGCTTTAAAAAAATAATTACTTCCATACCAATTTGAAATATGAGTTCTATATTTTTTCAGATTTGCAAATTACAGCAGAATGGTTGGGTAGTTCTGTTTGATGTGAAACAGGGATTTTTTAAATCTAGTTTTAGAAAGATTCAGTTGTTGGATATAGGAGTGGACAGAAAGGGCAGAGATTCTTGTCTTTGTATTTGAGAAACCCATATTCCTTGAGATGCAGGGGAGAATTGAATCCATTTTTTTTTGCAACATTTTTGAAAATCACTCTATTTCCTCTCTGGGCTTGCAGAGCAGAGTAGAATTTGATGCCATCAGGTTACTAGATGACATTACTGATATAATACATTCCATTGTGAGCTTTTAGCCTAACACACATTTTTTGTTTTTCAATGTCTAGCTTATTGACAGATTTCAAAACCTTAGAGAGGTCCATATATTTAATACATCTAGATAGAATGTTAGTGTTTTCCTTTTAAAAGCTGAATTTCTGGTGTTGGGTATGTTCAATTCTACTTAGATAAAGTAAATATCAAAGGCAAGACATACCCTAGCATTTTAGAGTCAGTGCCCATCTCAGGGATGAATGGATATCTTATAGCTTTATAGAAAAATAAAATAATTAATATTATAGATAACTCATAAGAGGAAGATTCAGCAATCTAGTAAAAGTATTATTTTTCAATTAACTACTAGTGAAAATGAGGGATTTATTTAAACTTTTTTAAAACCTCAGTTTCCTCAATTTTAAATGAGAATAACCTCTTCTTTATGAATATTTATGGGGATTAAATGAAAAAGTAGTAAAATTCATGATATGTATAGAATAAATTTTTAGTTATTATTCTTAATCATTAAATCCTAGCAATAAATATAAAATTATTATTTATGATCCCTAATGGGTAAGAAATAATGCATGTCTTCCAGCTGCTTATAATATTTTAAAAATCCTAAATCATTCTCATTAAAAATGTGGTGAGGAATATGTCCATGAATATGAATGCTGTCCTTTTATTTTTCACATTTAAGTTTGGGAAAATGCAACCTATCAAGGAATTGATTAAGAAAGAATATAATGTGATTCCTTGTGGGCTTGATCTCATCCATCCTATAATGATGGTAAGGCCAAGGATGAAAAAAAAAAAGGAGAGGTAAAAACAATAATAACCTTAACTCATATAACTATTCCCAGAACCTAAATATCTTGTTTGGCCTTCCAAACTCCCCTTTGAAGTTAATGCAGTCTGCATTAGTACCTAATTTTTGTGAACTTATGTGTCTTCTTTTGTTGCCTGGTGTTGTGTTCTCATTGCCTGGTTCAGTTCCTGACAAGTGATAGGTGCAAAATTTGCTAAATCATTGAATAGTAAAATAGAAGAAAAGTGAATCAATGAGTGACTGAGTTAATAAATTAATTGATTAATAGCTATTTGCTATTCCTGTCCCAATTAACATGGTAGAGCGAGATGCTTCAGGGCTCATCTCCTCAAGGAAGCTTTGAACAACCAGCAAGAACTGACAAAAACATCTTTCTCAAAGCTCCAGAAAACAGTTAAAGGAATGCATTAATAGGGTGAACACTGAATCAAGAAAAAGGCTACTTCCTCACCACTCACTGGCTTGCCATGGACCCAGCTTGTGCTCCAGTGTTCAGAATTGTGGTCCCAGTTCTGGAGGGAGCAGAGTAACCCTCAGGCACATACTGGGAACATAAATGCCTGACCATATCTTTATGGTGGTGGCCAGAGGGACTTGCTGTCTCAGAACTTCCCTGTGTATAGAAAGCAGCTCACTGAGCACTCACAGAATGCTGTGGGAGGGCAGTTAAATGGCTGCATGGACAAGGGATTGCTGGCTCTAGGATATACAGTTATGCCTGGGACCATAAGAAAACTGTTTCCTAGGGAATGGGACATTTAGAGCCATTAAACTAGAATTCCTGGGGCCACACGTGCATGCCCAAGACAAGACACATATGCAGAAAGAATCGGGGTAGCCCCAACCGTTGGCTTGAAACTTTTCTAAGCTCATTATATGGACAAGCCTTGAAGAACACACAGGTCAAGCTTCAAAGCCTGAGAAAGGTGGTTTCTTTTTTTATTCCTCCCCATCCTCCTAGTCCTCTTCCTCCTACTCTTTCCTTTTCTTCTTCTTCTTCTTCCTCCCCTTCTTATTCATATTCTTCCTCTTCTCCTTCTTCTACTTCTACTTTTTTTAGCTCCTAGTATTTAAGAAAAGCTCTGTCTTAATAGCAGCTGGATACAAGTATAAGGAACAGATACCTCAGAGTCTAAATTCCAGTGATAATGCATTAAAATACGAAAATGTCCAGGTTTCAACCACAGATTGCAAACATACAAAGAAACTGAACGTGATGACCTAGGCAATGGAGAAGATTAAAGTATTGGAAACCATCAAAGAGGAGTTCCAGACCTAGGACATATGAGACAAAGACTTTATTAAAATGGTTAAATATGTTCAAAGAGCCAAATGAAAACCTGAACAAACAACTAAAGGAAATCAGGAGCATGACAGGTGAATGCAAACAGAATATCAATAGAGAGAAATTATGAAAAGGAACTAAATAGAGCAGAAGATCACAGTAGTAGAAATGTAAAATTCCATAAAGGAGTTCAACAGCAGATTGCAGCTGTCAGAAGAAAGAATTCATAAACTTTAAGACAAGACCATTGAAATCACCTATTTGAAGGAAAATGAAGGAAGAATGAAGAAAAGTGAATGGAACCTTAGGAAACAGAGAATCCATCAAGTGTACCAATACATGCATTGAGGGAGACACAGAAGCAGAAGAAAGAAAGGAGCAGAGAGAATACTCAAATAATAGTTGAAAATTTTCCAAATGTAATGAAAGACATGAAAATACACATTTCATGATGCTCAACAAACTCCAAACAGGATGAAACCTAATAGATACATGCTATGGCACATTATAATCAAAATGTCAAATACCAAAGATGAAGAGAGAATTCCGAAAGCTACAAGAAAGAAGCAATGTGTCACATACATGAGAACATAAGTGCTATTTCTCATCAGAAACCATGGAGACAAGAAGGCAGTGGGATGACATATTTAGAACAGTGAAAGCAAAATATTGTCAACCAAGAATTCTACATCCAGCAAAATTGACTCTCAAAATTGAGGGAAAGATTAAGACATTCCCAGATCAACAAAAGCTGAGGGAGTTTGTCATCATTAGACCAGCCTTAGAAGAGAGCCTGAAGGGTGTTCTGCAGGTTGAAAGTGAAGGAAACTAGACAATAGTTCAAAGTCACAAGAAGAAATAAAGATTTCCTTTGAAGGTAACAATATGAGTAAATACAAAAGCCAGTCCTATTGTATTATTGATTTGTAACTGCATATTTTACTTCCTACAGGATCTAGGTGAAATGGTTTTGGACTCATGATATATAACATGTAATCTGTGACAAGAATTACATAAAGGTGGGGGACTAAGAGCTATAGGAACATGTTTGTGTATTCTATTGAGGTTAAGTTGGTATCAAAGCAAACAAGATTGTTGCAGATTTAGAATGTTAAATTTAAGCCCCAATGTTCCTACAAAGAAAAATCAGAGAATATACAAGCATATGGAGACAAAAAGTAGAGTACAGGTTACTAGGGGGGTGGAGTCAGGGAGAATGGGGGCTTAAAGTAAACTGGGCATAGGGTTTCTACATGGGGAGATAGGAAAAATTCAGTGAAAGGTGGTTAATATATTGCAACATAGGGAATGTGATTAATTTCACTGAATTGGTATGCTTGGGAGTAGTTGAGATGGGAAGTTTATAATGTGTATATGTTCCCACAATTAAAAAAGAAAGAACAACTAAAACAATGACAATTAAAGCTGTACATGATCCTGGATGAGATCTAACAAGGGATGAGAGAAGACTCAAAACGACATTATTGGGACATATGAAAAAATTAGAATATAGATTGTAAGCTTTATATCATATTAACTTTCTTGAACTTGATCACTGCCTTTAAGGGAGATTCATAAGTGAATATCCTTATTCTTAGGAAATGTACATGGAAGTATTAAGTGTTCAAGAAACATGATGTATACAACCTACATTCAAGTGTTCAGAGAATGGATAGATGGATGGATAGATAGATATAAATAGAATGATATGGAAAGTGTGGCAAAATGGTACAGTTGATGGATCTGGGTTATCTGGTGGGATACGGGTGTGTTGAAGTTCTCTGGATGAGTTTTTTTTTTTTTTTTAACTCATTAAAGTGTCCTGGAAGTTTGAAATCATTTCAAAGTAAAAAGTTACAATGTGGGTTTTTTTGGTTTTTTTTTTTTTGTTGTTGTTGTTGTTGTTTGTATGTTTATTTGTTTGAAGTAGAGGAATTCTTATTTAACCTAGTAGGGTGAGAAGTGTTTGTGTAAGCTACTTGTATGAGCAGTTTCTTTGTGAATCACTGCCCAGAGCCTGTACAACAAGAACAACAATGAAAAAAAAAGAAAATAGAGCAGTATCCTACTTGTCCCCAAAGACCTTTTTCAATGTTGAAAGCATTTGACTTTATGAATAAGATTATATTCACCTCTAAGAAGGAATTATGATAAGTTGCTTGTGTTGTATTTGGCTTCAACCCATCTAACACTGTCTCCTTTTAGAAACCTGATTTCCACTTACTAACACTACCAGATCAATTACCTACTGAACAATGAAATAAGTGTATATTCTATATGGGAGAAACAAGTATTCCAATCACAAACACCATTGTTTCAAAGAGCCCTTGCCTACGTTTTGCCTTCTGAAATTATGTTTATATCTTATATGCCTTTTCTGCTCATAATTGTACCTACTCTTTATACATGATAAAGGAAACGAGTTGAACAGATATCTAGGAATACATTCAAAAGACTGCATGTGAGGGAAAAACATAAAACTACTTAGGTTCTAAGTAACCACCACACTGTGACTTAAATGCACACCACCAGTCATTCTCAGCCTTCATCCTCCTTGAACAATGCAGTATTTGACACATTATCAATGTATTGATATATTTACCTTTTTTCTACACCCAAATACAATCAACATAATATTTTATTTGAAATAAGGTATCATTAAATTTGTTTTCAGATGAATGTGTCAAAGTTTACTCTATATACTTGAATTATGATTTCAGATTAGCAGGAAATAATTGGTACATGAGGGATAAAGCCATTGATTGGAACAGAAAGAGAAGCATAAAGAAATATGAGATTACTTACATTAATTACAGCCTGGACAATGCTTTGTCACTTAATGAAATGGAACATTAGAAAGTGATATATCAAGATAGTAAAATGTGAAGAAAAATGGTAATGATATCCTGTAAGGTATAAAGTAATATGTACAAAAATTCTTACATTTACATAGGCTGGGCTCTGATAAACAAGTTCTGTTTTGTTCCTTTTAGAAGACAGGATATTAGCCATTATAGCAAAAAATATATATGTTCAGAAGACTGGTGAATGTACCAGTAATTTTAAAATAGGCTATATTTAGGGAAATCAACTGAAAAAAAATGGGAGATTTCTGAAAACCTTCAATTATCCCCCATTAAATGTTTTCTTTTCTACTGATTTGCTGACTTTTTAAAATTTCCTTGGTCTAGAATCTATTCAGAAAAAAAGTGTTTGTATCTTTACCTCTTTCCTCTCCCATTGACAATTGACTAGGTTTAATAGGGGAATAACAGCCCTTTGTTGCTATTCAGGAGCAAAACAATTTCTTATAACTCTCTGTCAATGTTTAAAAAAAAACGATCAAAGAGATCAGCAGGAACCCTCTCCATGGCAATTAGTGGGACCTATTCAAACAGTATGTTTCTGGGACCTACCTTTTGGGGCCACTCCCAATGAATGGGAGTTGCTGTTCCTCAATGAATTATAGAGTTGACATTTGTTTAATGGAGCATGAGCACAACATATCACAAAGCAATCAAGATGCAAATAGAACAAGCTGGTTTGGGATAAATTTTTAAATTAGTTTGCAGTTGAAACAAAAATACTATCTATTCTGTGTTGCAGTTTGATGACCAATGATGTGACTTCAACTCAGCATTTGGACAATCTTGGAAACTGACAGCAGCAAACATTCTAATATTGAGTAGAAATTACAGAAACAATATGTAAGATCAACATATTTCAATTAAATTGAAAATGTCTACTGAAGCTTTAGTAGCATCCGTTGAGACAAAGAAACAAAAGAAACATTAGGATTGAAATTAGAAAAGGACTTAATTCTGGAGATAACAGTGTAGCATAAAGAAATAATGATGAGTGATGATGATGTTTCATTAAAAATGTCCTTGATGTTACCAATGATGCTTAGCTATCTGTGTAGGCATAAACAAATACTATATTCGCTTATATGATCACTGCTGGTCCAACAAAGAGCATGTCTCCTTCCTCCCTTCCAATGACCCAGCTTTTGGTGTTGATGGTATACCTTGACTCTGGAGAATGAAATGAATCTCATTAGCTGTAGGCTCCTAGTTTGAAACAAGGCCTTGCTGATTATATATGCACCAGGAAACTTCATGTCTACTGACATTGTGACTGGTTTTCCCTTTTGAATTTTTCATCCAAGATCTCTGCTAGTGTGAAAGCTATGTGCTCAGAGTAAAGAAAAAAAAAAAGCAGAAAATTGTCAACCTTAATTTAAGTAAAGTAAGTCATTTGTCTCACTAGCTTTTGTGTAGAGACAATTGTAATGATTCTGTAAAAGGGTCATGAAGTTTGGGTGCAAAGTATATAAAAATGTTTGGTTTTTTTGGTAAGGTGAAATAAGTGATTTCAAATCTTCCTCCCTCCCTCCCTCTCTCCCCCTTCGTTTCCTTCCTCCCTTCCTTCCTTCCTCCTTCATTTTTTCCCTTTCTTCCTTTATTTCTCTATCCATCTCTCTCTCTCTATTCATCAATCTATTTTCTGAATTATTGAATCTAGGTTGAATGCATCATGCTCCTTGTCCACTTAATACTGCATGTATATTTCCTAAGAACAAGGAAATTCATTTATGTATCCACCTTAAGCGACGTTATCAACATCAAGAAATTTTATATTGATATAAAGCTTACAGAACTATATTCCAATTTTTTCATAATGTCCTTTTGAGCTTTCTCACCTCCCTTCTTGATCCTCTCTAGGATCATGCCTTGCCTTCAATTATTATTGTCTCTTTAGTTGCTCTTTATTACTTTTTTAAAAATTTGTGGGAACATATATACAACGTAATTTTCCCCATTTTAACTACTCCCAAACAAACCATTCAGTGGGATTAATCACATTCAATATGTTATGCTATACTCACCACCTTCCATCACTAAAACTTTCCCTTGTCCCCAAACAGGAAGCCCTCCCCTGTTTTGCATTAACTTTCTATTCCTCCTGTTTTCCACGTCTCGGCTACCTGTACTCTAACTTGAACAGACGTTTGCTCACTGATGTACATAGCAGCATTATTCATAATTGCTAAAAGATGGGACTAACCCAAGTGTCCATCAGCAGATGAATGAATAAACAAAATGTTGATCCATGTTGAGTTAATTTTTGTATAAGGTGTGAGATAAGGGTCTTCTTTTGTTTTTAGATATTGATGTCCAGTTCTCCCAGCACCATTTGTTGAATGTTGTTCTGGCTCAGCTGGGTGGCCGTGATAGCCTTGTCAAAAATCACTTGACCATACACGTGAGAGTCTATTTCTGAATTCTTGACTTGGTTCCATTGGTCAATATATCTATATGCCCGTACCAGGCTGTTTTTACTATTGTAGCTAAGTAATATGCTTTAAAGTCAAAGTGAAGGTCCTCCAACATTGTTCTTTTAAAAGACATTTTTGGCTATTCAGGACCGCTTACCCTTCCAAATAAATTTGATAATTGGCTTTTCCATTTCTGCAACAACAAAAAATGCTGTTGGGATTTTTATTGGGATTGTTGATTTTGTTGATCTCAAAGAAAGTTCTGGTTTTGTTGATTTTCTCTATTGTTTTATTGTTCTCAATTTCATTTATTTCTGCTCTGATCTTTATTATTTCCTTTGGGGTGGTTTAGAATTAGTTTGCTGTTATTTTCCTATGTTCTCCAGGTATAAAATTAGGTCTTTGAATTTAGCTCTTTCTTTTTAATGTATGCATTGAGGGCTATAAATTTCCCTCTCTGTACTGTCTTTGCTGTATCCCTTAGGTTGTGATAAGTTGTGTTCTCATTTTCATTCTTCTAAAGATATTTACTGATTTTCCTTGTAATTTCATCTTTGAGCCACCATATATTTAAGAGTGTGCTGTTTAATCTCTATTTGTGAATTTTCCCTTTTTCCATCTGTTATTGATTTCCAGCTTTGTTCCATTTTGATCAGAGAAAGTGATTTGTACAATTTCAATCTTTTTAAATTTATTGAGACCTGACTTATGACCCTACATATGGTCTATTCTGAAGAAAGATCCATGAGCACTTGAAAAGAATGTATGTCCTGTTGTTTTGAAGTGGAATGCTCTATAAATGCCTGTTAAGTCTAGTTCATCTATCCTATTATTCAAGCTCAGTTTCCTTATTTATCCTCTGTCCAGATGTTTTATCCAGTGCTGAGAGTGGGTATTGAAGTTTCCAACTATTATTGTAGAGAAATCGATTTCCCCCTTAGGTTTGCCAATGTGTGCCTCATGTATCTTGAGGGTGCATAAATATTTAGTATTATTCTTGGTGAATTGCCCCTTTTATTATATAATAACCTTCTTCATCCCATGTAACAGTTTTGCATTTATAATCTATTTTGTCTGATATTAGTATCGCTACTTCAGAACTTTTTTGGTTACTATTTGCATGGAATACATTTTTCCAACCTTTCACTTTCAACTTGGTTGTGTCCTTATATTTGAGGTGAGTCTCTTGTAGACAGCATATAGATGGCTCATATATTTTTATCCATTATGTCAGTCTATGTCTTTTGATTGGGGAATTCAATCCATTAACATTCAATGTTATTACTATAAAGACATTGCTGATTCATCCATTTTATCCTTTGACTTTCCATTGTGATCTCTTAGTATTGTAAATTACCCTTTAATTTACCCTTTCTAATAGTCTTCATTTCTACACTCTCTTCCAAGTCTCTCGCCATTGTTTTTTTCCTTTCAGGCAGCAGCACTCACTTAGTATCTCTTGTAAATCTGATTAACAGACTCTCTCAAGTTTTGTTTGTCTGTGAAGATGTTAAACTCACCCTCCTTTTTGAAGGACAGTTCTGCTGGATAAAGAATTCTTGGCTGGCAGTTTTCTCTTGCATTACTTTAAATACACCATACCACTTTCCTTCCCTCCTCCATGGTTTCTGATGAGAGAATAACACTTTGTCTTATTGAGGTTCCATTGTATGTAATGCATTGCTTTTTTCTTGCTGCTTTCAGAATCCTCTCTTTATCTCTGGTATTTGTCCTTCTGAATAGTAGTTGTCACAGAGTAGATCTATTCAAATTATTCTCTTTTGGGTATGTTGTACTTCTTGGAATTTTTTAAAACATACCAAATACAGGAATATTTATTTAAACCAGTAAGACAGGTAGAAAATGAAATTTTGAAATGACATAGTTTTAAATAACATAAAATGCATATATGACTCTTTTGTAAAAACAGTCTTATATATGCAAGATCACACATATTAATGTTTTACATGAGATTTTATTATCTTATACAGTCTCATGTTACAGTTTTTAGCTTTCCTTCTAGTAATATACATGACCTTAGACTTTCCCTTTCAACCACTGTCATACCCGTATAATAGCTCTGCTAGTCACAAACACCATGATGTGCTTTCACCATTTCTATTCATTTCCAAAGATTTACAAATAAGCTTTTTAACCATATCTGCACAGATTAACCCTCAGCTTTCCATTCTCTACCCTCCTTCTATTTTCTGGTGACTTATATTCTAATTATTAACTCCATCAATTTACACAACATATTTAGTTCATAATAGCACAATCATATATTATTTGTCCTTTTGTGTCTGGCTTGCTTCACTCAACATAATGTCTTCCAGGTTCATCCATGTTGTCATATGCTTCACAACTTCATTTCTTTGTACCACTGCATAATATTCCCTCCTGTGTATATACCCCAATTTGCTTATCCATTCATCAGTTGATGGACACCTGGGTTGTTTCCAACTTTTGGCAATTGTGAATAATGCCATTATGAACATTGGTGTGCAGATGTCTGTTCATGTATCTGCTCACAGTTCTTCTGGGTATATACCTAGTAACAGTATGGCTGGGTCATATGGCAATTATATTCAACTTCCTTAGGAACTGCCAAACAGTCCTCCACAGTGGTTGTACATTCTACATTCCCACCAACAGTGAATAAGTGTCCATCTCTCTCCACATCCTCTCTAACATTTACAGTTTTCAGACTTTTTAATAGTGGCCAGTCTAATAAGTGTGAAATAATATCTCATTGTAGTTTTGATTTGCATTTCCCTAATCACTAGGATTGTTGAACATTTTTTCATGTGTTTCTTTGCCATTTGTATTTCTTGTTTGGACAATTGTCTTTTCAAGTCTTTTGCCCATTTTTAAATAAGGTAGTTTGTCTTTTTATTGTTGAATTGTATGATCTCTTTGTATATCATAGATATTAAACCCTTATCAGATATGTGATTGCCAAATCTATTCTCCCATTGAGTTGGCTCCCTTTACATCCTTTTGACAAAGTCCTTTGAAGTGCAAAAGTGTTTAATTTTGAGGAGGTCCCATTTATCTATGTTTTTCTTTGTTGCTTGTGGTTTGGGTGTAAGGTTTAAGACACCACAGCCTACCACAAGATCTTGAGGATGTTTCCCTACATTTTCTCATAGGAGTTTTATGATTGTTGCTTTTCTATTTAGGTCCTTGATCAATTTTGAGTTTATTTTTGTATATATGATTTCTCTTTCTTTGGCTAAGGATATCCAATTCTCCCAGTGCCATTTTTTTCAATAGACTGTTCTGGCCCAGCTGGTAGGGCTTGACTGCCTTGTCAAAAATCACTTGACTGTAGATGTGAGGGTCTATTTCTGAGTTCTCAATTCAGTTCCATTGGTTAATGTGTCTGTTCTTATGCCAGTACGATTCTGTTTTCACCACTGTAGATAAGTAATATGCTTTAAAGTCCGGAAATGAAAGTCCTCCAACTTTGTTCTTCTTCTTTAAGATCTTTTTGGCTATTCAGGGCCCCTTACCCCTCCAAATAAATTTGATAATTTGTTTTTCTACTTCTGCAAAAGAGGCTGTTGGGATTTATATCGGGATTGCATTGAATCTGTAAATCAGTTTGGGTAGAAATGACATCTAAAGATATTTAGTCTTCTAATCCATAAACACTGAATGTCTTTCCATTTATTTAAGTCTACTTCAGTTTCTATTAGCAATGTTTTGTAGTTTTCTGAATACAGATCCTTTATGTCCTTGATTAAATTTATTCCTAAATATTTGATTGTTTTACTTGCTGTTATAAATGGAATTTTTTTCTGATTTCCTCCTCAGTTTGCACATCAGTAGTGTATAGAAACAATTTTGATTTCTTGTATCCTGTAACTCTGCTCAACTTGTCTATTGGTTCTCTTAGTTTTGTTGTGAATTTTTCTAAGATTCTGGATATATGATCATACCATCAGCTAATAATGAAAGTTTTGCTTCTTCCTTCCCTATTTTGGTGCCTTTTATTTCTTTATCTAGTCTAATTGCTCTAGCTAGATCCTCTAGCACAATGTTGAATAACAGTGGTGGCAGTGGGCATCCTTATTTTGTTCCTGATGTCAGTGAGAAAGCTTTCTGTCTTTCATGATTGAATAGAATGGTCCTGTATTGTAAAATGGTAGAACTTTATCATATTGAGAAATCTCCCTTCTATTCCTCTTTTGAAGTATTTTGCTCATGGAAAGGTGATGTATTTTGTCAAATGCCTTTTCTGCATCAATTGAGAGGATTATATGATTTTTCTTCAAGTTATTAATGTGTTTTATTGCACTAATTGCTTTTCTTGTTTTGAAACATTCTTGCATACCTGGGATAAAATCCACTTGATCCTGGTGTATAATTCTTTTAATGTGCTTTTGGATTCTGTTTGCAAGTATTTTGTTGAGGTTATTTGCATCTGTATTCGTTAGAGATCCTGGTCTGTAATTTTGTTTGTAGTATCTTTTTCTGGTTTTGGTATTAGGGTGATGTTGTATTCACAGAATGAGTTTGGTAGCATTTTGTTGTTGTTGTTGTTGTTGTTGTTTTTAAGGTACCAGGGCCAGGGATTGAACCCCAGACCTTGTATGTGAGAAGCCGGTGCTCAACCACTGAAGCACATTGGCTTTCTGAGTTGGTTTCTATCATTTGGTTGCTTTTTTTGTTTATTTTTAGGAGACACAGGGAACTGAACCTGGGACCTCCCATGTGTGAAGCAGGCACTCAACTGCTTGAGCCATATCTGCTTCCTGAGATTTTTGATGACGGTTTCAATCTCTTCACTTGTGATTGGTTTGTTGAAGTCTTTTATTTCTTCTAGGGTCAATGTGGATGGTTTGTGTGTTTCTAGGAATTTGTCCATCTTGTCTACATTGTCTAGTTTTTTGGCATACAGTTGTTTCTAGAATCCTTTTATGATGTCTCTTATTCCTGCAGGGTCAGTGGTAATGTTCCCACTCTCATTTCTGATTTTATTTATTTGCATCTTCTTTTTTTCTTTGTCTAGCTAAGGGTTTGTTGATCTTGATGATCATCTCAAAGAACCAACTTTTGGATTTGTTGATTCTCTCTATTGTTTTTTTGTTGTTGTTGTACTCATTTTATTTATTTTTGATATGGTCTTTACTAGTTTTTTCCTTCAGCTTGGTTTGGGATTAGTTTGCTGTTCTTTTTCTAGTTCCTCCAAATGTGCAGTTAGATCTTTAATTTTAGCTCTTTCTTCTTTTTTAATGTAAGCACTGAGGGCTATCAATTTCCCTCTCAGCACTGCCTTTGCTGTGTCCCATAGGTTTTGTTATGTTGTGTTCTTATTTTCATTTGTCTCAAAATATTTGCTGAATTCTCTTGCAATTTCTTCTTTGACTCACTGATTATTATAAAAGTGTATTGTTTAATCTCCATATATTTATGAATTTTGTTTTACATCCATTTTTTATTTCCAGCTTCATTCCGTTATCATCAGAGAAAGTGTTTTGTATAATTTCAGTTACATCTGCAGTGAGTCTCTTTCAGACAACATATAGATGGCTCATATATTTTTTCCATTCTATAAGTTTTTTCTTTTGATTGTGGATTTCAAACCATTCCATTCAATGTTTTTACTGTAAAGGCATTACTTATTTCATCCATTTTGTCCTTCAGCTCTCTGTTGTCATATCATTCTATTGTCTGTCTTCTTACCCTTTAGATTACCCTTCCTAATAATCTTCATTTCTACATTCTTCTCCAAATCTCTTGCCCTTGTTTTTTCCTTTCAGGCTGCATCACTCCCTTTAGTGTCTCTTGTAATTCTGCTCTTTTGGTAAGGTATTCTGTTAGTTTTTGTTTGTCTGTGCTGACTTTGAACTCACCCTCATTTTTGAAGGACAGTTTTGCTGGATACAGAATTCTTGGCTGGCAGATTTTCTCTTTTAGTACCTTAAATGCATCATACTTATTTCTTCTCACCTCCATGGTTTCTGATGAGAGGTCAGCAGTTAATCTTATTAAGTTTCCTTTGTATATGATGCTTTGCTTTTCTCTTGCTGCTTTCAGAATTCTCTCTTGATCTCTGATGTTTGTCAGTCTGAATAATAGGTGTCTCAGGGTAGGTCTATTCAGATTTATTCTGTTTGAGGTGCGTTGTCCTTCTTGGATATTGATATTTGTGTCTTTCATAAGGGTTTGGAAGTTTTCAGTCATTGTTTCTTCAACTATTCTTTCTGCTTCTTTTCCATTCTCTCTTCCTCTTGGGACACTGATAGTGAGTATGTTTCTTTGTTTTGCATTGTCATTTAATTCCCTAAGACCCTGTCCCATTTTTTCCATTCTTTTCTCTTTCTCTTCTCCTGTCTTTTCAAGTTCAGATGCTCAGGCCCTCAAGTCCAAGTCACTAATTCTGTCTTCCATCAATTCAAATCTGTTGTTATGGGCCTCTAATATATATATATATATATTTAATTTGGAGGTACCAGAGATTGAACCCAGCACCTTGTACATGGGAAGCAAGTACTCAAACCACTGAGACACACCCACACCCCTCTAATGTGTTTATTTTTTATTTATTTAATGAAGTATCTCACTCATACATAAACATACATAAACAATTAGTGTATAGCAATAGTTGTGACCTTACAAAACTAATATATATAACATCATACAGCGCACTCATACCTTACCCTACCTTGCATTGTTGTTAAACATTTTTAACTAATGATTAAAGAGCATCCACAAAATATTTCTATTAACCAAAGTATTATCCCCCAACCCACCCTATTATTATTATTATTATTATATCATTCATACATCCTCTAATGTATTTTTAATCTCATCCATTGTGTCTTTCATTCCCATAAGCTCTGTTACTTTTCTTTGCAGCCTTTCAAATTATTCTTTATGCTCACCCAGTGTCTTCTTAATATTCTTTATCTCTTTAGTCATATTTTCCTTCAATTCTTTGAATTGATTTAGGAGATTTCGTAATTATCATTGATCAGTTGTCTTAAATCCTGTGTCTTGTCAGGATTTTTGCTTTGTTCCTTTGGGTGGGCCATCTTTTCCTATTTCTTAGTATGGCTTGTAATTTTTTGCTGGTGAATATGTTGGTGAATTTACCTGATTGTTAATTTTTCTCTCTTGCCTAGTGGTTTTGTTTCAAGGCTCTTCTTTTATTTTTGGTTCAACTTATAAATCTTTAAAATTGCCCAGCTTAAGGTATCAAAATAGGGCCAGGGACTCACTAATGTTGCTCAGATGTGCTCTGAGAGGACTGGGATGAGAGACTACTAAAAGCAGTTTTTCTCCTTGCAGTTTCCCAACAGGCCACCAATTGGCACTTATCAGCAAATCTTTCCATAGAGGGATCTCTTTCAACCTTTACTTGCCCATGATTCTGGTTTGGCCAGAGCTACAACTCAATGTGGGCTCTGCTGGCCAAATTCACTGGAGAGAAATCATTCTTTACCCTCTGCTATACCTTCCTTCTTCCCAGGGAGGAAGATCTCTGTTTCCCATTCAGTTGGTTGCTGTGAGCCAAGGGTTTTATCTAGGGTGGGGTTGGGTGCCATTTCTGGCCATGGAGGTTAGTAACTCACAGTTTTCATTTTGGCTTCCTTGTCTTCTTGGAGGATGTGCAGCACTCTCCTGGTCTGCAGATCCCCAAAGCACCTCCCTCATACAGCTTATTTCACTTTCTCCATTGTTTTTCTAAGAGAATTGAGCCATGCCTACCTATTCCGATGCCATCTTCTAAGATTGCACTTTTTGTGCAATTGTTTCACCTGCAGTAGAAAGCTTCTTTCCTCTGTTCCTTCTACAGGAATTTTATTTGTTTTGTTTGTTTTTGTGCAGAATTTTCTCCCCAGCTCCTATGATTTTTTAAAATTCTCACCCTCATTCTCATCCCTTTTCTCACAGAATTTCAGTACCCCTCTTTTTCTCTAGGATGCTTTTCTGTCTCTGGTTTCTTCCCCATTAGGGTATCCCACCCCAGGGAGGCAGATGAGGTCAATACAGAAAGGTCGATCAATCCAGAAAAGTACATTTTGCATTTAGGTGTTCCAGCCAACAGTAACTGGATTGAGTGCTGCACCTCTTCCAACAGTTCTGCTGGAGTCTTTCACTCTTTTACATTTTTTCCCTGGGTCCCTTTTTTAGGCATCACAGCAATACTCAGCAGATTATTTTCTAACCTAGGTCACTGCAGACTTGGTTCCCTGTGTCTGAATATACATGGGGTTCTAACTAGCTGCTGTGAGGGGTTTTATAGTCTGCATCTGTGGCTGGAGATATCTGGACCATGCTGCCTCTGTGTGAATATCAAGCTGCATGAGACCAAGTGAGTAATGTGAGGTTACGGTTATGGCCTGGCTGCTCTGGGATGGAAATTTCCTGTCCTTGGAGAGTATCCTGGTTTGAGTCTTTTGTGGGTCCCAAAAAAATCTTCTTCTTAAAGCAAACCTACTCTTGTTACTGCGAACCCATTATGGATGGGGCCTTTTGATTAGATTAAGCTAAAGGACTTTTTGATTAGGTCACCTCAGCTAAAGGCCTTTGATTAGATTACAGGACCAGAGTAGGGCTTAATCCTTTACTGGAGTCCTATATAAATGGAGCAGACAGAGAAAGAGAGCTGCCATTTTTTATCCTGCCATGTGATAGAGGACTCCAGGATCGCCTAAAACTGCAGAATGATAGAGAAACCCTGAGAGGCTGAGAGAGAAGCTGGAGGCTGGAACCAGTGGAGCAGCCAAAACCTGAACAGACTAGACTCAGGGAGAGATGAGCCATATGCCTGATTTCCCACAGCTGAACTCACATAGGAAGTGAGCCTGGAGGAAGGCAGAGACCAGCCACCATTTTGCCCTGTTTCATGGCAGAAGTCCAGAATCACCAGCAGCCAACATTTGGTGAAACATCTCTGGTTATGCCTTGATTTGTACATATTTCCAGCCTCAGAAGTATAAAATTTTACCCTAATAAATCCCCATTATAAAAGTCCATCCATTTCTGGTATTTTGCATTGGCAACCCTTAGCAAACTAAAACAGTGATTATCCTTTTTCTTTGATTCAGCATTTGTGGAGTCCTTCTCCAGTCTCTATTGTCCGCCAGAGCTCTAAACAAGTGGTGTTTGTTCTTGTTAGCTAATTCGCGGGGGATATTTCTCCAGGGGATGTCTTACTTACCATGTTGATGACATTACTGGTCTCTCTCTCAATATTGTAAGATAGTTTTGCCAGAGAAGGAACTCTTGGTTGGAAAAAATAGTCTTTTTTTTTTTTTTTTTTTTTTTTTTTGAGGTACCAGGGCTGGAGATTGAACCCAGGACCTCGTATCTGAGAAGGTGGTGCTCAACCACTGAGCCACATCTCCCCTGCGTTATTTTTTCATTTGTTTGTTTTTTGTTTGTTTTTGTTTTGTTTTTAGAAAGTACTGGAGACCAAACCTGGGACCTCCCATGTGGCAAGCAGGTACTCAACTGCTTGTGCCACATCCATTCCCTAGTCTTTTTAATAAAGTTTCTTTGTATCTATGTCTAGATTTGTGTTCCTTTTACTCCTTCAATCTTAATTGATAATTTTCTTTTAATTAGAATTTCTATAAATTTTGTTTTCAAATAATATCTTTTGATTTTTTTTCACTATTTATGCCTATTAACAATTACCACAGTAAAGTTCAACTACTAACCCATATTTATTGATTCTCTACACATTAACTATGATCAGAAACCCTTTGAAGTGATGTGAATTAAAATTCAAATTTGAGAGCACCTAAGTTGATATATGGAGGCCCTGTTTACTGCCCTTCATTTTGATACCCTTAATTAGCCCTTTGATCATATTGCTAAAGCTCAAAACTTCACTTTTTTAGGGCAGAACTTCTTTCCCTGTACGTCATAAAATTGTACCAGCTATAAAGTTTAAAATCACAGAATTGTGAATGCAATGATTAAACTTTGTAGCTAAGATTGCCATTTTCTTTTTTAAAAAATCTCAACCCAGAGTGCTTTATGGTATATGAATTAATCAAGGTGTGTGAAGTGGTGTATTAGTCAGCCAAAGGGGTGCTAATGTGAAATACCAAAAATGGGTTGGTCTTTATAAAGGGTATTTATTTGGGGTAGAAGTCCACAGATACCAGGCCATAAAGCGTTAAGTTTCTTCTCTCACCACAGTCCATTGCCACGTGTTCGAGCAAGACAGCTGCCAGGGTTCAGGCTTCTGGGGTTCCTCTCTTCCCGGGGCTGCGTTTCTCTCCCGGCTTAGCTCCTGGTTCCTCCACAAGGTCAGCTGTAGACTATCAGGTGAACGGCTCGCTTCTCTTCTCCTGGGGTCTTCTTTCCAACATCAAAACTGCTTCTCAAAAACTGTTTCAACTCTGATCTTGCCATGCCTTTTATATTTGATTCCCCACCCACCAAGGGTTGGGGCTCAATGCCCTACTGACGTGGCCCAGTCAACGCCCTAATCATAACTTAATCATGCCCAGATTAACAGATCAGTTTACAAACATGATCCAATTATATTTTTGGAATTCATAATTACATTAAATTGACCAACGGCTACAAGTGGAATGCCGTGATTTCACTGGTAATTTAGGATTAGTATTTCAGTCACAATCTGGTTCAAAAACTCATTTCAGACTTTCTGCTTTGGCTTCCTCAAGGAACTGAAGCAGCCAAAATGGGGTTTCAGGCACTTGGCAGAGTTGGTGTTTAAGCTCTTTATCTGGTAAAAGTGGAGTGAGCTTATATGCTCTTCTTAGTATATGCCCTGCCATTACTCCTTCCAGCACTTTCCAACTCTCACAAATAGTGATGACACAGTTGCCCTTGAGAGGATTGGCAGGTTTTTTTTCCTTTTCCAACTACCATTACCTTTGCGGTGTCTGAATTTGTGTTGGTCCCGTTTTAACAAGGAGACTCCTAGTGCAGTACAGCAGCTTTTCATGCTACCTCAGCTAATCCCCATTCCTAAATCACAGTCACAATGAAACTATGATTCTTTCCAAACCCCCAAGAGTCCATGAAGACAGTGTGGTCACCTACCCTCACTGCCCCAGGGAGCCCTGCTCTGGCCTGAGTGATTCTTCTGTTGCTGGCAAATGCTGGATCGTTTTTGCTAATGCAAATGTGTCTTTATTTTCTCTTTTCCCTTGAAAGATAGTTTCACCTGTTATGCAATGCCAGGCTGGCGTAGGTTTTATTCAAACACTGAAGGCATTCCTCCCAACCTCTTTTCTGACTCCCATTGGCCTGTGGAAATACCCAATATTAGGATACATACGTTTTCTTCATAAATTTTCTCTCTTCAATTTATCGATACCTTTAATAGCTTCTCTTTGAACTTGAAACTTTGCAATTGCCTATGATGTTTCTAGGTGTTGTTTGCTTCTAATATACCTTACTGGTTATTGTTAAACTTTGTTGATATGAGTAGTGCTGGGAAAATGTAATTAAAAAGAAAACTCCTGCCAACCCAGACAACATCTACACAAAAGCAGAAGAGAAAGAAACCATGTTTATTACTGAATATACATTAAACCAGAATGTGATGCACATCACAGGCAACCTGCTAAAGAGATTGCAAAGACAGAAGGGAATCTCACCCTTTCATATAGTCATGCAGATGCAGTGCATTTCATACATGTCCTCAAGATAAACGACAAACTGGTCCTTATGTAGGAGGACTTGACTCTACCATTCTTCACTCACAGTTCATCCTAAAGTCACCTGTGTTTGCTAATTCTCTTTACCCAAAGAAAAAATAAATTTCCCACATCTTTATGACTGGAGGTAGGTTTGTAACTTGGCTCCAGGCACCAGCTGAATTAGTCTCCTACCTGCCCACCAAGGCTGGTAAAGAAAGAGAGTCATCCAGCCCCACTTGGATTCACATTTGGCTTTCCTTTTGAAATGTTACTATTGAGATTCCCTCTGTGCTACCTAGTAATTGGAATTTTCTGATCCATTGTGACCTGCCTACTTGTGTCAATATGAAAAGATGTAAAAGTTCCGTTAACTTCAGTTCCTGAAAGGTACTGAATCCAGAATGTGGTAAAGTCCCTGAATTCTGAATGAGAAGGAAAAGACCAAAGGTTGTACCTGAGGTGCCTGCACGGGGCAAACAGCATCTTTTGCTCAGGGCTCCTTTGCTGTTGTTTCTCGGGCCACTGGGAATGATGAAAACAGGTGCATCAGTAAATATAAAGCAAGGGCTTCAGAATATGGTGGTGTGAGGCCAGTTTGGTGTCTCAGTAGATTGTCCTGTCTCTCAGTAGAACTTTACTTTGAACTTTTAGGCCAAAGTCCCAGGAAGTAACAATAATCCTTTGATTTCTTTTTTCTCCCAAACCTTTATTATTCCAAAGAGCTCCAGGTAAATAATTTGGCTCCTAAAGACGAGGCTTTACAGTACTGGGAATCCTGTGACTCCACCTTTTATTCTTATTTTTCTAAATAGGCGCAATACATTTTAAATGCCATTTCACTCTTAATGTGTAAAACTCTCCATGGGAAATCAGGGTTAATGTTGGTAATTTATTTATCATGCGCTTTCCCCAAATATTGCCCTATCGATTCAACCCACAGAGCAGAGTTTCCCTGAATTGAAATGAATAGAAAACAGATAAAAAATATTGATCTATTAGATAAACACTATAGAACCAGTGTTAAGGTTGAAAGTAATTTTTGCTAAAGTTTGCCTTCCATTTTAAATTGAATAAATTGGAAGCAGATGTGGCTCAGTGGTTAAAAATGTCTTCCCCCACTAGGAGGCAGCGGTGCTATTACAGTACTTTGATAAAGGCCTCATTACCAAATTGAGGAGAAGCAGAAATCGCAAGAGGTGGGCTGGCAGAATGCACTAGTGGTCAACCTTGGGTGTGTAATAGGATCACTTGGGAAGCTCTACAAAATATTGTTCCATGAGGCCCATCTCCAGAGAATCTGGTGTAATTTTTCCTGGATGCTGCCTGAACACCTACAGATACGAAAAACCTGCAACCTGCAGACAAGACCGAAAATAACTGGTATTATAAATTGGAGCACTAGCGTCAAGGGAATCTACTATAAGATCACACAGGGCAAGGTCTCAGGTAGGTCTCAGGTTTAATCACCCTTAAAATCCCTTGATCCTAGCCCCCAGCTTGGTGTGGGCTGTGCAAGTGTGAACAAAATTCTCATCCAATACTTTTTAATATTTGGAGAAATAATTCAGTCAATAAAGCTTCAATGTTCTTACAGGAGAAATAAGGTTGTCCTGCAATATTAACTGAAATTCAATGTGTTCATTAATTTTTAAATGTCATTGATTTCTTTCCATGTGGCAGACAGTGCCCTAAGCATTGTGCAAGATAAAAAAATCTCTTTCACAAGGATCTTACAAAATAAGAGTGATAAGGACCCCCAAACTGTCAAAACTCTCTTTTGACATATGTCAAAAGAGAGATTCAAATAACATTAGAGTTGGCAAAGAAAGCAAAATTCTCATTCAAAATTCAATTGAAGATACTTAAAAAGCTACATACAATGTCATTAGAAATATAGATTTAAAAACCCAGAAAATTTTAAAAAGTGGAGGCAATAGAAATACTTTCACAGGTGTAATTCTGGGGGCATTTTCAGGACTTGGGAATTGTCCTGAATGATGTTGCAACGACATATGCAGGCCATTATATATTATGCTGTAACCTATAGAATTGGGTGGGAGAGAGTGTAAACTACAATGTAAACTTTAATCCACACTTAGTGGCAATGTTCCCAAGTGTGTTCATCATTTACAATGAATGTACCTCACTAATGAAGGATTTTGTTAATATGAGAAAATGTGGGAGGTGTAGGGAGCAGGGCATCTGGGAATCCCCTATATTTTTAATATGACATTTGTATAATCTAAGTACCTTAAACAAACAAACAAACAAAAAAAAAACCAAGCAGGTGGAAATTAGGTGTAGCATATAAAGATTTCTAGACCATGGGGGTCTATGTATTCTGTGGAATTAAAACCATGAAATTTAATTAAAAAAACAAACAAACAAGAACAACATGGATGAATTGAAAAAGAAAGAATTTTATGGATAAATTTCCATCTTCAATATTTAAAGTCTGTATTGTTATTAAATAGCTAAAAATATATGTCATAATTTAAACTAAGTAATCCAACAAATATTCTTCATGAGTAAGATAGGAAGCATGAAAATGATTTTGATAAAACAGAAAAGGGAAATCCTAGAAATTATTTAATGTGCACCTAAATAGCATGGTACAAAAACATACTTTTTATAATTGCCTACAAAAAGTGATGAAAATATGCTGTCATTACTGTTGATTAAATTATTTATTAAATGATTTTTAACCTAAAAAAAAAGAAATACTTTCCACGAGGAGGATAGCATAAATTAAGCAAAAAATATCAGAGTACATTTTGGGACAGTGAAAACTCCAGTTTGGCTAGGTTGAAAAGTGATATAAAAGTACCACAAATGGTTGAGTTCAAAAGTAAATTTGAATCATAGTTTGGAATACCATGAATGCAAAAGGAAAGGTTTAAATTTAATTTGTTAATGACATATAATACATAGTTTTTGTAAAAGGGTGATTCTTTTTTCAACTTTAATTTGTAAATGATTCTAAACTTTCAAAAAGTTGCAAGAACAATGCAAAGAGCCGCCAAGTACTTTAATCCAGATTCACCAATTGTTTAAAATTTTGCCACATTGTAGTTTCTCTCTCTCTCTGCCTTGCTGTCTGTTCCTCCCTCTTTCCTGAATCTTTTGAGATCAACCTTCATACTTCAGCCTATATTTTCTAATAACATAATCACCGAATAGTTATCAATTTCAGGATATTAAACATTGATGTAATAGCGAAATCTAATCAATTATCCATTTTCTGATTTTGTCATTTGCCCCAATAATGCCTTTTGTTGCATTTTCCCTTCCATTACAGAATTCAGTCCAAAATCAAATAAGGCATTTAAATGTCATGTTTCTCCGCCTGCTCTTTATGCATTTATACATTTTGCTTACCTATATAAATGTTAAAATTCCATAATAAATTCCTATTTCCATTATTATTTGCTTTAAACAAATATTACAATTTATGGAGCTTTAATTGTTAAGAAAAAAACTTTTTATATGTATCTTTATTTGTACATCTATACCTATATTTATATCTAAATCTATATTTATAGTTAAAGTTATAGTTATGCCATTAATAATTCCTGTACTCTCCATTCCTTTGTATAGACTGAGAGTTATACTGTCTAGTATCAGTATCCCTCTGCCTGAAGGAGTTCCTTCAATATTTCTTGTATTGCATGTCTGCTGGCTCTGAATTCTAGCATTTGTATGCCTAAAAAATTCTTTATTTTTATCTTCATTTTAAAAGATATTTTTCCTGGCTAAAGAATTATGGGCTGATTATTTTTTCCCTTCAGTACTTTAAAGATATTGATCTACTCTCTTCCAGCTTGCATTGCTTCTGAGGAGACATCTCCTGTCTTTCTTGTTTTGTTCCTCTGTATATAATGTGTCTTTGTTTCATTGGCTGTTTTTAAAATTTTCAATTTATGACCTGATTTTAAGCAATTTGATTACTTCTTTCTTTGGCTTTATTAAGGCTTTTTGTACTCCGATTTGGATGCTTCTTGGATCTGGGGTTTCATGTTTTATCAATATGGAAAACTATCTCTCGTTATTTTAAAAATATTTTGTTTGCCCTGTCTCCCCCTTTGTGGACTTCAGTCACAAGTATATTAGGTTGCTTGAAATTGTCACATAGATAACTAATTCATTTTTTTCTATCTTTTTCCTCTGTGTGTTACATTTTATATAGTTTCTATTACATTGTCTTTAAATTCACTAACCTATTTTTCTGCAAAATCTCATCTGCTTTTAATCTTATCCATTGTATTTTTATCTCAGACATTACAGTTTCCATTCCTAGTAGCTCAATTTGGCTCTTTTTTATAGCTCCATATCCCTGATTAACATGCTCAATCTTCACTCTACCTTTTGAACATGCAGGGTCGTTATGATAACTATTTTAATAGCCCTGTCTGTGTATTCTGTTATTTTTCTAATTTCCTGTTCAGTTTTTATTGACTTATTTTTCTCCTTATAATAGGTAATCTTTTCCTGTGTCTGCACATGCCTGGTAATTTTTGATTGGCTGCCAAACATTTTGAATTTATTCTTGGTGTGTGCTGACTACTTTTGTATTTCTATAAATAACTTCATGCTTTCCTCTGCATTTGAGTTACCTGGAAAAAGTTTGACTTTTCATGTCTAGTTATAAGTTTGGTAGGTAGAAGCAGAGCAGTGTTTAATCTAGAGTTTGCCCAATTGCTGAGGTGAAATATGAGGTTTCTACTCTAGCTGGTAGGTCCACAAACTGATCTCAACCCTGTGTGAGCTTCAGGTATTGTTTCATCCAATTTCTTTGGATTGTTCTTTCACTTGCCTTAAGTAGCTTCCTTCAATGCTTTATTGTTCACTTCTGAAGACTCAAGCAGGTCCCCTCTGGAGCTCCATTTCTGTGCTGTTTTCTCCTCTCCCACACTCTGACCTGAACACTCTAACCACCTTGCTCTTCCTTGACTGACATCTCTGTCCCTTAAGCTCACAGAGGTCAACATGCTGTGCCTGTTTCCCCTCTCTGTGCTATGGCCTGGAAATTCTCTCCAGGCATTAATCTGGGGCAATTTTGAGACTTACTTCATTTGTCATCAATTAGGAATCATTTTACTTTGTTGCCTCATGCCTAATATCTTGACAATCTTTTTTTTGTTATGTTGTTTCAGGTAAGAGGGTAAGTCCTTTCCCTTTTATTTTATGTTGACCAGAGGAACACATCTACTTCCTAAGGATTTTGACAAAGTTGTACCTCATGTTAATAGATTCTTCTGGCTTTCCTCTTATTCCACTACCATTCTTTCACTGATATGTCAAAGAATCTTCTTTCGTTGCTACATATCTAATGATTTGATTTCCTTTGTGCTAAATTCTAGGTGTTTTGGTTTTTAATTCAGCATTCTTCATAAAATTCTTGAATTTTTACAGGCATCAGAGTTCCAGGGATGACTTTATATGAGGCAGATTCCTAGGCCCCAACCTCTTTGTTTCTGATTAAGTTAGTCTGGGATGGACCAAAGAACTTATATTTCTAACGAGTTCCTAGGTGAGGCTGATACTATAGGTCCATGTCCTCAGTTTTAGGACCAGTAAAATAGATGATCACTCACTTTCTCATGCCATTCAATACAATCTATACGTTGATGATGCCTAAATGTATAGCTCCAAACAAAAGCCTTTTGGATTAGATCTCTCAACCAGGAGGGGGAGAAAGTCTATTTCACAGAGAATAGGGGGGCCATTTAGATTCCCTAATTGAGGATGCAGGCTGAGAAAAGAAAGAGAGGATCCTGCACTTGACATTTGCCTCGGGCACATTTGCTAGGAGGGCTGAACTCTGAAGGAGAGCACCGGACAACACAGAGCCGACTCCCAAAGTCTGTGAATGGTATTTTTGTGTGTTTGTTTTTGTCAGCTCTTGGCCCTCAAAGAAATCTCTGTCAAATCACTTGCTGGATAAAAACCTAAGGACCAGTTTGGAACCACAATGTGTATTCCCTTAGAAAGAATGTTGCAAAGCAGGCACACCACAAAATCCCATTTAATTTATGTTGAGTACTCTATGTATGTGCAGCTACATGGAGAATGAAAATATAGGAGACAATATCATTGAAATTATTGTTGTTAGAATATTTTTAATCATTAAAAACAGAGGGAACAGAAAGCTTAGGGACTATATCCTAGAGTTAACACTTTAAAATATCAAAATGTACATTGTGGAACAAAAGATTACAAGACAAAGAAATAGAAAATGATGGCTCATCCAAAAGAAAAATTTGTCCTTGCTTTATGTCTACTCTGTTGAAATATACTAAATGGAAGGTATGCTATAGTAAACAGAATAATTTTAAACTCCAGTTACTGCTCATTTCTAGTGTGTCACTAATTTAATGTGTCCATATGGGTCTGAGATATACCAAACCTTCCTGTCCTTTTTGCTTCAGTTTTCCTAAGAATCTTGTAATAAAAACTAAACTCCCTCTTATCTTTTCATGTCAGAGTCACATTATGGAGCCTGTATAGTTAGAGTGTATTTTTCAGCCTCAGAAGAATATCATGCCACATACCTTGCACTGCTTTGAACATAAAGAAGAATTAACTCCCCCAAAATCAACAGAATATTAATGTTCTAAGTATTCATGCACATCTTAAAATATCCATTATGAATAACATTTTATTAGAATTGTAGAAAATACTTACATGCATAAATGATGTGTTCTAAAAGATTATGGTGTTATGTCTAATATTGCAGTAGTTGTTACACAGGCAATGTCGAAGACAATAATTCAGTGCATTTTATTATTTTATTTACCACTTCCTGAAGTTTTGTCAGTTTAAATTTATTATTGATATTAACATTTTATCCTCTGGTATAAGCCTTTGCATGAGTAAAGTTGCTTAATATATAAGTTGGGTTTTTTATGATTCTCATAAAAATATCATTGATCATTATTTAAATTTAGTTTAGCTTTGAAAAATGACATTTCCACTTTATAAAGTATCTTCAAGAAAATAAATATTAATTTTCACTATAACATTTTGAAATTTGTTTTCTCTATATATGCTCAAAAATATACACATATATCATGTATGATATATGTACCAAACATATTTACATTCAAATACAATAGAGAACAACAAAGAGGTAAACATAAAGCTACAAAAATTCATGCCTTCTGCCTAGCTCAAAGGCAGAGAATGCATAAATTTCACAATAAATATAAGAGAAAACAAAAACTTAAAAATACTAAATTTCAAATATAAAGTAATAAATATCTATGATATCCTTAGCACAAGTTTTCTATTAATCACATTAGGTAATTAGCATCAGTTAAAATGGTAAACCAGTAAAATGTCTTTGATTGAAATAGAATTCTTTTTCTAAAAATAGCAACCATATGGAAAACAAGTCATTATTTCAATAGATGCATTTCATGAATCAATCTCCATTGCTACAATATAACATTTTTTATGTTTGACATCAAAGTTGGGTAAATAGAGGAGTAAGTCTCCATCTTCCAAAAAAAATCTTAAAAAAAAGAAGAGAAAAGTAAACCTACATAAAAGTATGCCCTCAACGTAATTTGAAAAGAGGCAATGCATAAATGTCAACATAACTGGGACAAAAGGAAAACCAAATCATACAGCACAATCTCTCACATTTAGAATAAGACAGAAAAATGGTGAGGAAGTAGGAAGAAAGGAGGTATGTATGGATTTCGGTCCAACAAAAACCATCTTTCTAAAAACAATATCCATTTAAGGCTAAACATAATGAAAATTATTCTGGGGAACTTAGAGCCATGGACTACAGAAAGGGGACTTAAAACTTATTTTAAAGAACAGACTAGAAATGCATTGCTGCTTAGAGAAACGGGCAAAGAAATTTTAGAGAAATACCCATTGAGATTTGGGTGACAAAGGGGAAAATAATAGGAAAGTTAAATTCAGAGATCTTTAACACAAAAGACAGAAGATCCACAACTAATTGCAGATCGCCCATAAATAAAAGAACAAACTAAAAATAAAATTATTAAAATATCTGGATTCTGATATACTGACAGAAAGGGCACCATTGAATAAGGAAGCATGTAAAATACCCCAATACAAAAAAGTATAATAGCTACATGTTTATTATAAGAAAAACCAGAATACTCAATCCATCTGGAAAAAACATGTACAAAAAATAAAACATGAAAAGAAGCAAAGTACAGGACAACATTCCAAATGGAATTAAATATACTCAAAAGAATATTTGAATATATGAAAAATCACCATGACTTAGAAAGTCAAAACAAAGAATGGAAAATGACAAAAAGAGGTGAGGGGGTTGAATGTACTTAGGAAATAAAATACAAAAGTCTGAAATATAAAGAGTAAATCACATGCCCTCTGTGGCAGTTTGAGATTATTTCTGAATCCCAAAAGGAGAAATATTATGTTTGTAAACTAATCTATTCCTCTGGGTGTGATACCCTTTGATTGTATTAAATTCAGTTGAGGGGACTTTGATTAGAATATCGGTTAGGCTTTGTTTTAGGGCTTTTTGATTCTACTAAGAGAAATGTGACTCAGGTTGAGACCCTGCTTCCTTGCTGGGTCTGATATAAATGGACACGCACAAAGACAGACACACAAAATGAGAGAGCTCTGTCATTTTTGATCCTGCCATGTGACAGAAAAGAGAAGGCACAAACAGCTGAGGCCTCAGGGAGAGATGAGCCATTTTGCCTGATAGCTTACAGCTGAAATTGAGAAAAGAGCAAAATGGCCGAGACTAATATAGAAGGCCTGGAAAGAAAAAGGCCCTATGCCAGGAGAGAGAGGAAGCCCTAAGAGGCAAGCTCTATGCTAGCTTGCAACTGAAATCAGGATAAAAGCAGAATAGCTGAGCCTGAGAGAGGAAGCCTGGAGGGGAAGACTGAAACCTCGCAGAGATCGTCAGCCATCTTGCTTCACCAGGTGGCAACAAACCAGGATCAACAGTAGCTGACTTTGGTGAGAAAGCATTTCTGCTGATGCCTTGATTTGGCTTGGAACTGTAAGCTTTAACTCTCCAAGTAACTCCCCTTATAAAAGCCAACAAGGTTTGAAGGTGTGTGTATCCCAGAAAAATATGTTCTTAATCCAATCCATTCCTGTGGATATAAACCTATTTTAAGTAGGGCCTTTTGAATGAGGTGACTTCAGTTATGGTGTGAACTGCCTCAATCAGGATGGCTCTTAATCCTTTTACCGGAGTCCTTTATAAATGAGATGGGGGGAGAGAGAGACAGAGAGACCAAGAGAGAGAGACCATGGAAGAAAGAAACTGAAAGCAACAAAATAGAGAGGAGAAGGGAGAGACCAGCAGGTGCCACAATGTGGCAGAGGAATCAAGGATCATCAGCACCCAGTTTTCAAGAAGAAAACATCACTTTGATAATGTCTGGATTTGGATATTTTTCTCAGTCTCAAAACTGTGAACTAATATATTGATTTGTTAAGCCAACACATTTCATGGTATCTGCTTTCAGCAGCCTGGAAAACTGAAACATCATGTAACACTAATTAAAAAGAAAGCTCAAGTGGTATACTAACATTAGAAAATGTGGGCTCCACAACAAGGAATATTACCAGGGGATAAAAGAATAAATACCTCCAAATTAAATGTCGGGTCCATGTAGCTTAAGTGGGGAATATTCCCAAGTATTTAAGCAAGAAATAATAATAAATTATAAACAAATGTTTCAAAAATAGAAGAACAAGGAACACTTCCCAGCTAATTTTATGAGGCCAACATTGTTTTGAAACCAGACAAATACACAAGACACAGAATTCCTCAATAAATTTATCATATCAAAAAGGAATAAAATAATAAAATCACAGTAAAAACAGTTAATAACTGACAAAATTTAACATCCATTCATGCTAAAAAGCTCAGAAAACTTGGAATAACAGTCAAATTCCTTAACTTAATAAAGGATACTTACTAAAAATTTATAGCTAACAAAATACTTAGTAGTAAAAGACTAAGTGCTTCACCTTAATATTAGGAAGGAAACAAGGATGACTGTTTTCACCACTCCTATTCCACATTGTACTCACAGTCCTAGCCAGTGAGATAAGGCAAGAAAAGAAATAAAAGTCATGAAGATTAGAAATGAATAAATAGAATTATCGCTATTCACAAACATGATTTTTGCATAGAACATCTCAATCTATAAAAAGGATACAAAAACTAATAAATGAGTTTAGAATTGTCACAGGATTCAAGTACAAAAGCAAATCTTTTGTGTCTCCATAAATTAGCACTGGACAATTATAAATAGAAAAATTACAAAATGGCCATTCACCATTTACAATAGCATCAAACCACAAATACGTAAACATAAATCTGGGGGGGGCGGAAAAGAGCATAGGATGTGTTTGGTAAACAGCACAAAATAATGTTGAGTACAAAAAAAAGCTACACTGGATCAATTGGACAGCATTATAAAAACAACCATACAAAAAACAAAACCTTGATCCCTACCTCACAACATATACCAAAAACTGGCTTGAATTTATTATAGTGAAGACCATAAAACTTTTAGAAGTGCAGAGGAATTGGGTTTTCAGGAATGTTAATTATTGATTGGTAGACTTGTTCTTCATGAAGCATCACCAGAAAGCTCTTGTGGGAATCAAAACAATATGAAATCTACCATCATTTAGAGTGTCCATCAGGAGATTTGGGGCCCGTTCTTGGAAAGCCATCAACAATGCTTCCATCATCATTTCTCTTTCTGAATATGGCTTAATAGAAAACCCCTGGCTTCTCTCTGTGCAATAGCCTCCTTCTAAGTAAATTGCCAACTATTTGAAAGAAAAATAATGACCCCTGAAATGAAGATGAGTTTTCTAATCTAACACCTCATCAATTTTGAGTGTAAAAGAAGCTGAATATGTTTATCCAATGGCAAAATTATATGCAAATAATCAGAACATGACTGTACAGTCTATATGCCTCTATAATTCCATCTCTAGTACCCTGAACTGTAGTTTATTTGAAAGAATAAATTAGTTGCTATATATTTAAATTCACATTAATTTTCTAACATGCTAAAATGTCATATGCCTATTATGCTTTGCATTCATTCAATTTTATAAGTTAAATAAGAGGTCTATTTCCTGGAAAAGATTAGGTTTTCAATCCTGACATCTCCTACCTGTCACTTTCCAACTACCAATCTCAAAATGTGAAAAAAATCACCTATGAAAGAGAATTTTAAATTATCTAGTGGAAAGAATACAATACAGAATTCAATATATGTCTTGAACTGAAAGAAACTGTATTAGTTGGCCAAAGGAGTGCTGATGCAAAGTACCAGAAACCTTTTGTTTTTTATAAAGGGTATTTATTTGAGGTAAAAGCTTATAGTTAAGAGTCCCTAAAGAGTCCAACTCAAGGTACCATAAGAGGTACTTTCTCACCAAATGCCTGTTGCCATGGGTTGAAGTAAGATGGATGCCGATATCTGGGCTGGTTCAGCCTTCCTTTTTCCTCTTAAGGCTCTGTGGGCCCAGCTTCTTCTGATCTCAGCTTTAGGCTGGAGGGCTGGTTTCTTTCTGGGCTCAGCTGCTCTGTTTTCTTCACAAGGTCAGTTGTAAACTATCAGGTAAATGGCTCATCTCTCTTCCCTGGCCGCAGGATCAAAGCAGACAAGTTCTCTCCTCTTCCATGTCTATGGAGCTCTCTATTCCTCTGTGTACCTTCTTCTGTGTTCTTGATTGAGTGTCCTTTTATCTAGCCCACCAAGGGGCTATATAAACCCTGTACACCCTAATGACGTGGTCAAATAAAGCCCTAATCTTGATTTAATCAAGTAAAAGTAAGGCCTTTGAATTTACATCATCAAAGGGTATCACACCCAGAGGAAGAGGCCAGTTTACAAACATAATCTCTCTTTTGGGAATTCATAAATAATCTCAAACTGCCACAGACACCCTGAAACATATGGATATTGGCACAAATCAAACATATGGAGGAATCTCTAGGCACTTATATTTTAAGGAATTAGATCTTAACTGTCCAGAATCCAGCATAATTCTACTCTCAGCCTTGTTGATCAAGACCTCCATGTTTTAAATTCAAATGGACAGTTATCATTTCCATTCTTATACTGTTTTCTCTCAGTATTTTTCACATGGATAATCTCTGCTGCTTTTCTATTCTTTTCCCCAAAGCATATTTATTATGAATTTTTTATATGCAGAATTGAACAAATATATCTTACATGTAAAATTTAGTGATAAAAGGAATATCCACAAATGTACCATCAAGCTTAAAAATCAAAATATTACCAATATCCATAAAGCCCTGTGCCTACTTCTGCCAAATATTGAATTCTTTGTCTTTAGCAATAGAAGCTTCTATTCTGAATTTATACAAAATTTTTATACTATATTATTATAATATTACTAAATAAATGTGCATTCCTAAGCAGTACTCAGTCTGATAGGATAGGTTATGATATATGATATTTTATATTACTGAGAGAGAAGCAAGAGGGAGACAAATCTTTATGATTGTATGATTCCACCAGGGCTTGCTTTAAACTTACGCTTTAACTCTTTAAAGTTGCAATTCCTTCATGCTGATAAACATAGCTGCAGTTCATTCATTTTTACCACTATGAAGTATTCCACTGTACGGATATATGAAGCATGATATATTCCATTCCATGGGTAGAAATATTGTTTTTCTCCCAAATTATGTTTTTTTTTTTTTTAGAAAAATATTTTAAAACTATCTCCCTATATGCTGATACGTATTTTCAGTAGTTTTTCCAGGTACTTATGAGGAATTGCCGGTCCTAGGAGGGAGGCATTTGTAAGTTTAGTAGATTAGACCTGCTTGTTTATCTAATTAGCTTTGACAATTTATACTACTGTATCTCTACTTAGTTTTTCTGTAACACATATCCTATATGAAGTCCATGAGAATATACACTTAATTTGTCATGTTTGGTCCCATTTTTAGTGGTTAAATTCTTTTGTGATGTAGGTTATTGAGTTTAATTTGTCATTTTAAAAAATGTTTTTCATAGCAGTCATGCTCCTTAAGTTTTTAGCTATTTTCTATTGGGTTTGTGTTCACCTAGTGATACGAGTTAACCGTTGGGGTAAAGTGCACCCCTGGTGGAAGACGTTCTTAACCTCGGCCCGGGCCCCCGGCCCTCCGCCCTGCGTTGAAGGGCGAGTCTAAGTTGGAGTCCACCGTCTCTTCGGGTTCCTCCTCCCCATACCAGGACACTTTGCCTCAGGGAATTTCTTTAATCTCTGGCCAGGCATGTCTGTATCCAAGACAGTAAAAACACTTAATAGAGTCTCAAATATTTAATAGACTGCTGATACGTTGGCTTCCTGTCAGTTCAATTGTTTTGTCTTGCTCCTTGAACTGTTCCCAGAACGTTATATGTGCTTAATAATATTTGATGAGTAAATGAAGAACAAGTATATAAATATTTTAAAGTAGAGATTGCTTAATTTGAATAAATAGCACTGTAGTGATCATTGATTCATTTCAAAACTGACACTTTTAAGCTTAGGTGACGATTAGATTTTAACTCTGATGACTTTGCCTATGACTGTGTCCTTTCATTGGCATTTGCTGCAAAATAATCAACAGATAGTGCTGGCGTGCGGCGCTTGAAAAATGTAAGAGAACGGAACCAATTTACATTTCCCCATTAGAAAGAGTGATGCGTGTGTTAGAACGGACAGGCCTGGTCTGACTCTAATATATTCTAGAAATGGTTGGGCATAGTGCAATAACCATCGTTTTAGGTAGTTGTTCAGCTGGTCTGTGATACAGCTATGAGACTGTACGTAGACAGCTACGATACAGTGTGAGAAGTGTTAAAATAAGTGTTCAAAGCACAGTAGAGGAAGATTTCACTTCTGGATAGATTTTCATAATATAATGTCAAGCTTGGTGAAGATCTCTTTTTCAATGAAGTTTGGACTTGCTGTAACCTCACCACCTGTTCTCTGTCCCCCTCCTTTATTCTGCCATGCCTGCTTTCCCTGCTATTGCACGAACTTTGGATCCCTAATGTAAACACTTACAGTTCCTTACCTCAGTCCTTCCAAAAGGAACCGAGCTTTGGTCAGTTCAATTTAGACAGTGAAAATATGTGAAGACAACTGCTTTTCTTAAATCTATCTTCTGCTGTTTGCTGTATGAAGCTAAATTAGATATTGAGTCGTACTTCTTCATTTGAATGTGTTTACCTTTCTTTTTTTCTTTTTTTAATTCTTACCTAGTCTGATGATAATTTTATGTCACAAGCTTTTATTTTTCAAGAAATAAAGAGCATTTTTTATACTGGCAAATATCCTTTAGAATACCTGGATAAAATATGAAAACCAAAATAAGTACATTAAAGAATATGTTATATTGAGGGAAATGTATATTAAATATTTGAAAATAATTTATCATATACCTCAATTTCCTAAAGGATATTTGAAAGAAATGGTATACCATATACAATCAGCACTGTTTAAAAGATGTGACTATCATCTCAAAAATATTCTGGTTTTCATAGCAATTTTGTGAAAATCATTTTCAGGCTTAATAGAGATACACAAGCAGTAGAGTAGCAATGAGATATCATGAGCTATCAAATAACACTGGGGAGAAAGGAAAGCAATCATCTGCATTAGAATTCCACAAGGTTGGGGGAAAGGGAGCTAATAAATGTAGCAAGACATTGTTTTTTTGGCTGCTCCGAATTTAGCTGGGAATTAGGAACGATGCCTGGGAATAAGCTCTTAAGCACATGTTGTAGTGTGCGATAATGTTCTTACTTGGATGAATGATGTTCATTCAACTAGAGCCTATTTTAAAGGGATAGAATATAGGCCAGCAGATTTTTGTGACATACTCATAACCTTTCTGTAAATGTGCTGCCTTTATTTTTTTATATCAAATGAATTCTGTGGTTTCAAAGGGTATTATTCATAAATAGGATATATTTCCTCAAAGAGGAAAAAAAAAACCTTGCACATAACACACTGACCCCTGGGAAAAAAGCTCCAAATCATTTCTCCTTTAACTCCAAAGGAAGCCTAGATTTTTTTTTTATCAGTCACTTTTCAGAGGAAGAAATGACTAGAGTTCCACCATCCATCTCTATTGCTGTTAGCTTGTCAATTTGATTTGAGTTTTCATCAGAATTGGATTAACAGCTGGAAGGAGAAATTGTCTCATCCAAACATCCACCAGGGGGCAAGAGAAAAATCCATTAAATTTGACATAGGACAATAGTACTTATTCAAGGAGATACTTTGAACACTTGTAATGGAAAGATGGCATTTTGTAAAAAATGTTCAAATAATTCTCACAAATGTAGGATTTGGGATTCTATTTAATTTAAAGAGCAATCTAACACAGAAAAGGAAGAATGAAAAGCTCACTCTGTGTTTTATTAATTAAGGAAGTTACTGTATAGTCCTAAAGGTAAATTTAATAAGATTGCAAAACTATTAGTATCAAAATCTGACATAAAAAAATAATTATACAAAATAAAAGATTTACATTATTTTCAGGATAGTGGATGGGAATGAAAGGAGATGGGTTGGGGAATCTCTATAGCTATAGCTATATACCATGAGTGATATTTAAAAGAATTATCTGAAATAAATATGATGGAATATTAATATTTACTAATTAGGCTGATGACAACACGAGTGTTTGCTACATTATTTTCTATCTTATCCTGTACATAACAAATATTTTATAATTTTTTTCAGTACAAAAGTACTCAATGAAAACTTTTGTAAGAAGATCTCAATTAATGAGGTCATGAAAAATAAGTTTGCTAAAAAAGCTATAGTATACATTTCCATTTGTGTGGTTAAATGTATATTATAAATTATTTTCTATTAGTTTAGACTTCCTAAAAAAATCTTAAAACATTAAACTATCACCTATGAAGAAATAAACTAAACTTGAGTGCTTTAGAGTGAAAGAAACCATTACTTTTAAACTCAAAACATTAATACTGACTACATGAAGAGTAATCAGAAAAAAATAAAATAATCTGTCTCGTTGACTTTCATGGAGGATTTCATACTTGTAGAATGACTATCTTGGATCAAGTGGTACAGAGGTTATTAGATTAGAGTTACAGGAAATATGTTTCATAAGAGAATTTATATTCAGTTATACCAATCCCATATTTGAACTGGAAAATCATGGTCCCTATTTGTGATATTTTTGATACAGTCCCTGGGTTAAATAAAATTATATTAAAAATAATAAAACCATGTGTATTAGTCAAAGCTCTCTAGGGAAACAGAACCAACAGGAGATCCTGTAAATATGAGATATTTATAAAAATTGTCTTATGCAACTGTGGAGCTGGGAAAGTCCAAATTCCATAGAGCAGGCCTCAAACTGTGAATGCCAATTAAGGTGTCCCATGAATTTCCATGGGGAAGCTGGCTGACTGACGTAGAATTGGAAAGTCTCTCTTCTGACTGCTTAAATCATCACTTCTTTTAAAGCCTTCAGCTGATTGGATGGGACTTTTCACATGGTTGAAAGCCATCTTCTCAGTTGATTGTAGATGCAATCAGCCATAGATGCAATTAACTTACTAATTATTTAAATCCACAAATTATTTTCACAGTGAAAATCGGGCCAGTGCTTGCTTGAGAAAACAACTAGACACAATAACCTGGCTAAGTTAAAATGTGAACTTAACTACAACACCATCTAATCAACATAAAATATTTGAAATTAGTTATAATATCAGTAAAACAAAGTAGCCATATCAAAAATGTGCCATGTATTGAGAATATGTTTTTCAAGCACTAAGTGCTTTAACCTAGATTTATTTTGCAACAGGAATTCTCAACAATTCCCTGACAATTTTAATATTTATCTCATATATTCTATTAAAAGTCTCCATTCTTCTAGTGTTTTGGGGAAATGGTGATCTGACTCCTGACTCACTTAATTTCTGGGCGATTAAATGTTGCTTTTTTCCTTTAATGACATATTAAAAATTTTATTCATAATAGAAAATTCCCAATAAACTAGGAACAGAAGAGAACTTCCTCAGCTGATAAAGAACTTCCTCAACCAGATAAAACTGATTTTACACACAGCACACACACACATCCATACACATATGAATAAACTAAAAGTAGCTTTCTAGAGGTTATTCAATTTTTACTCAAAGTTTATCAAAAACCTCTAGAGAAAGGAAAATAGAAATAAAATGCTATACTTCATGAAGAAAAGCCTGACTGATTCCTCCCTTAGATAGGGAAAAAGGCAGTATGTCCACACTCCTCTCCACCTTCATACTAGAGGTCCCAGACACTGCAATGACAAAAAAAGCCATATTGATTAGAATAGTAGAAATAAGCAGAATATACCCAAACATTGACATAATTGTAGAAAATCCACTAGAATTGACAAAAAATTACTAGACCTAAAAAGAGAATTTAACAAGGTGACTGGATAAAATGCAATATACATAAATTCAAAAGAATCTCTCTAATAATAATATCAATTGGAAATTGAAGCTAAAATTACCATTTTAATAGCTATAATAGCTAACTCTCTCTCTCTCTATATATATATCCATATGCTGTAGATTACAAAACATTTATGAGATACATCAAAGTAGACAAAATAAATGGAGAAAATTGGATTAAATATTATCAGGATGACACTTCTCTCTAAATTTATCTATAGATTAAACAAAATATCAACCAAAATATCCTTCCCTTCTTCCCTTCTACCTTTTCACCTTTCTTCCTTTCTCCCTTATCCTCTACTTCCCTTCTTCCTGTCTCTCCCATCTCTCTCTTTCTCTCCCCCTCTCTCTCACTCTTTCTCTGTCTCTCTATTTCTATTTTCCTTTCTCTAAAGGTCTTCGAAAGATTTTATGTGAATAAAAATAAATTGAAAAACCTCCATAAATCTACTTTGTTCTTTTTAAAGTAGAAGACAACTTAATCTAAAATTAATGTATTGTTTATAGATGTTTGCTAGCAGTTTTTAGTCTAACTTAGTCTACAAAGGTTGTACACTCCATTCAAAATTTAAAAGGAAGAATTTAGACTTTTCTTGTCTCAAAATACAATAAACACAGTCAATTCACATTAGAAGAAATTAAATTTTGTATATTGTCAGCCATATAAGCCACCAAATAAACTCATGCAGAACAATATCTACCAAACGTAAGCATCTTCTATTGCTCTCTGCACATTTTAAATGTGTCCCAGGTTTGGCAAAATTTCATTTATTTCCTATCTTTGCAAATACAATGTTTTCTATTCAAAGAATAATCAAAGACAACACACAGGTAAACCAGATTATGGCTGAGGGAATTATTTTGTTCTTGTTAGTATTCAATTCTAGTAGCACCTTTATTTTCTTTGTTGCTACTTTGGGAAATTTTGTGGTTTATATTTGGGTATAACTTTTTTTTTAATTAGCATTTGATTTGAGAAGTAAAAATGTAAAGTTTTTAGGAGGTTGAACACTTGGATAAATAGGATCACAGTTTACTATGACACAATACATAGCTCTTTTATTTAATTACAGTGACAATAAAATATTTTAAAAGTAAATACAGGAGATAACATGATGATAAAACTTATTTTTCATAAAATTGAGAAGACCCATTTCTAAAAAATGTACATGCTAAGTACATGACAAAGTCAAAAAATTACAAGAAATCATTTTAGTAGGAACTTTAGGGGAAGGTAGTGGAGGAGGGAGCTCCAGGACTCTGTCAGCCCACCAAACCAGCTATGAAACAGCCATGAACTGGTGAAACAACCCTTCTGGGGTTCGGGAGCTAGAAGAACACTGAACATCATCCAGGGAAGAAAGAGAGGAAGAGGCTGATAAACTTTAGTAAAGAGCTTTTAGTAGCACTCTCTATGTGACAGCTGCCAGTTCCCATCCACCACTCAGGGCATGAATCAGATGAAGAAATGCTGGAAAAGTTTGATCAATTAAACTATCAGGCCTAAAGGATATTCTAAAGGTCTAGAATAAGTTGAAAAAACAGTGAAAGAAGAGCCTTGACACAAAGCCAATTAACAATAAAACCCTAGGTGAGAGATTATTTTTTATTTTATTTTATTTGCATTTTTATTTTTTTAATATTTTAAAAGATGCTTAGGTTACATAAATGTTACACAAAAATTATAGGGATTCCCATGTGACCCACCTCCCAAACCTCCCACAACCTCCCACATAAACATCTTTCATTAGTATGGCACATCACCTGCAATGGATATACACATCCTGGGGCTTTGCCACTAAGCATGGACCATAGTTCACATTGTAGACCACACTCTCTCCCACACAGTTCTGCATGTTATATGCTGATGTAAAATGACCTTATCTGTCGATGTAATGTCACTCAGAATAATTCCCACGTCCCAAAAAAGCCCCTGTGTTACAATTGCTTTTCCCTCTTCCTGCCCCGAAAGCATCCAGTAACCACTGGCTCCACATCAATGTTGTAATTTCTTCCATTGCTTGAATCACAATATGTCTACAACAGAATACCAGTAACTCCACTCTAGTCCATAGCTCTTCCCCCAATCCTGAGGATTCTGGAATGGTGATGTCCACTCCACCTCCAAGTGAGAGGAGGCTTATATCCAATGGATAAGATGGATGGGATTATCCTGCCTGTAGCTGCAGACTCTCCATTCCCTGGGGCCGTTGTCCATCATCATCTCCTCTCCAGGTGACTTGGGTGAGTCCATTGAGCTGTAGATTAGGAGTTGCAGCTCCACCGAGATTCCAGGCACTGCTGGCACATGGGCAGGCCAAAGGCTCCAGTCTCTGGAAGTACACCTACAAACTCCAACACCCCATATAGATTTGAATAGAAGGGACTGATGGACCATGTGTAGGGAGGACTTATTTGAGTCCAACTCTATCACTCTCAGGAGCACAGATTCCAAAGTAGAGCCCACTGATAAGGCATCAATCCCTGGGTGATTACATAGGACCTGGGTGTCTCCAGAGCCCTCAGGAGCCCCTCTGTTTGGGGTGGTATCCACTTTGGTGTTCTATGAGCTCCTACTGAGGTGTGCATAAGCCTTATCTCTGGGATGACCTCCCAACTCTCTTTGAAGTCTCTTAGCCATATGAATTCATTTGTCTTTACCTTTTCCCCCTTTTATTCAAGGTCTTTTTCCAGTTGTATTGCCAGTTGTTACTTAGTAGTAATCCCTCGTTGCCAGGGAGGCTTATCCCTGGGAGTCATGTCCCACACTGGGGGAAGGTACTGCATTCATATGCTGAGTTTGGCTTAGAGAGAGTCCACATTTGAGCAACAAGGAGGCTCTCAGGCAGCAGCCCTTAGGCACCCCATAACAATAGGCTGTTTCAATTACAAGAGCAAAGATTCCTAAGGCTAGTCATCAATAACAAGAACCCATCAGTGGACCATCCTCCTTAGCCAGACACTGTCCCTGCACTTGGGGGGACTGTTGCTGCTCCCTTGGAGAGTGTGGCAGCGTTCTCCAGGCTGAGAATTCAGTATTGTCGCATTTATTGAATGATTCTCCACCCACTGTGACCATGCCCCACCCATTGATCATTTGAACAATATTATATATCTTTTATGTGTATTCAGGTGAACTTCCTCCAATGAAACACCCATCCTTGACACCCCCCACCAATGATCCTCTCCCATCCCGTTGTAACCCTTCTGTGATCCAAAGCTTCCTTAAAGATGAAGCCCATATAATAGCCAAATACAATTAATAGGAAAATGAAATAATAATAATAAGTTTAAATGTAAGAGATAAAATACATAGAAACTTAAAAAATAAAAACACTAAAGATAAAATAAAATTAAGGGATTGGGATATTCAAAAAATGGGAAAAAACAAAAAAATAAAAAAAAATTTTTTTTTGACATTTTTCCTTTTATCACTGCATTGTCGGGTGTCCAGTCTATACTGTGGTACCTTCCCCCTCTCACTTCCTAGTGTCTCCCAATTTTTCATTTGATTTTCAAAGAAGTTTTAGGTCACAGCAAAGTCACACACAGAATACTAGAGACTCTCATATACCCAACCTCCTCCCCCTTTCCTCACCTCATATTAAAACCTTTTTGTATGTGAATGGTAGCACTGTTATAACTGTTACACAGATAATGAAACATAGCTACTAAACATTGTCAATGGTTTACAGTATAGTTTACATTTTAGATGGTAAAATTTAATAATTTTTGAAGATATTTACCATGTCCTGTGTCCATCACTGTAAGGTAATGAAAAACATTTCCCTTGACCACTAAATACCCCCTGTTTGATCTATTCAGTTACTCCCTCCCCATCTCCCCAGGGCACATGATGACTCCCTGTCTTGACTCATTGGATGACAAGATTCATAGTTACATGCAACATGAGGTCTTGACATGCTGATTATCCTCCCCTATTAGGATCCAACTTTGCTCATAAGGAGCGCCCACCTGTCTGTTTCTGGGTGAATTTGTCCTCCCAAAGATGTGGGTCCATTTCCTTCCCGCTCACCACGTGGGTGTCCACCCACTGACACAACAAATTATGATAGGATGAACACTCACATACTCCCCAGAAGCCTGCTCCAGATGCACCCCATCCTGAATGCCCCCCCCACCAACACCCTAAACCAGTGACTCTCCCTTGTCTTTTTGCCATAAGAGCATTCCCACCCCTGTACTTTCATCCTCATACCCACAAATCCTGTGTTCAGCTGGTCCCTCTCCCATCTCTTCCCTCAGTATCCTGGGTATTCTAACCCACCCTTCCTAATCTACCCACCTGTTGACCCTGCACCAACAAACCCAGTAATATCACCACCCACCTGTCTTATCCCTTCAATGCGCAACTATACTCTATCACTTTACTGTAGATTATGTACGTATGGGTGATGGCTCACAACCTTCTCTTCTCTTTCGCTCTCTTGTTAACCTATCTTTCAGACAATGGCTCTTGGAGACTGCTCACTTTCCTCAATTCATATCAGTGAGGTCATGTCTAGTTCATCCTTCAATGCCTGGCCTTGCTTCATTCAACATAACATCTTCAAGATTCACCATGTTATTTTGTGTGTTAGCACTTTATTCATTCTTACAGCTGGGTAATATTCCATTGTATGTATGTACCACATTTTGTTTATCCATTCTTCTGTTGATGGGCACTGGGTTGATTCCAACTTTTGGCAATGGTGAACAATGCTGCTATGAACATTAGTGTGCATATATCTGTTCATGTCTTTGCTTTCAATTCTTCTGGGTATATACCCAGCAGTGGAATCGCTGGCTCATACAGAAGATCTATTGTTAGTTTTCTGAGGAACCGCCAAACTGTCTTCCACAGTGGCTGGACCATTCCACAATCCCACCAGCAGTGGATGAGGGTTCCCATTCCTCCACTTCCTCTCCAACACTTATAGTCTGCTGTTTTTTTAATAGCTGCCATTCTAATGGGTATAACATGGTATCTCATTGTAGTTTTGATTTGCATTTCCCTAATAGTTAGCGATGTCAAGCATTTTTTCATGTGCTTTTTTAGCCATTTGTATTTCTTCCTAGGAGAAGTGTCTTTTCAGGTCACTTGTCCATTTTTTAAATGGGTTGTTTGTCTTTTTATTTTAGAGGTGTAGGATTTCTTTATATACGCAGGATATTAGGCTCCTATCAGATATATGGTTGCCAAATATTTTCTCCCATTGGGTAAGCTACCTTTTTATTTTCTTGATAATGTCCTTTGAGGTGCAGACATTTTTAATTTTGAGAAGATCCCATTTATCTATTTTTTCTTTTGATGCTTGTGCTTTGGGTGTGAAGTTCATGAAACCATTTCCTATTATAAAGTATTGTAGATGCTTCCCTACATTATCTTCCAAGGTCTTTATGGCTCTTATATTTAGATCTTTGATCCATCTTGAGTTGATTTTTGCATAAGGTGTGAGATGGTGTTCCTCTCTCATTATTTTGGATATAGATATTCAGTTCTCTAAGCACTACTTGTTGAAGAGGCCATTCTTTCCCAACTGAGTGGGCTTCGTAGCCTTGTCAAATATCAGATGACTGTATATGTGAGGGTCTATATCAGAACTCTCAATTCGGTTCCATTGGTTAGTATGTCGATCCTTGTGCCAATACTATGCAGTTTTGACCACTGTAGCTTTGTAGTATGTTTTAAAGTCAGGTAGTGTGATACCTCCAACTTCATTTTTCTTTTTCAATATGTCTTTGGCGATTCGGGGCCTCTTGCCTTTCCAAATATATTTTGTAGTTAGTTTTTCCAGTTCCTTAAAAAATTGTTATTGGGATTGCATTAAATCTCTAGATTAGTTTGGGTAGGATAGAAATCTTGATGATGTTTAGTCTTCCTATACATGAACAGGGAATATTCTTCCATTTATTTAAGGCTTCTTTGATTTCCTTTAACAGTGTTGTGTAATTTTCTGTTTATAAGTCTTTTGCATCTTTATTTAAATTTATTCCTAGGTATGTGATTCTTTTAGTTACTATTGTAAATGGTAATTTTTTCTTGATTTCCTTCTCAGATTGCTCGTTATTGGTGTACAGAAATGCTGCTGATTTTTGAGCATTGCTCTTATAGCCTGCAACATTACTGAACTCCTTTATAAGTTCTAGAAGCTTTGTTGTAGATTTCTCAGGGCTCTCTATGTATAGGATCATGTCACCTGCAAATAATGAAAATTTTACTTCTTTTCCAATTTGGATGCCTTTTATATCTTCTTCTTGCCTCAGTGCTTGAGCAAGTACTTCTAAGACAATGTTAAATAGGACTGGAGATAGTGGGCATCCTTGTCTTGTTCCCGATCTCAGAGGGAAGGCTTTTAGGATTTCACCATTGAAGATGATGTTAGCTTTGGGTTTTTCATATATAACCTTTATCATGTTCAGAAAGTTTCCTTCTATTCCTATCTTTTGCAGTGTTTTTATCAGGAAAGGGTGCTGTATTTTGTTGAATGCTTTTTCTGCATCTATAGAGATGATCATGTGATTTTTTCTTTCAATCTGTTTATGTGGTGTATTACATTGATTGATTTTCTTATATTGAACCATCCTTGCATACCCGGGATGAAACCCACTTGGTCATGATGTGTAAATCTTTTTTTTTTTTATTTTATTTTTTTTTTATTATGGGTAAAAATCAAAATTCTCACAATACATACAAACATTTGTAAAATGATATATAAATATATATGCATATATGTGTATTTGCTTACAAAAATGTTATTTTTTATATATATATATACATATATTTTAAGAGGTGCTTAGATTACCTAAAATATTATACGGAACCCACTCGGATTCCCATGTTGCCCACCTCCCACACCTCCCACCACATCCAACACAAACATCTCCCATAGTGTGGCCCACCAACCTCAATGAACTTACACCTCCTGGAGCCTTGCCACCAACCATAGACCACAGTTCACACTGTAGACCACACTCTCTCCCACTCAGTTCTGAGTGGTGTGTGCTGATTTAAAATGGCCTACATCCATTGCCACAACAGTACTCAGGACAACATTAACATTAAATCTTTTTAAATGTTGCTGAATGTGATTAGCAAGTATTTTGTTAAGGATTTTAGCATCTAGGTTCATTAGAGAAATTTGTCTGTAATTTTCCTTTTTTGTGGTATCTTTGTTTGGCTTTGCTATTAGGGTAGTGTTGGCATCGTAGAATGAGTTAGCCGATGTTCCTTCTACTTCTATTTTTTGGAAGAGCTTAAGCAGGATTGGTGTTAGCTCTTTACAGAATGTTTGGTAGAATTCAGCTGTGAAGCCTTCTGGTCCTGGGCTCTTCTTAGTTGGGAAATTTTTGATGACTGAGTCTATCTCTTTACTTGTAATTGGACTATTGAGTTTATCAATTTCTTCTTTCGGCAATGTAGGCTTTTTGTGAGTTTCTAGAAATTTGTCCATTTCCTCTAAATTATCATTCTTGTTAGCATATAATTTTTCAAAGTATCCTCTTATGATACTCTTTATTTCTGTTGGGTCAGTATTGATATCCCCTTGCTCATTCCTTATTTTGTGTATTTACATATGTTCTCTCTTTTTCTTTGTTAGTCTGGCTAAGAGTTTGTCCATTTTATTGATCTTCTCGAAGAAATAGCTTTTGTTTTTGTTTATTTTTTCTACTGCTTTCTTTTTCTCTATTTCATTTAGTTCTGCTCTAATCTTTGTTATTTCCTTCTTTCTACTTCCTTTAGGTTTAGTTTGTTGTTGTTTTTCCAGTTCCTCCAGGTGTGCAGTTAGGTCTTCAATTTTAGCTCTTTCTTATTTTTTAATATATGTATTTATGACTATGAACTTCCCTCTCAGGACAGCTTTGGCTGTATCCCATATGTTTTGATATGTTGTAGTGTCATTTTCATTAGTTTCAAGGTAGTTACTGATTTCTTTTGAGATTTTCTCCTTGACCCACTGTTTGTCTAAGAATATGTTGTTTAACTTCCATTTCTTTGTGCCTAATCTGTTTCTTTGGCCCTTAGTGATTTCCAATTTCATTCCATTGTGGTCAGAGAAATTACTTTATATAATCTTAGTCTTCCTAAATTCATTGAGAGTTGTTCTGTGACCTAGCATGCGGTCTATCTTGGAGTATGATTGATGTGCACTTGAGAAGAATGTAAATCCTGCTGTATTTGGGTGTAGTGTTCTGTATATGTCTATTAGGTCCAGGTCCTCTGATGTATTATTCAGAGTCTTTGTTTCTTTATTGAGTCCCTCTCTAGATATTCTGTCTAATGGTAATAATGGTGCATTAAAGTCCCCCACTATAATTGTAGATGCATTTATTTCTCCACTTAGTTTTTCCAGAGTTTGCCTCATGTATTTTGAGGCATCCTGATTAGGTGCATAAATGTTTATGATTGTCCTCTCTTCTTGAGAGATTACCCCTTTTGTCTCTTACAACAGTTTTGCATTTAAAGTCTATTTTGTCTGATATTAGTATAGCTACTTCTGCCCTTTTTTGGCTATTGTTAGCTTGTAAAATTGTTTTCCAGCCATTCACTTTCAGCCTCTTGAATCCCTGGGTCGAAGGTGGGTTTCTTGTATACAGCATATAGATGGAGCATATTTCCTTATCAATTCTGCCAATCTGTGTCTCTTCACTGGTGAGTTTAATCCATTAACATTCAGTGTTATTACTCACAATGAATTTCTTACATCAGCCATATTTTCTTTGGGTTAATGTATGTCATATTTTTTTTTATTTCTCTTTTTTTCTTTTTAGTTGTTCTTACACTCTTCTCCAACTCTCTCTCCCCTGTTTTTTCCTTTCAACTTGTAGAACTTCCTTTATTATTTCTTGAAGTACAGGTTTCTTATTGGCATACTCTCTTAATTTCAGTTTATCTGTGAATATTTTGAACTCTCCATCATGTTTCAATGCTAGTTTTGCTGGATAGAGAATTCGTGGCTGGAAGTTATATTCTTTTAGTACTTTGACTATGTTGTACCACCATCTTCTTGCCTCCATGGTTTCAGATGAGAAATCAGCACTTAATCTTATAGTGCTTCCCTTGTATGTGATGGTTTTCTTTTCCCTTGCTGCCTTGAGTATTTTCTCTTTGTCTTAAGCATTGAACATTTTGACAAGTATATGTCTTGGAGTTGGCCTGTTGGGATTTATACTGTTTGGGGTGCGCTGTGCTACCTGAACATGTACATCCATCTCTCTCAAAAGGGTTGGGAAGTTTTCAGCCATTATTTCCTTCAGCACTCCTTCTCTTCCCTTTCCCTTCTCTTCTCCTTCTGGGATGCCTATAATGAGTATGTTTGTGGATTTTGTGTTGTCGGTTAAATCCCTGAGTCCCTGCTGGTTTTTTTCTATCTTTTTATCCATATATTCTACTATCTGTTTGATTTCATATGTATTGTCTTTCACATCACTAATTCATTCTTCTGCCTGTTCAAATCTGCTGTTATGTGAATCCAGCATCTTTTTGATTTCTTGGATTGTGCCATTGATCACCATCATATCCGTTATCTTTTTATGTATGTATACAATTTCTTCAGTATATTCTCCCAGTGACTTCTTAATATCCTTAATCTCTTCCTTCACTTCATTAAGTTGGTCCATGGTATTTGTTTGGAAAGCTTTGATTAGTTGTTCTATGTTCTGTATCTCTTCCTGGGTTTTAGTTTGTTCATTGTACTGGTCCATGTCTTCCTGTTTCTCAGTGTGGTTTGTAATTTTTGGTTGCCCTCTAGTCATCATTTTATCTTGATGGGTTTATTCATTTGATTAGCTTCTCTCTCTGCTCTAGAGTTTTATTTTCCTGGTGGTTCTGCGTGTGTTTTAAGTTTTCTCTTTGACACTTCGTTCTTCTTATTCTATTTCCTTGCTTCTTTCTATGTTCCCTTGAAGGCAAAAGATTAGGGCCAGAGGAATTGAAAGATGTGAGAAAGGAAGAAGGATAATAGTAATATTGATAAAAGTTAGAAGAGGGGCCATGTAAGACTTGGTAAAATGAATATTTAACTCATGTAGGAAGTGTAGAGTAATAGGAAAAAAATGTGTAGTACAATGGACTAGGAAATTAAATAGAGGAAAATATATATAATGATTTAGAAGGCTAGAATGATGAAGAGAGAGAGAGAGAGTAAAGAAAGGGCTGAAAGGAGAAAGTTAATAATAATAAAAAAGAAGAAAACAAAATAGATAAAATAGAAATTGATACCCTTGAAGTTGTGTGCTAATGAAAAAATGTGGTATGTAAGAACCACAACAGAAAGCAGAAGGTAGAAAGATGAAGGAAGGAAAAGAGATAGTGATGGGAGACAAAATCAATATAGACAGAGAATGGGTGATCATGGAAAAGAAGCACAGCAAAGAACAGACAAGCTGGCAGCACCTGATTTTAAAAAAAAAAAAAAAAGCAGGGAAGGAAAGAGGAAAGAAAAGCAAGAGACAACAAATAAACAAAGAAAAACTAAACAACCACACAAGCAAACAGTTAAACAAGCTAAGGAAGAACAGTGTTCCTTCTTGGGCCCTTGTGGAGCCTCTCACCCTGCTTGAGTTCATCAATCAATTACCTTGCAAGGTTCTATCTGCAGGTTTTGAGGCAGATTTTAGCGATTAATCTAAGTTAACAAATTTTTCTTGCTTTTTTTTTTTGGAGAAATAGGGGACCCAAAAGAAGGCCTCTTCTAGACCACCCCCTCCACCCGTGGGGACCCTAAATAAGCTCGTGGAAACTAATCAAGCATTTCCTATTTCCTGGACTCCCCAGGGGAGCTGAAGCTCTGATGCTTGTCAGTGCAGAACGATAAAATTGGCTGACTCCACCCCCTCTGGAGCCAAGCCTCAGTATCTCCAGGCTATTAGGTAATTCAGGCTTCCTCAGCAGATTCGCCTCTCCCTTCAACCTGGTTCCTCTTTAAGCTGGCTTACTTGCTCCCCAAAGCTGTGAGGGGGTCCAGGTAACCAAACGCAAAGAAAGGAGACCCTTCTCCACCTTCTGTCAGAACCCTCCCACTCTCGGAGAATGCTCCCTCTCACCAGGTTGTCTGCAGGAGTCAGGGAATATCCCTGGGCAACTAGGTAAATCAGCCTTCCTCAGGAGATTCGCCACTCCCCTCAGGCTGGTGCCGCTTCAAGTCAGCTATTTTGTTCCCCAAAGCTGCAAGGGGTTCCAGGCAGCCAAATCCACAGAAAGGAACCCCCTCTCGACCCTCCGCCAGAACCCTCCCACTCTCAGAGAAGTCTTCCTCTCACCAGGTTGCTGGCAGGAGTCGCGCCTCTTCCCAGCCTTTTTCCCTGAGGGTGGACTCAGCAGTCTGTGTCGACTACCACAGCCAGGGGAAAAACTCACGATTCTTTCCTGAGCAATCTGCCTCGCCGTCCAGCTCCCTCCAGATCGATGTCCCCAGCTTCTCACTACATGAGCCCTCAGTACAGATCACTCAGGCAGGATCCTGTCCCCAGTCAGTCATCCTCCAAGAGTGAGTTGGTGAGTGCCCTTCTAAACCAATGCCATCTTGCCCCCTCTCTCCTGGGTATAACATTTTTGAATGCTCCCATTTTTCTCTTCCTGTCTTTCTTTCCTAAACTGATATAAATTATGGTACTCAACTATAAAAGGTTTGATTTGACTTTGTTTGTATAAAGGAAGTATTTGCTACATTGTTGCCGTGACATCACGAGGCTTGCATTTTTTAACCATTTTATTGAGGTATAGTTAACATATAATACAATACACCCATTTAAAGAGTAAAATTCAATCATTTTTAGTACATTTACAAGGTGTTTTCATTTCACTTGGGGTAAATATGTGGGAATTGCTAGGTCATATAGTACCTGAATATTTCACTTTTTGAGGGACTGCTAGACTGTTTCCCAAAGCAGTTGCATTATTTTACTTCCCATCAGACATTTATGAGGGTTCCAATTTCTTCATGTCCTCACCAAGAATTGTTATTATATATTTTTATTATAGCCATCCTAGTAGATATGAAGTGGTATTTCACTGTGGTTTTGACTTTCATCTACCTGATGGCTAATGATTTTGAGCATCTTTTCATGAGCTTTTTGGCCATTTATATATCTTCTTTTAAGGGAAGTCTATTCAGATCCCTTGCCCAGTTTTTAATTGGTTTCTTCGCCTTTCTATCATTTAGTTATTAGGTTCTTTTATATATTCCAAATGCATGTCCCTTGTCAGATATAGGATTTGCAAAACTTTTCTCCCATTCTGTAGATAGTCTTTTCACTTTCTTGATGGTGTCTTTTGAAACGCCAAATTTAACTTTTATGAAATCCAATTTCTCTATTTTTTATTTTATCACTTGTGCTTTTGGAGTCATATCTAAGATGACTATGCCTAACCTTAGTCATGAAGAGTTATGCTTCTCTTTTCTTCTAAGAGTTTTATGTTTTCGCTCTTACATTTATGTTGAGTTCATTTTTTGTGCATGGTCGAGACTTGCAATTTGAAAGCATTGAAAAAATACCCTGTCCTTGTTTTTAGAGAGGGCACTAGTAACAGTGCTAGTTATGAAGCACTGTCCACAAGAAGATACTTCACAGTTACAGATAAAACAGGCAAAGTAGAAGGAAATGGAAATAATATTTCAGTGCATGTAAAATGAGTAAGTACATGGTCCCATGAAATTAAACCTATTACATATAAGATGTTTGCATTATTAGCCACAGGTTTGTGAGGAATAGGGACATTTGGGTTATTAACAGGTTGTGATTCAATACGATTAGAACTTTTAAGTGGTTTTGCATTTTTCTCTCCAATTTGCAACTGAAAATCTAAAATTAAAAAAAATGATTTTTCAATATGCCTAAAGTACTCCTACTAAAGTGAAATGGCAGGCATACAACATTTATAGTAGATACCCTATTCTCAGTCTTTCTTCATAACAGAACCTCTATTTTGTTTGTTTAAGGAAAAATGTGCACAGATAAAATAATCCCATTTTCACCCACTTTTCTCAGTTTTTTTTATTAGATCACTTGAAGATTTACAGAAAAATCATGCAGAAATTACAGAGTTCCCATATGCTACCTTTCCAACACAGTTTTCCTTATGATTAACATTTTGTATTAGGGGTAACTTTGTTATGACTGATGAACCAGTATTATTATAATTATATTATTAATTTTAACCTGTAGTTTACATAAGAGTTCACTCTGCATTGTACAGTTCTTTTTTTTTTTTTTTTTTTTTCATTTTTATTCAGGTAACATTTATATATAACTGAAAATTTTCCATTTTAACTACTTTCATATATACAATTCAGTGGTGTTAATTACATAAACTTCTTTTTGCAATCAGGGATTGCAATATTTATTTTATTTTTAAAGCAGTTTTATTGAAATATATTCACACACCATACAATCCATCCAAAGTGTACAATCAATGGCTCTCAGTATAATCAGAGTTGTGCATTCATCATCACAATTTTAGAACACTTTCTTTTGAAGCTAAAAATATTCATATGACCCTCTTCTGACTAGTGAATGAGATATAAGCAGGTGTTACTGGATTGGTTTCCTGACAACTTGACTGGAATCTTCCTTTTAATGTTATTTCTCTCCATTCTCCTTGGTGAAAATGTGGACACAACTTCTGGATGTACAGCAGTCATTGTGGGCATTGTGAAGGAATACCTCAGGTTAAGGATAATGGAGCAAAGAGAATGAAAGTATATGTGTGTTAAAGATATCATGTTGGCACAACAAATACTGAAAAAAAAAGTTCGCAGATTTTTCCAAAATAAAATTTTATTGATTGGTGAAAATGTAACTTCAAAGCATAAACTCTTTGCACCCAATTATCTAGCCACCTCCACATCCCACCACCAGGAGATAAAAGAATTACTGCTCTAACAGAAAACTGCTTTCTGAAATTTTCCTTTGCCACACAGACTGATATCATAAATTGACTTGATGTGCATGTAATTATAGATGACCACAGAAAAAGACTACTTTTGAGAGACTTTTCATCATTTTTATAAATATTACCACATTAAATCCACCTATGGAACTGTGGGGAGACATGAAATGCCCACTTCCCCCTCCCACTAGTATTTGTGTAGATTGCTGGAAAGGGTGAGGTGGAATTGGCCAGTGATCCATCTGCTACAGCGCACACTGGACTCTAGGTGTAGTAATCATTAACCTGTGTTCGTGCTGCCCCTCACTGTTCTGAATCACTGTGGAGCCTTTGTCTTCAAGCTGTATGGCACAGTTGCTGCCCAATTGGCCATCATCAGGCATGTGAGGAATAAATGGCATGACTGCTGCTGGCCTCACTATGTGGTTCCTTTGGAATATCAAAGTATTCAGTCGACCTTTTCGGGCTTTACCCTCCTTCGTTACAGGAACTACTTTCATTAGGAAAAAACGGACTCTATAACATGCTGCAACAAATTTCATCCTTACTACTATCTCAGATGAGTTCTTTATTTCTATTGACTTTAGGTAGTTCCAGGAGATATAGAGCTCAATATTCATTATTATTGTATTTCCTATGTGATACTAAAGGAAATATAACTTCCATTTTTGCCCCACCAGTCATGATAAAATATTAAATGGCAAGTTATATAATATATAACTTTTCTCTTTCATAATGAAGACCTCCACAGGTATATATTTTCTTCAAAGTACCATTTGCTACTTCAGTTGTAAATATTTCTTTGGTCAATTGTTGTTAGCATCAGTTGGTAACTGGAAATTGTTCTCTTTCTCACATCCCATAAGCACGTTTTGCTAATCCTTTATTGAACAAGTTGACACACATTTCCTTAGATGTTTCAATTACTTTACCTTTGTGTTCCTTCATCAAAATTGGAATTCCCTTACAAACATGATGCATCTACAGAGATTTGAAACCTGTTCATGAAATTATCTAAGCAGTTACACATAATAAACTATGAAAGCACTGTATTGTCTTCTTATAACCCTTTTACTCAGGAATAGTCATTCATATTAGCAAAGGCTTACTCCTTTGCAATATACAAAAACTTCCTAGTGTATCAATCTGCACCAAAAATGTGTCAAAAATAATGTTTACAATATTGATATTGAGCATTTGGTTCCAGACCACTGCAATAAAGCGAATAGCACAGTAAAGTGAGTCACAAGAATTTTTTGGTTTCACTGTTCAATTAAAAGTTATGTTTGTGCTATGCTGTAGTCTATTAAGTGTGCAATAGAATTATGTCTAACAAACAATGTACATATCTTAATTTAAAAATACTTTATTGCTAAAAATGTTAACCATCATCTGAGCTTTCAGCAAGTTGTAATCCTTTTCTTGGTCTTGCCTCAATGTAGACGGCTGCTAACTGATGAGGGTGGTGGTTGCTGAAGGTTGGGGTATGTAGCAGTTAGGCATTGTTTATAATTCCAAAAATTGATATCGGATTGTGTTTGTAAAGTGGACTGTTCCTCTGGGCATATTTGATTGTATTAAATTCAGAAGTTTCACTTTTACTTGATTAAATAATGATTAAGGCTTTGATTGGGCCATGTCAGTAGAATCTTGAATCCTTGCCACCTTGGTGGGTGGGGACTCACAGAGAAAACTACATGGCAGAGGCCCTGGGAAGAGAGAAGAGACATTCGCCTGGTAGTTCACAGCTAGCTTTGTGGAGAGAGCAGAGCAGCTGAGCCCAGAGAAAAATGAGCCCCGGGAGAGAGATGAGACTTATCCCAGCCTATAGCTGATACTGGAAGAAGTTAGCACCATGGAGCCTTAAGAGGAAGACAAAGGCTGAATGTCGGCAGCCATCTTGCTCCAACAAATGGCAACAGACTTGGTGAGGGAATAAGTTATGGTTTATGGCCTGGTAGTGGTAAACTTCTACCTCAGATAAAAACCCTTTATAAAACACAAAAGATTTCTGGTATTTTGCATCAGGCACCCCTTTGGCTGACTAATACAAGGTGGTTGTGGTAATTTCTTAAAATAAGACAACAATGAAGTTTGCCACATGAACTGCCTCTTCCTTTCACAAAAGATTTTTCTGTAGCATGTGATTCTGTTTGACAGCATTTTAACCAAATGGAACTTCTTTCAAAATTGGAGCCAATCCTCTCAATCCGTGCTGCTGCTAAGTTTATGTAACTTTCTAAATCTTTAGCTTTCACTTCAACAATGTTCACAGAATCAAAACCGGGAGTAGATTTCATTTCAAGAAACCATTTTCTTAGTTCATCCATAAAGTAACTCCTCATCTGTTAAGCTGTAGCACGAGGCTGTCACAATTCAGTCACATACATCTTCAGGCTCCACTTCTAATTCTGGTCCTCTTTCTATTTTCACCACTTCTGTCGTTACTTCCTCCACTGAAGTCTTGACAGGGCCTTAAAGTCATCCATGAGGGTTGGAATCTACTTCTTCCAAACTCCTGGAATATTTATATCTGACCTTCTCTCATGAATCACAAATGTTCTTAATAGCATCTGAATGATGCATCCTTTCCAGAAGGTTTTCAATTGACTTTACCAAGATTCATCAGAGGAATCACTACCTATGGCACCTATAGGCTTACCAAATATATTTCTTAAATAATAAGACTTGAAAGTTGAAATTCCTCCTTGATCCATGAATTGCAGAATGGATTTTGTGTTTGCAGGTATGAAAACAACATTAATCTCATTGTACATCTCTATCATTGTTCTTAAGTGATCCAGTACATCGTTAGTGAGCAGTAATATTTTGAAGGGAGTCTTTTTCTTAGCAGTAAGTCTCAACAGTGGGCTTAAAATAATCAGTAAACTACATTGTATACAGGTGTATTGTCATCCAGTACTTGTTCCATTTATATAACACAGGAAGAATAGATTTAGCATAATTTTTAAGGTCCCTAGTATTATTAGAATAATAAATAAGCATTAGCTTCAAATTAAAGTCACCGACTGCATTAGCTCCTATAAAATGAGTTAACCTGTCCTTTGAAGCTTTAAAGCCAGGCATTGTCTTCTCCTCTCTAGCTATGAAATTCCTAGGGCATCTCCTTCTAATAGAAGGCTGTTTTGTCTATATTGAAAATCGCTTGTTTAGTGTAGCCACCTTCATCAATTATCTTAGATCTTCTGTATAATTTGCTGAAGCTTCTACATCAGCACTTGAGGCTTCACCTTGCACCTTTATGTAATGGAGATGATGTCTTTCTTTACACCTCATTAACCAAACTCTACTAGTTTTAAACTTTTTTTCTGCAGCTTCCTTACTTCTCTCAGACTTTATAGAATTGAATATTTTATAGATTGCTCTAGACTGGGCTTTGGCTTAAGGAAATGCGGCTGCTTTGATCTTCTATCCAGACTGCTAAAACTCTTTCCATATCAATAAGAAGCCTGTTTTGTTCTCTTGTCATTCATGTGTTCACTGGAATAGCATTTTTCATTTCCTTCAAGAACGTTTCCTTTGCATTCACAAATTCGCTGTTAGGTACGAGACAGCTTTCGGCCTTTCACAGCTTTTGGCATGCTTTCCTCAATATGCTTAGTCATTTATAGCTTTTGATTTCAAGTGAGAGACATGTATGGACTCTTCCTTTCACTTGAACACTTAGAGGCCATTGTACGGTTATTAATTAGCCTAATTTCAATATTGTCATGTCTCAGTGTATAGGGAGTCCCAAAGAGAGGGAGAGAGAAGGGGACAGCTAGTTTGTGGGGCAGCCAGAACACACAAAATATTTTTCAATTGTGTGTCATCTATTCTGGGAAGAGATCATCCCCAAATTATAATAGTAACATCATATATCATGATCACAGATCACGATAACAGATATTAATATAAAGAAAGAGTTTGAAATATTGGAAAAATTATCTATATGTGAGAAGAGACACAAAGTGAGCACAAGTTTTTGGAAAAGTGAGCTAGATATAATTGCTCAATATAGGATTGTCACAAACCTTCAATTTGTAAAAAATACAGTACATGTGAAACACAATAATGTGAAGTCTAATAAAATGAGATATATCTGTATATATTTACACACATATTTATCCTATGATAGAGCAAATAAAGACACAAAGAAAAAAATGGAGTCAGGACAATGAACTGATTCGCAAGTGAAATGAAAATAACCTAGTATGGTAGATATGTAGGATATCTAGGGATGCTTCTGTTAAAGAAAAAATCATTTTACAAGAATTGTGATAATATGCTGGATCTTTTTAAGGATGAGAGATGAGGGAAATTCACATTTCCTTTGTAAAAAAGACACAATTATTGATTATTTCCCAACTAAATAAAATTCCCATCCTACAAACTTCAAAATGCATGTGAGGGACCTACTGAGACATTTAGGCAATGGTTCTTTTTGTGGCCTCTGTAGCTTCTAATTTGGTAGAGGATATTGCAGAAAACAGATTCTGGAATGTGTTCTCCATGAGCTGGCAATTACCCAGAAAGCAGCATGAGAGGTGCCCCAAAGAACAGAGAATAGTGTGGCCCGGTATTTAGGGATTCTTTTGACATCTACTCCAAACTGTGGATGTAACAGGTCTGTATATAAGCTCTAAAATTTCTGTAGGGAGCCAACCAAGTAGGTAGAATGATTTTTACCCTTGAGACAATGACCTGGCAGCAAGAGTTTAGGGCAGAGTGCTCCTCCAGCAGGAATTGATATCTTGCCTTAAATCACATGCCTCCTTGAAAATTAACCTCTTTTATTTTCATCTTGTATAGAAAGGTTTGAACCATCAGACATAGGACCCAAACCAGCAGACCAGTGACCCAACAAAGAAAGTTGGCCATTTATCTTTTGGGTGCCAGAAGGCAGAGACAAGGAGTTCATGATGAATAAAACAAGATGACTAGTTTAATAAGTATGACTTCAACACCTGAACATAAAGAAAACAACTACAAAGAGATATAACCCCATTAATTAAAAAAAAAACAAAAAAACACAACACTAAAAACATTTTTGAATTTAAAATGTTTTAATTTTCCCAAAAAGTCATATATAAATTAAAGAAAATAAATATCCAAATTAATAGTTTAAAATATCAAGCACAGGATAGAAATCCAAAAAGAAATATTTTCTGAAGATAGAGGTACAAGGCTTAGAAAATAAACACAAAAGGCCAAATCTGAAAATAATTGGTATCCCTGAAAGAGAAAAGAATATAATAAGAACAAAAGTTAAAATACAAATACCTTAAGCTAAGCAAAAAAATCTAAATCTTCATACCATACTATTTATGAGTTATGGCTTTGATGAGAACAATGCAAAATTAGCTGTATTCTAGTAAATTCTGGTAAATTAACACTAAATAGAAAAAGAAAAAAAAAAGTACACGTGTTTGGTACAAATAATATGCTTTGATAAGAAGAATATGTTTTCTACACAGAAAGAAATAAAACTAGACTGGCATGAATCTAGTCATTTTTGATGCTGTAAGGTAGAAGGTAGGAATATAATCTCTAAAGACTATTGAGAGTAAGGACTCAGTCCACAAACCTACGATATGCCAAGGTATTGTCCACATGCCAATGGGAAATGAAAATATTTGGATATGTACAAAATCTCAGAGATTATATCTCCAGTTTAGAGGGAAATACTTCAGGCAATACTACATTTGATCTTCAAAAGAGCCTAATAAACACAAGTAGGGGGAAAATGAAAAGACAAAGAAATTGTGGTGAACACTGAAAATTAATGTGTGTGTACTTATTGCTTACTTAATAATATTAGTATATTTAATATCCTTAATTCATACGTGTGTACTCATGTCTGAGAATGAGTAATTTGATTATTAGTATTTGATTCTAAATAAAGATGCCTTCAAATAATAGGGAATGAAAGAGTAAGAAAAATTATCCACCATATAGCCTATTCTACCAAACTTAAAGTGTTGATGATGGAGATTAAAGAATAGATAAGAATGCTATTTAATTCCCTCTGGCAATTATAAAAAGGAGAGGAAGATAAAGGAAAAAAAAAACAAAAATATTTTAGAGGTAATAATTTGTGGGGGCATGTCCCAGTTACTGGGGTTATTGATGAACATTCTCATGGTTGCCTCCTTCAGGACGCTAGCTGGTACTGCAGCCCATGCCACGTTTAATCTTAGCCTGGGCCTCTTCACTTGTTTGGATCAACAAAATTAAACAGAAGGGACGCTTGCCACATCAGGGCAGAAATATCATCATGCAGTATTTAATTCACTACCTCACCTTCTATCTCCCATAGTGATCACTGAAGTAGTTGTCTAGATAAAGCTTTCCTTGAGCTTTTTCCAAGTGACTATATTAAATAGATTCAACTACTTCCATTCCTTAACCTGCACTGGGTAGAAATTCTAGATTGAAATTTTTTTTTTTTAATACTTTAAGTAGTATATCCAATATTTTCTCACTTGTATCATTTCTGCTGAGAAACAGTTGTCATTCTTATATTTGACCCTCTTTATCTAACACTTCATTTTTCTTTGGCTGCTTTTAACATTTTCTCTTTATTTCTGGTTTTGAGGAATTTGATTATGGTACAATTTGGTGTAGTTTTCTTCATGTTTCTTTGCCTGGGCTTCACTGATCTTGGATTTGTGAATTTCCATATTCCATCAAGTTTGGATAATTGATGGCCATGATTTATTTAAAAAGTATACCTGTCCCTCATTCCAGGAACTCCAGTTATCCATATATTAAGTGATTGAAGTTTTCTCACAGCCTAGTCTTAATCTGTTTATCTTTATTTTTCAATTATCTTTTTTCTGTGAGTTTCATTTTGGATAGTTTCTACTCCTACATCTAAAAGTTCACTTTTTTTACCTGTTGATGTATCACTTCTATTACCTGTTGAAGTATCTAATTACCTGTTGATCACATCCACTGAATTTTTCATCTCATACATTTTGCTTTTTGCCTGCAGAAGTTTGGTTTCCATTTTATAAATTATATTTACTCAGTCTCTTGTACCTATTTGGCCAACTGGAATGCACTTATAATAATGTTTTAATGCTCTTGACTGCTAATCCTAACATCTTTGATGTGTCTAATTCAGTTTTGATTAATTAATTTATATTTTACTTGTAGTTTGTATTTTCCTACTTGTTTATATATATAAAAAGTTTTAACTGGATGCTAATCATTGTGGTATTTTTGTTGCCATATCAAAAACTTTTTTAATAACTCAAAATCATTTTCTCCTGTTTTCTTTTAGAGGATTTGTAGAATTAGATTTTGGAATTAGGTCTTATGATTGATTTTGATTTTTTTTATATGGTCAAATATCTTAAAAAAATTTTTTTTCTATGAACTTTCAAGTATTTCATTACAATATCAGGAAAAGTCTGTTCTTTCCCTAATGAATATTTTGTATCTCTGTATCTCTTTCAATAATTTCTTAATGTTCTTAATGTTCTTGTCTGGCAATTCTAAAACCTATGTCAATTCTCAGATGGTTTTAATTAATTTATTATTCTCCACATTATGAGTCATTTTTTCCCTGTTTCTTGGTATGCCTTTTAAGTTTTGGATTTGATGTCTTATATTTTGTATAGTTTGCTAAGGCTGCCAATGCAAAGTACCAGAAATGGATTGACTTTTATAATAGGAAATGTATTAGGGTAAAAGCTTACAGTTCCAAGGCTGTAAATTCACAAATCCAAGAAGATCAATGAAGCCAAGGAAATTTATTTGGGTAAAAGCTTACAGTTCCAAGGCTGTGAAATGTCCAAATCAAGACATCATCAAAGATGTTGTCTCACCAAGGTCGGATGTTGGCAGATCCTGGACTCCTGTCACATGACCAGGCAAATGGCAGGACTGCTGATCTGGGTCTCTGCCTCCTCCTCCAGGCTGCTTTCTCCCTGAGCTCAGCTATTTGTTCCACTGATTCCAGCCTCTTGGTTCTGGGACTTCTCTCTCTCAGCCTCTCGGGGCTTCTTTGTCTTTATACAACTGTAGGTGATCCTGGAGTCCTTTCTTACATGGCAGAGTGAAAATGGCAGTTTCCTTTCTCTGTGTGTTTCTGCTTCTAGTTCTCTGTTTATATAAGACCCCAGCAAAAGGGCAGAGACTCAAGCCTGGATTATGCCTCAATGCCTAGTCCAATCAGAGGTCCTAAAGAGATCTATCAAGTGATCTAATCAAAAGATCCATTAGTTGAATCTAATGCAATCAAAGGGCCCCACACTCACAGGAATGGATTAGTTCAAAGAACATTATCTTTTCTGGGATTCACAAAACTTCAAACCATCACATTGAGTTTTACTTTGTTGTGTGTTGCATATTTTGTATTCCTATAAGTATCATTGAATTTTGTTCTAGAATGCAGTTCAGTTACTTGGAAACAGCTTGATTTTCCAAATCCTGCTTTTTGGATTGTTAAATGGCTTTGGAAGAGTTCTCAGTCTAGAGTCAATAATTGATTGATACTGAGGCAAGAGTCTTCTGTACACATTACACAATGTCCCATAAACCCTGAGGTTTTTCTGTCTGGCTGGTGACAATGGGCATTATTACTGATCTTGTGGGAATGTCAGGCAATCTTCCCTCTAATTTTGAGGGGTGATTGTTCCCTCAGCCTTGAGTGGTTAACACACTTGCAAGCACTGTTCTGTATTCAGCTGAAAACTTGAGTTGAGTCCTCTATCTATATCACTGGAGGATTTCTCTGTCCTCTCTAGTAATTTGTCCTGTGACATCTGGCCACCTTCATTTCCCTTGATTCTCAGCTTTCTCTCTCTGAACACTGAACTCTTTCTGCTCCACTCATGGTGTCCAGCAGTCTCTCCATGGTCCTCCCTCCTATGTCATACCCTGGAAACACTATGAAGCCATTAATCTGTACAATCATAGGGACATCTCACTTGTTTTCCTTGTCTCAAGTATCAGTAAGTAAAAGGAAATATGCACTATAAAACTTTGAAATTCTCTCAATTCTAAATTATTATGTTTAATAGGAAATATAATTAGCTAGACAAGGATTGAGGAAGAAATGCCATTCTCAGGAAGGTCACAATCCGAAATATTATCTTTATATGCAATGGTACAAAACAGTGTCTGAAGAGACTCTTTTGTCTCTATTTAAACTGATCATGATACAGTTTAAATATTGCTACTGATATTGGTACTCTAAAAGGAAACGGAATAGGTGATTAGAACTACCTATTAGACTAGGTGATGTTGTGTCAGTATTTAATTTAGATACTTTTTGCAGAGAGAATGTGTTTCTTATCAAATAGTCAAAATTATTAAACAAAAGTTTCTTAATTGAGCACAGTGCTTGCCATTCTACATACAATATCTTTTTTTATTTGCCTTCAGAGTAACTTTATAAATTTTAATTATTCATTAATTATAGAAAGGAAAATACAAGCACAAGTTCACAGAGTTTTAACTAAAAGCACTCATTTTAACACAATTTGGGCAATTCAAACCCTTGCACTGTCATCTCAAAATTTAAAAAATGCCATAACTAATTTGAATTGTTTACCTTGAAAATTGTGTGACTGTGAGATTGGGAGGGAGGAAATACAGATTAAATCAGAAAATTATGTGAAAAGATTATATGTAAACTTGTGAGTCATGGCCCAGATATCTATAAAGATTTCTGTTTAGATTCTTCATCAAAATACCACTTTATCAAAACCGTAAAAGTAAATCCAAACCTATACACATTTTATTGTAACAACAGAAAATCAAAGTTGAAAGAAAATCTTTAAAAGATGCCAGTCAGAAAATAAATATTTCCTCCAAAGTGCCAATATTTAAACCAATAGCAATTTTTGCATCACCTAAGGTCATTGCTTATATTACTTTGTGTAAACTACTACGCTATCAAATAACCCCCGAGTCTCAGTGACTTAGCAAAGATTAAATGTTATTTTATTTTTGCCTCTAATAATTTCCATTGCAAATATTCAGTAGGCATCTTTCCAGAGAATCAGAGATCTGGTGTTTTCATGTTGGTACTCCAAGAAGCCTCACGTCTTCAGAGTTGCCCCATGGGATTCTCTGCATCTACCTGTAGATGAGGAAAGAGAAAATCCCTCTACCAGGTGAGGGATTGAGCTAAGACCAGCAATGTCACCAGGGAGACGAGCATCTGTACAGGTGTTGATCACTGGTTGTCTTTCCTGTTTTGCCAGAAGAAAGTGATGAAAACCTGCATATTTCTGAAGGAAGATACCTGCTAAATTTGAATTTAATAGCTATCTAATCCATCATTCCAAAATGAGAATGAAATACAAAGCTATTCAAAAACAAAAATGCAAAACCTATGAGCTATTAGCACTCAGTTCTTGAAAAACTCCTAAAGAATATATGTCATAAAGAACAACCCAAGGGAAAATAATAGTATGTGTGAAGCAAAGTTTATTAGACAAAATGGTAAAATACATCAGAAAACCATAACAGTAGTAGTGCTTAAAATAAATATATACACAGACTTTTATAAAATTAGTGGATAAATGTTCAACACAAAATAACAAGGAAGATGTAATATAGCTACTTGAAAGGATGCTGTTAAGATTGTCATCTTTCTTTGATAGGATAAAAATAAACTGTAGATTTGGTGAGAAAATAATATATTATTAACATTTGAAAGGGAAACCCTAAATTTTAAAAGATAACTGCTCATATTAAAAAAAAAACAAAACTGAGTGATGTGTGTATGTGTATGCATAATAACCATCTGTATTAGTCAGCCAAAGATGTGCTGATGTAAAATATCAGAAATCTGTTGGCTTTTATAAAGGGTATTTATTTGGGGTAGAAGCTTGGGCATTTCAAACCCTTAAAGTGTAGGTTAGTTCCTTCATTAAAGTCTGTTGCCATGTGTTGAAGCAAGATGGCTGCTGATGTCTTCAGGGGTCCAACCTTCTTCCTCTTCAGGCTCATGGTTTCAGCTTCTTCCAATATCAGCTCTAGGTTAGGATAAGTCTCATCTCTCTCCTGGGGCTCATTTCCTTTTGGGTTCAGCTGCTCTGTTCTTACAAAAGGTCGGCTGTAGACAACTGGGTCTCTCGATTCCCCCGGCCTGTCTTGTCTATGGAGCCATCTCTATTCCTCTGTGTTCTTCTGTTATTTACTTCCCAGCGTTCCAGCATCCAAAACTCTCTTGTGTCCTCCTTCTCCGTGTCTTTACTTCCACAGGCTCTGCATCAAAACTCAACTAACTCCTCTGCCTTGTCATTTTCTCTGTATGTCCCCACCCACCAAGGAAGTGGGGACTCAACATCCTACTGATGTTGCCCAATCAAAGCCTTAATCATAATTAATCAAGGAAGAGTGAAACCTCTGAATCCAATACAGCTTAATATGCCCCGAGGAGCATACTACTTCACAAACATAATCCAATGTGTATTTTTGGAATGCATAAACAATATCAAACTGCTATACCATCGATGACTGATTATAAAATATAATAGGAAATGAAATTATACAATTCGTAATAGGATATATATCATAGATGTAAAATTACATTTTATGAAGAAAATCATGAATACAATTTTGTGAAGACTTAAAAACCTTAGTAAACATGGAGATAAAACACTCATAATATCAAACCTCAAATCTTTGAACTGGAATTTTACTCAATTTATATATATGTGTGTGTTAATGAAACCAATAAGATATTTTCAAGAACCTTGAAAAATAGTTTATAAGCCATGTTTAGATTTATAGCTGGAAGCATTGTCAAATTCAACTTCAAGAAAAGAAGTATTTTCTCTTCCAAATATTTTGATTTAGTATAGAAGGGTGTCGTAGTGGAATGGGGTACACTCATAGATCAATGAAAATTTTAAAAAGCTTAGAAATATTTGTAAGCATATATAGAAACTGATATTTGGCAGAGGTAGCATTAAATTCCATTAAGGACATAATGCATTATTAAATACATGATTTGGAAAAATTGGATATTCATACAAAAAATAAAATGAAATTTGATCATCTCAAAAAATGTAGGGGAAAAAACTTTAGGACTTTGCAGTAAGAAAGGCTACAGTTCAATAACAAAGTTTAATAGATTAAAAAAAAAACATATTAATCAAATTGACTAAATTAAAATTAAATATTTGAAAAGTAACCATACACAAAATGTGCATGATAATTGTAGTCTAAGTTTGTGATATATATAAGAGAGTCTATAGAAACAAGAAATCTCAGAATTGGAAAACAATGAATGTAAAAGGCAAGTTATAGAATATAGAATGTGTAATACATTTGTGTGAATTAAAATCTACAGGGAAGGAAGGCAATGAAACAAACAAAGGCTTTCCAGGGAACAAAGAAGTTTAAGTTTAACGCTTGTATTTTTAAAAAGTATCAGGATTTTTGAGAAAATGGGTGTTTATATGTTCTGAATGCTTTTATCTTTTACTCCATATTTAGCCTCCAACCTTAAACAAAAAGAAGTGGGCAAAATCTATGAAACAGTGATTTCCAAGACACTGGACATTAGGCAAAAAAGGAACAGTGATTCCTCACATATGTGAACCCTGTGGTTGTCCTAGTTTAATTCCTGGAAGTAGTTTCCTGGATTTGGTACAGGAAGGAGGATCTCAGGCAGAAATTAGAAGTCTCCCTTAGTTACTGGGGCTGGGATTCCAGTGAGGTCAATGTAGGTAGAGTACCAGAGAGAGAAGAGAGGGAGAATTAAGAGGTTTGAGATACTAGAGAAGCCTAGTTAGTTCACTCAGATGAATGATTCAGCAAACATCCTTATGTGAATAGATATGGTTGACATCTCAGGCTTCATGCCTCTTAGTCTCCCATATATGTAATACCTGGCAAAATATAGACTTAAAATGAGCTGACTTAAGAACCTGAAAGGTCCTTGCACTCTATAGTAGAGGCCATTTTTATGTTCCACAAAAAACCTCAGACTCCCCAACATGCTTCCTTTTATCTATTTTTAGGATTCTCTAGCCAATGCACTATCTATTCTATATTGAAGTCTATTTAGTTGATAATAATTATCTGTGCAACAGCCTAGAAATTATTTTTCTCTGTCTTTAAAGTAAAATAGCCTTTATTTCATTAATTCCAAGTTACTACTGTTATTTGTACCATTGTGTTTTATGACAGATAGGGTTATAATTATACATTTAAGTCATTGTTGATAGTAAGATGCATCCCAATTTCTGATATGAAAAATTGTGAATAATCATATTAAGATCATGCTACATTCTTAGTAAGGTAACCATAGAACATTTTGAGCAACTAGTCAGGTTGATAAACTCCTCATTTTTTTTTTTTAATAAAATGAAAGATTTATTTTGCAAATGGCTTTGAAATCCTTATTTTAGATGTGATGTAAAATCTAAAGTTATTTGTCTGGATGCATCAATAGTGCAGCATGCAGCAGGTAGACTGGAGGCTAGAGCTGCGAATTTATCTGCTGGTTGACTCTTTCTGCAATAAACGGCCTGAACACTATTGTGAAAGTAAAAGAAGAAGCAAAGTAAAGTAAAGAACTAAAGGGTTTGTCAGTTGTGCCTGTACGATTGACTGCTCCATGATCTTGCTTTGGAACTGACCACTATTGCCAAAAATAGATCATCAGGTTTCTTTAGAAGGTCCAAGGGCACATTCAAGGTAAGTTAAAGAGGATTTTAAAATACCATGTGGTAATTCTTTGATGAATGGGATTTAGTACAGGATATCCCCTACAAGATGCCATATGATTTAAATAAATGTTTATAACTTCTGCTTGGTGTGCATTCAGTCAGATTCAGAGGACTCTTATAAGTAAGTCCAATGGGATATTACAATAGTTTGTAAGGGTAATTTAAAAATAGCATATTTACGTACTACTTTTAGGGTTGGTAAGCTAACAAATCATTAATTGCTTTCAAATCTTAATGACAGGAATTAAAAAAAAACCCAAGTGTAAGTATGAGGACATGATAGGTGTTATCAATGAAAGCACAGAAAACTCTAAAAGAAATGGAGTGTTTAATAATATAATAACTAACTATGTAAATATAAATACTTGAAATGCAGATAAAATCTCAGTACAATAGAGTTCCAAGTGAAGGGAACACCTGCTTAATTCTTATGTAATTATTAGAGAAAAGATACACATAAATGTTAACAAAAATGTAATACTCGGGGTACTTTAAAACAGCAACAAATTGTTAGTGGTTGTACTAATCAGCACATTTTATTTCACCAACTTGCCCACCTCCAAGGCCTTGTGAAAGCCATAGAACTAAATCTCTGGTTGTACAGAAACACTGTTAAACACTGAATCAAAATATAGAAATATTAGGTCTTTTTATAGAACTAAAGAAGTTGGAGTTTTCATACATTGAACACACTTGTGAGACCTCTAGCAGCTATCATCTCTCCCCGAATCTATGATATGCTCAAATTAAAAATTGAAGCCCTAGCAGTTTCAGAGGAACTTTAAACTGAACTGGCTCAACTTTACGTGCAATGTCCTCTAATCTCATCTTTCAGTGTGGTTGGTCATGAAATCTGCTCTGGATATGCCTCACACATATTCTGACCCTTTTGGAGACAGAATTTGAAAGTCCAACTTCATCATAGATGTGAATCACAGCAGAACGTGGAAGTGTGATGGATGTTTCAGCTGACAGGTTCACAAATGGGCATAAAATACTCACGTACAAGCCATTGAGAGTCACAATTTAGCATCTTTCCAGCAGGAACAGAATCACTTTCCATGATTCTTTCCATATGCTCCATACTTATCATGGCTATAAATTTAGTGTGAAGGATTACCACCAATTATTCAGATTGTCTTCCTAGCAAATCAACTCCATAAACTGCATACCCAGACCTACTGCATAGATAACCTAAATGGTCTAGAAAATAGGAATTTGTAAAGGCAGCCTCAAAGGAATTGGTAGACGCAGGTTTATATTCTGTCCCAGAAGGTCAGACTGAACAAAAATAAACCTTTGTAAACTGAGTAAGGTGAAAGAGTAGGTTGGTACTTTGGGAAAATGACTAACTTAGTTGAATGCCATTTGGGAATTGAATCTCTGAAAATGCCCTCCAGGTTTTAAGGTCGATTTTTGTCCATGGCCTCCACCTTAAAACCAAAAGCAATTTTAAATCACTTTAGTGAGCTGAGCTGAATCACGGAGATTCTGCACAGACTAAGACAAATGAGTGATCACTGTGTAAGCTAGTCAAAAATGCAGGAGATACAGAGTCAAAATTTATGGCCCTCAACTTAGTATTCCTAAATTATAAAGAAATAGAATGTGGAACCATCAGGATTAAGAAGGCTTAAGAAGGCCCTGTCAAAACCGAGAAAGACAATAAAACCAAAAATGTTTCATGGAGTTTTTTCCTTCCCAGTGTCTAATATTATAGTAGGCAATAAAGACATTAGAAAGCCAATTGTTTCAGTCGATTTTGTCAAGCACTTCCCAAAAACCACCTCAATTAAAACAAACAAACTAACAAAAACAAAACAAACAAATCAAAACAACTTATTGGTTTTTGAACACTGCTAGTATAGTCTAGAATCAGACTTGATTTTCCCCTTCACTTGTATTTCTGAACTCAGGACCCTTTGTTCCTAGTGAAAATGCAACTCACCAAATATACTTTATTTTTTATTTATTTTTTAAACTTATTTTTATTGTTTCCCCAATTCCTTATCATTTTCATACATCTCTCCTTTCGTTTTTTTATTGTGGGTTAAATCAAATTTCTCACAATACATACCAATATTTGTAAAATGATATATAAATATATATGCATATATGTGCAATTGCTTACAAAAATGTTATATATATATATAATTTTTTTTTAACGTGCTTAGAGTACCTAAATATTACACGGAAACTACAGGGATTCCCATGTTGCCCACCTCCCACACCTCCCGCCACATTCCACACAAACATCTCCCACAAGTGTGGCCCACCACCCTCAATGGACTTACACATCCTGGAGCCTTGCCACCAACTATAGACCACAGTTCACACTGTAGACCACACTCTCTCCCACACAGTTCTGAATGGTGTGTGCTGATTTAAAATGACCTACTTCCGTTGCCACAACGGCACTCAGGACAACCTCCAAGTCCCAAAAAAGCCCCTGTATTTCAACTGCACATCCCCTCCCTGCCCCCAAAGTGTCCAGTGGCCACTGGCTCCACCTCACTGTTATAATTTCTTCCATTGCTAGAATCACCATATGTGTACAACAGAATACCATTAAATATACTTTATTAGACTGATTAATCTATACTGTGAACAAAATTTTAATTGCCTACATTTTTCCCAACCCAACCCCTGCCCCCATGAAAGTGCAGGCTTTTTGTAGAAAGGGAATATCCTCTCTCTATAAGACAATATCGACACTCAATTCAACGTGGAGTTTGCAAAGGAATCCCAAATTTCTTCCAGATTCAACCCTATTTATTCTGTTTCTATCATTGCACGGTGCAGATGCAGTATAAATAATATATACTATACTATACTATACTATACTATACTATACTATACTATACTA